>CM077148.1:70192842-70792842 GCA_039583875.1 Platanthera guangdongensis
CGGTGGCGTACGTCGTCGGCCGTTGGTGTTTTAGCTTTTTCTGGCACAAATCTGAGCCGTTTGTTTCCTCCTTCCTGGATCCAATGGTTGGGCTCTGTCCAGGTAGTGTGAAGGCCGAGAAAAAAAGGGGATTTAATCCCTCTTTTCATCATCTTCTTCTTTCTTCATTTATTCTAAGAAAGGAGGAAGAAAGGCCTAAGGCAAGAGGGAAGGGAGGGTTCTACCAGCTGTTGGAGGAGCTGCGGAGTGCGGAAGCGAAGATCCGAGAGCGGATATTCGTTGAAGGCAGAGTCGAGGCGGTGAGTTCCATCCGGCTACTTCATGGCAACGAAGCGATCTTCAAGGATAACGATCTCCTTCTTGGACATCGAAGTCCTTCCTTTATGCATGTGCTTGGAATCCTCCACCAAGAGCTGGATATTCCGTGAAGTGATTCCTTGTTTGAGTCTGCATTTAGAGCCGGAAATATGGAGTACGGCATAGGCACTGTGTGAAGCCCATCTGGACCGGTAGTCTGGATTGGTGATGTTCCTGGTTAAACCGGAGGAGACTCCGTGGATGATGAGATGGAATGGATTTCTATTGTGATGAATGGATGGATGTGATGCTGATTGTGAGGAGGCTTTGGCAAAGCTCCTGGTTATGATATGATCAATTGTAGCACGCCTGGGGAGCTCGAGATAAACCCGACCTGTTACACCACTAGGGTGGGTTGATCTAGTTAGTTAGAGGGATCGATTGGTGGCAATGCTTTGGGGAGCGAGGTTAAACACGGCTTTGCTGCACCACATGGGGTGGGTCGATCGGATTAGGAGGGGGGTCGATGGGTAGACATGGACTGGGGAGCTTGGATAAACCCGGCGTGCTTGCTACACCACATGGTGTGGGTCGACCTACTCTGAGCGTTTATTGGATGCTGTGAGGTTGTACCTCTGAGTGGTTGGGCGGGACGTCTCCAGCTTGCAAGACTGGTGGACTAGGGCCGGTCAACCATCAAGTTAAAACCTCGGAAGGCGGTGTTACGACAGGGGATTCTGGTACCCCAAGAAGGTGCCCTGAGTGCACGGAAGTCTGGTGGATTCCAGCGTTTGTGATGTCATGTGTTTGCTAGCGGATAAAGAGAATGATATATGCTTGATGATCCTTGATGATAGATGATAGCACTATATACAGAGAAGGAACCACTACCCCGGGTATGGGGTAGGGTCGTTATAATGGGTCAGCCAAATGCTGACCGTTACTTTGTTTTCCGTGTTGGCTTGGATATTTAATTGCAGGTGTTGCGGCTTGAAATGAATACGCGGAATGGCTAGCTTGCTGCTATAGGCCCTTGAAGGCATGCGAAAGAGTTGTGTTTGGATTTCATGTGTGGGCGGCCCTGCGTGCCGATGTACGAAATTATTGATGTGTTAAAGAGGAACTTGTAAGGCCATAAGGCCAGTGGTGTGTGGGTTGTTATACATTCCTAGTGTTGTTATATATAGATGTGATCTTTTATATATTGGTGGACATTTGGTTTGAGTTCATGCTAACATAAAAATGTTGCGCTAGAATGGAATGAGTTAAGGATACGCGTAGAGTTGATTCCCACAAGTAATTTCTTCATGTTCTGTGATATATGGCAGGGGGCCCCGGCCGGACCCCACCGTTATTAATGTCAGTGACAGGTGGGGGCGTTACATGGCAACCACGTGAGCATTTAGCCTTTCTGACCACCGTCTAAGGCTCTCAACTATGCCAATGGCCAGTCCCCTTTTCGGGTCTCTCGCACCGAACCACATAGTCTAGGTCCGATTCCACTTGCCTGTGCTCACGCCGCCTAGTCATTTAATTTAAGTCCTACGCGCGGGCCAGCTTCTCTCGGATCCCAAAATTTCCCAAACAATCACATAACCCAGTTATGTTTAAGGCCGGTTCCCTGACCGCCAAGTTAGCAGAACAACGATTCCGCTCAGTTTTCCGGGTGCGCCTTGGAGCTAACCTCCAAGGATCCCTGCTACAATCTACCGCATAGAAACACGAAAAAAAACCAAAGCACGGAGTCTTCTCCGGCAAAACATATCCAATGCACGTCCGGGTAGGCTTCACACACAATGCTTATGCCTGTACTTCGATTCCGGACTCTATATGGAACACAAGGGGGACTACTCACATCAACCCCAAGGAACACCACGCACTCACCACACACTCGCGGGAGTGGGACTCCCTATGCAGAAAAAAAGAGCTTCACGTGCTCAAGTTGAGAAGCGTACCCTTGTAGCCCGCTTTTGCGCCATGGAAAAACTACACGAATAGAACTCTTCGTAACGAACTTTCCTCCACGGATCCGCTCTCATATCTCAAAAAGGTGCTCCGATGCTCTGCCGGCGGTCGGAAAACCCTTCCTTCTTCCTCCTCTTTCCAACTCCTTGAGAGATAGAATGGTTGGAGAGAAATGAAGGATTAACTCCCGTATTCCCGGCCTTAACAGGGCAGGAAACCATCTGTGCCATTGGATTTTATTTAAAGAAAACGAACGGCTCAGATCCGCTCAAAAATCCCCAAACCTGGGTCGAACACGGCTTGGCACACGGCCGTGTCCCAGGCCGTGTGCCTCGATCCAGGCACGATCGTCGAACACAGAGACTCACCCGAGCTAATAAACTTTGTGTCTCATGTGACACGCCCGAGTCGCGTCTCTCGACACGCCTGTGACCGGAGGCGTGTCATGCATAGCCGCCACGGCAACGGACACGACCCAACTGAACAAGGGTACTCACACGGGTAGCCACACGCCCGTGTCAAATGACACGCCGGTGTCATGAAGCCGTGTTCCTGGCCATGTCCTTCTCGGTATGAAAACGGCCAAAACACCAGACAGACACGGCCTTGGACACGCCTGTGTCCTAGGCCGTGTACCCCTATACAGGCACCAAAAATCCCTTTTTACTCGACCAACTCAAATACAATTTTCGGGGCGTTACAAATCTCCCCCACTTAAGGAATTTTGTATCGCAATTAAGTAAAAGGTACACAAAATTAAATGTTACCTGAATGGAATAACTCGGGGTATTCTTCCAACATAGTTTGCTCTCTATCCCATGAAAGCTCCTCCCGCCCGCAGTTGTCCCAACGGACTTTAACCATTCGAATATCCTTGTTGAGGAGTCGTTTGACTTCAACGTCCTCTATACGTATAGGCTTGACCTTTGTTGTCAACTCGTAATCAATCGGCACTTGATCGCCGCAACTATCTGCAAAGGCTCTTGCACCGCCTTACGTAACACTAACACATGGAACACATCATACAGCCCACTTAACTCCACCGACAGCTTCAATTTATATGCCGCCTCGCCAATACGCTCCAGGACTTCAAACGGTCCAAGGTATCTCGGATTCAGCTTCTTCAAGGGTCGAACCCGCGAGACACCCTTGAATGGCTTAATTTTTAAGTACACCTAGTCGCCAACATTGAACTCCACATCCTATGTTTGGCGTTATAGTACTTGACTGTCTGTCCAGAGCGATCTTCAACCGTTCTTGAATTGTTCGTATCACTGAAGTGACATATTCCACTGCTTGACGTTTGTAAAGCTTCGACTCGCCCGTCCCCAACCAAGACAATGGCGTGCGACACTTTCTCTCATACCAACCAAACTCGAAAGGCGCCATTCCAATACTCGCCTGAAAGCTATTGTTGTACGCAAACTCACCATGTACAGGTGATTTTCCCACTGCTTTCCAAAATCTAGGACGCACATGCGAAGCATGTCTTCCATCGTCCGGTTGACCCTCTCGGTTTGGTCATCCGTCTGTGCGGATGAAAGGCTGTGCTGAACTTTAGCTTCGTACCCAACAGACTATGCACAACCTCCAGTCATTCGACGTGAAGTGTCCATCGCGATCACTAAAAATACTGCGGGGCACACCGTGCAATCGTACAATTTTCTCCACATAGGGTTTGGCTAACTTTTCCACCGGATCTTCCTTCCTGACCGGAATAAAGTGTGACACCTTTGTCCACCTACGTACGACTACCCAAATGGATTCGTTTCCCTTCCGTGACTTTGGCAAACCATGCACAAAATCCATAGATATGTCGTCGAATTTTCATTCTGGGATAGGTAGGGACTTCAAGAAACCTCCAGGTTTCTGGCATTCCACCTTCACCAATGCGCAAGTACGGCACTTGGCCACATAAAGTGCTACATCCTTCTTCAAACCTGACCACCAGAATAATTTCTTCATGTCTCTATACATCTTCGTGCTTCCCGGGTGGATTGAGTACTTGGTTTGACGAGCCTCATACATCAATTCCTCCTGAAGATTATATGCACTAGGAACGCATAGGCGACCGTCCTTCCTTAGCAAACCATCCTCAACCGCAAACTGGGAATTTGACCCATCCAATGATTCATCCAAGATCTGCTTCATGTTGTTATCCAGGACCAAAGCCTGCCGAACTCTATCAGCTAGGTCACACTGCACCTCTGTCCAAAATAGTTTCGCCTCAGCACTAGACTGCTTGTCAACGCAAGATATCTCCAAAGCCTCCAACTCATGGACCAACCTCTCATCATGTACCAATAACCAGTTGGCCTGCGCCGGAGTCCTGCGACTTAATGCATCCGCCACTGCATTTCCCTTCCCAATCACATAATGTATCTTGAAGGTGTAGTCCCCTAAGAACTCCATTCACCTCTGATGCCTCATGTTCAGATCCTTTTGATCCAATAGGTACTTCAAGCTCTTATGATTGGTGTAAATATCGACCTTCACACCGTACAAATAGTGCCTCCACAGCTTCAGAGCGAATATCACGGCTGCTAACTATAAGTCGTGAACCGAATAATTCCTCTCATGAACCTTCAATTGCCTAGAACCATAGGCTATCACGCTCTCATGCTGTAGCAGAACACAGCCCAAACCGGTTCCCGAAGCATCACTATAGATTTCAAATCCTTCGGTTCCACTCGGCGAACATAAAATAGACGACGTGGTCAACCGCCTCTTCAACACTTCAAAAGCCTGCTCGCACTCCAGCGACCACACAAACTTTTGATCCTTCCTTGTCAACATCGTGAGTGGAAGTGCTATCCGCGAAAAGTTCTCTACAAAGTGCCTATAGTAGCCGGGAATCCCCAGAAAGCTCCGGACTTCCTCCACCGTAGTCAAAGTAGGCCACTCCCGTTTTGCCACTATTTTCGTCGGATCCACCGCTATCCCTTCTCCACTAACAACATGACCAAGGAACACTATAGAGGATGACAAGAATTCTCACTTGGAGAACTTGGCATACAACTGACTTTTCCTCAACATCTCCAACACCATGTGTAGATGCTTGTAATGGTCCTCCTCACATCACGAGTATACCAAGATATCGTCGATAAATACTATCACGAAGCGATCCAGGTACTCTCTGAATGTCCTGTTCATCAGATCCATAAATATGGATGGCGCATTCGTCAACCCAAATGGCATGACCGTGAACTCATAATGCCCAAACTGCGTGCTGAACGCTGTCTTTGGGATGTCGCTTTCCCTAATCCTCAACTGACAATAACCGGACTTCAGATCTAGCTTTGAATATACTGCTGACCCAACCAGCTGATCAAACATATCGTCGATCCTTGGGACCGGATACTTATTCTTCTTCGTAAGCTTGTTCAACTCCCGATAGTCAATACAAAGTTGCAAGCTCCCATCATTCTTCTTAACGAAAAGAACCGGTGCGCTCCAAGGCGATGAACTTGGACGCGCATACCCTTGCTCCAACAACCCCTACAGTTGCACTTTCAATTCCGCCATCTCTCTTGGTGCTATCCGATATGGAGAGCATGACACCGGTTTGGCACCCGATACCAGCTCAATAGTAAAATCAATCTCCCACTGAGGAGGGGCTCCATGGAGATCATCTGGGAACACATCAGGATACTCAGACACGACTGGAATACTGTCAAGACCTGGCTTAAGCGTCGAAGTCTGTAATAATATGACAAAAAGCTCTGCTGCAGACCGAACTGCCTTGATCCCTTGAGGGGTAGATGTCTACGTCTTGCTCGACCCCTTTCACGCCCGTATATGCCATCCCACGACTAGCTCCCAACTGACCTCCTTTCAACTACAATTAATGCACGATTGCTTCTCCGAGAGCCAGCCCATAGCAAAGATCATATCGCACGCAACTACCAGCAATAGCGACGCTCGCAAGTCATCGATGTGACTCCCACACCTTAGCCTAACGCCACAAGCTCTATCTGCACGCATAGGGCACCCGTAGGCAGCAGCCCATCAAATTTGACCTTTTCCATCGAAGGAAGTACTCCGATGCGCAATAGAAACTCTTTGGACAGAAAGGATGCGAAACTTCCGCACCGAACAGTGCTCTCACAGGACAATAGACAATATAAACAAGCCTAACATGATCAGTCATAGGCTAAAATGCGTAGGGAAACAAATATTTAAAGCTAACCTGCTATACAAACCTGTCACTACTTCAAACTGCTTTGTGGCCTCCTGCTGGCTAAGGTTGTACACTTTTGGCTGGGTTGGGGCATAGTGCGATGCGGTTGCCTCCGACCACTTGCCCTTCTCCTTGTAGATATCTCCAGATTTCTTCTCAGACTTCCGTCATCCACGCCAACAAGTTCGGGCAAAATGTTCTGGATTCGCACATTTAAAACATGTAGTTGCCTTCCTCCCAACGGTTGCTGCTGTCTTAGCTTTTTATACCTTCTGTGCGCCATTACGATAATCTCGGGCAAAGTACCCTTTCTTGCAACAAGTATGACAGTTGTAAGTAACCTTGCCAGTCGATGAGCTAACGTTCTTCTTCAGCGTTCTGCGAGATGCACCCCTCATAGGACTTGCATAGTTCGATACCCTACTCACTGGTATCTGGTGAATTTTTCTCATATCCACATCCAAAGATCTAGACGACTCCACCAAGGCTCGGAATCATAATAGTTTTGGTCCTAGAAGTATAATTCGCAGTTCGTCACGCAGACCACTATAGAATCTATCAACTATAGACCGCTCGTTCTCCAAGTCAAAGCATAGGTAGCAGCTTATCAAAAGAAACGCCTGCAAATACTCATCAACTGAGTGCGTACCCTGCACCAAGCACATGTTAAACGGCTGACCTGATGGCCTTCTAAATGTCACTTGATCCAACACACCACCCGACATTGAAGTCAACTCAGGGACAAAAGGTTGCACATTGCTTCCCTGTGGTGCACTAGTCACAGCGAGCACCACTTCAACGATCCTTCTTATTGTTTCGAACGAAGGACGGGTCTCAAGCACGCCATTGGGTGCATTATAATCCTCAGAAACCAGATGTTCTATCGGCTCTGCGCCACTCCCGATCACCTATAGTCATACAAAACACCAATAAGTGACCAAACAAAATTACAAAAAGCAATTAAAGGAACGAGCAGGTTCCTCAAACACGAGTACTTTTCATTCCTAAGTGGACATTCATGGGTTCTTTTTAATGTTATAATGATGACGCACACATGTGCTCACCACCCCTTAAAAGAATTCGCCCACGAATTCATTTATGCCTGACCGTAACCAGAAGTCTGATACCAAATTATAACACCCCCATCCGTCGCATGGCATATAACAGAAGGTCCAGCTTGAACCCGATGCCATATACTACAGACAGTCGGAAGAGTTACATAAGAATATCCAAACATTCCAATTAAGACTACTCGTCCTACATAGAGCATTCTAGCGGAAGATTTTAAAGTTGAAAGAACCCAAAACTAAAATCCAATAATGATGAATGTCCACAACCACACCATTGGAATGAAAACCAAATACACTGAAAGGGTACATGGTCTTATGGCCTTACAATAGTTCACTTAATAAATAGTGTTTTCCATACATCAGCTCGCAGGCTGGACACACATGACAAAAGTAAATTACAACTATTCGCTTTGTCCTTCATGGGCCAGCATAGGAACCTGGGCTCCAACCCGTTATTTGGTACTCGGCTCCGTGGCACCTACAAGCACATTCCACCACACGGTGGCAAACAAAGCAACGGAAAGCCAAAAGCCAACAAAATTATAACGACCTCGCCCCTTACTCGGGACTGCGGTGCTCTTTCCCTGCATAACATTAGTCCAGTAAAACAATAAAGCGCAATTATACTATGCCACAGGTGTAGGCTCGCACGGCCAAACACCCCGTGCACTCAGGGCACATTAACGGTGAATCCTGACACTTCAGCGTCCTCACCACCATCCCAAAGATGGCAACCATGTGAGCATTTAGCCTTTCTGACCACCGTCTAAGGCTCCTAACTATGCCAACGGCCAGTCCCCTTTTTGGGTCTCTCGCACCGAACCACATAGTCTAGGTCCGATTCCACTTGCCTGTTGCTCACGCCGCCTAGTCAATTTAAGTCCTACGCGCGGGCCAAGCATCTCTCGGATCCCAAAATTTCCCAAACAAATACATAACCCAGTTATGTTCAAGGCCGATTCCCTGACCGCCAAGTTAGCAGAACAACGATTCCGCTCAGTTTTCTAGGTGCGCCTTAGAGCTAACCTCCAAGGATCCCTGCTGCAATCTACCGCGTAGAAACCAAAAAAAAACCAAAGCACGGAGTCTTCTCCGGCAAAACATATCAAATGCAACATCACTGATCCAGTCAATACACGTCCGGGTAGGCTTCACACACAATGCCTATGTCTGTACTTCGATTCTCGTCACTATATGCAACAAGGGGGACTATTCATATCAACCCCAAAGAACACCACGCACTCACCACACACTCGCGGGAGCGGGATTCCCTATGCAGAAAGAAAGAGCTTCACATGCTCAAGTTGAGAATCGTTACCCTTGTAGCCCTCTTTTGCGCCATGGAAAAACTACACGGACAGAATTCTTCGTAACGCACTTTCCTCCACGGATCCGCTCTCAGATCTCAAAACGGTGCTCCCATGCTCCACCGGCGGTCGGAAAACCCTTCCTTCTTCCTCCTTTTTCCAACTCCTTGAGAGAGAGAATGGTTGGAGAGAAATGAAGGATTAACTCCCCTATTCCCGGCCTTAACAGGGCAGGAAACCATCTGGGCCATTGGATCTTATTTAAAGAAAATGAACGCTCAGATCCGCTCAAAAATCCCCAAACCTGGGCCGAACACGGCTTGGCACACGGTCATGTTCCAGGCCGTGTGCCTCGATCCAGGCACGATCGTCGAACACAGAGACTTACACGGGCTAAGACACGCCCGTGTCTCTTGCGACACGCCCGTGTCGGGTCTCTCGACACGCCCGTGACTGGGGGCGTATCACGCATAACCGCCACGGCAATGGACACAACCCGACTAAACACGGGTACTGACATGGGTAGGCACACGCCCGTGTCATGAAGCCGTGTTCCTGGCCGTGTTTCCGGGATGATGAAAACGGCCAAAACACCAGCCAGACACAGCCTTGGACACGCCCGTGTCCTATGCCGTGTACCCCTATACAGGCACCAAAAATCCCTTTTTACACGACCAACTCAAATACAATTTTCGGGGCGTTACAAATCACCCCCACTTAAGGAATTTCGTCCCGAAATTAAGTAAAAGGTACACAAAATTAAATGTTACCTGAATGGAATAACTCGGGGTATTCTTCCAACATAGTTTGCTCTCACTCCCATGAAAGCTCCTCCCATCCGTAGTTGTCCCAACGGAGTTTAACCATTCGAATATCCTTGTTGCGGAGTCGTTTGACTTCAACGTCCTCTATACTTATAGGCTTGACCTTTGTTGTCAACTTGTAATCAACCGGCACCTGATCGACCGCAACTATCTGTGAAGGCTCTTGCACCGCCTTACGTAACACTGACACATGGAACACATCATGCAGGCCACTCAACTCCACCGACAGCTTCAATCTATACGCCGCCTCGCCAATACGCTCCAGAACTTCAAACGGTCCAAGGTATCTCGAATTCAGCTTCTTCAAGCGTTGAACCCGCCAGACACCCTTGAACGGCTTAATTTTTAAGTACACCTAGTCGCCAACATTGAACTCCACATTCCTATATTTGGCGTTATAGTACTTTGACTGTCTGTCCGGAGCGATCTTCAACCGTTCTTGAATTGTCCATATCACTGAAGTGGCATCTTCCACTGCTTGACGTTTGTAAAGCTTCGACTCGCCCATCCCCAACAAAGACAACGACGTGCGACACTTTCTCCCATACCAGACCTTGAAAGGCGTCATTCCAATACTTGCCTGAAAGTTGTTGTTATACGCAAACTCCACCATGTACAGGTGATCTTCCCACTGCTTTCCAAAATCTAGGACGCACATGCGAAGCTAGTCTTCCATCGTCCGGTGATCCTCTCGGTTTGGCCATCCGTCTGCGGATGAAAGGCTGTGCTGAACTTTAGCTTATACCCAACAGACTATGCACCAACCTCCAGTAATTTGACGTGAAGCGTCCATCACGATCACTAATAATACTGAGGGGCACACCGTGGAATCGTACAATTTTCTCCACATAGGGTTTGGCTAACTTTTCCATCGGATCTTCCTTCCTGACTGGAATAAAGTGCGATACCTTTGTCAACCTAGCTACGACTACCCAAATGGCGTCGTTTCCCTCCTGTAACTTTGGCAAACCATGCACAAAATCCATAGAAATGTCGTCGAATTTCCATTCTAGGATCGGTAGGGACTTCAAGAAACCTCCGGGTTTCTGGCCTTCCGCCTTCACCAATGCACAAGTACGGCACTTGGCCACATAAAGTGCATCATCCTTCTTCAAACCGGGCCACCAGAATTTTCTTCATGTCTCTATACATCTTCGTGCTTCCCGGGTGGATTGAGTACTTGGTTTGATGAGCCTCATACATCAATTCCTCCCGAAGATTATCTGCACTAGGAACGCATAGGAGACCGTTCTTCCTTAACAAACCATCCTCAACAGCAAACTGGGAATTGACCCATCCAATGTTTCATCCAAGATCTGCTTCATGTTGTTATCCAGAACCAAAGCCCGCCGAACTCTATCAGCTAGGTCACACTGCACCTCTGTCCAAAACAGTTTCGCCTCAGCACTAGACTGCTTGTCGACGCAAGATATCTCCAAAGCCTCCAACATCATGACCAACCTCTCATCATGTACCGATAACCAGTTGGCCTACGCCGGAGTCCTGCGACTCATGCATCCGCCACTGCATTCCATTCCCAGGCACATAATGTATCTTGAAGGTGTAGTCCCCTAAGGACTCCATCCACCTTCACTGCCTCATGTTCATATCCTTTTGATCCAATAGGTACTTCAAGCTCTTATGATCGGTGTAAATATCGACCTTCACACCGTACAAATAGTGCCTCCACAGCTTCAGAGCGAATATCACGGCCGCTAACTCTAAGTCGTTAACCAGATAATTCCTCTCATGAACCTTCAATTGTCTAGAACCATAGGCTATCACGCTCCCATGCTGTAGCAGAACACAGCCCAAACCGCTTCCCGAAGCATCACTATAGATTTCAAATTCTTCGGTTCCACTCGGCGAACATAAAATACACGTCGTGGTCAACCGCCTCTTTAACTCTTCAAAAGCATGCTCGCACTCCAGCGACCACACAAACTTTTGATCCTTCCTTGTCAACATCGTGAGTGGAAGTGCTATCCGCGAAGAGTTCTCTACGAAGCGCCTATAGTACCCGGCAAGCCCCAGAAAGCTCCGGACTTCCACCATCGTAGTCAAAGTAGCCACTCCCGTATTGCCACTAACTCCGCCGGATCCACTGCTATCCCTTCTCCACTAACAACATGACCAAGGAACGCTATAGAGGATGACCAGAATTCACACTTGGAGAACTTGGCTTACAACTGACTTTTCCTCAACGTCTCCAACACCATGTGTAGATGCTTGTAATGGTCCTCCTCACATCGCGAGTATATCAAGATATCCTCGATAAATACTATCACGAAGCGATCTATGTACTCTCTGAACGTCCTGTTCATCAGATCCATAAATACGGATGGCACATTCGTCAAACCAAATGGCATGACCGTGAACTCGTAATGCCCAAACCGCGTGCTAAATGCTATCTTTAGGATGTCGCTTTCCCTTATCCTCAACTGATAATAACCGGACTTCAGATATAGCTTCGAATATACTACTGACCCAACCAGCTGATCAAATAGATCGTCGATCCTTGGGACCGGACACTTATTCTTCTCCGTAAGCTTGTTCAACTCCCGATAGTCAATACAAAGCCACAAGCTCCCATATTTCTTCTTAACGAAAAGAACTGGTGCGCTCCAAGGCGATGAACTTTGATGCACATACCCTTGCTCCAACAACTCCTGCAATTACACTTTTAATTCCGCCATCTCTCTTGGCGATATCCGATATGGAGAGCATGACACCGTTTTGGCAACCGGCACCAGCTCAATAGTAAAATCAATCTCCCGCGGAGGAGGGGCTGTAGGAGATCATCTGGGAACACATCAGGATACTCGGACATGATTGGAATACTGTCAAGAGCTGGCTTAGGCTTCGAAGTCTGCACTAATGTGACAAACAGCTCTGCCCCAGACCAAACTGCCTTGATCCCCTGAGGGGTAGACGTCTGCATCTTGGTCGACCCCTTTCACGCCCGCATATGCCATCCCACGATTAGCTCCCAACTGACCTCCTTGCAGCAACGATCAATGCACGCTTGCTGCTCCGAGAGCCAGCCCATAGCAAAGATCACATCGCACGCAACTACCAGCAATAGCGACGCTCGCAAGTCATCGACGTGACTCCCATGCCTTAGCCTAATGGCACAAGCTCTATACACGCGCAAAGGCACCCGTAAGCAGCAGCCCATCAAATTTGACCTTTGCCATCGAAGGAAGTACTCCGATGCGCAATAAAAACTCTTCGGACAGAAAGGATGCAAAACTTCCACACCGAACAGTGCTATCACAGGACAATAAATAATCTAAACAAGCCTAACATGATCAGTCATAGGCTAAAATGCGTAGGGAAAGAAATATTTAAAGCTAACCTGCTATACATACCCGTCACTACTTCAAACTGCTTTGTGGCCTCCTGCTGGCTAAGGTTGTACACTTTTGGCTGGGTTGGGGCATAGTGCGATGCGGTTGCCTCCGATCCCTTGCCCTTCTCCTCGTAGATATCTCCAGAATTCTTCTCAGACTTCCGTCGTCCACGCCAACAGTTTCGGGAAAAATGTCCTTGCTTCGCATAGTTAAAACATGTAGTTGCCTTCCTCCCAATGGTTGCTGCTGTCTTAGCTTTCTTTACCTTCTGTGCTCCATTACGACAATCTCGGACAAAGTGCCCTTTCTTGCCACAAGTATGACAGTTGTAAGTAACCTTTCCAGTCAATGATCTAACCTTCTTCTTTAGCGTTCTGCGAGATTCACCCCTCATAGGACTTGTATAGTTCGATACCCTACTCACTGGTATTTGGTGAATTTTTCTCATATCCACTTCCAAAGATCTAGCCGACTCCACCAAGGCTCGGAATCCTAATAGTTTTGGTCCTAGAAGTAGAATTCGCAGTTCGTCATGGAGACCACTATAGAATCTATCAACTATAGACCGCTCGTTCTCCAACTCAAAGCATGGGTAGCGGCTTATCAAAAGAAACGCCTGCAAATACTCATCAACTGAGTGTGTACCCTGCACCAAGCACATGTTCAACGGCTGACCTGATGGCCTTCTAAATGTCACGTGATCCAACACACCACCCGACATTGAAGTCATCTTAGGGACAAAAGGTTGCACATTGCTTCCTTGCTGTGCACTAGTCACAGCGAGCACCACTTCAATGATCTTTCTTATGGTTTCAAATGAAGGAGCGGTCTCAAGCACGCCATTGGGTGCACTATAATCCTCAGAAACCAGATGTTCTGTCGGCTCTACGCCACTCCCGGTCACCTATAGTCGTACAAAACAACAATAAGTGACCATACAAAATTGCAAAAAGCAATTATAGGAATGCGCAAGTTCCTCAAACATGAGTACTTTTCATTCCTAAGTGGACATTCATGGGTTCTTTTTAATGTTATAATGATGACGCACACATGTGCTCACCATCCCTTAAACGAATTCGCCCACGAATTCATTTAAGCCTGACCGTAACCAGAAGTCTGATACCAAATTGTAACACCCCCATCCGTCACATGGCATATAACAGAAGGTCCAGCTGGAACCCGACACCATATACCACAGACAGTCGGAAGGGTTACATAAGAATATCCAAACATTCCAATTAAGACTACTCGTCCTACACAGAGCATTCTACCGGAAGATTTTAAAGTTTAAAGAACCCAAAACTTAAATCCAATAATCATGAATGTCCACAACCACACCACTGGAATGAAAACCAAATACACTGAAAGGGTACATGGCCTTATGGTCTTACAATAGTTCACTTAATAAATAGTGTTTTCCATACATCGGCTCGCAGGCCAAATACCTCGTGCACTCAGTGCACATTAACAGTGAATCCTGACACTTCAGCGTCTTCACCACCATCCCAAAGATGGAACCACGTGAGAATTTAGCCTTTCTGACCACCGTCTAAGGCTCCCAACTATGCCAACGGCCAGTCCCCTTTTTGGGTCTCTCGCACCGAACCACATAGTCTAGGTCCGATTCAACTTGTCCGTTGCTCACGCCGCCTAGTCAATTTAAGTCCTACGCGCGGGCCAAGCTTCTCTCGGATCCCAAAATTTTCCAAACAATCACATTACCCAGTTATGTTCAAGGTCGGTTCCCTGACCGCCAAGTTAGCAGAACAATGATTCCGCTCAGTTTTCCGGGTGCGCCTTGGAGCTAACCTCCAAGGATACCTACTGCAATCTACCGCGTAGAAACCCGAAAAAAAACAAAGCACGGAGTCTTCTCCGGTAAAACATATCAAATGCAACATCACCGATCCAGACAATACAAGTCCGGGTAGGCTTCACACACAATGTCTATGCCCATACTTTGATTCCGCACTCTATATGCAACACAAGGGAGACTATTCACATCAACCCCAAGGAACACCACGCACTCACCACACACTCGCGGGAGCGGGATTCCCTATGCAGAAATAAAGAGCTTCACATGCTAGCCTGCTTTTGCGCCATGGAAAAACTACACGGACAGAACTCTTCGTAACGAACTTTCCTCCACTGATCCGCTCTCAGATCTCAAAACGGTGCTCCGATGCTCCGCCGGCAATTGGAAAACCCTTCCTTCTTCCTCGTCTTTCCAATGGTACTTCAATGTTATATGTCATGCGACGGTTGGGTTCTGTTATACACGCAGGTTCCTCAAACACGAGTACTTTTCATTCCTAAGTGGACATTCATGGGCTCTTTTTAATGTTATAACGCTGTAGCTCAATTGGTGATGAGAGTTGAAGGAACTCAATAGTTAAGCGTGCTCGGGCTGGAGAAGTCATGGGATGGGTGACCTCTTTATTGTAATGACACTAGGCGATACAACATGACAGTGTCACGGCTCCGCTCTAGGCATCGCTACCGTGCTGCAGCCCAAGCACCCCAACCCCTCTCCAGCCCACTTTGGGGTTGTTGGTGGCCATAGCCTCCCTTTGATGAGAGAACTCGATAGTTAAGCTGAGCCGTACGGGGACTTCCCAGGAGGTCACCCATCCAAGTACTACTCTCATCACCAATTGATCTGCAGCTCAATTGGTGATGAGAGTAGTACTGGGATGGGTGACCTCCTGGGAAGTCGCCATACGGCCCAGCTTAAATATCAAGTTCGCTCATCAAAGGGAGGCTATGGCCACCAATAACCCGCCAGTGGGCTAGAGAGGGGTTGGGGTGCTTGGGCTGCAGCCCGATAGCGACGACTAGAGCGGAGCCGTGACGCTGTCACGTTGTATCGCCTAGGGTCGTTACAATTTGGTATCAGACTTCTGGTTACGGTCAGGCTTAAATGAATTCGTGGGCGAATTCTTTTATGGGGTGGTGAGCACATGTGTGCGTCATCATTATAACATTAACAAGAACCCATAAATGTCCACATTGGAATGAAAAGTACTCGTGTTTGAGGTACCTGCGCGTTCCTATAATTGCTTTTTGCAATTTTGTTTGGTCACTTATTGGTGTTTTGTACGACTATACGTGACCGGGAGTGGCGCAGAGTCGACAGAACACCTGGATTCTGAGGATTATAGTGCACCCAATGGCGTGCTTGGGACCCCTCCTTCATTTGAAACCATAAGAAGGATCGTTGAAGTGGTGCTCGCTGTCACTAGTGCACAGCAGGGAAGCATTGTGCAACCTTTTGCCCCTGAGATGACTTCAATGTCGGGTGGTCGTGTTGGATCAAGTGACATTTAGAAGGCCATCAGGTCAGCCGTTGAACATGTTCTTGGTGCAGGGTACGCACTCAGTTAATGAGTATTTGCAGGCGTTTCTTTTGATAAGACGTTATACATGCTTTGAGTTGGAGAACGAGCGTTCTATAGTTGATAGATTCTATAGTGGTCTGTGTGACGAACTGTGAATTCTACTTCTAGGACCAAAACTATTGTGATTCCGAGCCTTGGTGGAGTCGGCTAGATATTTGGAAGTGGATATGAGAAAAATTCATCAGATACCATTGAGTAGGGTATCGAACTATGCAAGTCCTATGAGGGGTGCAACTCGCAGAACGCTGAAGAAGAAGGTTAGATCATCGACTTGCAATGTTACTTACAACTGTCATACTTGTGGCAAGAAAGGGCACTTTGCCCGAGATTGTCGTAATGGCGCACAGAAGGTAAAGAAAGCTAAGACAGCAGTAACCGTTGGGAGGAAGGCAACTACATGTTTTAACTGTGCGAAGCCAGGACATTTTGCCCAAAATTGTTGGCGTGGACGAATGAAGTCTGAGAAGAAATCTGGAGATATCTACGAGGAGAAGGGAAAGGGGTCGGAGGCAACCGCATCGCACTATGCCCCAACCCAGACAAAAGTGTACAACCTTAGCCAGCAGGAGGCCACAAAGCAGTTTGAAGTAGTGACGTTTATGTATAGCAGGTTAGCTTTAAATATTTGTTTCCCTACGCATTTAGCCTATGACTGATCGTGTTAGGCTTGTTTAGATTGTCTATTTTCCTGTGAGAGCACTGTTCGGTGCGGAAGTTTGCATTCTTTCTGTCCGAAGAGTTTCTATTGTGCATCGGAGTACTTCCTTCGACGGCAAAGGTCAAATTTGATGGGTTGCTGCCTACGGGATCCCTTTGCGTGCGGATAGAGCTTGTGGTGTTAGGCTAAGGCGTGGGAGTCACGTCGATGACTTGCGAGCGTCGCTATTGCTGGTAGTTGCGTGCGATGTGATCTTTGCTATGGGTTGGCTCTCGGAGCAGCAAGCGTGCATTGATCATAGTTGCAAGGAGGTCAGTTGGGAGCCAGTTGTGGGATGGCATATGCGGGGGTGAAAGGGGTCGAGCAAGACGTAGATGTCTACCCCTCAGGGGATCAAGCAGTTTGGACTGGGGAAGAGCTGTTTGTCACATTAGTACAGACTTCGACGCCTAAGCCATGTCTTGACAGTATTCCAGTTGTGTCCGAGTATCCTGATGTGTTCCCAGATGATCTCCCTGGAGCCCCTCCTCAGCGGGAGATTGATTTTACTATTGAGTTGGTGCCGGGTGCCAAACCGGTGTCACGCTCTCTGTATCGGATAATGCCAAGAGAGATGGCGGAATTGATAGTGCAACTGCAGGAGTTGTTGGAGCAACGGTATGTGCGTCCAAGTTCATCGCATTTGAGCGCACCGGTTCTTTTTATTAAGAAGAAAGATGGGAGCTTGCGACTTTGTATTGACTATCGAGAGTTGAACAAGCTAACGGAGAAGAATAAGTATCCAATCCCAAGGATGTACGATCTGTTTGATCAGCTGGTTGGTTCAGCAGTATATTCGAAGCTAGATCTGAAGTCTGATTATTATCAGTTGAGGATAAGGTAAAGCGACATCCCAAAGACAGCTTTCAGCACGCGGTTTCGGCATTACGAGTTCACGGTCATGCCGTTTGGGTTGACGAATGCGCCATTCGTATTTATGGATCCGATGAACAGGACGTTTAGAGAGTACCTGGATCGCTTCGTGATAGTATTTATCGATGATATCTTGGTATACTCGCGATGTGAGGAGGACCATTACAAGCATCTACACATGGTGTTGGAGACGTTGAGGAAAAGTCAGTTGTATGCCAAGTTCTCCAAGTGTGAATTCTGGTCATCCTCTATAGCGTTCCTTGGTCATGTTGTTAGTGGAGAAGGGATAGCGGTGGATCCGGCGAAGATAGTGGCAATACGGGAGTGGCCTACTTTGACTATGGTGGCAGAAGTCCGGAGCTATCTTAGGCTTGCCGGCTACTATAGGCGCTTCGTAGAGAACTTTTGGGGATAGCACTTCCACTCACGATGTTGACAAGGAAGGATCAAAAGTTTGTGTGGTCGCTGGAGTGCGAGCAGGCTTTTGAAGAGTTGAAGAGGCGATTGACCACGACGTCTATTTTATGTTTGCCAAGTGGAACCGAAGGATTTGAAATCTATAGTGATGCTTCGGGAAGCGGTTTGGGTTGTGTTCTGCTACAGCATGGGAGCGTAATAGCCTATGGTTCTAGAAATTGAAGGTTCATGAGTGGAATTATCCGGTTCTCGACTTAGAGTTAGAGGCCGTGATATTCGCTCTGAAGCTGTGGAGGCACTATTTATACGGTGTGAAGGTCGATATTTACACCGATCATAAGAGCTTGAAGTAACTGTTGGATCAAAAGGATCTGAATATGAGGCAGTGGAGGTGGATGGAGTTCTTAGGGGACTACACCTTCAAGATACATTATATGCCTGGGAAGGGAAATGCAGTGGTGGATGCGTTGAGTCGCAGGACTCCAGCGCAGGCCAACTGGTTATCGGTACATGATGAGAGGTTCGTCCATGAGTTGGAGTCTTTGGAGATATCTTGCGTCGACAAGCAGTCTAGTGCTGAGGCGAAACTATTTTGAACAGAGGTGCAGTGTGACCTAGCTGATAGAATTCGACGGGCTTTGGTTCTGGATAACTGCATGAAGTAGATCTTGGATGAATCATTGGATGGGTCAAATTCCCAGTTTGTATTGAGGATGGTTTGCTAAGGAAGTACGGTCGCATATGTGTTCCTAGTGCGGATAATCTTCGGGAGGAATTGATGTATGAGGCTCATCAAACCAAGTACTCAATCCACCCGAGAAGCATGAAGATGTGTAGAGACATGAAGAAATTATTCTGGTGGCCAGGTTTGAAGAAGGATGTAACACTTTATATGGCCAAGTGCCGTACTTGTGCATTGGTGAAGGCGAATGCCAGAAACCCGGAGGTTTCTTGAAGTACCTACCTATCTCAGAATGGAAATTCGACGACATATCTATGGATTTTGTGCATGGTTTGCCAAGTCACAGAAGGGAAACGACGCCATTTGGGTAGTCGTAGATAGGTTGACAAAGGTGTCGCACTTTATTCCGGACAGGAAGGAAGATCCGGTGGAAAAGTTAGTCAAACCCTATATGGAGAAAATTGTACAATTGCATGGTGTGCCCCGCATTATTATTAGTGATCGTGATGGACGCTTCACGTCGAATGAGTGGAGGTTGGTGCATAGTCTGTTGGGTATGAAGCTAAAGTTCAGCACAGCCTTTCATCCTCAGACGGATGGCCAAACCGAGAGGGTCAACCGGACGATGGAAGACATACTTCGCATGTGCTTCCTAGATTTTGGAAAGCAGTGGGAAGATCACCTATACATGGTGGAGTTTGCGTATAACAACAGCTTTCAGTCGAGTATTGGAATGGCGCCTTTCGAGGTCTGGTACGGGAGAAAGTGTCACACGTCGTTGTCTTGGTTGGGGACGGGCGAGTCGAAGCTTTACAGACGTCAAGCAGTAGAAGATGCCACTTCAGTGATACAGACAATTCAAGAACGGTTGAAGATCCCTCAGGACAGACAGTCAAAGTACTATAACGCCAAACATAGGAATGTGGAGTTCAATGTTGGCGACTAGGTGTACTTAAAAATTAAGCCGTTCAAGGGTGTCTCACGGGTTCGACGCTTGAAGAAGCTGAATCCGGGATACCTTGGACCGTTTGAAGTCCTGGAGCGTATTGGCGAGGCGGCTTATATATTGAAGCTGTCGGTGGAGTTGAGTGGGTTGTATGATGTGTTCCATGTGTCAGTGTTACGTAAGGCGGTTCAAGAGCCTTCGCAGATAGTTGCGGTCGATCAAGTGCCGGTTGATTACGAGTTGACAACAAAGGTCAAGCCTAAACGTATAGAGGACGTTGAAGTCAAACGACTCCGCAATAAGGATATTCGAATGGTTAAAGTCCGTTGGGACAACTGCGGATGGGAGGAGCTTTCATGAGAGCGAGAGCAAACTATGTTGAAGAATACCCCGAGTTATTCCATTCAGGTAACATTTAATTTTGTGTACCTTTTACTTATTTCGGGACGAAATTCCTTAAGTGGGGGAGATTTGTAACGCCCCGAAAATTGTATTTGAGTTGGTCGCGTAAAAAGGGATTTTTGGTGCCTGTATTGGGTTATACGGCCTAGTAAACGGGCGTGTCCAAGGCCGAATCTGGCTGGTGTTTTGGCCGTTTTCATCCCGAGAAGGACACGGCCAGGAACACGGCTTCATGACACGGGCGTGTCATTTGACACGGGCGTGTCATTTGACACGGGCGTGTGCCTACCCGTGTCAGTACCCGTGTTCAGTTGGGTCGTGTCCATTGCAGTGGCGGTTATGCGTGACACGCCCCTGGTAACGGGCGTGTCGAGAGACCCGACACGGGCGTGTCGCATGAGGCACGAGCGTGTCTTAGCCCCTGTGAGTCTTTGTGTTCGATGATCGTGCCGGGATTG
This sequence comes from Platanthera guangdongensis, assembly GCA_039583875.1. Taxonomy (NCBI): domain Eukaryota; kingdom Viridiplantae; phylum Streptophyta; class Magnoliopsida; order Asparagales; family Orchidaceae; genus Platanthera; species Platanthera guangdongensis. The sequence goes on from CM077148.1 coordinate 70,213,712, forward strand.
AGGCACACGGCCTGGGACATGGCCATGTGCCAAGACGTGTTCGGCCCAGGTTTCGGGATTTTTGAGCGGATTTGAGCCGTTCGTTTTCTTTAAATAAGATCCAATGGCCCAGATGGTTTCCTGCCCTGTTAAGGCTGGGAATAAGGGAGTTAATCCTTCATTTCTCTCCAACCATTCTCTCTCTCAAGGAGTTGGAAAGAGGAGGAAGAAGGAAGGGTTTTCCGACCGCCGATGGAGCATTGGAGCACCGTTTTGAGATCTGAGAGCGGATACGTGGAGGAAAGTTCGTTACGAAGAGTTCTGTCCGTGTAGTTTTTCCATGGCGCAAAAGCGGGCTACAAGGGTAACGATTCTCAACTTGAGCACGTGAAGCTCTTTCTTTCTACATATGGAATCCCACTCCCGCGAGTGTGTGGTGAGTGCGTGGTGTTCCTTGGGGTTGATGTGAATAGTCCCCCTTGTGTTGCATATAGAGTCCGGAATCGAAGTACGGGCATAGGCATTGTGTGTGAAGCCTACCCGGACGTGTAATGTCTAGATCGGTGATGTTGCATTTGATATGTTTTGCCGGAGAAGACTCCGTGCTTTGGTTTTTTTAGGGTTTCTACGTGGTAGATTACAGCAGGGATCCTTGGAGGTTATTTCCAAGGCGCACCCGAAAAACTGAGCGGAATCATTGTTCTGCTAACTTTGCGGTCAGGGAACCGACCTTGAACATAACTGGGTTATGTGATTGTTTGGAAAATTTTGGGATCTGAGAGAAGCTTGGCCCGCGCGTAGGACTTAAATTGACTAGGCGGCGTGAGAAACGGGCAAGTGGAATCAGACCTAGGCTATGTGGTTCAGTGCGAGAGACTCGAAAAGGGGACTGGCCGTTGGCATAGTTGGGAGCCTTAGACGGTGGTCAGAAAGGCTAAATGCCCACGTGGTTGCCATCTTTGGGATGATGGTGAAGACACTGAAGTGTTAGGATTCACCGTTAATGTGCCCTGAGTGCACGTGGTGTTTGGCCGTGCGAGCCTACACCTGTGGCGTAGTATAATTACGCTTTATTGTTTTACTGGACTAATGTTATGCAGGGAAAGAGCACCGCCGTCCCGAGTAAGGGGCGGAGTCGTTATAATTTGGTCGGCTTTTGGCTGACCGTTGCTTTGTTTGCCACCATACGGTGGAATGTACTTGCAGGTGCCGCGGAGCCGAGTACCAAATAGCGGGCTAGAGCCTAGGTTGTTGTGCTAGCCCTTGAAGGCCAAAGCGAATAGTTGTACTTTACTTTTGTCATGTGTGGCCGGCCTGCGAGCCGATGTATGGAAAACACTATTTATTAAGTGAACTATTGTAAGGCCATAAGTACATGTACCCTTTCAGTGTATTTAGTTTTCATTCCAGTGGTGTGGTTGTGGACATTCATGATTATTGGATTTAAGTTTTGGGTTCTTTCAACTTTAAAATCTTCCGCTAGAATGCTCTGTGTATGACGAGTAGTCTTAATTGCAATGTTTGGATATTTTTAAGTAACCCTTCCGATTGTCTGTGGTATATGGCGTCGGGTTCTAGCTGGACCTTCTGTTATATGCCATGCGACGGATGAGGGTGTTACAATTTGACAAAAGGTTGCACATTGCCTCCCTGCTGTGCACTAGTCACAGCGAGCACCACTTCAACGATCCTTCTTATGTTTTCAAACGAAGGAGGGGTCTCAAGCACGCCATTGGGTGCACTATAATCCTTAGAAACCAGATGTTTTGTCAGCTCTGCGCCACTCCCGGTCACCTATAGTCGTACAAAGCACCAATAAGTGACCAAGCAAAATTGCAAAAAGCAATTATAGGAACGCGCAGGTTCCTCAAACACGAGTACTTTTCATTCCTAAGTGGACATTCATGGGTTCTTTTTAATCTTATAACGAAGACGCACACATGTGCTCACCACCCCTTAAAAGAATTCGCCCACGAATTAATTTAAGCCTGACCATAACTACTGGAATGACACTTCAGCATCATTATACTATGCCACAATTGTAGGCTCGCACGGCCAAACACCCCATGCACTCAGGGCACATTATCGGTGAATCCTGACACTTCAGCGGCTTCACCACCATCCCAATGATGGCAACCACATGAGCATTTAGCCTTTCTGACCACCTTCTAAGGCTCCCAACTATGCCAACGGCCAGTCCCCTTTTCGGGTCTCTCGCACCGAACCACATAGTCTAGGTCCGATTCCACTTGCCCGTTGCTCACGCCGCCTAGTCAATTTAAGTCCTACGCGTGGGCCAAGCTTCTCTCGGATCCCAAAATTTCCCAAACAATCACATAACCCAGTTATGTTCAAGGTCGGTTCCCAGACCGCCAAGTTAGCAGAACAACGATTCCGCTCAGTTTTCCGAGTGCGCCTTGGAGCTAACCTCCAAGGATCCCTGCTGCAATCTACCGCGTAGAAACCCGGAAAAAAAAACCAAAGCACGGAGTCTTCTCCGGCAAAACATATCAAATGCAACATCACCGATCCAGACAATACACGTTCGGGTAGGCTTCACACACAATGTCTATGCCCGTACTTCGATTCCGGACTCTATATGCAACACAAGGGGGACTATTCACATCAACCCAAAGGAACACCACGCACTCACCACACACTCGCGGGAGCGGGATTCCCTATGCAGAAAGAAAGAGCTTCACATGCTCAAGTTGAGAATCGTTACGCCTGTAGCCCGCTTTTGCGCCTACCCATGATATATGGCGTCGGGTTCCAGATGGGGGTGTTACAATTTGACATGGGCGTGTGCCTACCCGTGTCAGTACCCGTGTTCAGTTGGGACGTGTCCGTTGCCGTGGCGGTTATGCGTGACACACCCCCGGTCACGGGCGTGTCGAGAGACCCGACACGGGCGTGTCGCATGAGACACGGGCGTGTCTTAGCCCGTGTGAGTCTCTGTGCTAGACGATCGTGCATGGATCGAGGCACACGACCTGGGACACGGCCGTGTGCCAAGCCGTGTTCGGCCCAGGTTTGGAGATTTTTGAGCGGATCTGACCCGTTCATTTTCTTTAAATAAGATCCAATGGCCCAGATGGTTTCCTGCCCTGTTAAGGCCGGGAATAGGGGAGTTAATCCTTCATTTCTCTCCAACCATTCTCTCTCTCAAGGAGTTTGAAAGAGGAGGAAGAAGGAAGGGTTTTCCGACCGCCGGTGGAGCATCGGAACACCATTTTGAGATTTGAGAGCGGATCCGTGGAGGAAAGTTCGTTACGAAGAGTTCTGTCCGTGTAGTTTTTCCATGGCACAGAAGCGGGCTACAAGGGTAACGATTCTCAACTTGAGCATGTGAAGCTCTTTCTTTCTGCATAGGGAATCCCGCTCCCGTGAGTGTGTGGTGAGTGCGTGGTTTTCCTTGGGGTTGATGTGAATAGTCCCCCTTGTGTTGCATATAGTGTCCGGAATCGAAGTATAGACATAGGCATTGTGTGTGAAGCCTACCCGGACGTGTATTATCTGGATCGGTGATGTTGCATTTAATATATTTTGCCGGAGAAGACACCATGCTTTGGTTTTTTTTTGGTTTCTACGCGGTAGATTGCAGCAGGGATCCTTGGAGGTTAGCTCCAAGACGCACCTGGAAAACTGAGCGGAATCGTTGTTCTGCTAACTTGGCGGTCAGGGAACCGGCCTTGAACATAACTGGGTTATGCGATTGTTTGGTAAATTTTGGGATCCGAGAGAAGCTTGGCCCGCGCGTAGGACTTAAATTGACTAGGCGGCGTGAGCAACAGGCAAGTGGAATCGGACCTAGACTATGTGGTTCGGTGCGAGAGACCCGAAAAGGGGACTGGCCGTTGGCATAGTTGGGAGCCTTAGATGGTGGTTAGAAAGGCTAAATGCTCACGTGGTTGCCATCTTTGGGATGATGGTGAAGACGCTGAAGTGTCAGGATTCACCGTTAATGTGCCCTGAGTGCACGGGGTGTTTGGCCGTACGAGCCTACAACTGTGGCGTAGTCTAATTGCGCTTTATTGTTTTACTGGACTAATGTTATGCGGTGAAAGAGCACCGCTCGTCCCGAGTAAGGGGCGGGGTCGGTATAATTTGGTCGGCTTTTGGCTGACCGTTGCTTTGTTTGCCACCGTGGAGTGGAATGTGCTTGCAGGTGCCGCGGAGCCGAGCACCAAATGGCGGGCTGGAGCACAGGTTGTTTTGCTGGCCCTTGAAGGCCAAAGCGGATAGTTGTACTTTACTTTTGTCATGTGTGGCCAGCCTGCGAGCCGATGTATGGAAAACACTATTTATTAAGTGAACTATTGTAAGGCCATAAGGTCATGTACCCTTTCAGTGTATTTAGTTTTCATTACAGTGGTGTGTGATGCGTGTAATGCGGCAAGCGCACCGGTCGCACAAGTAATAAAGTTTTGGGAGTAAATCCCCAAGTGTCGGTCTCTTGAGGAATGCAATTAGCGTAGAACGGCAACAGTACTGAGAATATCGTTATGAGAGTTAAAAATAGAACAAAAAAGAAAATAGCGGACTCGGGAGATTGTGGATGTTTGATCTACTGAACTAGTAAAAGCTATGCGGGTCGACGGCACCGCTTCGCAAGGTGAAATGGGTTTGTTGGCCGCTATGCCGAACTTCAGTTGGGCGAGTGGAAGGGAAACTAATGGATTGCAGCGTTCTTGTGTGGATTTCAATCGGACAAGGCACAGGAATGAAGTGGATGTGGGGTGAGTGAGGCGCATTCACAGACAGAACTCACAAGCATAATAAGAGACTAACATTCCATTAACTAGAAAGTAAACTTGATGTTCAGGGATGGAAATGTTCATTACACTGCTCAAAATATTCATAACACAGAGGAAGGGGAAGAGGAGTAAACCAAAAGAGAATGAAGATCCATCGCGGGTCGTGGCCGGAGTAGCGAGTTGTCAATCCGCTTCCGGGCTCAGTCCAAGGAGCCTTCTGGTACCAACGATCTGTCACCTCGAATGCCTTTAAGTCCGTTCTCTAGGTTATCTACTTCACCAACTCTGCAGGAAAGCTTGGAGTTGAAGTCACCAATGGCCGAGGGCTTCGCCGGGGTGTTGAAAAGCTTCGGAGTAAGTGGAAATGGCTTCCCGGCAAAGGTGGAAGTGATGGAGCAGCTGGAGAGGTGAAAAGGCGATTCCCGCGCACTCTCCGATCGCAGCAAATGACAGGCGTTGACCTAAAACGCGGAGCAGGGCCTTTTATACGGAGGCAGCAGAAGCAGTGTGCACGATCAGTGACGCACGACCAGTGGTCGTGCGCACTGTAGGTCGATGACCGTGCGGCTTTTCCAAATAAACCTGCAACCTGGACAAGAAGCATCAGCATATACACGCATGAGCAGTGGCGCACGACCAGTGTTCGTGCGCACTATGTCCAGTGCTCGTGCGATTACCGAGACAGGGTTATGAAAAAGGGGGTGTAATGCGCACGAACAGTGGCGCACGACCAGTGGTCGTGCGCAGTAAGTCCAGTGGTCGTGCGCTTACCCCAGGCTGATTCTATAGAAAATGTAGAGTAGTGCGCACGATCAGGGGCGCACGACCAGTGGTCGTGCGCATTAGATCCCCTGATCGTGCGCAGTATTCCTGTTTCACAACCATCCCGGAACACGCACACGACCCCTGTACCAGCAGAAGGGGCAGAAAGGCCACCAGAACGTGCACACCACATCCCCGAGATAGGGCTAAAGAATAACAACAAAATGGAAACATAGAAAACACACAGAAGCGGGCATATAGTGCACTTAATCGTGAAAAAGGTACATAAGCACAAATAAGCAATAACAGCTCTCAAGTGTAGTGCTAAGACGATAAAACTAGCCCAGATGAGTCCAAAAATCAGTGTAAAATATGGACTCATCACACCCCCAGACTTAACCATTTGCACGTCCCGAGCAAATCATCACTCCATGGACTCGAAGATAGCTAACTGGCTCAGCAATTTCAAAAAGAAGTAATATGAGAAATCAAATATATCATGAGTATAGAAGATATAATAGAAAAACTTTTTAATTATACAACGTAGTTTAAACTATTCGACAGACGTAAATAAATATTGTAATTACTCAAAATTAGAATTCTGGAGAATCGTGTGATCATGTGCAGGAAGAAAGTAGGCAGGCCACTAAGGTGAGCATTGCCAAAGTTCGGGACTCAGGATCACCTACAAAGGAATCCACCAATGTCGGGGACCATACACTTGCACGTTCATACTCTCTCCACGGCGCGGGTTAGACTCAAGCGTGAATCAGTAGGACTTGTAGGAGGAAATGGGGCTTAGGCAACGGCTTGGTGGTCAAAGATAAACATGAAGTCTCTATGCAACCAAAGCGAGCAAAAACAACCCAAACCAAAACAGCCACTTAGAAAAGAATGGGGCACACGCCCCCAGACTTAGCTTGAAATCCGGGTGTGAACACGGCTGAACCCGACCAAATTCAATAAAGAGGATGGGGATCGAAATCTCAAAGCAATTCTTTCACATAAATATTTGTTTTTTCGATTGCGCGAATCAGCTTTTTATTTTCATAAACTGTTGTTTTCTTTTCTGCGCTAGCAATCCCCAAACGAAGCAATCAAAACGGGAATAAAATCAGCACCCCCAAAAATAATGTCCACTAATCACAACCTCGGCAAAACAGTAATTACAAATCAGCTCAAGCATTTGATTGCGAAGGTGGGTTTAGCTTCAGGCCTTGGTGAAATTGAGTGGAGCTGGATCAAAGGAAGGGTAGGCACAAATTTGGCATGCAATGGTTAACAGGTAGGAATGGCTAAACAAGGCTCAAACTATCCAAAAAGAAGGCCTACGTCATGCTCACGCTTAACTAACCGTGCACCAATGCTTCGAGAGTAGCTTAGGGCAAGTTCTTAGCCACCGAGAAAGATGATCCTTCCCCCCGACTCGAGCAATACGAGTCTAGTGGCGGCTACACACATTCCTACACTATCGTTAGATTATCCCAGATTCAGATTTTTGAGCAGTACAAACAATTTTGACGTGTGCAGAAAAGAATAAATCTACAAGCATAAAGAAAAATTAGTTTTATCCTAACTCTACACAAACCATGAGTATTCGATTAGGAGCACTGCATGAGTTTCGAACGACTCAATCCTGAAATCCTAAGCCAGTACCACTATTTTAAAGTTTACACAAAAGTAATAAATTTAACTCGGGTTGTGCGCGTGGGTAAGAGCGCACTCGTGTGGGTGATTCAGTGTGTGCAACCAAAAAAAACAAGAAATAAGTAAATCAGAAACTGTAATGCAACAGAAGGTGCGGTGTAGTGACCACAGGCAGACTACCCCCCAGACTTAAAGTTGACAACGAATAAAAATAAACATTCCAAATAGGAGAAATAGCTAGGGTAGGAAGTACCTATGCTCAAAATTGAGCATACCAGTCGGGCAATGAGATGTCCAAGTGCGGCCAAGTTGCCGCGCCTCTAATAATCCTGCACCTGCGATTAAAGGATGCAAGCCAAACAAAAGCTGGACACATATATATATGAATAAATAAACCGAAATCAAAACACAGCATAGGACCGAACGGTCCAACTTGGGTTGTCTCCCGAAAGCCCTTTTGTTTACCGTCCTTAAGGTGGACCAAATACCTGTATTAGCAGTTCAAATAGAGAGTTCGATACATAAAAGAAAAGACAACAGTCGGCTCCCAGATGGGCGCTCACAAAAATATAGTAGCTTTCTTGCTCAGAAAATATAAACAAAAGAAAAGAAACAGAAGGCGTGGTAGACTAGCTCTGTGGTGAGTTCCACTCACTCCCCCTCACTATCACTGTCGTGGATCTCGATGGGCGACGGACGTGGACCAGGTGTTGATGGGGCGACGCGAGTGGGCGGTGGTTGAATGTTCATCCCGCCTTGCACTGCTTGCTGATAAATAAAATCCTGCATCCAAAACTGGGAAGCTTCCTGATCAACAAGGCGCTCGGACAAATACGGGACTCCCCTCTCTTGAACTGAGCTGGACTGGCGGCTAGATTGCCCCTCATGCTTTATGGGCGGCCTCAGTTGTTGTTGACTCTGCTGCGGTGGCACTCCTGCACTCCGCCTACCCATAGAGGAAGATTCACCCGACTCTCCTTCATCTTCCCCTTCATCTCGACCCGCAGGCGCATAACCAGGCATGCGGACAATAAACTGTCGGCCACCTTTTCTCCCTACCACACGTAGCAAATGGCAACTCACCAGGTTGGCCCTGGAGATCATGGATGGAGTAGTGACCTGCACCATCGGAGGTAGCTGGCTCCAAACTCCCAAACTTTTGGAAATGCGGGTAATGTAGTAAGCACCCCCGATCGCGCCCGCGAGACCATAAGTGGCCTCGTGGTGGAAGAAATAGGCCAGCATATACCCCAAATGGAGGGGGTACTGCTGCTGCATGCTAGATAAGGAGATCAAATCCTGCCACCCCACCACATTCTTGCTCAGGGCCCTAGCGGTGAGTGAATGACTAAGCAAATGCTGCATAAACCTGAGAGCGGGGGTGACAATTTTTGTTGACTTGGCACGGCGGGCTACATACTCCTCATGCCCTCCGGTCAGAGAATGCCAAGCGGACCGCAGAGTAGCACCCTCTGGAAAATCAATGCACAATGCGGGAAAATTAATCTGGGATGCCTCTGCCTCGGAATAGACACCTGCATGGATGGCAAGCTCGGGCAGTGTGACCGTGAAGACATTTCCCATTATCCAAAAGGAACAAGTGGGGAGAAACTGGTTGTCCGCTGTTGTCTCCCAAGTGAATGTGGAAAGGAATTCCAATGTCAATTCCCGGAAGCCAAGCTCGTCGCACTCGAATAACTTGCTCCAAAAATCAAAAGAGTAGAGAATGAGCACGGCCTCTGCCAATGCACCGTCATCCCCAATGGAACGCAGCTCGTTCCAGTCAACAAGCCGCTGAGAGAGGAATGGCTTGTCCTTCAGGGAATTATAGCGTTGAGTATGCTCTGCCTTAGCAAAAGTTCCCATTCTTCCCAAAATCTGCGCAGGACTTGCTGAAGCACGACCGGATCTTTGATAGGCCTTGACTATAGGGCGGCGTCTAGGTTACATTACAGCAAAGTAAGGAAGGGAGATATGAAGTTGAGGGATCCTACCGGAGGAGAGAGAGATGAACCACTGGGGAGGAATCGGAAGAAGATGAGCGCCGACAACGCACGCGCAGCGGACCAAGCGGGAGATTAGGGCGCACGCACAGTGGACAGCGGCTGGAAAATAAAAAGAAACCGGGCATGCGCACGACCAGTGGTCGTGCGATTATAAGTTGTGCGCACGACCAGTGGTCGTGCGCCGTGAAATTTTTCGCACGCCTTAGTTTTCAGTCTATTTCACACTGCTGACCACGTGGTACAACAGAGAGCTCAACACACAGCTGGGCTACCACACCCAAATAATAAAATACAAACAAAAATTTTAACAAAAGAAACACTATCCTAGATAACTGTTGGGTTTATTGTCTCCCAACAGGACTTATACAAAATCTGAGCATCTCCTAACTGATGGGCGAATGAAACTGGAAATGCTCAGGCAGAGGTTCATGGTCACGCTACGGTAGCGGGTACCGGAACGGAGATAGAACATAAGCCCCAATACATGTATACGTATACCTATCGGAAGTTTCAAGCATGGGCAGAAGGTCACTTGGGAAGCTCATCGGCTCCAACGCCATCTGCATCTGGTTACAATAAGTCTGAGGCCTCATTACAGGCCCTTGTACTGATTGGACCAATTCCATAATGTGGTCCTGCATGGGAGTAGACAAGAGAGCAGGGTCAAGAAATAAACTAGAAGAATAACATAAACGGACCTCGATCTTGGGGATGATCCCGGAGTCATCCCCCGTCGGCGGAATTGTGGATGCTTCCAAACAGCTGTCTAAGCAAGTGCAGGAATGTTCTGAAGCTGCATCTGCCTCGTCCATGCCTCGGGCATCCTCACATGGGATGGAGGTCACAACCTCTGGCACGGAGTCGTCCTTCTCGACTGGATCTAACAGAACGCGGGAAATGCTAATTTCCACCTGCGATTCAATCTCAACAGCACTGTCAAAAGAAGAAATAATGCTATGCAAAGAGGAAGGTGAAGATACGAAGCTTGGTAGGACGTTGAGCGCTGGCTCTTCACAACTAAAAGATTCTATGCTAGGTGAAGTATGCACTTCAGGAGTATAAATAGCAGTGTCGAAATGGGGATAAGCACATGTATTGGTGCACATACCTGGGATGTCGTCTCCATAACATAGAGATGGCAATGGTACATACCCCGATACAGAAGGGGTGCTGCCCAAGGTTGAAGTGGAGACAATCCGAAAATCCGGCTCGTCATCCACCGCTAGCTCAGCTAGGTACGCGGCGCAATCCTTCAATGCATGATCCCAGCTTCGACAAAAAAGGCACTTCTTAGCCGGCTTTGGCGGTGCAACGGGTGCTGAAGCTGAATAAAAGTAGTGCGGCAATGGCTCCGCAGGTCGGTAGCTAACCGGCTTATGTTGATGATATGTCGATTCATAAATTTCCTGACTACTATACTTCTGAGGGCATCTATCGCTAGCATGAGAGATGTCTCCACAATGACGGCAATTGATATTGAAATTGGCCCACATTGCAGCGATTTCAAATATAAGGGATACAACTACTTTTCATAGATTCTGCAAATAAAACTAACAATTCCATCTGACGGAATAATAACACAAGAGAAAAGGGATCAAAAACAACAAAACAACTCGTATAACGAAATTCTCAGTCATCCGAAGTCGCTCTACAGTTGCACTCCCCGGCAACGGCGCCAAAAACTTGATGCGTGTAATACGGCAAGCGCACCGGTCGCACAAGTAATAAAGTTTTGGGAGTAAATCCCCAAGTGTCGGTCTCTTGAGGAATGCAATTAGCGTAGAACGGCAACAGTACTGAGAATATCGTTATGAGAGTTAAAAATAGAACAAAAAAGAAAATATCGGACTCGGGAGATTGTGGATGTTTGATCTACTGAACTAGTAAAAGCTATGCGGGTCGACGACACCGCTTCGCAAGGTGAAATGGGTTTGTCGGCCGCTATGCCGAACTTCAGTTGGGCGAGTGGAAGGGAAACTAATGGATTGCAGCGTTCTTGTGTGGATTGCAATCAGACAAGGCACAGGAATGAAGTGGATGTGGGGTGAGTGAGGCGCATTCACAGACAGAACTCACAAGCATAATAAGAGACTAACATTCCATTAACTAGAAAGTAAACTTGATGTTCAGGGATGGAAATGTTCATTACACAGCTCAAAATATTCATAACACAGAGGAAGGGGAAGAGGAGTAAACCAAAAGAGAATGAATATCCACCACGGGTCGTGGCCGGAGTAGCGAGTTGTCAATCCGCTTCCGGGCTCAGTCCAAGGAGGCTTCTGGTACCAACGATCTGTCACCTCGAAGGCCTTTAAGTCCGTTCTCTAGGTTATCTACTTCACCAACTCTGCAGGAAAGCTTGGATTTGAAGTCACCAATGGCCGAGGGCTTCGCCGGGGTGTTGAAAAGCTTCGGAGTAAGTGGAAATGGCTTCCCGACGAAGGTGGAAGTGATGGAGCAGCTGGAGAGGTGAAAAGGCGATTCCCGCGCACTCTCCGATCGCAGCAAATGACAGGCGTTGACCTAAAACGCGGAGTAGGGCCTTTTATACGGAGGCAGCAAAAGCAGTGCGCACGATCAGTGGCGCACGACCAGTGGTCGTGCGCACTGTAGGTCGATGATCGTGCGGCTTTTCCAAATAAACCTGCAACCTGGACAAGAAGCATCAGCATATACGCGCACGAACAATGGTGCACGACCAGTGGTCGTGCGCACTATGGCCAGTGCTCGTGCGATTACCGAGACAGGGTTATGAAAAAGGGGGTGTAATGCGCACGAACAGTGGCGCACGACCAGTGGTCGTGCGCAGTAAGTCCAGTGGTCGTGCGCAGTAAGTCCAGTGGTCGTGCGCTTACCCCAGGCTGATTCTATAGAAAATGTAGAGTAGTGCGCACGATCGGGGGCGCACGACCAGTGGTCGTGCGCATTAGATCCCCTGATCATGCGCAGTATTCCTGTTTCACAACCATCCCGGAACACGCACACGACCCATGTACCAGCAGAAGGGGCAGAAAGGCCACCAGAACGTGCACACCACATCCCCGAGATAGGGCTAAAGAATAACAACAAAATGGAAACATAGAAAACACACAGAAGCGGGCATACAGTGCACTTAATCGTGAAAAAGGTACATAAGCACAAATAAGCAATAACGACTCTCAAGTGTAGTGCTAAGACGATAAAACTAGCCCAGATGAGTCCAAAAATCAGTGTAAAATGTGGACTCATCAGTGTGGTTGTGGACATTCATGATTATTGGATTTAAGTTTTGAGTTCTTTCAATTTTAAAATCTTCCGCTAGAATGCTCTGTGCAGGACGAGTAGTCTTAATTGGAATATTTGGATATTCTTATGTAACCCTTCCGACTGTATGTGGTATATGGCGTCGGGTTCCAGCTGGACTTTCTATTGTATGCCATGCGACGGATGGGGGTATTACAATTTGGTATCAGATGGGGGCTACAAGGGTAACGATTCTACGAACAACCCGCCTGTGGAAGCCCCCGTACGGCCCAACCTAACTGTCAAGTTCGCTCATCAAAGGGAGGCTATGGCCACCAACAACCCGCCTGTGGAGGGAGAGGGGTTGGGGTGCTTGGGCTGCAGCCCGGTAGCGTCGCCTAGAGCGGAGCCGTGATGCTGTCACGTTGTATCGGCTAGGGGCGTTACACGTGCTGCGGTAGCCACTCAATGCTTTGACCACTCAACGCTTTTGACCACTCAATGCTTTTGAGCACTCAACGCTGTCAAACAATCATCGAGCGTGCTCATGCCATACGGTAGGAGTTACTACACTGTGCTAATCGCTCGACAAACATCGAACGGTTTACCACCAAACGCTAAAGTGTTATCGCGGCAAGATAGCTCTGATAGCGGCTCCGACTGGTCGAAGCGGTTACCGCCTATGTTGCTGCGCGATGGTAGAAGTTTCCGCGTGGCGGTATCTTTTGTATAAGGGTGGACTTGAGATTTTATTCTCATCTTATCGTATCCTTTCTTTACTAGGAAGAAAGAGGAGGAACGTCCAGGAGCTTTTGTGAAGATTGATCCAAGGTTTTCTTGTGATTGGAATCGCGAGTCGACGCTAGATCCGCGGAGAGGAAGTTGTGGCAACCAATTCCATCTGGATCATAGATCATGGTTCATGGCTCCGAGGAGATCTTCAATGGTAATTCTCTTTATTCCTTGGACATGTAAAGTCTTTATTGGGCATATGCATGGATTTTCTCACCAAAGGGTGGAATATTGAGGGATTTTCGTTGGGTTGATTCTTGATATCCCCAAGAGGTCTTGCATATAGATCCGAAAATGTATAGTACGGAATAGACATACTATGTTTAGCCCATTTAGATAGATTGGTCTGGACTGGTGATGTTTTATTTTGCGCACCGGAGAATACTCCGCGTATAAACGAGTATTTTGTGGTGTCGGTGGGTTGTGCCTGTGAAATGGAGTAGCAGGAAGTACTGGAATGGAATTCCAGGAAAATACACTCACAGTGCATGTGTTGTTTGTTATGAAAGTCTATTTTTTCTCGCACTGCAGGTGGCTGCAGGGATCTCTGGTTGGTTGGTCCAGTTTTGGTTAGGGTTGGGGACGGAAAGAGTGTTCTGTCGCTAACAACGGCCGATAGTGATTGTCGCTGGCGATAGCTCCTAGCTAACATGTAATTGTTAAGCCAGTTCTTGGTGTGCAGTGTGTCTATTGTGAGCTATGAGATCTTAAAAGGCTTTGTGCCGAACGGATAAGGGAGAAGCCGACGCACGTCATTTGTGGCTATTTGAGCAACGAGTAAATGCTGACCTGTCTCTGCGTTATGGTTGTCAACTTGCGTTGCCCAGGTTATTGAGCATTAATTATAGCACATAATGAGAGTCTAAGGCATGCATGTCATTAAGACTACAGTCTCCAGCTGTAGTCCGTGGTGAGCAATCTTCAAGTTTGACGTTGGGAACAGTGGTGGGGCCTGATACTTCGGTACACCAAATATATGCCCTGAGTACATGGAACGTTTGGTTGCTAAGGCATTCATTTGTGATATGTTGAACTAAGTGTAAGACCCCATTTTTTTTGCAACACCCACCGGGGTCTTAGGCCCAGAACCGCCATTTTTGCAGTGAGACCATCCACCGGGATGGTCGACACCACAAAACGCGGATCCTACCGACCATCTCAATCACCATCGACAGAATGTATAACGAATGAAAGTGTAAGAATCCAAGTCCAAAATAGTATAAAGGAGGAAATCATGTGATAAATCAAGTCAACACCAAAAGAAAGTCTAAGTACCAACTCCAGAAAGTAAATACGGGCTTAAGCCCGGTACATGATCACCTCACTACAATCCACTCATAAAAGTAAAACTATTAATACTAGGCTCCACTCACGGATCTGGATGTCTGTCTACCCGAGCTACACTGGCCCATCTCCATCTGCACCGTACCCTGCAGGTGCTGCGTCTCCTGCGGCTATTCCCTGTCTCCCATCCGGAGCACCTAAAATATGGTGGTCAAACGACCGTCAGTCAAACTAGGCTCAGTCAACAATCCCCCACCCCTCTACCTGTGGCTCCTAGGCACCGGGCGGAAAGGAGTGAAAAGGAGGACCAAAAGCCGGGCGTAATCAAGCAGGTGACATCTACCCCAAGGAATAAAATAATAAGGTATGGTAGGGGTATCACAATAATTAAACATGAGTAAACAAGTGTGTAACAAAAGTAAACAGTAAGGAGTAGCAAGTAAGTAAAAGCAGTAAGAAGAGTAAGTAAGAGCAACAAGAAATCTAACCGTTGATTTATAGGAATTACCCCTATAGACCAAGGGGTTATGTTTCAGGGCCTAACGTATAAAACGTCCCATACCATTTTATATGATAGGTGTCAGGGGTTAAATGCAATGATTATGTAATGACGCGCAAGTATGCTATGGTATGCACATGTAAGTGCAACTCACACACATGATTCTATGCGCACAGACCTTTAGTTCCCCTTTTTGGAGTTAGTTAAACTCTCAGGAGCCTCCGCCGTGGCAAAACGGAGACAGTGGGTTGGGCCTCTCCACTCCTAAACTGGTAAACACACTACTCAGTTTATCCCCTCTCGTACGTTCCCGTACTACTCCTAGCAAACCAGCTCGTCTCCCCTAGTCAATGTACCGACGATGGTGTGTTTGATCGTCCAATATCGAGGACCCACCACTATTATGCACATGCAACCATGATAGTTTTTATCTAATTACAGTACCGAGCCTACTAGTTCGCCACGTTCCCGAGCCCACGGCTCCATGGACTAAACAAGTCTCCATTTCCATGTCCCCGAGCATCCAGCTCCCCGGACTTCCAAATCAATACCGAGTCCATTTAACTCTACCAATAAGCCCTTAGGACACGGGCCTACTCTATCCTTTCACTACCAATTTGTCTCACCACGAGTACAAGTGTGAGTGCAAGGTGGAGGTATTGTTAAGGTTACTCTTGTCCATATTATCCCTAAGGTTTACGTTAGACCAGGACTGCCCAATTTATTCCCCATGAGGGGCTCTCGAAGGCACTAGGAACTACGATGGGATTACGCCCAAAGTTCTCTTTCGCAAGGCACTTAATATTATTGATTCCTACCCTTGATCAAACCTCTCTTTTATTTCAGTGTGACTACCCTAAGTGTGTTTGAGCTCTCCGAGTCAACCTATCTCTGACCTATCCACTATATGCAAACCATGCTAAGCTACATGGTGCTCCCATTAGGGGGTACCCTAATTAGTCTTCCTATAGATCCCTAACAATTACTGGGAGTCTACCATGACCTATTAAGACTAACTCCAAAGTTTCATAATCTTCCTAACTGTTGGGTACATTGGAATATATGTACCTGATTTGAAGAAGCCTCACCCACCCAATGATATACATCAAGATGTATTTGATGTGTTTTGAGTTTCTTTGTGCAGGTTAAGTAACTGCAGGTTTGCAGAAAAGTTTCTAAGTCCATGTGTCGACACCCAGAAGAAAAGTGTCGACACTTAAGAAGGCTTATGTCGACACCCAGAGAAGCAGTGTCGACACTTGGAGTAATTGTGTCGACACTAGGAATGCAGAGTCGACACCAGAAGGAAAGTGTCGACACATACAGGCTGTGTCGACACATAATGAAGAAATGTCTAAAGAATCAGTGTCGACACTTAGAAGCAGTGTCGACACCCAGAGGAACTTTGTCGACATCAAAAGTGTCGACACTAAGAGGCTGTGTCGACACTCAGCAAACTTCAATAGAGTTTAAGTACATGTGTCAACACAAAATAGGATGTGTCGACACTCAGGAAAAGTCTTAACACAAAAAGGCATGTGTCGGCACAAAGGAGATGTGTCGACACTCAGCAAAAGTATCAACATAGAAGGCATGGGTCGACACAAAGGACTTGTGTCGACACTTAACAAGTTTCAACACAAGAGGATGTGTCGACACAAAGGAGTTGTGTCGACACTTAGCATAAATCAACTAAGTATCAGAGAAGAAGGACTTGTGTCGACACACAGGATCAGTGTCGACACATTCTGAAGAAGCAGTGTCGAGAAGTAATTTCTACAACACAAAGAGTTGTGTCGACACCATGAAAGCTAGTGTCGACACTTAGTCTACTTGTGTCGACACTTGGTCTATTTGTGTCGACATATAAAGACTGTCTGTCTCGACACTTTCAGACAGTGACAGAGTTTTCAAAAAGTGACTGGATGACTTGAAAGCTGCCATTTCAACCGGTCAACTGCTACTGTCAGAGCTGTCAGAAGTTTGTTAGAAACCGGATCAGCCGGTCACCATGAAGAAAGCCTATATAAAGGCCTATTACTTTAACAGAAGAAGATGAGTAATGAATCATTGAAGTACAACACAACAAGAAGAAGACCTTCAAGTGAAGATCTAAGAAGTTGGAGAGAGAAAGCTCCTTCTAAGAAGACAGCTATTGAACCAGGCTGTTAAAGAAAGTTTCAGATTGAGATCTGATTCACAAGTCAGCAGTTGATTGAAGATCATCTGCCTAGAGATTCAACCCTACTGTGTTCAAATTCAAGAAGCTTTGAAGAAAGCCAAGGGTGGTTGATCTCAGCAAAGTTCTTTCAAGAACTCATCAAGAAGCCAGTCAACTCAACTTTCTCAATCTGAGTTGTGGTTATTAATCCTTGTACTTTTTATTTTCTGTATGATCCTTAGGGATCTGAGTTGTAAGCCTATACTTATAAAGGCTGAGTGGTAGGGCTTGTGTGCCTGAGTGTAGGAGATACATTTCTCTGAGTGTAGGCCTTGTTGAAGGCTGAGTGTAGGTCTTTGTGAAGACTGAGTGGTAGGGTTGTGTGCCTGAGTTGTAGGAGTGGGATCACTCTGAGTTGTAGGAACCTATTTGGGGTTCTGAGCTGTAAGATCTGTGGATCTGAGAAGTAGTGGAGAAGTTAGGCCTAATCTAGTACACTACTAGATAGGCGAAGGGGGAAAGTGGATGTACCCAGACCTTGGGGAACCACTATAAAATCTGTGTGTTCTCTGTGTGTGCTTTATTCTGTGATTGCTGTGCTGTATTGCTGTGAAGAATTGCATATAATTCTGTGTTTCTGCCTTTAAATTTTAAAAAGATTAGGTGCACCTATTCACCCCCCCCCCCCCCCCCCCCCCCTCTAGGTGTTTAGGCACTAGTTCTTTCAAGTGGTATCAAACGAGGTTACTCAAAAAGGACATAACAGTCTGAGTAAAGATCCTGTAGGTAGAATCAAGAATCAAGAAAATGGGTTCAACTGAGAATCACAAAGAGCTAGGATCCATGAAGTTGCCAATCTGCAGAAAGGAGATCTTTGGCATTTGGAAAGAAAGGGTTAGACTTTTTATGGAAGCCTCAGACCCAAGAATATATATTACTTTTAAAGAAGGGCCATATGTGCCAATGAAAGTATCAGTGCTAGATGCAAATTAGAGAACTCCAAAAGACTATTCTGAAATACGGAGTTCGACGAACTCTCTGTGAGTGAAGTTGTTTTTGTCGAACGGAGATCGACGAATCCACTTCAGAAAACTTTTGTCGAACGGAGCTCGGCGAAATGTCTTCAAATCTTCAAACTGAGCTCGATGAATCATTTCACTCCAAATTATTTCGTCGAACCCAGATCGAAGAATGTTTTAATTTTCGTGGAACGGAGTATGTCGATTCATATTCTGGAAAACCTTATATCTAGGCTTTCTTCGACCTCCGTCCCGCGCTTTCTGTCCCCTTGCACTTGATCTCCGTTTTTCTCTCTTGTAGGTGATTTCATGGCGATTCCAGCGGGAACATTGGCTGCGATGAAGTTCGACACCGGCTTCCATGTTGACTTTGATTCCTTTCAGCATTCGGACCCGATATTTCTGCATATTCTGGAACTTCTGGAAGAGCAGCAACTGACAAATCTGATGACAACGAGGATTAAAATATCTGGAACTGAGATTAGAGAATGGGTCTACACATCTTCAACTACAGAGGAGAATACCATGATTGGAACAATTGCGGGTAACGTCATTTCTCTATCTCCCGTTATTTTGACTGACATATTTGGATTGAGTAATGGAGAAGATGAACTGGAAATTAAGAATGAGGAATATGATCTGATGTTAAGCATGATGAGTTATGCTGGAGATAACCCTAATAAATTATTGAAGAAGCATTTATCTGTAGAATACAAGTTTTTGGCAGATATTGTTGGGAAAGTCTTGCTAGGCAAGCACACTACACATGATTATATAACCAGCCATCAGTTTTTGGTTATGTGTGCAGTGGTTAATAAGAAGCAAGTGGCTTGGGCTCAGATCATCTTTGATCTAATTAGGAAAAAGAACAATAAAAAGGAAGTTTGTTTTGGAAGGATCCTAGGGATCTTCTTAAAGGAAAAGGATGTTGAATCACTGTTCTCCCCGACCATATTCATAAATGCCAGCAAAAGGCTAACTTGTGTCTTGTTTGGCAGGTGGGAGAGGACAATCTCCAAGCCCTCTAAGGCTTCAAACTCTTCCACCATAGCTTCTGACAGCACAAGGGCTGTTAGTTCCACTCCCCACCCTGCTGAAGAGAGCATTCCCTCACCACCATCTCTTCCAGTCATCCAAATCCCTTCCACTGTCCAAACCATCACTCAAACCCCAACACTTCCATCATCAACCATTCATACCTCTCCAACAACTACACATCTTCCTACTCCACCACAATCTCCTCATGCTTCACCAGCTCCATCACCACCATCATCTCCTCTTCCACCCCACTTGTCCTCCATACCATCCTTCAATCTACTGTCATCTCCTCCCACTACTCCCTCTCCTCCAACTGAATCCATCCAGGATGTCCAAATGCAAGATTCCATCCCACCATCCTCACCAACATCTACCATCCCTCCAAATGTTTCCACTCAACCACTATCTGAATCACCTTCTGCCACTCCAATACTGGACCCCTCCACCATCTCTTTTGTCATTGCTCTCATCACACCCCTCCTCAAAACTGTCATAGCAGAGGCCATTACACCTCTTTCTACTTCCATTTCCTCTCTCTCTCTCTCTCTATCTCTCTGCCCAGATCTCTGCCCTTTCTGCTACCCCCTGTTCATTTAGGGGTCTGGCACCAGTTATTACTGAAACCAGGCAGGGGGAGATGCTTGATGAAGAAGTTGTAGCAGCTCTAAAAGTAGCAACAGCTTCAGTTTCAGTTTCAGCAGCTCTAGCAGATGCAGAGGTAGTAGCAACAGCAGTAGATACAGAGTTTATTTATACAGATTTTATTAATTTCATTAATTTTATTGAGACTGACATGGATATAGAAGAGTTAGCTCCAGAAGAAATAATTACAGTTGGTGATTTCATCATTAATCCCACGGTAGATTTAGCATATTTGTTGAAATTTTTTGATATTGCATTTTTGAGCTTCCCTCTAGCAGATTATACTAAGCCATATTTGGATATTATTCCATATTCTTCCCCTATTAGTCCTAAAGTTTTCAAGCAACTTGTAACAGCCCAAAGTTGAGAAACGGGAAAATATTGGTTGACATGGGCTAGGACACGGGCGTGTCCCAGGGCGTGTCCTGCTTGGGTTGAGTGCGTTCGACGAAGTTCGGTCGACGAATTTTCGAGAGGTACATGCCTGTGACACTGGCGTGTCATGGTCATGACCCAGGGCGTGTCCTCCCTTGGTCGACGACACTCTCTAGGTCGACGAACTGCGCTCGACAATTGTCTGGTATAGGGTACACGGCCTGTGACACGGGCGTGTCACAGGGATTGTCCCGCTTATATTCGAGTGGCTCTTATGTAGGTCGAAAGGTACTCGAGTAGGTGGAAAACACGGGTGTGTCATCCCTGTGACACGGGGGTGTCCTGTCTGGGTACTCGAGTAATTGGTTTTCTCTCGAGTAAGTCCTCTCGAGTAGGTCTCGAGTGGGTTACACGCCCCGTATCACGGGCGTGACTGGGCTGACACGGGCGTGACATGGGCGTGTCACCTTGGTGTGGATAAGGTTGGATAAGGTGGTTCGTACACCGCTTAGGGGACACGGCCTGTGACACGGGCGTGTCACAGGGCGTGTCAGACCCGAGAGAGCTGTTTTCAGGGATTTTCTGGTCGTTCCTTTTCTGCCTATGGTATCTGATGGCTTAGCTTGCTCCTTGCTGTTATATGGCCGAGAATTGAGGAGTAGCTCTTCATTTTCTTCTTCTTCATCTTCTCATTCCAAGAGAGAGAAAGAGAGAGAGGGCAAGTGAAGGAAAGGAGGAATGAGTAAACCAGATGCTGGAGGAGCTGTGCAGTGCGGATTGAAGATCCGAGAGCGGTTTCATGAAGGCAAAGCCGAGGTGGTGACTTCCATCCGGCTACTTCATGGTGCCGAAGCGATCTTCAAGGGTAACGATCTCCTTCTTGGACATCAAAGTCCTTTCTTTATGCATGTGCGTGGAATCCTTCACCAAGAGGTGGATTGCGGAAGTGATTCCTTGGTTGAGTTTGTATCTAGAGCCGGAAGTGTGAGTACGGCATAGGCATGTTGTGTGAAGCCCATCTGGATGGATAGTCTGGATTGGTGATGATCATGGGTAAACCGGAGATGACTCCGTGGATTTGATGATGTGAAAGGTTATGCTTTGATTGCATGGTTGTGTATGGATGAATGAATATTGGTTGTGGCTGTATGGAGGCTTTGGTTAAGCTCCTGGTTATGGTGAGAGATCAATGGGTAGCATGGCTGGGGGAAATGTGGAATGAACCTGGAATGTTACACCACATGGTGTGGGTTGATCTGGATTAGTGAGGATTGATGGGTGGCAATATTTGGGAGGAAGTGAGGTGGACCCAACTTGATGCACCACATAGTGTGGGTCGATCGGATATAGGTAAGGGGTCGATGGGTGGCAATGCCAGAGGACCCTTTATATACCTGGCTGCCACACCACATGGTGTGGGTCGATCTGCTCTGTTTGTTTGTGAATGCTGCGAGGTAGTACCTCTGAGTGGTATGGACGGGATGTCGCCAATAGTGAGATTGGTGGATTAGGCTTGAACCGCCCAACTAACAAGTGAAGAGCCTCGATCGGCGGTGTATGACTGGTATATCCGGTACACCCAGAAGGTGCCCTGAGTGCACGGAGCGTCCGGTGGAGATCGGCATTTGTGATATGGACTGTGATTGATAGTGGACATTCTCTGAGATGAGTTCATGGTAACGTAAAATGCTGCGCTAGAATGTTTTGAGATAGGATGCGAGTAGATTTTGATTTCCACAAGTAATTATGTCACTTGTCTGTGACATATGGCATGGGGACCCGGCCGGACCCACCGTCATATGCCATGTGACGAGTGGGGGCATTACAAAGTGGTATCAGAGGCAGGTTTAGATTGTTTGGGAGGAGAGAACATAATTGAACTCACGAATGTCCACTAGGAATGTATTTCATGCACGAGAAGTACGTGAGTGTGTAGTCAATGTATAAGTACCGTTATGATGCGAATGATTAATGGTGTTTTGTACATTGATAGGTGGCGAGGAGTGGTGTTGGGAGGTCGGAGCCCCACCGATCGGATAAGAGTGTAGCACCCGTTGAAGCGCCTATGCCTCCTTCAGCGGAGACCATACGGGTGGTGACGAAGACAGTGCTTGCGGTGTTACAGGCACAGCCTATTGGACAGGCAAGCCCTGGAGGAGTACCAGTACAGACTGGTACATGGCAAGAGCGTGTTGCAGCGGTGGTGGAGGTGCAAGCAATAGACGAGTCATTGAAAAGCTTTATGGAGTTTCATCCACCTACGTTTGGTGGAGCACGTTCTCCAACGTAGGCGGAAGATTGGTTGGCTCGAGTAAAGAGGATCCTGACTACAATCAGGACGGCAGAGGAGTAGAAAGTGATGTTAGTCACTTTTCTGTTGGAAGGAGATGCGAGACTGCGGTGGGACGAGATGGAGGTGCATCACTTGGCAGGTCGTAGATTAGAGGAGGTTTCAATGGATGAATTATCCCGATTATTTTTAGCCAAGTATGTGCCAGTGTCGCAGCGGATTGCGATGGAAAATGAGTTTCAACGCCTGGTGCAGGGTGAGGTAGATATTGATACATACCTGCATGAGTTTACCCGACTGGGGCGAATGCGGGGTCTACCTTCGCGGAGGAAGCACGGAAGAAGAATCGGTTTTATGAGGGATTGCGAGATGAGTTGCGGTTGGCACTCCCGAGTTCGGTGAACTAAGGCTTCCAAGCGTTGGTTGATACGGCCCATGCTTTGGAAAAATATTTGAAGCGGGTACAAGAGAAGAAGAGACTGGCAGTGGAAAAGGCAGAGTTTAAAGTGCCGCAATCGGAGCACTCGGAGTTTCGAAGACGAGAAAAGAAAAAGTTTAGGCCTACGAAATCAGCTCCGTCGGCTGTTTCTTTGGGGGCGACTTATGGGCTAGGACATGTTGATACACGTATATGCTATAAATGCGGGAAGCAAGGGCACATAGCAAAATTTTGTTGGAATTCCCCGTCAGGAAATGAGAAAAAGACAGGTGTGTCTTATGAATAAAAAGGTAAAGCAGTGGCTGAATCATCTGCATCTCGGACACAACCTCGATTGCATAATTTGGAAGTGCAAGAGCCACAAGGCTCACTTGGTGAAATTCAGCCTCGAGTGTTTAATTTGGCTCTTTCACGAGAAATACAACATCGAGAGGTTGAGCGGAAGTAAGACTAGTGACTTGTATCACTTGGATGATGTGTATGTTCTATACATATGATGACTTACGAGTAATGTTCCTGATCATGTACCTCCTAAGGATATTTTTGTACATATCATGTTGTAGATGTCATGTTACATGTTGACTTGTTGGTGCACACTTGTGATATGTAAGTGATCGCTCGATTATGATAAGTTCGATGATGTGTTTGTTTTCGATCACTTTATAAAGTTTGTGGCTGCATGTGCACAGATGGAAGTGAGGGATGTGCTTTATGTATGTGTTGTCTGTTTGGTTTGTTTGTGCGATGCCTTGGGGTGAGACAAGTCGTGGCCGCTGAGCTGAAACCCGGCTCGCTTGATTCGCGTGCATGGTTGCGAATGGTACAACATTCAGTGGTTGTGTGGCTGATTGGAGTAAGCCAAATTTCGAGGATGAAATTCTTTGAAGGAGGGGAGGGTTTTACAAGCCCAATGTTGAGAAACGGGAAAATATTGGTTGACACGGCCTGGGACACGGGCGTGTCCCAGGGCGTGTCCTGCTTGGGTTGAGTGCGTTCGATGATTGCGTTCGACGAAGTTCGGTCGACGAATTTTCTGGAGGTACACGCCCGTGACACGGGCGTGTCGTGGGCATGTCCTCCCCTGGTTGACGACTCTCTCTAGGTCGACGAACAATGCTCGACGATTGTCGGGTAGAGGGTACACGGCCTGTGACACAGGCGTGTCACAGGGAGTGTCCTGCTAATACTCGAGTGGCTCTCGTGTAGGTCAAAAGGTACTTGAGTAGGTGGAAAACACGGGTGTGGCATCCTTGTGACATGGGCGTGTCCTGTCTAGGTACTCGAGTAATTGGTTTTCTCTCGAGTAAGTCCTCTCGAGTAGGTCTCGAGTGGGTTACATGCCCCCGTGTCATGGGCGTGACTGGGCTGACACGGGCATGACATGGGCGTGTCACCTTGGTGTGGATAAGGTTGGATAAGGTGGTTCGTGCACCGCTTAGGGGACACGGCCTATGACATGGGCGTGTTACAGGGCGTGTCAGGCCCGAGAGAGATGTTTTCAGGGATTTTCTGGTCGTTCCTTTTCTGCCTATGGGACCTGATGGCTCAGCTTGCTCCTTCCTGTTATATGGCCGAGAATTGAGGAGTAGCTCTTCATTTTCTTCTTCATCTTCTCATTCCAAGAGAGAGAAAGAGAGAGAGAGCTAGGGAAGGAAAGGAGGAAGGAGCAAACCAGCTGCTGGAGGAGCTGTGGAGTGTGGATTGAAGATCCGAGAGCGGTTTCGTGAAGGTAAAGCTGAGGCGGTGACTTACTGAAACACCCCCATCTGTCGCATGGCATATAACAGAAGGTCCAGCTGGAACCCGACGCCATATACCACAGACAGTCGGAAGGGTTACATAAGAATATACAAACTATCCAATTAAAACTACCCGTCCTACACAGAGCATTCTAGCGGAAGCTTTTAAAGTTGAAAGAACCTAAAACTTAAATCCAATAAACATGAATGTCCATAACACACTACAGGAATGAAACCCAAAATACACTGAAAGGGTACATGGCCTTATGGCCTTATAAATGTTCACTTAATAAAAATATGTCTTACATACATCGGCTCGCAGGCCGGCCACACATGACAAATTAAAACAACTATTCTTTTTGGCCTTCAAGGGCCAGCACAGCAACATGGGCTTCAGCCCGCTATTTAGTACTCGGCTCCGCAGCACCTGCAAGCACAATTCTACTGCACGGTGGCAAACAAAGCAACGGTCAGCCAAAAGCCGACCAAATTATAACGACCCCTCCCCTTACTCGGGACGGCGGTGCTCTTTCCCTACATAACATTAGCCCAATAAAATAATAAAGCGCAACTATACTACGACACAGGTGTAGGCTCGCACGGCCAAACACCCCGTGCACTCAGGGCATATTAACGGTGAATCCGGTCAATTCTGTGGCTTCACCACCATCCCAAAGATGGCAACCAAGTGAGCATTTAGCCTTTCTGACCACCGTCTAAGGCTCCCGACTATGCCAACGGCCAGTCCCCATCTTCGGGTCTCTCGCACTGAACCACATAGCCTAGGTTCGATTCCACTTGCTCGTTGCTCACGCTGCCTAGTCAATTTAAGTCCTATGCGCGCGCCAAGCTTCTCTCGGATTCCAAAATTTCCAAACAATCTCATAACCCAGTTATGATCAAGGTCATTTCCCAGACCGCCAAGTTAGCAGAACACGTTTCTGCTCAGTTTTCCGGGTGCGCCTTGAAGTTAACCTCCAAGGATCCCTGCTGCAATTTACCGTGTAGAAACCCGAAAAACCCAAAGCACGGAGTCTTCTCCGGCAAAACCACATCAAATGCAACATCACTGATCCAAACAGTACACGTCCGGGTAGACTTCACACACAATGCCTATGCCCGTACTTACGATTCCGGACTCTATATGCAACACAAGGGGGACTATTCACATCAACCCCAAGGAACACCATGCACTCACCGCACACTCGCGGGAGCGGGATTCCCTATATTGAAAGAAAGAGCTTCACATGCTCAAGTTGAGAATCGTTACCCTTGTAGTCCGTTTTGGCGCCATGGAAAAACTACATGGACAAAACTCTTCGCAACGAACTTTCCTCCACGGATCCGCTCTCAGATTTCGAAACGGTGCTCCGATGCTCCGCCGGCAGCCGGAATCCATTCCTTCTTCCTCCTCTTTCCAACTCCTTGAGAGAGAGAATGGTTGGAGAGAAATGAAGGATTAACTCCCCTATTTGCGGCCTTAACAGAGCAGGAAACCATCTGGGCCGTTGGATCTTATTTAAAGAAAATGAACGGCTCAGATCTGCACAAAATTCCCCAGACCTGGGCCGAACACGGCTTGGCACACGGTCGTGTCCCAGGCCATGTGCCTCGATCTAGGCACGATCGTCGAACACAGAAAAGACACATGGGCTCAGACACGCCCGTGTCCAACCTGACACGCCCGTGTCGGGTCTCTCGCCATGCTCATGTCCGGGGGCGTGTCACGCATAACTGCCACGGCAACGGACACGACCCAACGGGACACGGGTACTGAAATGGGTAGGCACACGCCCGTGTCAGCTAGCCGTGTTCCTGGCCGTGTCCTTCTCGGGATGAAAACGACCAAAAACACAAGCCAGACACGGCCTTGGACACACCCGTGTCCTAGGTCGTGTACCCCTATACAGGCACCAAAAATCCCTTTTTTGCGACCGACTCAAATACAATTTTCGGAGCGTTACAAATCTCCCCCACTTAAGGAATTTCGTCCCGAAATTAAGTAAAGGTACACAAATTTAAATGATACCTGAGTGGAATAACTCGGGGTATTCCTCCAACACAGCTTGCTCTCGCTCCCAAGAAATCTCCTCACGTCCGCAATTGTCCCAACGGACTTTAACAATTCGGACCTCCTTGTTGCGGAGTCGTTTGACTGCAACATCTTCAATACGTACTGGCTTGACCCTCGTGGTCAACTCATAATCAACTAGTACTTGATTATCCGCAATGATTTGCGAAGGCTCTTGCACTGCCTTATGCAACACAGACACGTGGAACACGTCATGCAGCCCACTCAATTCTGCCGACAGCTTCAATCTATACGACGCCTCACCAACACGCTCCAGGATTTCGAATGGTCCAAGGTATCTCGGACTCAGCTTCTTCAAGCTTCGAACCCGCGATACACCCTTGAACGGCTTGATTTTTAAGTACACCCAGTCGCCAACATTGAACTCCACATTCCTATGCTTGGCGTTGTAATACTTTATCTGCCTGTCCTGAGCGATCTTCAATCTTTCCTGAATTGTTTGTATCATTGAAGTGGCATCTTCCACCGCTTGACGTTTGTACAACTTCGATTCGCCTGCCTCCACCCAAGATAACGGTGTACGGCACTTCCTCCCGTACAAGGCTTCGAAAGGCGTCATTCCAATACTTTCCTGAAAGCTGTTGTTATACGCAAACTCCACCGTGTACAGGTGATCTTCCCACTGCTTTCCAAAATCTAGGACGCACATGCGAAGCATGTCTTCCATCGTCTTGTTGACCCTCTTGGTTTGGCCATCCGTCTGCGGGTGAAAGGTTGTACTGAACTTTAGCTTAGTACCCAATAGACTATGCACCAACCTCCAGTCATTCGACGTGAAGCGTCCATCTCAATCACTAACAATGTTGCGGGGCACACCATGCAATCGTACAATATTATCCACGTAGAGTTTGGCTAAGTTTTCCACCGGATCTTCCTTCCTATTCGGAATAAAGTGCGACACCTTTGTCAACCTATCTACGACCACCCATATGGCGTCGTTTCCCTTCTGCAACTTCGGCAAGCCATGCACAAAATCCATAGATATGTCGTCAAATTTCAATTCTGGGATAGGAAGGGATTTCAAGAAACCTCCGAGCTTCTGTCATTCCGCCTTCACCATTGCACATATACGGCACTTGGCCACATAAAGTGATACATCCTTCTTCAAACCCGGCCACCAGAATAATTTCTTCATGTCTCTATACATCTTCGTACTTCCCGGGTGGATTGAGTACTTTGTATGATGAGCCTCATACATCAACTCCTCCCGAAGATTATCCGCACTAGGAATGCATAGGCGACCGTCCTTCCTTTGCAACCCATCATCAATAGCAAACTGGGAGTTTGACCAATCCAAAGATTCTTCCAAGATCTGTTTCATGCTGTTATCCTGAACCAAAGCCCGCCGAACTCTATCTGCTAGGTCACACTGCACCTCTGTCCAAAACACTTTCGCCTCGGCACTAGACTGCTTGTCGATGCAAGATATCTCCAAAGCTTCCAAATCATTGACCAATCTCTCATCATGTACTGATAACCAGTTGTCTTGTGCGGGAATCTTACGACTCAACGCATCTGTCACTGTATTTCCCTTCCCAGGAACATAATGAATCTTGAAGGTGTAGTCCCCTAAGAACTCCATCCACCTCCGTTGCCTCATGTTCAGATCCTTTTGGTCCAACAGGTACTTCAAGCTCTTATAATCGGTGTAAATGTCGACCTTTACACCGTACATGTAGTGCCTCCAAAGCTTTAGAGCAAATATCATGGCCGCTAACTCTAAGTCGTGGACCGGATAATTCCTCTCATGAACCTTCAGTTGTCGTGAAGCATAGGCTATCACTCTCCCATGTTGTAGCAGAACACAGCCCAAACCACTGCCTGAAGCATCACTATAGATCTCGAACCCGTCGGTTCCACTTGGCGTACATAAAATGGGTGTCGTGGTCAACCGCCTCTTCAACTCTTCAAAAGCCTGTTCGCACTCTGAAGACCACACAAACTTTTGATCCTTCCTATTCAACATCGTGAGTGGTAGCGCTATGCGCGAGAAGTTCTCTACGAAGCGCCTGTAGTAGCCAGCAAGCCCTAGAAAACTCCAGACCTCTCCCACTGTAGTCAAAGTAGGCCACTCTCGTATCGCCACTATCTTCGCCAGATCCACAGCTATCCCTTCTCCACTGACAATATGACCAAGGAATGTTATCGAGGATAACCAGAATTCACACTTGGAGAACTTAGCATACAATTGATTCCTCCTCAACGTGTCCAACACCATGTGAAGATGACTGAAGTGATCCTCCTCGCACCGCGAGTACACCAGGATATCATCGATGAATACTATCACGAAATGATCCAGGTACTCTCTGAACATCCTGTTCATCAGATCCATAAACACGGATGGCACATTTGTCAACTCAAACGGCATGACCGTGAACTCGTAATGCCCAAACCGCATACTGAATGTTGTCTTTGGGATGCCGCTCTCCCTTATCCTCAACTGGTATTATCCGGATTTCAGATTTAACTTCGAATATACCGTTGACCCAACCAACTGATCAAAAAGATCGTCAATCCTCGGAATCGGATACTTATTCTTCTCTGTAAGCTTGTTCAATTCCCGATAATCGATACAAAGCCGCAAGCTCTCATCTTTCTTCTTAACAAAGAGAACTGGTGCGCTCCAAGGCAACGAACTTGGACGCACATAACCCTGCTCTAGCAACTCTTGCAATTGCACCTTCAACTCTGCCATCTCTCTTGGCGCTATCCGATATGGAGAGCGTGACGCCGGTTTGGCGCCCGGTACCAGCTCAATGGTAAAATCAATCTCCCGCTGAGGAGGGGCTCCTGGGAGATCATCTGGGAACACATCAGGATACTCAGATACGACTGGAATATTGTCAAGACTTGGCTTAGGCGTCGAAGTCTGCGCTAGAGTGACAAACAGCTCTGCCCCAGACCTAACTGCCTTGATCACTTGAAGGGCTGACATCAAAATCTTACCCGACCCCTTCATGCCCGCAAAAGTCGTCTCCCGATCAGTGTCCAGACCCAACTTAACTTCCTTACGGTTGCAATCGATGCATGCACCCTGCTCCGAGAGCCAATCCATACCGAAGATTACGTCGAACTCCACTAACGGTAGAATCAAAGCTCGCAAATCAAACTCCTGGTCTCCTAACCGAATCTTCACTATGCAGATCCTATCCGCACACATTGAGCACCCATTGGGCAACAATACATCCAACTTGTTTTCTACCATCGAGTACGGAACTCCGATGCGCGATACAAATTTTTCGGACAAGAAGGAATGCGATGCTCCCGTATCAAACAGGGCTCTCGCCCGAAACTCAAAGATCAACACAAAGCCTATCACCAACAAACGTAAGCTAACAAACAAAAGAGGTAACAACTATGAAAGATAAACTACTGTAATTTAACTCATACCTGTCACCACGTCTGCTTGCTTTATGGACTCTTCAAGACCAAGGTTGTAGACTCTAGGTTGGGCTGGAGCATGATGGGACGCGGTTGACTCCACTGCCTTCCCTTTCTCCTCATAAGTCGCTCCAGGTTTCCTTTCGGACTTTGCATGTCCGCTCCAACACTCACGAGCAAAATGCCCCGTCTTCCCGCAGTTGTAGCAAGCTCCTGGGACTCGACTTGTAGTTGCTCCCGACGCTCCAGGTTTCCTTACTCGTAAACGCTTCTGGATCCTTGAGTAAACCCAAGAAATTGATTCTCCATCTCCAACTTCTGAGCAGAGGGTACAAATCTGGCTAGAAACAATCTTGAAAATTCCTCCATAGACACATCAACAAGCTGCCTACCCACAAAGAGATGAAACTCCAACTCATCCCACCACAGCCTCGCTTCACCCACCAAAAGAAAAGTCGCTATGGTGGTCTTCTGTCACTCCTCAGTTATTGTGGCTATCAACACCCTCTTTATCGAAGAGAGCCAGTCCTCAGCTTGAGCTGGCATTCCAACCCCATCAAACTTCGGAGGATGAAAGCCCATCACATGCTTTAGCTGCTTCTCCGTAGCTCTCCTCTGCTCTATCAGATCAACTGCTGCACACTCCACCACTGTCGGCTCTGCCACCATAACCGGTTCTTGCTCATTCACAGGAGGTGCGCGATGCATTTTCCCTGCAGGTTGTGCATTTATCATTACAAATACGACTTCAGCCACCATCCTGATGGTTTCCGCTGAAGGAGGTGTAGTAGGCACGCCCCTTGGTGCACTACTTTCCGCCGATTGCGGACGCTCTGACTGACCAGCACCGCTCCTAGCAGACTATAGTAGCAAAGACACACGATTAGACGACAACCAAATTGCTAAAAGCAATCATTGGAACACTCAGATTCCACAAAACAAGTGTATTTTTCATTCCTAAGTGGACATTCATGGGTTCTTTTTGATGTTATAACGATGATGCACACATGTGCTCACCACCCCTTAAAAGAATTTGCCCACGAATTCATTTAATCCTGACCGTAACCAGAAGTCTGATACCAAATTTGTAACACCCCCATCTGTCGCATGGCATATAACAGAAGGTCCAGCTGGAACCCGACGCCATATACCACAGACAGTCGGAAGGGTTACATAAGAATATACAAACTATCCAATTAAAACTACCCGTCCTACACAGAGCATTCTAGCGGAAGCTTTTAAAGTTGAAAGAACCCAAAACTTAAATCCAATAAACATGAATTTCCACAACACACTACAGGAATGAAACCCAAAATACACTGAAAGGGTACATGGCCTTATGGCCTTACTAATGTTCACTTAATAAAATCATGTCTTACATACATCGGCTCGCAGGCCGGCCACACATGACAAATTAAAACAACTATTCTATTTGGCCTTCAAGGGCCAGCACAGCAACATGGGCTCCAGCCCACTATTTAGTACTAGGCTCCGCAGCACCTGCAAGCACAATTCCACCGCACGGTGGCAAACAAAGCAACGGTCAGCCAAAAGCCGACCAAATTATAACGACCCCGCCCCTTACTCGGGACGGCGGTGATCTTTCCCTGCATAACATTAGCCCAATAAAATAGTAAAGCGCAACTATACTACGCCACAGGTGTAGGCTCGCACGGCCAAACACCCCGTGCACTCAGGGCACATTAACGGTGAATCCGGTCAATTCCGTGGCTTCACCACCATCCCAAAGATGGCAACCAAGTGAGCATTTAGCCATTCTGACCATCGTCTAAGGCTCCCGACTATGCCAACGGCCAGTCCCCATCTTCGGGTCTCTCGCACCGAACCACATAGCCTAGGTCTGATTCCACTTGCCTGTTGCTCACGCCTCCTAGTCAATTTAAGTCCTACGCACGGGCCAAGCTTCTCTCGGATCCCAAAATTTCCAAACAATCTCATAACCCAGTTATGATCAAGGCCGGTTCCCAGACCGCCAAGTTAGCAGAACACGTTTCCGCTCAGTTTTCCGGGTGCGCCTTGAAGCTAACCTCCAAGGATCCCTGCTGCAATCTACCGCGTAGAAACCCGAAAAATCCAAAGCACGGAGTCTTCTCCGGCAAAACCACATCAAATGCAACATCACTGATCCAGACAGTACACGTCCAGGTAGGCTTCACACACAATGCATATGCCCGTACTTACGATTCCGGACTCTATATGCAACACAAGGGGGACTATTCACATCAACCCCAAGGAACACCACGCACTCACCGCACACTCGCGGGAGCGGGATTCCCTATGCAGAAAGAAAGAGCTTCACATGCTCAAGTTGAGAATCGTTACCATTATAGTCCGTTTTGGCGCCATGGAAAAACTACACGGACAGAACTCTTCGCAACGAACTTTCCTCCACGGATCCGCTCTCAGATTTCGAAACGGTGCTCCGATGCTCCGTCGGCGGCCGGAATCCCTTCCTTCTTCCTCCTATTTCCAACTCCTTGAGAGAGAGAATGGTTGGAGAGAAATGAAGGATTAACTCCGCTATTTCCGGCCTTAACAGAGCAGGAAACCATCTGGGCCGTTAGATCTTATTTAAAGAAACCGAATAGCTCAGATCTGCACAAAATTCCCCAGACCTGGGCCGAACACGGCTTGGCACACGGCCGTGTCCCAGGTTGTATACCTCGATCCAGGCACGATCGTCGAACATAGAAAAGACACACGGGCTCAGACACGCCCGTGTCTAACCTGACATGCCCGTGTCGGGTCTCTCGACACGCCCGTGTCTGGGGGCATGTCACGCATAACTGCCACAGCAACAGACACGACCCAACGTGACACGGGTACTAACACGGGTAAGCACACGCCCGTGTCAAATGACATGCTCGTGTCAGCTAGCCGTGTTCCTGGCCGTGTACTTCTCGGGATGAAAACAACCAAAAACACCAGCCTGATACGGCCTTGGACACGCCCGTGTCCTAGGCCGTGTACCCCTATACAGGCACCAAAAATCTCTTTTTCGTGACCGACTCAAATACAATTTTCGGGACGTTACAAATCTCCCCCACTTAAGGAATTTCGTCCCGAAATTAAGTAAAGGTACACAAATTTAAATGATACGTTGAGAAGGAATCAGTTGTATGCTAAGTTCTCCAAGTGTGAATTCTGGTTATCCTCGATAGCATTCCTTGGTCATGTTGTTAGTGGAGAAGGGATAGCTGTGGATCAGGCGAAGATAGTGGCGATATGAGAGTGGCCTGCTTTGACTACAGTGGCAGAGGTCCGGAGTTTTCTGGGGCTTGCTGGCTACAACAGGCGCTTCATAGAGAACTTCTCGCGGGTACCGCTACCACTCACGACGTTGACTAGAAAGAATCAAAATTTTGTGTGGTCTTCGGAGTGCGAACAGGCTTTTGAAGAGTTGAAGAGGCGGTTGACCACGGCGCCCATTTTATGTTCGCCAAGTGGAACCGAAGGGTTCGAGATCTATAGTGATGCTTCGGGCAGTGGTTTGGGCTGTGTTCTGCTACAGCATGGGAGAGTGATAGCCTATGGTTCACGACAACTGAAGGTTCATGAGAGGAATTATCAGGTCCATGACTTGGAGTTAGCAGCCGTGATATTTGCTCTAAAGCTTTGGAGGCATTACCTGTACGGTGTGAAGGTCGATATTTACACCGATCATAAGAGCTTGAAGTACCTGTTGGACCAAAAGGATCTGAACATGAGGCAACGGAGGTGGATGGAGTCCTTAGGGGACTACACCTTCAAGATTCATTATGTGCCTGGGAAGGGATGTTGAATTCTGTGAAGTGAAAGTGGGTGAATGGAAGGCTTAGGAAACCTATCCGTGCGGACTACGCGGACAGGGTTGGCAGACTGCTAGGTCATCAGGGATATTGCAGGCAATTTGCTCTGTGGCGGCCTGGGCGGTCTGTTCGCGCGGACTACGCGGACAGCAGCGGCGGTCTGACAGGCCAGTGTATGCTCAGCAGGCGGTTGACTCCCAGGAAGTAACCGGGCGGATAGGAATGTTATCCGCGGAGTCCGACATGAAGCGGACTGAAGAACTGGAGCTTGGCAGACCGGTTTGGCAGTTGCCTTAGTCTTGCTCTAGTGAAGCGGCAAGTGGAAGTCGCGGAGACCGCCGGTCAGCGCGGACAGAAACTGGAGGTCGCCCGGTATGGTGGGCTAGATCCAGTGTCCGCTAGTAAGTGCGGACTGGCCCTTGTGGCCAATGGACTGGACTTGGTGAGTTTTGGACCAAGTCTAGGGTGGCTCAGTCCGGGGAGATCGCGCAGTGGAGCGCGGGCTGGTTTCTCAGTCCGCCAAGCCTAGTAGAAGCATTGTTGCCTTGTTTGCTAGCTTGGGGATATGCAGACTGGAGGATTGCCTGTGCAAGAGTGTGCGGACTGGAGCCAGAGTCCTCTGAGTCCGGTATAGCCTTGTGATGAGGTTATGGACTCAGGGATGCGGACTGAGGCAGTCAGCAGGAATGCGGACTGGAGAAGTCTGCAGTGCATGCGGACTGGAGTCTGCTGTTAGTAGACTGGTTTGGCGTGTCCGCTAAGTCCGGAGGTGCCTTGGAGATGAGGCAATGGACTTGGGATATGCAGACGGAAGCAGGGTATCCGCTGAGTCCGGCAGGTGCCTTGATGGCGAGGCTGCGGGCTCGGGGTTTGCGGGCTGATGCCTTGTCCGCAGATTGGCGGACACAGCTGTTGTGGAGTCCGGCTGTGGTGGTCCAGGCTTGGTCTCTGGCGGCAAGGCGGGCTGGATATTGGAGTCCGGCATTGGAGAAGCTGGGGCGGACTGGCTATCTGCACAGGAGCGGCGAACTGGTATGTGTGTCCGCGGGCTGGCGGACATACTTGTTCTAGCTGCGGGATGTGACGGTGATCCTATCGGCTAGGGTGGTGACCATACTCATCATCGTGCCTATAAATAGGACCCATGTCACATCAGGAGTAACGGAACCTAACCGAAGTAAGTGAACAGTAATTGAGCTCGCGTAAGTTGCTGCGGTCTGGACTTTGGTGTCCGCGCGGATAGAGAGTTGACCCGGTTGTGCTGTGCAGGTTGTGCGGATAGCGCTGGAAAGCCAGGACTTAGCTCTGATTGCGGTCAGGGACAGTGCGGACTCTGCGGATAAGCAACAGGCGGTAAACAGAAGGTCGTGGATAGCGACCAGGCGGTCTCCTCTTTGGCAATTTGGTTCGGGGTTCAGGAAGTCGCCTGCTTCAGGCAGACTGTTCCATTCGGTGACGCAGCTTGTGCGGTCTGGCGGCTAGGCGACCTCGCAGTCAGGCGTCCTGCAGATCGGCGGTGAAGAGCTAAGCATTGGAATAAGGGGTGAGTCCGCGCGGCTTGGGTGCGGTCTGGCGGACTGAGCGGACTCCACAGCAGTAGGTCGGCGGCTTGTTGATTGAGTCCGCGCGGCTTGTTTTTTGTTCTTGTCTTTGTAACTGTCTCTGCTCTCCCGGTGTTGGGTTTTGGTGAAGCATGTCTCGCCATGTATGTCTCGCCTTGTAAAGAAGTTTGCTCTTGATCAATAAAGAAGCTTGTGTTGCATGTGTTGCTGGTTGTTACTGCTTTGTTGAGATAACCCCTGCTAACTCCACGATCCGGGAAAACTTTCAACATTATAAGTGGGCGTATCCTCCTTCGGTTTGTTGAGTTTTCAACAGGGTATCCAAGGGGGCGTCTGCGGTTTGTTGAATTTTAACCTGGTATCAGAGGGAGGTTTTTGGAGTGGTCAAGCAGTGCTCAATGGAAGTAGTTGCTCTTTTGTAGAGGAAACCAGTGGTAGAATCATGGCAGTGGAGGATGCAAGTTGTCTTGGAATTGATCTTCTTACAGAGACGAACTGTGAACGGTGGAAGTCCTGTATGAAGAGCTTTCTTCTTGGCGAGGACCTTTGGGAGGTTATATATGGAGCAGGAAGACAAGAGGATACTGCTGGCAATGCTGAGGCGATGAGAGCTTGGAAGGAGGCAAATGCGAAAGCGGAGTCTATTCTCAAGCAGGTGATCTCATCGGAGCTTTTGGACCACATCAGTGGATGTCGGTCAGCTGCGGAGGTTTGGACTTCCCTTGATGGGTTGTTCAGGAAGGAGGTGAAGGTTGCTGCTGAAGATGGTCCCTCATCTTCATATCAGGAAGAAAGGAGTGTTTCTCCTAGGCGTGATAGGAAGAGGAAGGAAGGACCACGGTGCTATAAATGCAAGCAGCAAGGTCATCTTCGGAAGGAGTGCAAGGTTGTCTTGCTCTCGGCGAACGTTGCTCAGGTAGGGAGGAAGGAGAAGAACCTTGTTGAGTTTTCAACAAGTTCTGGATCTGATCGGAGGAATGCCAGTGATAGTGCAGCTATCTGGCATGAAAGACTGGGGAATGTAGGGATGGACAAGCTGAAAGCAATGGCAGAAAGAAGACTCGTAAGAGGCTTGCCTAGGTTGTCATCCTATGGCGATGGTCGGCGGTGTGCGGGATGTCAGGAAAGTGGATCCTATCGCTTCATGGTTGACAAAGCACAATCCAGATGTAATGCACCATTGGCGGTTGTCCATTGTGCTCTGGTGGGACCGACTGTCACGACCAGTCTTGGAGGCAGCAGGTTCATGCTGATATTGGTTGATGACTATTCTAGGTATACTTGGGTATACTTTATGAAGAAGAAGTCCAACATGGTACGCTTGTTTGTGGAGTTCAAGAAGCTTGTGGAAGGCCAGCTTGGCCGGAGGATCAAGGTGTTGAGAACAAGTATCGGTGGTGAGTTTGGCTCAACCGAGTTCTCACGCCTTTGCAGGA
The DNA here is from genome assembly GCA_039583875.1 of Platanthera guangdongensis. Classification (NCBI taxonomy): domain Eukaryota; kingdom Viridiplantae; phylum Streptophyta; class Magnoliopsida; order Asparagales; family Orchidaceae; genus Platanthera; species Platanthera guangdongensis. The sequence continues at coordinate 70,250,643 of CM077148.1, forward strand.
AGCAAGGGATCCGGATGGAGCTTTCTTGTGGACATACTTCACAATAAGGTAGTATTGCAGCTCGGATGATCCGTTGGTTAACGGAGACCTGCAAGTGTTGGCTTCAGAGTAAAGGCGTTCTGAAGGCTCTTTGGGCGGAAGGAATTGCCTGTGCTGCTCATGTCATCAACCGGATGCCTCTTAGTCCGATCATAGTGAAGACTCCTTATGAGCTGATGTTCGGAGTGAAGCCCTCAGTGAAGCACCTTCGGGTGTTTGGATCTACCTGCTATTTATACTCTCCGGGTGCTCTCAAGACAAAGCTAGTCTTTGTTGGGTATGATGAGCAGAGAAGAAGATGGAGGTGTATGGATCCTGCGATGAAGAAACTCATAGTGTCGAGAGACATTGTTTTTGATGAGTTGACTCCGTATTGGGGTAGCTCTTATGTGGAGCTAGAGATAAGCAGATCAGATGGTGGGCTGAAGGAGGCTGCTGCTAAGGAAGTGGAGTTACCTGAGTCACTAGGTGCTCCAGGTTGTTCTAGCTCCGGGGCAAAAGCGTCAGGGTCAGGAAGTAGGGGAAGCAATGCTCCAGGTACTTCTGGCTCGAAGGCGGAGGCTTCCTGTTCAGGAAGCAGGGGGAGCGATGTTCCAGGCAGTTCTTGTTCAAGAGGGGAGTCTTCTGGTTCAGGTAGCAGGGGGAGCGTTCCTCTAGGTGCTTCTGGTTCCAGTAAGGAGGCGTCTTGTTCAGGGAGCAAAGGGAGCATTGTTCCGGGTTTGCCCGAGAATGGAGCTGGTTCAAAAGCAGCGAAGGTGGTTAGCCATGATCAGGTTCTTCGGAGATCGAAGAGGATCAGTAAGCCACCAGCTAGATATAGCGAAGGGAACACGGCGGACTTGGTCCCATGTTTCTTTGCTAGCCCTCAGGTCGAGCAAGGTTCTTCTGGCTGTGATGACCCCACTAGAATCAAGGAGGTGGTTGACACCAAGGCTGTAGAGGTGACTTCTCTCAGAGATAACAAGGCCTGGGCTTCTGTGCCCAAGGATGTTGATGATACTCCTGTGATGCATGAGTGGAGGTTGAAGCTGAAGAAGGCAGAGGGAAGCATGACTCCTTTTTGGAGATGTTGGAGGGCTCCCTCATGGTCCTTGATATGCGGGGCGAGGACTATGTCTTGGACATCTCTTCGTAGATGCTATCGGAAGGACCAGGTGCAAGGTTACGGGAGCTGCTGGAGTTATTCACCACTTCTCACTTCAAGGGGGAGTGTTGAATTCTGTGAAGTGAAAGTGGGTGAATGGAATGCTTGGGAAACCTATCCGCGCGGACTACGCGGACAGGGTTGGCGGACTGCTAGGTCGTCAGGGATGTTGCAGGCGGTTTGCTCTGTGGCGGCCTGGGCGGTCTGTTCGCGCGGACTACGCAGACAGCAGCGGCGGTCTGACAGGCTAGTGTATGCTCAGCAGGCGGTTGACTCCCATGAAGTAACCGGGCGGATAGGAATGCTATCCGCGGAGTCCGGCATGAAGCGGACTGAAGAACTGGAGCTCGGCAGACCGGTTTGGCAGTTGCCTTGGTCTTGCTCTAGTGAAGCGGCAAGTGGAAGTCGCGGAGACCGCCGGTCAGCGCGGACAGAAACTGGAGGTCGCCCGGTATGGCGGGCTAGATCCAGTGTCCGCCAGTAAGTGCGGACTGGCCCTTGTGGCCAATGGACTGGACTTGGTGAGTTTTGGACCAAGTCCAGGGTGGCTCGGTCCGGGGAGATCGCGCAGTGGAGCGCGGGCTGGTTTCTCAGTCCGCCAAGCCTAGTAGAAGCGTTGTTGCCTTGTTTGCTAGCTTGGGGATATGCGGACTGGAGGATTGCCTGTGCAAGAGCGTGCGGACTGGAGCCAGAGTCCGCTGAGTCCGGTATAGCCTTGTGATGAGGTTATGGACTCAGGGATGCGGACTGAGGCAGTCAGCAGGAATGCGGACTGGAGAAGTCTGCAGTGCATGCGGACTGGAGTCTGCTGTTAGCAGACTGGTTTGGCGTGTCCGCTAAGTCCGGAGGTGCCTTGGAGATGAGGCAATGGACTTGGGATATGCGGACGGAAGCAGGGTGTCCGCTGAGTCCGGCAGGTGCCTTGATGGCGAGGCTGCGGGCTCGGGGTTTGCGGGCTGATGCCTTGTCCGCAGATTGGCGGACACAGCTGTTGTGGAGTCCGGCTGTGGTGGTCCTGGCTTGGTCTCTGGCGGCAAGGCGGGCTGGATATTGGAGTCCGGCATTGGAGAAGCTGGGGCGGACTGGCTATCTGCACAGGAGCGGCGAACTGGTATGTGTGTCTGCGGGCTGGCGGACATACTTGTTCTAGCTGCGGGATGTGACGGTGATCCTATCGGCTAGGGCGGTGACCATACTCATCATCGTGCCTATAAATAGGACCCATGTCACATCAGGAGTAACGGAACCTAACCGAAGTAAGTGAACAGTAATTGAGCTCGCGTAAGTTGCTGCGGTCTGGACTTTGGTGTCCGCGCGGATAGAGAGTTGACCCGGTTGTGTTGTGCAGGTTGTGCGGATAGCGCTGGAAAGCCAGGACTTGGCTCTGATTGCGGTCAGGGACAGTGCAGACTCTGCGGATAAGCAACAGGCGGTAAACAGCAGGTCGCGGATAGCGACCAGGCGGTCTCCTCTTTGGCAATTTGGTTCGGGGTTCAGGAAGTCGCCTGCTTCAGGCGGACTGTTCCATTCGGTGACGCAGCTTGTGCGGTCTGGCGGCTAGGCGACCTCGGGGTTAGGCGGCCTGCAGATCGGCGGTGAAGAGCTAAGCATTGGAATAAGGGGTGAGTCCGCGCGGCTTGGGTGCGGTCTGGCGACCTGGCGGACTGAGCGGACTCCACAGCAGTAGGTCGGCGGCTTGTTGATTGAGTCCGCGCGGCTTGTTTTTTGTTTTTGTCTTTGTAACTGTCTCTGCTCTCCCGGTGTTGGGTTTTGGTGAAGCATGTTGATGAATTGTAAATATACCTATTTTTCTGTACATTAATTTAGTCGATTTCATTTGTTTTCGTCTTTTTTATATATTTTTGCTTAATAAATTGCTCCTTTTTTGTAAATAATTTTGCTAACTTTGTTTATTTTATTTTTCAGAAAAAATCAAAAATCTGCCAAAATTTGACCTGTCACGCCCGTGACATGTTGGTCACGCCCGTGACCAGGGCGTGACACGTCAAATTCCCGAGAAATCAGCAAAATCTGAAGTGCAAAGCTTGACACGCCCGTGTCACGCCCGTGTCACCAGAGTCACGCCCGTGACCACAGCCCGTGACACTCCACTCGACGATTTCATCTCGACGATCGTCGAGTGTCGACACCAGCCGACACGCCCAGAGTCACGCCCGTGACCTGGGGCGTGACCTTTCCAGCTAGCCCGACAAGACCCGCGCGGCGACTTTTTGGCGCACCGCGCCCAGATCCACCTGCCTGTCACGACCCCTGTCACGCCCGTGACCAAGGGCGTGACCTCTGCGAGACCGACACGTGTCCAGCCAAAGTCAACTTTTCCGTCAAATCGCCGGCCGCCTTCTCAAATAGTACCGTCACGCCCCCTGTCACGCCCGTGACCAAGGGCGTGACTCCTGAAAATTTTGTCTATAAATTCAGAGGTTCTCCTTTGAATTCCTGTTCCCCTTTTGGGCACCATTTTGTAAGGGGAGGTGCTGCGTAGATGGATTTCCAACCTATGGAATGGGGTTTTCTCTTTCTCTCTCTCTTTTATTTTTGTACTAGTCTTGTAATAGTTTGTTTTTGCCATAATAAAAATGCAGTTTTCTTTCTCATTTCTATATTTTGGACTTCATCTATGCGCCACCCTTTGCAATCTTATTTATTTTCTTGTTTTTAACTTTGTTTTTTTTCGTTCTTTTCTGAGAGTGTGTGCGTGTATGAGTTTAAATTAGTTTTATTGCTTTCATAATCTTCATAGTTTAGCTTTTCCGTTCATATAATGTTCATCCTTATGAGTTTATAAAAACGTTTTAAAAGTGATTTTTTTCCTTTTCGCTAGTTTTGTTCGTTTTTATCCGTAAAACTTTTTACTCCTTTTAACTTTATTATCACTTTTCTAGCATTTTTATAAAATTATAAGAATGAAAATATAGTCGTTATAATTTTTCGCGCACTTTGATTTTTCGTTTAAACTTTTCCTTATTTAATTTTTTCGTTCCCTTTTTATGCATTTCTACCGCATTCTAGCGGTAGAAATGCATTCGTTTTTATTTTTCGAGCACTTGCATTTTCTTCTTTTATTTGCAAAACTTTCTTCCCGTTTAATTTTTATTTCATCTTTTTATGCATTTCTACCGCATTCTAGCGGTAGAAATGCAGTTGTTATAATTTTTCGGTAACTTAGCTTTTTGCAATTTTTTGTGTGTGCGCATTTATTTTCGCCTACTCATTAAGAGTTAAATGGCGCTTTGCTTTATTTCAATTCTGTCGAGTGTGTGCGTGTGTTTTATTTTCTTGTAGAGTGTGTGTGTTTACTTTATGTCGAGTGTGTGTGTGTGTGCGTTGCATTTATTTTGTCCTACTCGGTTGAGTAGGACCCGCATTTATTTTCTCCTACTCATTTGAGTAGGATTTGCGTGTGTGCGTTTTACTGCTTTCATTTCTCCCGCCCACGCAGTTGCGCCGGGACTCGCAATTTACAGCTTTCTTCAGTCCTACTCGTTTGGGTAGGACTTGCAATTTTCAGCTTTCCTTTACTGCTTTCATTTACTGCTTTCATTTTCAGCTTTCTTTCCTGCTTTATTTATTGCTTTCCTCGCAAATCGTCCCCATTCCGATGAGTGGCTAATCGTTCTTAGCCCTCGGCATCGAAGAGCATTGGGACAGATAAAATAGCTTAAAATAACTAAAGGTCTAATTTTTCTAATTAATTAAAAGCACTTAAGGTTTGCCCGGGGTTAACGACGCGTAGGACCACATATCGATGTGTGGGCCCTATTTCCGTTTTCCATACGCTCGCCGAGAGGCCGTGCGTATGGACAGATCACCCCTTGGCGAAGAGAGTTCCGCACTAACCCTCGAGAGAGGAGGCGCGCCAACTCTACCGGATTGGGTTCCCCACCCAATAGCGGGGTTCTTAGCGTAATGCGGGCGTTAAGAGGAATCCTTCGTCGGACGAGAGCCCGGTCGAATAGTCTTAGCGTTCAGGTGAGCGATAGCCCTATAGCTAGGTGAGCTCATTTTAGTGGAACCTCCACGGACAAGTCTCCGCCTTAATTAATTAGAAATTTAGGAGCTCTTTTTATTTAAAGTCTATTTTAGTTCAATTGTTTTTTCGGTGCCATCGAGCTAAGCTCTTCATCGGCACCACCTTCAAGCTTTCTTTTTATTGCTTTCATTTTCTTTCCGCCATTTTCTGTATTTTTATATAAAATATCCCGACAAGATAATTATCGGTAAAATAATAGTCCCCTCCAGGGAAGAGTAGAAATAATCGAACCGGCCCCGAGAACAATACGACCTCGATATTCCACCCGGAATATCCTGTACTACTCACGATAGGTGCACTTGCCTCCTTTCGTTAAAACTCGATCTAAACCTTTTTTATATCCAAAATAAATAAATACGCGCGACCCGTTTCCTTAAATAAAAACCAAATCCGCCTTTTTTTTCGCAAATAAAAACCGCCGGGTCGCCGCGTGACCGCAAATAATTTCCGAGTTTTAACTTGCACCAAGTTTTTGGCGCCGTTGCCGGGGAAATTTTAGGATCGTTATTTTAAACCCTGGAAATCTATTAATTTTACCTATATATTTATATATATATATAAATATGGCCAATATAATAATAATAATAAAACTTAAATATATATATTTACAAATTTATAAAACCAAAAAAAAACAATTGAAAAACTCAAAAAAAAAAAAAAAAAAAAAAAATTTGAAAAACCTTAAAAATTAAACATTTGAAAAAACTATACAAGTAACAAAAACTAAACTAAAAAAAAAAACTAAAAATCCAAAACATGAAAAAAAAAAAAAAAAAAAACTTAACAAACAATATTTTTATTTTTTATTTTCATTCTTGTTTTTGAAAAAAAAAAAAACAAAAACAACAAAAAAAAACTACAAAACTAAAAAATGAAAAACTTAAAAAATATATATTTTATTTTAATTTAACTTATTATATTTTATTTTGATTCGGCGCGCTTTTCACTTTTGTGCGCGCTAGGGGATCACATTTTTATCACACAGTGGTCGCTAAGGCCTTAGCTACCTCCGCCTCCCCCACGCACATTCCCCCCTACCGCCCGCGATCTTTAGGCCGAGTTTCTCTTTCTTATTTTTTCTGTTATCTTTTTGTTTTTTCTTCTAAATAATGCAGGGTTTCGACCTGGGCCTCCCGCACTCGTCTTAGGGAAGCTCCTACCCTCCCTTTTCCTTTTTTGTAGTTCTTTTAATTTGTATATTATCTGTTCCGCATACTTAGATTGCAACATTGGGGACAATGTTGGGTTTAAGTATGGGGGTGTTTTCCTATTATGCACTTTTTATATTCAGTACTTAAAAAAAAAAATATACAAAAAAAATGCAAAAATCAAAAAATTTCAAAAAAAAAATTTTTTTTAAAAAAAAAAAAAAAACTTCAAAACAAAAAAAAAAAAAAAAATTTCTCTTCCCCCCTCTTCTTCTTTTTTGTAAAAACTTGCGTCTTGCCTGCCCGCGACGGTCGACTCATCGAACCAACCATTCAAATAAGAGTCTGTTCGCGGGGCCGCAATCGAGTTTTTTACTTTGCGTTTTTGTAAATATCTCTCTTTCCCCCCTATCTTCTTTGTAAATAACTCTTCTTTCTCTCCTCATTCTTGTAAATAATTTATCCTCAAAACCTAAAACATCAAAAAAATTAGAAAAACCCAATAACCCTAAAAAGATAAAAAATCTAAAAAATCCTAAAAAGATAATAATTAAAACACAAAAAAATGATAAAAACTCTAAAAATTTCAAAAAAAATGTTTTGTTTAACTATGTAACAAAATAAATCGAATATACCATTTCTTAACCCTTTTTGCTTTCCAAAAATCTAGTTTCGAGTTAATTTATATGCGAATTTTAGTTATTCTTTGCTTACTATTCGTTTATTAATTAAAGTTCGATAGATTTAAGTATTTGGGGTTAAGATTTAAAGAATTTTTTATGTCTTTTCCTTATAATAGGGAACTTGTTTTTCACCACCACTTCTAATTTATAAATAGAAGCTCGTTTTTTATGTTAGAAAATAACATCCATGGATTTCAATTATTTCTACTTCATGCTTTTAGAAATATCGGAACGTTCATTTTAAAAAGGTTGCTCTCAAAACGTTTTTATTAAAATCTAGTTTTCTTTTTGAAAAACTAAACCCACTTCCATTTTTTTCATGTCTTACTTGACATGTTTACCCCTATCCCTTAAAAGATCTTATGTCAATGGGAATAAGATTTCATTCCGTAAACATAGGCACCCAATATTTAAAAAGATTATATATGGAGTAAGAGGATAAAATTCATTACTCCTACAAATATACATTGGGTTCTTTATTTATCATGAAGAAAGAAAAAATTATTATGTGTTAGGAAAATAAGATTTCATTTTCCTAACTATCCAAAAAGAAAAAAATTGGAGGTTCGAGAAAAAATTACCTCGCCTCAATATTCAAGCCTTCTTCATAAACCACCAAACCACCTATCTTATTTCAATGATTCTAGACTTAATTTAAAATTTTTTTGAGAGCATAATTTTTAAATTGCATTATTTCCTTTAACTTCTTTTAAGCTAAAGTTTTTTATATAAATCCAATCCATCTTTGTTAAACTAACAAAAATAAATTTTTGCTTTCTATTTTATTTTTTCTAGAAGTCTTTTTGAAACTGTTCCTCTATTCATAACATTTCATAAATTAGGATTTAATTCTTTAACCCCGGATGTTTATTTTGATCTTCCTTTTAATTAATTCAAGCGATAGCTAAACTTAGGATTTCTTTTATTCCTTATAAGTTCATCTCCAACTTTTGCTCTGGAATAGCAAAAGCTTAAGTATGGGGGTATTTGATGAATTGTAAATATACCTATTTTTCTGTACATTAATTTAGTCGATTTCATTTGTTTTCGTCTTTTTTATATATTTTTGCTTAATAAATTGCTCCTTTTTTGTAAATAATTTTGCTAACTTTGTTTATTTTATTTTTCAGAAAAAATCAAAAAACTGCCAAAATTTGACCTGTCACGCCCGTGACATGTTGGTCACGCCCGTGACCAGGGCGTGACACGTCAAATGTAAGACCCCCTTTTTTTTTTCCTTTTTGACACCGGGGTCTTAGGCCCAGAACCGCCGTTTTGCGGTGACTCCTTCACGCCCTGAAGGGTCATCACCACAAAGCGCCGATTCTGCCGGCCAATTCGATCACATAAAAGTAGCATAATGAAGTAAAATGAAAACTATCTGTCCACAGAGAATCACATGACATATATAAATATAACTCCACGAAGGGAGTGTCCACAGAAGATAACATCAGAGTAGCAAAATACGGGCTTATGCCCGGTACAACATATCCTCACTACAAAATCACTCATGCGGAAGCAAAAGCTGAAAAACTACTCAGGGTCGAGACTCACAGTCCCGGCTGTATGAACTCCGGAGCTAGACTGCCCCACCTCCAAGCGCACCGGTCTCTGGGGCTGCTCCTCCATGCTGGTCTCCACGATCCCCTAAATGATGCGGTTCGAAAACCGTTAGTCTAAAAGACTAAGTCCTATCATCCCCCACCCCTTCCCCCACGGCTCCTAGGCACCGAGCGGAGAGGAAGAAAGGGGAGGACTTGAAGGTGGAGAATATCAAAAGCAGATGGCAGCGGTCCTATTCTAGCAAGTTCTATAGCATATAAAGACAATAAAATGTAAGCTGAAATGTAACCTTCACTTATGTGGAAAAACACATAAGCCAAGGGGTCTCTTGCAAGGCTCCCATCGTATAAAAAGTCTCATACCGATTTATACGCTGGGGTGTCGGTGGTCAAACAGCAGCAACTAAGTATATCAAAATTAACCTTAATTTATAAACTTGCCCACACAAGCTTATAGACTAAGGGGTCGTTTTGCAAGTCCTAATGTATAAGCGTCCCATTCCACTTATACATCAGGTGTCAGGGGTTAAATGAATCGATTATGCTATGACATGCAAGTGGGTATGATGGACATGCAAGTGCAACGCACACACCCGACTCTGTGCACACAGACCTTTAGTTCCCCCTTTCTGGAGCCGTAACCTCCCAGGATACCTCCGTAGTGGCAGACGGAAGCGGTGGGTTGGGCCTCGCCCACCTCTAAACCAGTAAGGCACTACCGGTCAGACCTATCGTACGCCTCAACGCTTGGTGCACGAAGCGGACTCCTGCGTACTCTTGCCGGCTGGCGCACCGGACTTCTGTTGGCGAAGTGCTAACCACACTTGCCGAGTCAACGTATTGGCGTCGGTGCATCGACCCTCCAATACCGAAAACCCACCACCTTAATTTATTTTCCTTTTATGCACATGCAGATTTAGCGTAAACAAAACCCGAGCCGAAGCTCCCCGGACCAAGAGTCCGTCTTTTAACCACCCGAGCCGAAGCTCCCAGCTGACTTTTGGTGCTAACAGTGCCTGTGAAATGTGCAACCCTAATTACTAAGTTACTCTTTTCAGCTTGTTAAACAGTTTACGTTAACCAAGGACTGCCCCCGGTATTCCCTGTGAAGGGCTCTCAAGGGGCACTAGGAACTGTGTTGGGATTACGCCCAGCGTTCCCTTTCGCAAGGTACTTATTTTATTATTGGTTGATCCCCTTACCCATTATTTTCTCATGTTTCGATACGCTAATCCTAGGGTGATTTGACTCCAACTCTCCTTGGGTAGGACGATCTTTCGTCGGGCCCGAACGCCTTTAAACCCTAGACAAATCCACACCCTACTCACTCATCTTCCAAAGATGCAGCCCTTTCCACTTGTCCTTACAGCAAACCATCAAGACCCATCATACGTGCCCTAATTCAATCCAAATGAAATCCTGCAGTTTTGCTATATGCAGACCACTTAAGCTACGTGACCCGTAAAAGGGGAAGTACATGAAATACTCATCCAGTACCCTCATGATAATTATCAGAGGTCTATTATGATAAATATAGACTAAATTCAGAAAATCATATTTTTCCCAATTAATCTACTATTTATTGAATTTTCCTCAAAAACTAGGCCATAGTCAATTTGAACATGAACCATAAGATTTTCTCAGGTAATGGCCTCCTAAAATTTGTATTCACTAAATAACAGAGAAATATCATTGGATGTTAATTTTCATAATTTTCCAGATAATTCTTGACCTCTAAAGGATTTATTAAAATAATTCCAAAAATCAAAAATAATGAAGGAAGTGCCACATATATGTCTCCAATAATTATGTAAAAATTACTAGGGCTTCATAGGGAACTAAAAACATCATGATTAAGAAATTAGAATTTTTCAGACAATCTAAAAGTCATTATTAAATTTTCCAAGGTTCCATGGAATTAAATAATTAAAGAAGCAACAACTAAATATCATTCTTCAAAAATTCCATAAAAATTTACAGAGATGGGTAACATGATTATAAGCCCCTTGGCTAAGTTTTATCAAGTTTAAGCAAGTATAGTGCTCTGCAAAAACTCTTAAGTGGAAATTATAAAATATAACTCTGTGAATAAAGTACCAAAAATATTCATCCAAAATTTATTATAAAATTTCCAGAGACATGTATGCCCTAAGCAACTACCCATTCAAAATCTCAGCCCTTTTCAAATAGTTTTGGTATTAGTTCTTATGGTTTCAAAGCTAGTACCCTAAACTAGGGTTATGGATTTAAGGGGCCTTTAATCTTCCAAATGCCCTAAAATTTTAACCATAGGACCATAGTGACCCTATGGTCATCATTCCCAAGTTTCAAGCCCATCCAAGGTCTTTTGACCCCAATTTCTTCAAACCCTAGAGAATTACCCTAAAGGGCCTACCCTACACTTCTAGGGCTACCCTAGCCCAATCCACTCCAAACTTCATGAGTGAGTGTAAAAAGTTAAATCATATCAGTGGCCAAAGTTTCAGCCTCTGTTGAGGTGATTTGGTCACTTAAAACCAAAAGTGCCACTTTTGACCAAAATGCCCTTCATAGGGTAGAACTAGGGTTGGGTCAAAACCTATTCAACACTCACCCAAACCAACTGAAATTTTATACAGGTACCTAATTGGAGCCCAGGGACCACTCACCAAAATTTGGGAGGGTTTGGGTGTGTTTAGGGCACCTATTCAATTTATCTAATGATTACTAAATTTTTACCAAAACTATAGAAATATTTTCTCCAAAAATTCCCATTTTTGGGCAGGCCCTAGGTATGCCTAGGATAGACCCTCTGCCAAAATTTCAGCCCATTTGGGCTTGGGGTGAAGGGTGGGCACTCATTTTAGTGACTGCCTAGCCCTAAGGACATGTCCCACCAAAATGGGTGCCCTGGTCTAACCAGTGACCCAAAAGGGTCCCAACAATTTTTGCTGCAAACTAGACACCCTAAGCTACAATGTTCATGTTGGGCAAATTTCCATCCAGGGTCCCTAGGTATTTTTAAACATTAATTACATTAAATACATCCAGTGTGACAAAAATGAAATAAATTTTATTTAACCCTATAGTATCTGATCTGATGCCGCACGAATCTTGGCGCAGATCGACGGCATCTGGTCATCGTCCCCACTGAGCCAACGACTGGGATTGGTTCTGCCTGGAGCGATTTCCAAGCTCTGCCGCCGGCGATCCAGCCCCTTCCCCGGCCGGCCACCGCCACCAACACCTCCGTTGAGGTGGTGGCTGTCGTCAGGCGGCGGCTCCGCCGCCGGAGAGGTGTTTTCCGGCGGATTGAGCAAGACTTTTCCTTGCCGAAACCAGGAGAAATCCTGGATTCGATCGGGCTCAATTGAGCCCGAAACTCTAGCCTAAGGATTCCTAGGATCTACCCGCGAGTTAAGGAGAGGAGGAGGACCTTCCTGGCGGCCTGGATGCGAGAGGAGCGGCGGGATGCCATTGGCGACGGCGGCGGCGCTCGGCTTCTGCAACTGCACGGTGGAAGGGCTCGTCTCCTCCAGGTAAGTGCTCCAAAATGATCCCCTCGGCTCCCTGATGGTGTTTAAAAGGCAATTGGGGGAGGGGAGAGGCTGGTTCTTCAATGGCCATTATCTCCATTAATGGAGTGGCTCGGGTTGTGTGGAGGGGGGCTGAACCCACCCCTTGGTGGCCGGGAAACGGCTGGAATCAACTCCTCTCTCCTAGAGGAGTTGATTGCAGCCATAAAGGGTGGCTGTTAGTCTCCCTTGGCCGGCCTCTTACTTCCCCCTTCTCCTTCCTCATTTCTCTCTCCTCCATTATCATGGAGAGGAGCTTTTTCTCTCTCCGAGTCACCTCTGGTTGACTAGTCAACCCCACAAGCTAAAGGCAGCCCACTGGATTATGATGATCATGGGAATGGGCTTAGCCTAAGGGAGAAGTGGCTTGAGCTTGGGTTAGCCCTTTTTGGGCTAAGTTGACTTGACCCTCAATGAGGGTTGACTTGGCCAATTTGACCATCTAGGTTGACCCCATTGGGTCCTGGGGGGGTTCATTGGCCTCCCCTAAGGTCTATGTAGGGCTGGGTAGGGTTGACTTGGCACCTTAAAGGTCACTTGACCCTTGGTAAGGTCACTTTGACCATTTAGAGCTAGAGTTGACTTGGGTCAACATGACCATTAGGGTCCACCCCTATGGATCCTTGGTGACCCATTGACTTCCCTTAGGGTCTAGGTAGGGTTATATGGGGTTGCCCTGCACTTTGGAGGTCACATACCCTTAGTAGGGGTACTTTGACCAGATTAGGGCTTGAGTTGACCTGGGTCAACCTGGCCTCTAGGGCTGACCCCAATGTGTCCTTAGTGACCCATTGTCCTCACTTTAGGGTTAGGAGGGCATAGGTGGGGTCCTCTAGACTAGGAGTGGGTCTATTGGCCCTAAGTGGGCTAGGTTGACCTATTTAGGGCTAGGGTTGACCTTGGTCAACTGGGCCTCTTGGGTTGGCCCTAATGGGTCCTTTTGGCTCTAATGGGTCTCCCAAAATGTTTGGGAGTGTTGTGGTAGGGTCTTGGGGTCATGGTGAAGCCCCATTGTCATCCTAAACTATTGTTCAGAATTCTACTATCTGCAGACCATGGTGATCCCTACCTTGGCCTCCTATCTCTTGGCCCATTTCTGGCTTCCCAGGGTTTTGTCATGACCTAGTCATGGCCAAAACCACTCTTAGGGGTCTAGTTGGAAATGGGATGTTACAAATCCCAATAAACAAAACAAAGATTTCGTCCCCGAAATCAAGGTTGGACCTACGGGTCTTATTACCGAAGGAAAGAGTCTTGTAACATCCCATTATGACGTCTTGTTTGTTAAATTTGATTTAAGGGAAAACTTAGATCTAAGACCCCTTTCGCCCAAACGGCGAACCAAAATCCCAATAAACAAAGTTAAGCCCCCAATAAACAAAGATAAGCCCCTATCTACCTAGAGCAGCCCTTAGTATACTTAAAGCAGAAAAATAAATTAACATCTTGAGGGGTCTGAGAGGTATACCTGACTGAATAGCTCGGGGTATCTTTGTCGCATCAGGTCCTGTGGCTCCCAGGTATGCTCCTCCTGGCCGTGGTTCCTCCACAGGACCTTGACTAGAGGGACCCTCTTGCGTCGTAAGACCCGCACTCCTCGGTCGTCGATCCTCACAGGCTCCAAATGAACAGACCGGTCTGAAGCTACCGGCCCTTCGGTGGTCAGAATCTGCTGCTCCGGGCGTAGTAGAGCCCTCCTCAAAGAAGAAATGTGGAAGACGTCGTGCAGCGCTTCTAGCTCTGGTGGTAACTCCAGCCGGTAGGCTAGGGGTCCGATCCGCTCCAGGATCCTGTAAGGGCCCATGTACCTAGGGCTGAGCTTCTTCCTCCGACCACGCACCCGTGAAACTCCATGCATGGGCCGGATTTTCAGAAACACCCGGTCCCCCACCTGGAACTCCACCTGCCGATGTCGGGCGTCATAGTACTTGGCCTGTCTACTCTGCGCCTCGAGCATCCTGTCTCTGATCAGCCTCACTTGTGCCTCGGTGTCTTCAACGAACTCTGACCCCAATACCTTCGGATCTTCGTTCTGCACCCATGAGAGCGGGGTCCGGCATCTCCTCTCGTACAAGGCTTCGTAAGGCGCCATCCTGATGCTGGACTGGTGGCTGTTGTTATAGGAGAACTCGACAAGGGGTAAGAGTTTCTCCCACGGTTCCCCGCGATCTAAGATGCATAGCCTCAAAAGGTCCTCCAGCGTCCGGTTGGTGCGTTCTGTCTGCCCGTCTGTCTGGGGGTGGAATGCAGTGCTGAAAGTCAATCGCGTGCCTAAGTAAGCTTGCACGGACCTCCACTCCCTGGAGGTGAACCTGCCATCCCGATCCGACACTATCGTCCTGGGCACTCCATGATAACGAATGAACTGCTCCACAAACTTCCGCACCAGTACTCCTACTGAATCATCCTTCCTGATCGGTATAAATCGAGCCACCTTGGTCAACCGATCGACGATTACCCAGATCGAGTCATTCCCTGTCCGAGACCGGGGAAGCCCATGTATGAAGTCCATGGCTATGTCATCAAACTTCCACTCCGGCACCGGGAGTGGCTGCAATAATCCCGCGGGGTTCCTGCACTCCGCCTTCACTAGCTGACATGCCTCACAATGGGTCACGAAGTGTGAGACATCCTTCTTCATGCCCGGCCAGTACATCGTCCTCTTCAAATCAGTCGTCATCTTTGTGATCCCGGGTGTACAGAATACCGGCTGCAGTGCGCCTCCATCATAATATCCTCCCGGATCTGGCCTCCCTCCGGTATATACACCCGTCCTCTGAAGCACACCAGATCGTCCCTCAGTGTGTAATCTCCTGCAGTGCCCGCCTTCAGAGCTTGGAAGATGGGTTCCAACTTGGCATCCTGCCTCTGTCCCTCTCTGACCCGGTCTCTGATGTCATCGGTAATGCCTATCGCGGCCAAGTACTCCTCATAGAGCTCAGGATCATCAGACGATACCAGAGTAATGTGCATGTCCTCTAGTCTCTGCAGCAGCTCCATAGACATCAACTGAGGCTCTGCTCCTGTTGTGGCGGCTCTCCGACTCAGTGCATCTGCCACCACGTTTGCCTTCCCCGGGTGATAGTGCATCTCATACTGATAGTCAGATAGAAACTCCACCCACCGCCTTTGCCTGATGTTAGTTCCTTCTGCGTGTCCACGTACTTAAGGTTCTTATGGTCGGAATATATGTCACAGTGGACTCCATAAAGGTAGTGCCGCCATATCTTCAGTGCGAATACAACTGCCCCCATCCTCAAGGTCATGTACTGGGTAGTTCTTCTCATGGGTCTTCAGCTGGCGGGAGGCATAAGCTATGACGTGTCCGTTCTGCATCAGTACCGCTCCCATCCCCTGATATGATGCGTCGGTGTAGACCTGGAATCCCTCCCTCCCCGAGGGAAGAGTAAGAATGGGAGCCGAGGTCAGCCGATCCTTCAGCTCCTGGAAAGCTGTCTGGCACTGCGGGGTCCACACGAACGGTGCCTCCTTCTTTGTCAAGGATGTGAGCGGGAGGGCGATTCGAGAGAATCCCTCTACGAACTTCCGGTAATAACCGGCAAGTCCTAGAAAACTCCGTACGTCAGTGGCTGTTTTCAGCTGCGGCCACTCTGAAATAGCTCGAATCTTTGCCGGGTCCACTGCCAGCCCGGCTCCGCTGATAATGTGACCTAAGAACGCCACCTCCTTCAGCCAGAACTGACACTTACTGAATTTCGCATAAAGGTGATGCTCCCGCAGTCTCTCCAGGGTCAATGCTAGATGTCGTGTATGCTCCTCCTCCGTCTTAGAATAGATAAGGATGTCGTCTATGAACACTATGACAAACACATCCAAGTAAGCCTCGAAGATCCGGTTCATGAGGCTCATAAATGCTGACGGAGCATTCGTGAGCCCGAAGGGCATCACGATGAACTCATACAATCCATACCGGCTACTAAAGGCCGTTTTCGGGATATCCTCCTCCTGGATCCGCAGCTGGTAATAGCCTGATCTCAAGTCCAGCTTCGAAAAGTAATGGGCTCCCTCCAGCTGATCGAACAACTCGTCTATCCTGGGGAGCGGATAGGTATTTCGGACGGTCAGCCTATTTAGTGCTCGATAGTCGATGCACAGGCGTAAGGTGCCGTCCTTCTTCTTTACGAATAGGACAGGAGCTCCCCATGATGAGGAACTCGGCCTAACAAATCCTGCTTCCACCAGCTCCTGCAACTGTGTCCGAAACTCCGCCAACTCCTTCGGGCCATCCGATAAGGGGCCTTGGATACCGGCTTAGCCCCTGGTACCAGCTGAATCTGGAAGTCCTTCTCCCTATGCGGAGGTAGTCCCGGCAGCTTATCCGGAAAAATATCGGCGTAGTCACGAACCACCGGAATGTCTGCGATCAAGTCCTTCTCCTCAGTCGTCTCGAACAATACTTGGTATACCTCGTCCCCTTGCATATGGGCCTTAATGGCCTGAATAGATGAAAGCAAGCGACGGGAGAACGGTGTAGTACCTTCGAACGTTGCATAAGTATCGCCGTGGCTGAGCACGACCCTCCCTGCCGGGCAATCAATCTGGGCATGGTTCCAGACAAGCCATGTCATGCCCAAGACGAGATCGAAGTCCGGCATCCTCAAGATCGTCGCCGGGGCCTCGAGTGTCAACCCTCTATGGTAACCTCCAGGAGGCACTTTTCTGTGGACTGAATCTCCATCCCATTGGGGAGGCGCACCCTCCTGGGTAGTCCTGTATAGCAACGAATCTGATCCAGGTCCTTGACGAAATCCTCCGATACAAAGTTATGTGATGCCCCCGTGTCGAACAGGGTGTGGGCAGGCTTGCCGCACACCATCACCATTCCTAAATCAGTTTGAAAGAAATTCTAGCGTAAGGTTTTCTAACCTAGGTTGTATAGTAGTTCTATCAATGCTTAATACGAGCAAAGAATAATTCTAACATTAAGATTACTCTCATACCTGCAATAACCCTGTCCGGGTTCCGGGGCTGTGCTAAGTCCAGAGCGTAAATCTGCTCCCCATTCTGCCTGCGGTCGCCTCCCTGGTAACCACGTCCTCGGCCGCGTCCTCGGCCTCCGAAATGCTGGGCCGGTGGGCCACCCCGTGGTGCTGGAGGTGGTGCCCCCCTCATAGGGCAATCTCTCCGGAGGTGTCCCACCTGGTGACAGTGGAAGCACTCCGGCGGGGGATACGCCATACCCCGGGGTCTCTGCATCTCCTGGATCCGGAGAGGTTGAGGGGCCAAGACCACCTGCTCTCTCGGCTCCTGCCTCAACTCCTGACGAGGCTGCTCCTCTGCCCTTCTTCCATCTGGTACGATGCCTCGCCGCTGATCATTTCGGGCCCTCCGGCCCTGGTCCACCGTTTGCCGTTTCCGGCCCCGAGTGGTGTGCCAGTCGGCCTCAATCCTCTTCGCCATCTCTAAAATCCGGGAGATGGGCCCGTCAGAGACAAAAAGCAAAGCCTCTCTCAACTCCTCTTTTAGGCCCTTATAAAACCTCTTGACGTACCCCGCTTCATCCAGCTGATAAGAGCCCGCATATCGGGCCAAATGATCGAACTCTCGGTGGTACTCCACCACTGTCCTGGTGCCCTGCCTCAGCTGCAAGAAACGCTCCTCCAACTCGTCCCTGGCCGACTGAGGAACAAAGTGCTCCAGCAGCGTGGCCCTGAATTCTTCCCATGTGATTTCTGCAATCTCTCTATCCGCAAAAGTCGTGTCCAATAGCGTCTTCCACCACCGCTTGGCATGTGACTCCAAGCATGATACCACTAGGGCCACCCTCTCCTCCCAGGGCATCGTATCCCCGTCAACATCTCGTACATCACATCCAGCCACTCCTCTGTCCGTACTGCCGACTCCGTCCCCAAGTAAGATGGGGGAGAGAGTCCTCGGAAGGTGCTCATCCAGTTGGCCCCTGGGTTTGGCTGCTGGGCTGGGGCTTGCTGAGCCGGAAGGCCTCAAGGATGGCTGTAAGGGTCTGCCCCATGTCTGACTGGAGGAAAGGTGTGGGGACCATGGGAGGTGGTGCAATGTCTGGAATCTGCTGAGCTCCACCTTGTGGGGTGGGCTGAGCTGAGGGCTGCAAAATGAACTACATCAGTAGGTAATCGACTCAATGCCTAATGATAGTGGACAATTTATATGTGATTTCCCCCCATATGGGCACACCACCGCTTCCGCTGCTTAGTTTGTCCCCAAACTAAACCCGCGCGGGGGTGACCCAGGGTTGTGGACGGCTACTTTTCGATCGAGGTTTGGCTCTGATACCACTTGTAAGACCCCCTTTTTTTTTTCCTTTTTGACACCGGGGTCTTAGGCCCAGAACCGCCGTTTTGCGGTGACTCCTTCACGCCCTGAAGGGTCATCACCACAAAGCGCCGATTCTGCCGGCCAATTCGATCACATAAAAGTAGCATAATGAAGTAAAATGAAAACTATCTGTCCACAGAGAATCACATGACATATATAAATATAACTCCACGAAGGGAGTGTCCACAGAAGATAACATCAGAGTAGCAAAATACGGGCTTATGCCCGGTACAACATATCCTCACTACAAAATCACTCATGCGGAAGCAAAAGCTGAAAAACTACTCAGGGTCGAGACTCACAGTCCCGGCTGTATGAACTCCGGAGCTAGACTGCCCCACCTCCAAGCGCACCGGTCTCTGGGGCTGCTCCTCCATGCTGGTCTCCACGATCCCCTAAATGATGCGGTTCGAAAACCGTTAGTCTAAAAGACTAAGTCCTATCATCCCCCACCCCTTCCCCCACGGCTCCTAGGCACCGAGCGGAGAGGAAGAAAGGGGAGGACTTGAAGGTGGAGAATATCAAAAGCAGATGGCAGCGGTCCTATTCTAGCAAGTTCTATAGCATATAAAGACAATAAAATGTAAGCTGAAATGTAACCTTCACTTATGTGGAAAAACACATAAGCCAAGGGGTCTTTTGCAAGGCTCCCATCGTATAAAAAGTCCCATACCGATTTATACGTGGGGTGTCGGTGGTCAAACAGCAGTAACTAAATATATCAAAATTAACCTTAATTTATAAACTTGCCCACACAAGCTTATAGACTAAGGGGTCGTTTTGCAAGTCCTAATGTATAAGCGTCCCATTCCACTTATACATCAGGTGTCAGGGGTTAAATGAATCGATTATGCTATGACATGCAAGTGGGTATGATGGACATGCAAGTGCAACGCACACACCCGACTCTGTGCACACAGACCTTTAGTTCCCCCTTTCTGGAGCCGTAACCTCCCAGGATACCTCCGTAGTGGCAGACGGAAGCGGTGGGTTGGGCCTCGCCCACCTCTAAACCAGTAAGGCACTACCGGTCAGACCTATCGTACGCCTCAACGCTTGGTGCACGAAGCGGACTCCTGCGTACTCTTGCCGGCTGGCGCACCGGACTTCTGTTGGCGAAGTGCTAACCACACTTGCCGAGTCAACGTATTGGCGTCGGTGCATCGACCCTCCAATACCGAAAACCCACCACCTTAATTTATTTTCCTTTTATGCACATGCAGATTTAGCGTAAACAAAACCCGAGCCGAAGCTCCCCGGACCAAGAGTCCGTCTTTTAACCATCCGAGCCGAAGCTCCCAGCTGACTTTTGGTGCTAACAGTGCCTGTGAAATGTGCAACCCTAATTACTAAGTTAATCTTTTCAGCTTGTTAAACAGTTTACGTTAACCCAGGACTGCCCCCGGTATTCCCTGTGAAGGGCTCTCAAGGGGCACTAGGAACTGTGTTGGGATTACGCCCAGCGTTCCCTTTCGCAAGGTACTTATTTTATTATTGGTTGATCCCCTTACCCATTATTTTTCTCATGTTTCGATACGCTAATCCTAGGGTGATTTGACTCCAACTCTCCTTGGGTAGGACGATCTTTCGTCGGGCCGAACGCCTTTAAACCCTAGACAAATCCACACCCTACTCACTCATCTTCCAAAGATGCAGCCCTTTCCACTTGTCCTTACAGCAAACCATCAAGACCCATCATACGTGCCCTAATTCAATCCAAATGAAATCCTGCAGTTTTGCTATATGCAGACCACTTAAGCTACGTGACCCGTAAAAGGGGAAGTACATGAAATACTCATCCAGTACCCTCATGATAATTATCAGAGGTCTATTATGATAAATATAGACTAAATTCAGAAAATCATATTTTTCCCAATTAATCTACTATTTATTGAATTTTCCTCAAAAACTAGGCCATAGTCAATTTGAACATGAACCATAAGATTTTCTCAGGTAATGGCCTCCTAAAATTTGTATTCACTAAATAACAGAGAAATATCATTGGATGCTTAATTTTCATAATTTTCCAGATAATTCTTGACCTCTAAAGGATTTATTAAAATAATTCCAAAAATCAAAAATAATGAAGGAAGTGCCACATATATGTCTCCAATAATTATGTAAAAATTACTAGGGCTTCATAGGGAACTAAAAACATCATGATGAAGAAATTAGAATTTTTCAGACAATCTAAAAGTCATTATTAAATTTTCCAAGGTTCCATGGAATTAAATAATTAAAGAAGCAACAACTAAATATCATTCTTCAAAAATTCCATAAAAATTTACAGAGATGGGTAACATGATTATAAGCCCCTTGGCTAAGTTTTATCAAGTTTAAGCAAGTATAGTGCTCTGCAAAAACTCTTAAGTGGAAATTATAAAATATAACTCTGTGAATAAAGTACCAAAAATATTCATCCAAAATTTATTATAAAATTTCCAGAGACATGTATGCCCTAAGCAACTACCCATTCAAAATCTCAGCCCTTTTCAGATAGTTTTGGTATTAGTTCTTATGGTTTCAAAGCTAGTGCCCTAAACTAGGGTTATGGATTTAAGGGGTCTTTAATCTTCCAAATGCCCTAAAATTTTACCCATAGGACCATAGTGACCCTATGGTCATCATTCCCAAGTTTCAAGCCCATCCAAGGTCTTTTGACCCCAATTTCTTCAAACCCTAGAGAATTACCCTAAAGGGCCTACCCTACACTTCTAGGGCTACCCTAGCCCAATCCACTCCAAACTTCATGAGTGAGTGTAAAAAGTTAAATCATATCAGTGGCCAAAGTTTCAGCCTCTGTTGAGGTGATTTGGTCACTTAAAACCAAAAGTGCCACTTTTGACCAAAATGCCCTTCATAGGGTAGAACTAGGGTTGGGTCAAAACCTATTCAACACTCACCCAAACCAACTGAAATTTTATACAGGTACCTAATTGGAGCCCAGGGACCACTCACCAAAATTTGGGAGGGTTTGGGTGTGTTTAGGGCACCTATTTAATTTATCTAATGATTATTAAATTTTTACCAAAACTATAGAAATATTTTCTCCAAAAATTCCCATTTTTGGGCAGGCCCTAGGTATGCCTAGGATAGACCCTCTGCCAAAATTTCAGCCCATTTGGGCTTGGGGTGAAGGTGGGCACTCATTTTAGTGACTGCCTAGCCCTAAGGACATGTCCCACCAAAATGGGTGCCCTGGTCTAACCAGTGACCCAAAAGGGTCCCAACAATTTTTGCTGCAAACTAGACACCCTAAGCTACAATGTTCATGTTGGGCAAATTTCCATCCAGGGTCCCTAGGTATTTTTAAACATTAATTACATTAAATACATCCAGTGTGACAAAAATGAAATAAATTTTATTTAACCCTATAGTATCTGATCTGATGCCGCACGAATCTTGGCGCAGATCGACGGCATCTGGTCATCGTCCCCACTGAGCCAACGGCTGGGATTGGTTCTGCCTGGAGCGATTTCCAAGCTCTGCCGCCGGCGATCCAGCCCCTTCCCCGGCCGGCCACCGCCACCAACACCTCCGTTGAGGTGGTGGCTGTCGTCAGGCGGCGGCTCCGCCGCCGGAGAGGTGTTTTCCGGCGGATTGAGCAAGACTTTTCCTTGCCGAAACCAGGAGAAATCCTGGATTCGATCGGGCTCAATTGAGCCCGAAACTCTAGCCTAAGGATTCCTAGGATCTACCCGCGAGTTAAGGAGAGGAGGAGGACCTTCCTGGCGGCCTGGATGCGAGAGGAGCGGCGGGATGCCATTGGCGACGGCGGCGGCGCTCGGCTTCTGCAACTGCACGGTGGAAGGGCTCGTCTCCTCCAGGTAAGTGCTCCAAAATGATCCCCTCGGCTCCCTGATGGTGTTTAAAAGGCAATTGGGGGAGGGGAGAGGCTGGTTCTTCAATGGCCATTATCTCCATTAATGGAGTGGCTCGGGTTGTGTGGAGGGGGGCTGAACCCACCCCTTGGTGGCCGGGAAACGGCTGGAATCAACTCCTCTCTCCTAGAGGAGTTGATTGCAGCCATAAAGGGTGGCTGTTAGTCTCCCTTGGCCGGCCTCTTACTTCCCCCTTCTCCTTCCTCATTTCTCTCTCCTCCATTATCATGGAGAGGAGCTTTTCTCTCTCCTAGTCACCTCTGGTTGACTAGTCAACCCCACAAGCTAAAGGCAGCCCACTGGATTATGATGATCATGGGAATGGGCTTAGCCTAAGGGAGAAGTGGCTTGAGCTTGGGTTAGCCCTTTTTGGGCTAAGTTGACTTGACCCTCAATGAGGGTTGACTTGGCCAATTTGACCATCTAGGTTGACCCCATTGGGTCCTGGGGGGTTCATTGGCCTCCCCTAAGGTCTATGTAGGGCTGGGTAGGGTTGACTTGGCACCTTAAAGGTCACTTGACCCTTGGTAAGGTCACTTTGACCATTTAGAGCTAGAGTTGACTTGGGTCAACATGACCATTAGGGTCCACCCCTATGGATCCTTGGTGACCCATTGACTTCCCTTAGGGTCTAGGTAGGGTTATATGGGGTTGCCCTGCACTTTGGAGGTCACATACCCTTAGTAGGGGTACTTTGACCAGATTAGGGCTTGAGTTGACCTGGGTCAACCTGGCCTCTAGGGCTGACCCCAATGTGTCCTTAGTGACCCATTGTCCTCACTTTAGGGTTAGGAGGGCATAGGTGGGGTCCTCTAGACTAGGAGTGGGTCTATTGGCCCTAAGTGGGCTAGGTTGACCTATTTAGGGCTAGGGTTGACCTTGGTCAACTGGGCCTCTTGGGTTGGCCCTAATGGGTCCTTTTGGCTCTAATGGGTCTCCCAAAATGTTTGGGAGTGTTGTGGTAGGGTCTTGGGGTCATGGTGAAGCCCCATTGTCATCCTAAACTATTGTTCAGAATTCTACTATCTGCAGACCATGGTGATCCCTACCTTGGCCTCCTATCTCTTGGCCCATTTCTGGCTTCCCAGGGTTTTGTCATGACCTAGTCATGGCCAAAACCACTCTTAGGGGTCTAGTTGGAAATGGGATGTTACATCAAATTCCCGAGAAATCAGCAAAATCTGAAGTGCAAAGCTTGACACGCCCGTGTCACGCCCGTGTCACCAGAGTCACGCCCGTGACCACAGCCCGTGACACTCCACTCGACGATTTCATCTCGACGATCGTCGAGTGTCGACACCAGCCGACACGCCCAGAGTCACGCCCGTGACCTGGGGCGTGACCTTTCCAGCTAGCCCGACAAGACCCGCGCGGCGACTTTTTGGCGCACCGCGCCCAGATCCACCTGTCTGTCACGCCCCCTGTCACGCCCGTGACCAAGGGCGTGACCTCTGCGAGACCGACACGTGTCCAGCCAAAGTCAACTTTTCCGTCAAATCGCCGGCGCCTTCTCAAATAGTACTGTCACGCCCCCTGTCACGCCCGTGACCAAGGGCGTGACTCCTGAAAATTTTGTCTATAAATTCAGAGGTTCTCCTTTGAATTCCTGTTCCCCTTTTGGGCACCATTTTGTAAGGGGAGGTGCTGCGTAGATGGATTTCCAACCTATGGAATGGGGTTTTCTCTTTCTCTCTCTCTTTTATTTTTGTACTAGTCTTGTAATAGTTTGTTTTTGCCATAATAAAAATGCAGTTTTCTTTCTCATTTCTATATTTTGGACTTCATCTATGCGCCACCCTTTGAATCTTATTTATTTTCTTGTTTTTAACTTTGTTTTTTTCGTTCTTTTCTGAGAGTGTGTGCGTGTATGAGTTTAAATTAGTTTTATTGCTTTCATAATCTTCATAGTTTAGCTTTTCCGTTCATATAATGTTCATCCTTATGAGTTTATAAAAACGTTTTAAAGTGATTTTTTTCCTTTTCGCTAGTTTTGTTCGTTTTATCCGTAAAACTTTTTACTCCTTTTAACTTTATTATCACTTTTCTAGCATTTTTATAAAATTATAAGAATGAAAATATAGTCGTTATAATTTTTCGCGCACTTTGATTTTTCGTTTAAACTTTTCCTTATTTAATTTTTTCGTTCCCTTTTTATGCATTTCTACCGCATTCTAGCGGTAGAAATGCATTCGTTTTTATTTTTCGAGCACTTGCATTTTCTTCTTTTATTTGCAAAACTTTCTTCCCGTTTAATTTTTATTTCATCTTTTTATGCATTTCTACCGCATTCTAGCGGTAGAAATGCAGTTGTTATAATTTTTCGGTAACTTAGCTTTTTGCAATTTTTTGTGTGGCGCATTTATTTCCGCCTACTCATTAAGAGTTAAATGGCGCTTTGCTTTATTTCAATTCTGTCGAGTGTGTGCGTGTGTTTTATTTTCTTGTAGAGTGTGTGTGTTTACTTTATGTCGAGAGAGTGTGTGTGTGCGTTGCATTTATTTTGTCCTACTCGGTTGAGTAGGACCCGCATTTATTTTCTCCTACTCATTTGAGTAGGATTTGCGTGTGTGCGTTTTACTGCTTTCATTTCTCCCGCCCACGCAGTTGCGCCGGGACTCGCAATTTACAGCTTTCTTCAGTCCTACTCGTTTGGGTAGGACTTGCAATTTTCAGCTTTCCTTTACTGCTTTCATTTACTGCTTTCATTTTCAGCTTTCTTCCTGCTTATTTATTGCTTTCCTCGCAAATCGTCCCCATTCCGATGAGTGGCTAATCGTTCTAGCCCTCGGCATCGAAGAGCATTGGGACAGATAAAATAGCTTAAAATAACTAAAGGTCTAATTTTTCTAATTAATTAAAAGCACTTAAGGTTTGCCCGGGGTTAACGACGCGTAGGACCACATATCGATGTGTGGGCCCTATTTCCGTTTTCCATACGCTCGCCGAGAGGCCGTGCGTATGGACAGATCACCCCTTGGCGAAGAGAGTTCCGCACTAACCCTCGAGAGAGGAGGCGCGCCAACTCTACCGGATTGGGTTCCCCACCCAATAGCGGGGTTCTTAGCGTAATGCGGGCGTTAAGAGGAATCCTTCGTCGGATGAGAGCCCGGTCGAATAGTCTTAGCGTTCAGGTGAGCGATAGCCCTATAGCTAGGTGAGCTCATTTTAGTGGAACCTCCACGGCCAAGTCTCCGCCTTAATTAATTAGAAATTTAGGAGCTCTTTTTATTTAAAGTCTATTTTAGTTCAATTGTTTTTTTCGGTGCCATCGAGCTAAGCTCTTCATCGGCACCACCTTCAAGCTTTCTTTTTATTGCTTTCATTTTCTTTCCGCCATTTTCTGTATTTTTATATAAAATATCCCGACAAGATAATTATCGGTAAAATAATAGTCCCCTCCAGGGAAGAGTAGAAATAATCGAACCGGCCCCGAGAACAATACGACCTCGATATTCCACCCGGAATATCCTGTACTACTCACGATAGGTGCACTTGCCTCCTTTCGTTAAAACTCGATCTCTAAACCTTTTTTTATATCCAAAATAAATAAATACGCGCGACCCGTTTCCTTAAATAAAAACCAAATCCGCCTTTTTTTTCGCAAATAAAAACCGCCGGGTCGCCGCGTGACCGCAAATAATTTCCGAGTTTTAACTTGCACCACATGTCTTGCCATGTATGTCTCGCCTTGTAAAGAAGTTTGCTCTTGATCAATAAAGAAGCTTGTGTTGCATGTGTTGCTGGTTGTTACTGCTTTGTTGAGATAACCCCTGCTAACTCCACGATCCAGGAAAACTTTCAACATTATAAGTGGGCGTATCCTCCTTCGGTTTGTTGAGTTTTCAACAGGGTATCCAAGGGGGCGTCTGCGGTTTGTTGAATTTTAACAAGGGAAATGTAGTGGCGGATGCGTTGAGTCGTAAGATTCCCGCACAAGCCAATTGGTTATCGGTACATGATGAGAGATTGGTCCATGAGTTGGAGGCTTTGGAGATATCTTGCGTCGACATGCAGTCTAGTGCCGAGGCGAAACTATTTTGGATAGTGGTGCAGTGTGACCTAGCTGATAGAGTTCGGCGGGCTTTGGTTCAAGATAACAGCATGAAACAGATCTTGGAAGAATCTTTGGATGGGTCAAATTCCCAGTTTGCTATTGAGGATGGGTTGCTAAGGAAGGACGGTCGCCT
Organism: Platanthera guangdongensis; assembly: GCA_039583875.1. Taxonomy (NCBI): domain Eukaryota; kingdom Viridiplantae; phylum Streptophyta; class Magnoliopsida; order Asparagales; family Orchidaceae; genus Platanthera; species Platanthera guangdongensis. The sequence goes on from CM077148.1 coordinate 70,277,207, forward strand.
ATGCATTCCTAGTGCGGATAATCTTCGGGAGGAGTTGATGTATGAGGCTCGTCATACCAAGTACTCAATCCACCCGGGAAGCACGAAGATGTATAGAGACATGAAAAAATTATTCTGGTGGCCGGGTTTGAAGAAGGATGTAGCACTTTATGTGGTCAAGTGTCGTACTTGCGCATTGGTCAAGGCGGAATGCCAGAAGCCCAGAGGTTTCTTGAAATCCCTTCCTATCCCAGAATGGAAATTTGACGACTTATCTATGGATTTTGTGCATGGTTTGTCAAAGTCACAGAAGGGAAACGACGCCATTTGGGTGGTCGTAGATAGGTTAACAAAGGTGTCGCACTTTATCCCAAACAGGAAGGAAGATCAGGTGGAAAAGTTAGTCAAACTCTACGGGGAGAATATTGTACGATTGCATGGTGTGCCCAGTAGTATTGTTAGTGACCGAGATGGACGCTTTATGTCGAAGGATTGGAGGTTGGTGCATAGTATGTTGGGAACTAAGCTGAGTTTCAGCACAGCCTTTCATCCACAGACGGATGGTCAGACCGAGAGGGTCAACAGGACTATGGAGGACATGCTTCGCATGTGCGTCCTAGATTTTGGAAAGCATTGGGAGGATCACATGTACATGGTGGAGTTTGCGTACAACAACAGCTTTTAGGCAAGTATTGGAATGGCGCCTTTCGAGGCCTTGTACGGGAGGAAGTGTCGTACGTCATTATCTTGGTTGGAGGCAGGCGAATCGAAGTTGTACAAACATCAAGCGGTGGAAGACGCCACTTCAATGATACGGATAATTCAGGAAAGATTGAAGATCGCTCAGGACAGTCAGTCAAAGTACTATAACACCAAACATAGGAATGTGGAGTTCAATGTTGGCGACTGGGTGTACTTAAAAATCAAGCTGTTTAAGGGTGTATCGCGGGTTTGAAGCTTGAAGAAGCTGAGTCTGAGATACCTTGGACCATTCGAAATCCTGGAGCGTGTTGGTGAGGCGGCGTATAGATTAAAGCTGTCGGCGGAATTGAGTGGGCTGTATGACGTGTTCCACGTGTCGGTGTTGCGTAAGGTGGTGCAAGAGCCTTCGCAGGTCATTGCGGATAATCAAGTACCAGTTGATTATGAGTTGACCACAAGGGTCAAGCCAGTACGTATTGAAGATGTTACAGTCAAGCGACTCCGCAACAAGGATATCTGTATGGTTAAAGTCCGATGGGATAACTGCGGACGTGAGGAGCTTTCTTGGGAGCGAGAGCAAGCTATGTTGGAGGAATAGCCCGAGTTATTCCACTCAGGTATTATTTAGATTTGTGTACCTTTATTTAATTTTGGGACGAAATTCCTTAAGTGGGGGAGATTTGTAACGCCCCAAAAATTGTATTTGAGTCAGTCGCGAAAAAAGGATTTTTGGTGCCTGTATAGGGGGACACGGCCTAGGACACGGGTGTGTCCAAGGCCGTGTCTGGCTGGTGTTTTTGGTCATTTATCATCCCGAGAAGGACACGGCCAGGAACACAGCTAGCTAACACGGGTATGTCATTTGACACGGGCGTGTGCCTACCCGTGTTCGTACCCATGTGCAGTTGGGTCGTGTCGGTTGGCATGGTGGTTATACGTGACACGCCCACGGACACGGGTGTGTCGAGAGACCCGACACGGGCTTGTCGAGTTGGCCATGGGCGTGTCGAGAGACCCGACACGAGCGTGTTAGGTTGGCCACGAGTGTGTCTGAGCCCGTGTGTCTTTTCTGTGTTCGACGATCGTGCTTGGATCGAGGCACACGGCCTGGGACACGACCGTGTGCCAACCATGTTCGGCCCAGGTCTGGAGATTTTTGAACGGATCTAAGCCGTTAGTTTTTTTTTTAATTAAGATCCAACGGCCCAGATGATTTCCTGCTCTGTTAAGGCCGGGAATAGGGGAGTTAATCCCTCATTTCTCTCCAAGGCTTTCTCTTTCCCAGGTGTTAGAGAGAAGAGGAAGAAGAAGGAGGTTTTTTGGCCGCCGGCGGAGCATCGGAGCACCGTTTCGAAATCTGAGAGCAGATCCGTGGAGGAAAGTTCGTTGCGAAGAGTTCTGTCCATGTAGTTTTTTTCATGGCGCCAAAACGGACTACAAGGGTAACGATTCTCTACTTGAGCATGTGAAGCTCTTTCTTTCTACATAGGGAATCCCGCTCCCGCGAGTGTGCGGTGAGTGCGTGGTGTTCCTTGGGGTTGATGTGAATAGTCCCCCTTGTATTGCATATAGAGTCCGGAATCGTAAGTACGGGCATAGGCATTGTGTGTGAAGCCTACCCGGACGTGTACCGTCTGGATTGGTGATGTTGCATTTGTTATGATATGCCAGAGAAGTCTCCGTGCTTTGGGTTTTTTGGGTTTCTACGCGGTAGATTTCAGCAGGAATCCTTGGAGGTTAGCTTCAAGGCGCACCTAGAAAACTGAGCGGAAACGTGTTCTGCTAACTTGGCGGTCTGAGAACCGGCCTTGATCATAACTGGGTTATGAGATTGTTTGGAAAATGTTGGGATCCGAGAGAAGCTTGGCTCGTGCGTACGTCTTAATGTGAACTACGCGGTTGAGCAACGGGCAAGTGGAATTGGACCTAGGCTATGTGGTTCGGTGCGAGAGACCCGAAAAGGAGACTGGCCGTTGGCATAGTCGGGAGCCTTAGACTAGACAGGGTCAAAAAGGCTAAAATGCTCACTTGGTTGCCATCTTTGGGATGGTGGTGGAGACACTGATATGTCAGGACTCACCGTTAATGTGTCCTGAGTGCACGGGGTGTTTGGCCGTGCGAGCCTACACCTGTGGCAAAGTATAATTGCGCTTTATTGTTTTATTGGGCTAATGTTATGCAGGGAAAGAGCACAGCCGTCCCGAGTAAGGGGCGGGGTCGTTATAATTTGGTCGGCTTTTGGCTGACCGTTGCTTTGTTTGCTACCGTGCGGTGGAATTGTGCTTGCAGGTGCTGCGGAGCCGAGTACTAAATAGTGGGAGGGAACCCATGTTGCTGTGCTGGCCCTAGACGACCATAGAATAGATGTTTTTACTTTTATCATGTGTGGCCGGCCTGTGAGCCGATGTATGTAAGACATGTTTTATTGGGTGAACATTTGTAAGGCCATAAGGCCATGTACCATTTTCAGTGTATTTGGGTTTCTTTCCTGTGGTTGTGGTCGTGGACATTCATATGTATTGGATTTAAGATTTGGGTTCTTTCAACTTTAAAAGCTTCCGCTAGAATGCTCTGTGTAGGACGAGTAGTCTTAATTGGATGGTTTGAATATTCATTTGGTAACCCTTCCGACTGTCTGTGGTATATGGAGTCGGGTTCCAGCTGGACCTTCTATTATATGCCATGCGACAGATGGGGGTTTTACACCCCAAAGGTGCCCTGAGTGCACAGAGCGTCCTGTGGAGACCGGCGTTTGTGATAGGGACAGTGATTGATAGTGGACATTCTCTGAGATGAGTTCATGGTAACGTAAAATGCTGCGCTAGAATGTTTTGAGATAGGATGCGAGTAGATTTTGATTTCCACAAGTAATTCCGCCGCTTGTCTGTTATATATGGCGTGGGGCCCCGGCCGGACCCACCGTTATATGTCATGTGACGAGTGGGGGTGTTACACAACTAAGAGACAGTTTTGTTATTCCAGAACCTATAGTCATCCCATCCCCTCTAGAAATTATTTATGCCCCCAGTTTTGTTATGGATGATTCTCCAATGCCAGATCTTGATGCCTTGATCTTGGCTGGCATTGAAAAAGAAAATAAGGCAGCTACTGAAAGCACTGTCATAGATAGTTCTCCAGTTCCTATTGAAGTTTCTTCTCCAGCTCCTATTGCAGTTTCTCCTACAGCTCCATCTAAACCTGAGAAGCCTATTATCTCTGTTGAGGCCCTGAAGGCTTTAAATGATATATATGATAATCATCAGGGATCTGATGATGATGAGGAGGAGGATGAGGATTCTGATGTGGATCCAAAGAATAAGAAAATGTATAAGAAGAGGAAAGCACCTACTCCTCCTGCTCCTAAACCAAATCCAACCAATGACACTCCCTACTATATCCTTCAGAAGATAACTCCATATAAAGGGATGCCAGCTTGGATGTGGTTATCTAAAAATGAACAGAAAGAAAGGAAAAGAAGCAGAAGATACTCCCCTCCTACAACTCAGAAATACAGAAGGGACCCTCCTCCTCCTCCTCCAGCTGCTAGTGCTCCAGGTTCAACTTCTCAAAGGACTACCCAATTTCAAACATATCAAAGACATCAGGGTAGGTCCTCTTCCTCAGGAAGTAGCCAACAAAGACAGTATCCATCAGGCAAGCAGTACCATTCTCAACAACAGCAGCAACATCAACAACAACAGCAACAACAATTCTCTGAACATCAACAGGCTAAGACCTCCAACAGACCTCCCTCTCCTCATGTACCCTTTGAAGATCCAGAAACAGGTACTTCAGCTAGGATGGCCAGGTTTCAAGAACTTGTTGTCCTTTCAATGATCAACAAAGCCAGAGCTGAAGGAAAGGATCCCTCAGAATATACAACAATGTCAAAATACAAAAAGAAAAGCTTAAAAGATTTGATAAAGCTAACAAATTTTTCAATGTTGATTATTATATGAAATTGCAACCAGAAGCAGTAGTACCCAGAGCCACATCTTTGAAGATTATAGGGGCTGCTTATATGACCATGACCAAATTGTAAGCTTCTGATCCAAATAGAGAGATTATTTTTACCAAGCCTGGAGACAAGAGCAAAGAAAAGAAGCCAAAAGAGAAGAAGCAAAAGAAATGTGTTCTGAGTTATTTAATTTCTGTTATGTCTTTAAACTGTTTTCTTATTTCTGAACAAAGCTTATCTGTATATATATATATCTGCTGCATGTGTTATTGATCTCTGCCAGATATATGCTTTCTTGCTTTGTTTATTTTCATTTTAGTCTGAGTATGTAATTAGTGACCTCACCCAAAAAGAGGGAGATTGTTGGATCACTAGTTTGATTTGGGCTAGGTTCACTAAGTTATAATCTTGTGACCCATCATGTATAGTCAGGGTTATAGTTATGTCCTAGAGTCTAGGCCAAGTCCTTAATTTAAACATCACAAGGACCAGCCATCATCAGACTGCCAGAGACTCAAGACTTAGAGATTTTCCAAAGACTCAGTAAAATGAGTTCGACGTTCGTGGAACTCAGGTCGACGATTGTCGTGCTCAGCTTGATGATCTCAGAGAAAATTCTTTGAGCTGAGCTCGACGAACTTGATTCTCAGGTCGACGATCTTTGGACTCTACCTTCAGCATTCTAAGTCCAGACTTTGTTCTCTAGACTCAGGTCGATGAACTTAGTTCTCTGATCGATAATTTATTGGTTCTCTACTTCAACTTATTATTCCAGAAGTTTCTCAGTTTTCTAAGTCCAGAATCATCTTCAGTCGACGAATTCAAGATTCTCATCTCGACGAACTTTGACCACTTTGGCTAAAGTTATCCAACAGCAGTTAGTGGTCCTCAGCTCGACGAAATAGATTCTCTGGTCGACGATTTCTAGATACTTCAACACTTCACACCAGAAGTTTGTGTCGACACCAGAAGCAAGACTTGTGTCGACAACAACAGCAACTGTGTCGACACACATGACTTATGTCAACACACTCCAGATTTCTGTCAACACAACAGCCATGTTGAGACAAGAAGTAATTATGTCTACACCCAAGACTTATATCGACACATTCCCCAGAATTTCTGTCGACAAGTTATCAGCTCAACGAAATCAGCTATCAACTTGACGAACTCCATACACAGAAAAGGCAAAGTTTCTAGAGAATGTAGTTCTGTTTTAGCTCGACGAACTTGGAACTCAGCTCGACGAACAGAAGCCATCTGGTCGACGAACACAGCTTCTCAGCTCGACGAACTATGGACTCAGCTCGACGATTTATGTTATCTGTTCGACGAATCCAGACTTAATCATTTCCAGTCTTCTGTCCCTTTCGTAATGCAATAATTCCTGAGTAATTAATGTTTCAATATTCTCTGAATATAACCGTTAGACAAAGCATTAATTATGGTCTTCTCCAGGATTATTGCTTGCCGTTTTTCCATGGGACAGTTGGGAAAATAAATCAATGCAGCTTATTCTCAAGGTTGTCAGCATTGATTGCAGAGGAATTCAAATTTTGAAAGACAATTTTGACAGGAAATATAAAAGAGATTTTATCTCTTTTCCTATGTAGCACAGCAGAATAGAAGAATAGAACATAGACACACAGACAAAAAAATCACAATAAGTCTGCAACAAGAAATTCTCTGCTCTCTCTTTCTGAACTCTGATATAGCAACTCAAGAAGCCCTAGTCCAAAAGAACATCTGCTACCTGAAGAAGAAGAACAATCAATCAAAATCAAGAGTCTTCATTCTTCAACTCTCCAGGACACTTCAAAGGACAACAACTATTCCATCTGTCAAGAAGTTCCTGAAGATCTCTCTGGTCAAGGCTTAAATATTGAAGGTCTATCACCCTGAAGCAAAGCTCCAGATTTCCCTGAACCATTCTACATCACAGGGGGAGCTATTTGTTAAAATCATATCCACAAGTCTTCTCAGTTGTATATTGAGAAAGAGAAGACAATACCATCTCTCACCTCCCCACTGTATAAAGGGTTATAACTCCCTTCAAAAGTTATTCCTGGTTGCAAGTCACCTGACCAAAAGACTTGAGGTTTGGTTTTTGAGCACCTGATCAAAAGCTCATTGGTGTCAGGCACCTGAACAAAAATCTGAGTGGATTCCTACCAGGGTGCTAGAAGAGTGGATGTACCCTGGTTGGGGAACCACTATAAATTTCTTGTGTTGTCTGGTTGCCCCTTCTTTTTGTTCTTGCTGTGTTTGTTCTTTTTAGGATTGTTGTATTTATATTTTATTAAGTTGTTTATGCACTTTCTCAATTACAGCAAAAGCTGTAAAAGACTTTAAGGATTTAAGAATACTCTATTCACCCCCCCCCCCCTCTATAGTATTTTAGATCTAACACATCACTTTCACCGTGAGATACCCTTGAACGGCATAATTTTCAAATATACTCAGTAGCCAACAGCGAACTCAACATTTCTATTCTTGGAATTATAGTATTTAGCCTGCCTGTCCTGAGTGATCAGCAATCGTTCTTGTATTATTTGTATCCATGAAGTGGTGCCTTCCACTTCTTATCGTTTGTACAGCTTCGACTCACCCGTCTCCAACCATGAAAACGGCGTGTGACATTTTCTACCATATAGGGCCTCAAAGGGCGCCATTTGAATACTCTCTTGGTAGATGTTGTTATAAGCAAACTCCACCATGTGGAGGTGATCTTCCCACCGCTTTCTGAAATCCAAGACACACATGCGAAGCATGTCCTCCATCGTCCTGTTGACCCTCTCGGTCTGACCATCCGTCTGCGAATGAAAGGCTGTTCTGAAACTCAGCTTGGTTCCCAACAATTGATGCACTAACCTCCAGTCGTTGGACGTGAAGTGCCCATCTCGTTCACTCACGATGCTGCGGGGCACACCATGCAGTCGAATAATGTTATATACGTAGAGTTTTTCTAGTTTATCCACCGAATCATCCTTCCTATTCGGAATGAAGTGCGACACTTTCATCAATCGATCTACGATCACCCAGAAGGCGTCGTTTCCCTTCTGCGACCTTGGCAACCTATGCACAAAATCCATTGAAATATCGTCAAACTTTCACTCCGAGATAGGTAAGGACTTCAAGAAACCTCCGGGCTTCTGGCACTCCGCCTTCACCAAGGTGCACGTTTGACACTTCTCCATAAAAAGTGCTACGTCCTTCTTAAGTCCTGCCCACCAGAACAAATTTTTCATATCACAATACATTTTTGTGCTCCCTGGGTGAATCGAGTACTTGGTATAATGAGCCTCATACATCAATTCCTCCCGCAGATTACCCACACTTGGGACGCACAGATGATTGTCCCTCCATAACAGTCCATCAACAATACCAAATTGGGAATTTGACCCATCAAAAGCCTCATCCATGATCTACTTCATGTTGTTATCCCCATCTAGAGCTTGTTGAATCCTATCAGCAAGGTCATACTGTACCTCAGTCTAGTTCAATTGCGCTTTGGCACTCGTCTGCTTGTCAACACAAGAGATCTCTAATGCCTCCAAATCCCGAATCAAACGCTCGTCATGAACCGAAAACCAGTTATCCTGCGCGGGGGCCCTGCGACTCAACGCATCCGCCACCGTATTACCTTTCCCAGGCACATAATGTATCTTAAATATGTAGTCACCCGGGAACTCCATCCACCTCTGCTGACGCATGTTTAGGTCCTTTTCATCCAACAAGTACTTCTGGCTCTTATGATAGGTATAGATATCGACCTTCACACCGTACAGGTAATGCCTCCACAGCTTCAGGGCAAATATCACAGCCGCTAACTCCAAGTCATGGACCGGATAATTCCTCTCGTGCACCTTCAGCTGACGCGAGCCATAGGCTATTACACTCCCATACGGTAGTAGAACACAACCTAAGCCATTGCCCGAAGCATCACTGTAAATCTCAAACCCTTCGGTCCCACTCGGCGAATATAGAATAGGCGTCGTGGTCAACCGACTTTTCAGTTCTTCAAAAGCTTGCGTGCACTCCAGCGACCACACAAACTTTTGATCTTTCCTCGTCAAAGTTGTGAGGGTAACGCTATCCGTGAGAAGTTCTCTACGAAGCGCCTGTAGTAGCCGGCAAGTCCAAGGAAACTTCGGACTTCAGACACTGAAGATAACACAGGACACTCCCGTATCGCAACTATCTTCGTCGGATCTATCGCAATCCCTTATCCACTAACTATATGACCAAGGAATGCTACTGAGGATAACCAGAATTCGCATTTGGAGAATTTGGCATAAATTTGATTCTTCCTCAATGTCTCCAACACCATATGCAGATGCTTGAAATGATCCTCCTCGCATTGTGAGTACACCAATATATCGTCAATAAAGACTATAACGAAGTGGTCCAGGTACTCTCTGAACATTCTGTTCATCAAATCCATAAACACAGATGGCGCATTAGTGAGCCAAATGGCATGACGGTGAACTCATAATGCCCATATCGTGTGATGAAAGCTGTCTTGGGGATGTCACTCTCCCTTATCCGCAGCTGATAGTATCCGGACTTCAAATCCAAATTTGAGTACACAGTCGACCCCACCAGCTGGTCGAACAGATCATCAATCCTTTGGATCGTATACTTATTCTTCTCTGTTAGCTTATTCAACTCCTGGTAATCGATACAAAGTCGTAAGCTTCTGTCCTTCTTCTTAACAAAGAGGATCAGCGCACTCCAAGGCGACGAACTTGGATGCACATAACCCTGTTCCAATAGTTCTTGAAGTTGTACTTTCAGTTTCGCCATCTCCTTAGGCGCTAACCAATACGGAGAGCGTGACACAAGTTTGGCACCTGGTACTAGCTCAATGATGAAGTCAGTCTCTCGCTGAGGCGGGGCTCCAGGGAGATCATCAGGGAACACGTCAAGGTACTCAGATACAACTGGGATACTATCCATACTAGGTTTAGGCTTCGAAGCCTCCACTAAATTGAAATACATCTCTGCACCAGCCTGAACTGCCTTAACCACCTGGAGATCAGACATCAAAGTCTTGCTCGACCCTTTCATGCCCGCAAATGTCATCTCACGATCAGTTCCCAATTTGACCTCCTTGTTGTTGCAATCAATGTATGCCCGCTGCTCCGAGATCCATTCCATCCCAAAGATCACGTTGAACTCCACTAACAGCAGTAGCGATGCTTTCAAGTCAAACTCTTGACTCCCAATCCGTATCTTTATGCAATAAACTCTATATGTGCGCATTGCACACCCATTAGGCAACAACACATCCAACTTGTCCCTTGCCATCGAAGAAGGTACTCCGATGCGCGATACAAATCCTTTGGACAAAAAGGAATGTGAAGCTCCCGTATCGAATAGTGCACTCGCCGGATAATCAAAAATCAAATCAAAGCCTAGCACAAGCAATAATAAGCTAACGCGCAAAAAGTAACAAATATATAAAGCTAGTCTGCTTTTAATTAACTCATACATGTCACCATGTCAGTCTGCTTTATCGCCTCCTGAAGGCCAAGATTGTACCCTCTAGGCTGAGCTGGAGCATAGTGGGAAGCAGTTAACTCCACTGCCTTCCCCTTATCCTCGTATGTTGCTCCAGCTTCCTCTCAAACTTTGGATGTCCGCTCGGCACTCTCGAGAAAAATGCCCCGACTTCCCACAGTTAAAACATGCAACTAATCGAACAGTTTCCGCAGAAAGGCGGAGGTGTAGGCACCTCAGCTTGGTGTCGTACTCTCATCAGAATGTTGGGCCTCCGACTGCTCCGCACCACTTCGAGTCACCTATAGGTGAACACACACATTAGCGACCACGCACAAGCACTAACAACAAGATAGGAACGCGCATGTTTCTCAAACACATGTATTTGCATTCCTAAAGTGGACATTCAAGAGTTCATTATTGTTAACGTGGTTCGCACAGACACGTGCTCTCCATCCCACAAAAGAATTTGACCACGAATTTGAAAGGGAAAGACCGAGACAGCTGATACCAAAACTGTAACGACTCCATCCGTTCGTATAGCATATAATAGAAGGTCCGGCTGGGGCCCTACACCATATGCTACAAAACATGCGGGGAAGTCACGGGTTGATATCAGAGTTGCGCATCCTAACTCATATCATTCTAGCGGAAGCTGTTAACATAAAAAATGAACTCCAAACTTTTGTCCACTAATACAAACACCCCCATTGACATAGGAATGCATCAAATACCATATAGTTTGGCCTTATGGCCTTATAGTTATTCTTTATAAGAGTGGCTTCCACACATCGGCGCGCAGGCCGGCCACACATAAACAAAATATAATATTTTCATTTTAGCTTTCAAGGGCTAGCAGCAGCAGCAGGGACTTCAGCCTTTAAAAGTCCCGCTCGGCTCTCCAGCACTTGTACAAGGACAGTCCACCCAACGGTGGCAAACAAGGCAACGGTCATCATTCAGCTGACCAATATTATAACGACCCTACCCCTTTCCCGGGGTAGTGGTATTCCTTCCCTGTAGGCATAGCAATTCACAGGCAGATATATATATCACGCATTGTGCCTTCACGCACAAACAAACCATCACAATCGTCAGCCACGCGGCCCGACGATCCGTGCACTCAGGGCACATTCTTGGTGTACCGGATATACTAGTTGCCCACCACCGTATTAGGGCTGGAACCCAACGGTAATATTGATCATTTTGCTCCATGGCTTGCAGTCGGAGACTTTAGTCTTAGTGGTGCGCAGGCCTAAGACTCTTGCTATGCACTCTAACAGACCGCACTTTAAGGTCTTCAAGTTGGACGGACAATAACGCAGGTCGGATCAACCGCCCCCCATTGCTCAAGTCTCCTTGCCATCACCGAATACCAACATATTCGCGGCTAAGAAAAAGGAGTGGGTCGGTTTCACCTTACCTGTTTGGCATAAAGCCTGGGTGTTTTCATGGGCACACTAGTACTTCCTGTTACTACCCTTCAAAGGCACCACCCATTAAGTTTCACAAGCATCAAAGGGTCTTTCTTGGGCTTCTGTACCAGTACTTCCTGCTACTACCCTTCACAGGCACAAGTCAGTAAACATCACAAGTATCAAAGGTATTTTCCTGGACATTCAATCCAGTACTTCCTGCTACTATCCTTCACAGGTACAACCAATTGAATATCACAAACATCACAAGGGTATTTTCCTAGAGTACCACTCCAGTACTTCCTGCTACTGCCCTTCACAGGTCCAACCCATTGACTCCATAAACTAAACGTTCAATCATGGAGTCTTCTACCGGTGTGTATATGCAACATCACCAATCCAGACCAACTTGTCTAGATGGGCTTCACACAGCATACATATTCCGTACTCTATTTCTGGATCTATATGCCAAACTAGTGGGGATTCCAAGAATCAACCCAAGGGAATCCCTTCACAATCCACCCTATAGTGGGGGAATTCCATACACATGCCAAAAATGAAGCCTTCACATGGCTAAGAAGGAAGATCGTTATCCTTGACGATCGCTTTGGCGCCATGAGATTTCTAGCCAGCTGGAAAGTACCGCAGTGGCTTTGCCTCCACAATGCTGGCCTCAGATCTCTCACCGGAACTCTGCAGCTCCACCGGTGGCCGGCTACCTTCCTCCTCCTCCTCCTTGCTCTATCTCTCTCTCTCTCTAGTTTCTTAGAAAGAGGAAGGCTAAGTTCAAAATGAGAAAGCCTTTCTAATACTCATCCTTAAGGAAGGAGGGAGGAACTTGGGCCCTCAGATCCCAGCTGAGAAAATGGAAAGCCACGATTTTGCAACAAAAGCCTCATTTTTTGCCTGACACGGCCTGTGACACGCCCGTGTCACAGGTCGTGTACCTTAAGCGGCACATAACTGACTCATCCAGACCAGTACACAGCCATATTACACGTCTGTGTCACGGGCCATGTGCCCTGATATGCCTTCAGACACGCCCGTGTTTGTGGTCGTTTACATCAGGCTGCGCAAAATCATCTCAACCGGCGGACAACACGGCCAAGTGACACTCCCGTGTCCCAGGCCATGTGTGCCCAGAGACACACCTGTGTTCCACCCCGTGTTCACCGGGCCTCATTGCCCTGGCCAAAACTAGAAAAGGATATGGCATGTAACACGCCCGTGTCACAGGCTGTGTGCCCTTACACGGCTGCAGACATGCCTCTGCCGGGTTTTTCGTCGAATGAAGTTCATCGACAAGAGGAGGACATGCCCCCTGACAAGCCTGCGTCGCAGGGCGAGTTCCCTCTCGAGAACTACTCGAGTGTAGATCATCGAGCACTCTAGTGGCTGCCTAACCATACAGAGCAGGACACGCCCGTGTCCCAGGCCGTGTCACCCAACTTGAACTAAATCTGGGATTTTGGGGTGTTACAACCCTCCCCTACTTACAATAAATTTTTTCCCGAAATTTGCACAGAGTAAGGAAACCAAAAATAAGATGTTATAACTTCATCAACGTTTAATACACCTTGACACGCACTACATAAACGTTTATACAAACAATTCGGGAAATTCTGCTCGCATGGTCTGTTCTCGCTCCCATGTTAGCTCCTCACGGCCACAATTGTCCCACCGGACTTTGACCATCCTGATTGTCTTGTTCCGCAACTGTTTATCGTCGTGATCCTCGATCCGAATGGGCCTAACTTTCGTCATTAGCCTATACTCCACCGGCACCCGATCATTCTCGATCACTTGAGCTGGATCTTTGACGGCTTTCCGAAACACCGAGATGTGAAACACATCATGTAATCCACCCAAGTCTGCAGAAAGAGCTAGCCGATATGTAGCTTCCCTAATTCGCTCCACTACTTCAAATGTACCAAGATACCTCGGGCTCAACTTTTTCTACCGCCGAATCCTGAACACGCCTTTAAAGGGTTTGATCTTTAAATATACCCAGTCGCCCATCGCGAACTCTACGTTCTGGTGCTTGGCGTTGTAATATTTCGCTTGTCGATCTTGGGCTATCAATAGCCGCTCCCAAATAGTGTGTATCGTCGACTTCTTTACAGTTATAAACCGTGGATTCTCCTGCTTCTGCCCAAGTTAACGGTGTAAGGCACTTCCGACCATATAGAGATTCAAACGGTGCCATACCGATGCTCGCTTGGTAGCTATTGTTGTAGGAAAACTCCACCAGATAGAGATGATCTTCCCATCTCTTACCAAAGTCCAGGGCACACATTCGGAGCATGTCCTCCATAGTTCTGTTGGTCCTTTCAGTTTGGTGATCCGTTTGGGGATGAAAGGCCGTACTGAACGTTAACTTCGTGCCCAACAGCTGATGGATTAGTCACCAATCATTTGATGTAAATCGCCCATCACGATCGCTCATGATGTTGCACGGAACACCGTGTAACCGTACAATCTGCTCCACATAGATCTTTGCCAAACTTTCCACTGAATCGTCCCATTTATTCGGAAGGAAGTGCTCCACTTTCGTCAACCAGTCTACAATCAGCCAGATTGAATCATTCCTGTATTGAGATCTCGGTAACCCGTGCATGAAATACATTGCAATATCATCGAACTTCCATTCCGGAATCGGCAACGACTTCAAGAAACCGCCAGGCTTCTGGCATTCCGCCTTCACCAAAGCACAAGTTTGGCATTTTGCCACGTACTGACTGATATCTTTTTTAGTCCTGTCCACCAGAACCGCTTCTTCATGTCCCTAAACATCTTTGTGCTCCCAGGGTGAATTGAGTACTTCCTATAGTGCGCTTCATACATCAAATCTTCCCTCAACTTACCCAAACTTGGGACGTACAAACGGCCCTCTTTCTGCAAAATACCGTCATCTCAGGAGAATTTGCCATCTGGCCCATCCTATAGCTTTGGAGACTTTCATCCAGCTCTGTTGCTCGTCGAACCCTGTCCGCAAGGTCATATTGCACCTCTGTCCAGTTCAGACATGCATTGGCTGAGGAATTCTTGTCAACACAAGAAATCTCTAACGCTTCCAACTCCTGCATTAGGCATTCATCATGCCTCTACAACCAACTTGCCCTTGCTGGATCCCTCCGACACAAGGCATCAGCGACAACATTTCCCTTCCCGGGAGTATAATGAATTGCAAAGGTGTAGTCCCCAAGGAACTCCAGCCAGTACTTTAGGCTCTTGTGGTTCGTATAGATATCCACTTTCACGCCATAAAGCTAATGCCGCCATAACTTCAGTGCAAAGATCACAGCCGCCAACTCTAAGTCGTGGATGGGATAATTTCGCTCACCTTCAACTGGCGAGAGCCATAAACAATCACTTTCCCATTTTGCAGAAGAACGCAGCCTAAGCCTCTCCCTGAAGCATCACTATAGATCTCGTATCCGTCGGTACCACATGGTGATGTCAACACAGGCGTCGTAGTCAACCGTCTCTTTAGCTCTTCAAAAGCTCGCACGCACTCTGGCTTCCAAACGAACTTTTGATCCTTTCTCGTCTGTGTGGTCAGCAGCAAAGCGATCTGCGAGAACTTTTCCACAAACCGTCTATAGTAGCATGTCAGTCCAAGGAAGCTCCTGACTTCGGCCACTGAATACAACACCAGCCATTGTTGTATGGCTTTGATCTTTGTCGGATCCACTGTTATGCCCTCTCTACTTACCACATGGCCAAGAAAAGCCACCGACGATATCCAAAACTCGCACTTCGAGAACTTGGCATAGTGCTTATTCTCTCGCAAGGTGTGCAGCACCAACCGCAAGTGGTTTGCATTATCAACTTCAGATCGAGAGTACACCAAGATATCATCAATGAATACAATCACGAACAAGTCTAAGTACTCTTGAAACGTTCGGTGCATTAGGTCCATGAATACCGATGGGGCATTGCATAGCCCAAACGACATTACCGTGAACTTATAATGACCGTAGCATGTCCCAAATACAGTCTTGGGAATGTCACATTCCTGAATGCTCAACTGTTAATAACCGGTCTTCAAATACAATTTGGAGTAGACGGTTGATCCCACCAGCTGATCGAACAATTCATCTATCTGTGGAATCGGATACTTGTTCTTCTCTGTCAGCTTGTTCAGTTCGCGGTAGTCAATACATAACAGCAAACCACCGTCCTTCTTTTTCACAAACAGAACAGGTGCGCTCCAAGGTGACATACTTGGGTGTATATATCCCTGCTCCAACAACTCTTGCAACTGGATTTTCAACTCAGCCATTTCCTTTAGGCGCGATGCAATATGGCGAGCGGGCTATAGGTTTTGCACCTGGCACCAACTCGATTGTGAAGTCGATCTCCTGCTGGGGTGCCTAGGAAGATCATTAGGGAACACATCCGCAAACTCCGATACAACCGGAACATCACTCACACTGACCTTTGGCTCAACGGCCTGAATCAGCATGAAGAATAACTCCGCTCCCTTCCGAACAGCCTTGACGACTTGGAGTGTAGACATCAGGGTTTTTGGAACCAGCTTTTCGGTCCCTCCTAAAGTTTGAAACAGGATGCAGCCCACACGTACTCTCCCTGCGCTACCTTCCTGACGAGAGTCAGAGACCTGAAAATAGACCGAGGGGGCTCAGCTCGGAGGTCCCACCTCTTTCCCGGAAGAACTGAAGATCTTCCCCTCCCTAGCCAATGCTGAGCTAGGTGCCTGTGAGGAAAGATAGTGGAAAGGTTCAACAACCATCTCAGGCACCTTTACCGGTCTATTTATAGGCCTCTGAATTTGTTCTGCAAATAACACTTCTGAATTAACCTGAAATGACCAAAACACCCTGGGATGGGTCTACCAATAGCCAAACTCCGCTCTTCTGGAGGGCTATACGCAGACCTCCAGGGGTAGAAGTGTAAAATTACCTGGGGCGCAAAGGTCAAATCCCCCTTTGGGGGTAAAAGGGTAAAGGCATCACCTCTCCCCTGTGTCGAGTGGGGGAAGAGTCTGGCGGGCGAGACGGCCGCCCTGTCCGTCTCGCCGGCCTCTCGCCATGTGGGCCATCTCGCCCCCTAGGAGGTCTCGCCTACCAAGAGGTCTCGCCTACTTCAGAGGGTTGTCTACCTCTCGCCTCTTGCAAGAGGGCATCCTCTCATCTCGCCAGTCCCCCTTTCTCGCTTACTGGATCTCCTCTCGCGAGCCCAAGGTTGTACACAATCCCCGCTCTTTTCGAGGTTGCCCTAACCTTGGAAAGATAAGTCCAACCGCGGCTCGCGATGTCAGGACTCATTCATGAGAATCTTTGGTGCCCCCCCCCCCCCGATGGGGCCTATAAATATGAGATCCCAGTCTTTATTTGGAACCCTATAGCCTTCATTTATTCCTCCTTCAGAATGTCTCACAGCCAAAGCTTCCGCGAGCGCCTCGCGATGGTGCGAAGGCGAAATAAAACCAACACGGACGCCCTTTTCCCGGACCTGGGGTGCATTCCTCCCTTGGCCTCTCCGCCCTCTCGCCTTAAAAAGATGAAAGCCGCCTGCCCCCCTCTCTCGGCTGGCACAACCTCCTCTGCCCCTTCAACAGACAACCCATTCGCTTCTTCCGGAGAGAAGCGGGTAATCTCAATACTCTTTCCCTTCTTTGGCCTCGCCTGCTGACTACGCTTTTTCAGGGGAGTTTCGCTGATTCACATGTGCCCGCCAATCCCCCTGATAATATAAACCAAGCTCAACAGCGCACCGACTCGCCCGAGGCGTCCTTCCCACCTCTCTCGCGGAAAGAAGACCTCTCGCGGGTTGTGGGGAACCCTCGCATACCCAGTAAGAGTTTTCCCTTTTCGCTTTTTCCTTCAATTCGCCTTCTTTTCTCCGACCCATGCGAGCTCATCCTTGCTTATGATTTCTCGCCTTCTATGCAGGTATCCAATTTGATTCCGATACTGAAGACGCTCCCGCGTCTCCTCCCCTCTCGCCCCTTCCACTCCCTAACGAGATCGAGGACTACTTGGGCGATCCCATGGATACTCTAGAGCTGAAGAGGAGGACAGCTAGGATGTTTTGGAAGTACACGCACATTATCCGTGAGATGGAGCTGAGGAAGTAGGCCTCTGACCGGCGTATGGACTGGCTAGAGACAGAGTGCCATCGCCTTGCTGCCGAAAGGGAAGCTGATGGCGTAATGGACGGGACGGACCCCCAGGCCATCCTGAACGAGACGGACGAACACCTCCATCTCGCGCGCCGCGGCGTGGTCACCGCTCGCGCTTTTCATCTTCCTGGCCGCCCTCCTTTGGCGGGAGGTCAGGATGGTCGCTGGAAATGGATCAGGAACTAAGCTGTCGTGGGCCCGTCTCGCCTTCTCCAGGCACTCCTATATTATCGTTGCTGATTTAACTTTTTAATTAATGATGCATTGTATAAAACTCCGGGCGTGATACCCCCTCTGCGGGATGAAATATTTTATTATTTTGGTACTGTACCTGTCATATCATGCTGTTTTTCATCATTACCCTGATTGGCCCTTTTTTCAATACTGATGACTTTTATCTCGAAAAGACCGCTGTTGCGCCCCCGCCCCTTGGGTTCTAGAGAGAGAGGAAGAGAGAGAGAGAAAGAGAGAGAGAGAGAGAGAGAGAGAGAGAGAGAGACGAAGCGTCGGGGTGCCTCTTCATTTCCCGCCGCTTGACTTTCCCGCTTAATTCCATCTCTCCCCTCATTCCTTATAAATATCTCAAACCCAGGCATTCCTCTGCTTTTGTTACTCTAAGCCGTCTCTCTCTGGTTGCAGCTCCCGTCTCTCTCCTCTTCCTCACCCATCTCGCCTCCCGCTCTCTCTGAACCGTTCTCTTCCCCTTTTATTGTCTTCTCGCCTGCCATGGGAAAGAAGAAGATGGAAGAAGGCGAGGGGTGCAGCCGCTGCGGAAAGCGGTTCGTGGACCACGACTTCCCTCTCGGCAGACTGCTAGAGAAAGAATACGCTCGTTTCGCCAGCGAGTAACTCGCCGATGGTTATCTATCTCGCCCGCCCAAAGTTGGCGAATGTATCAACTGTAGGATCTTGTGGCGCCCTTAGAGGGGGGTGAATAAGGGCTCTTTAATCTTTTATAAACTTTTTTATAAAGTATGAAATTAGATACAACGTTTGAGACACATCAATGAAATGAAAATCAAGATTTTATTTCTCCAAAATATATATGTAAAATGATTCCAATAAAGCTTGAAACCAAGGTTTACAATGATAATAGTTTTTAGCTTTTTCACCGATCCTTCTCCCAAGAACCGGTGGGTTATAGTCAATATCTCCCTAAATATGGCTACTAGCCTCCCCCTAAATCAAACCTATGATCTACACGCTGCACAAAACGCGGCGATTTACTCCTAAGCCACACAAGGACCTAGACACCACACACAAGGTGGTGATTTGACCCTAAGCCACACACGGACTTAGACACCACATAAAAGGTGGTGATTTTCCCTTCCCAATTACAAAGATAAAAAGTGAAAATGAAAGTACAATAGTAAAACTTAAAAACTCCCTCAAAATCACGAGCTCTGAAGATGATGGTGGACCGATGAGAAGATCTCCAATCTTGAACGCATGGTCGTATCTCCTTCGCTCTTGAGATTTCAACGGACCAAGGGAGTTCGTCTGGAAACGGAGATGAAGGCTCTGAAGATTCTCCGGGAAAACAAAGCTCTACACGATCAATCTCTTCCCTGAAATTTTTGGTCGTATATATCACTTCATGCTATCGCCGGCGGTAGAGTTAATGCCCCGCGATAGTGATAACTCTCTGTTGCTTGACAGGTAGCACACGTCGCACGGATTTTCAGATCTGAGCGGAGAACGTGACGATCATGGGATATCGCTCGGCGACATCGGTATCGCCCTGCGATATCGCTGAACCGTGACTTCGTGCGCGGCAACGTGCGAATTAAGGCTGACGTCAGTAGGAACTGATTATGTTATCACCCGCGGTAGCGTTATCGCCAGTGATAGCGCGTTTTTTCCTTTTCATCAATGTCATGCTCAGCCATTCCTTTGTACAAAAAAAAATCTGTTATCCCTGCACATTTAAAACACATACCAAGATCAAATACATCCGGGATTTGTTATTCTCAAACTAAGAAGCGCGGAACGCATCCTCCAACAATCTCCCCCTTTTGATAATAACAAATCCACTAAGAAAGAAATTGCGTGAGATCAGGAGAATGTGAAACAATTCAGATAATCATTATGAATCAAAGTGCATAAATAGTTATAATAAACTCCCCATATAATTTTCTCCCCCTATATTTTCCCCCTATTTAAAAGAAGAAATAATTACTCCCCCTAAATGTACTAATCAATTGATTTCGTACTTAATCTCCCCCTTTTGTTATTAGCAAAAGACGGTGCGAAAAAAATGTAGTGGGGTGGAAATGCGGAAGCTGAAAGAAGCTGAGAGAGTATAAGATACCATAGTAATAGAATTGAGAAGCACGAGGAGTAGGATATGGACATTAAAAACCATGGAATAGTATTACCTTAAGATTTGGAATTTTATCAAAAAAAATGTATGCTATGGAAAAATTAATTTAAGAGTTGAATGTAAACATTGAAAATTGTCAGGTCAAGATATCGAAAACAGGAAAATTGATGAAATAGAAGAGAAGAACTATGACCGGTCCAATTCTCATGAGAAGAAATTTTATAAATGATAATGATGTGTACATGTGAAGAGTGATTTAGTATTCATATCCCTTAAGAAATAATGTTACATGAAGGTTTGCAATATATGGATACAAGAATCTAACATCTTTGCATAGATAACCTCATGTCATAAAGATTTTTTTGTTTAAAACATGGCCAAGTTTGTTTGCACAAGACACTTTACAATCCTTTTCAAAGTGCTCAACCTCACAATGCTCATTAAGACTTATCAGGAGGGTGAGTAGAGATTGATTGGAGTATCGTAGTCATATGTATTTTTTAAACTTGTTTTTCAGTCATTTTTGTTTGGGTAGAAACTTTGACTTAAGACTCTGAATTCACTTGTATTGCAAACAAAAAAAATGTTTTTCTCAGAATGGCCATCAGTTTTGAAAATCAATTTGAATGAGAAATAAATGAAAGTGTTAGCGATGTATTCGAATCTTTGAAACAAACCAATAGCATGTAAGAAGAAACTTAAGAATGTGTAATTATCAGCTCGTGTCAGTGTGAGCACATTATCAAGCATAAAATGTTACTCATACTTAGAGGCATGCGGAAACAAGTCTATTCAAGTTCCAGTCATCAACGATATAGTTAAATATCAAGAGCAAGACAAGTTAAAAACAATGTTCAAAGAACTTATAAACTAATAATCACACAGGTACTAGGTACCGTATCCTAATAAGCATCCAAAACTTTACTGTAACACTAGAAACAGGTTTTTGAAAAAAAATTCCAGAATATTTGGAAATTGTGGCTGAAAAATGCATTATCGCCAGCGGTAGCGATACCGCGCGGCGATAGCGTTTTTTGATATAAAAGTCGAAAAAACGGATGGGGCTGACAAATCTCCTCCTTTTACCGACCCTGAACTGTTGGTCATCGTCTTCTTCAGCGGAAACTCTCAAGAACTCCAAAACGTAAGGTTAGATCCCTCTTTATTGTTGTGTTTTACTTTAAAAAAAATATAGATCTGGACTCTAGATTATGAAAGGAGATAGATCTAGAAAAAAAATTTGATTTTGGTCATACATTTTGTTAAGGAATAATTTTGAAGAAAATATGTCATTTTGATGCAAAAACCGTACAAAAATGAGTTATAGGTGGTAGATCTTTGAGATGTATTTAATTTTAGTAACTTTTCTGAATTTACTAGAGGAAATCTACACGAAATTTCAAAATAGGAGAAGTTTTTACCCTATCGCCCGGCGATAGTACTGTCGCCGGCGACAGAAAAGAAATCGGTTTAAATTATTTTTTTTTGAGTTAACACGATGTTGTCATAATGTTTTCAGGAAATGGCATCATCATCCCGTGCAAGAAAAAGCATCAGCCGCAACCCACATGCATCATATCAAACATACCCGGAAATTGAGAATGCGTCAGTTGGTATTGCTAAACTTTTGGATGAATCATTGCCACCACATATCTATGAACTACTTGTGGAGTCAGGTATAATGTCTCTCATTATACCGAACCATTTTAGCTTCATCTTTGTACGGGATTTTTATAATAATTTGGAATACCCTAAATATACGGGGTTGAATGGAGGAGTAAGGTCTCGAATCCAAGGAGTTGAAATAGATATTACTCATGCTGATTTAAGACGAGAATATAATCTTTCCACTTGTGAGAAAAATTTTATGGATATAGTGGAGAATTACCGAAAGGATCTTGATTGGAGGATATTGAACCAAGTCCTTCATGGAAAGGAAAATAGGAGTTTGATTCAAGACGTCTCATCACTCTCTCGCGATGCATTTGTGATTCAAGATATATTAAGAAACACGGTTATGTTGAAGCCCGGTGACACAAGGAAGATCACGGCTCAATTGAGCTTAGTGACTTACTATGTATTAGAGAGAGTAAAGTTTGATGTGGCAGATTTTGTGTTATCCATCATACGATATACGTATAAAATGAAGCATCCCCTTAGGAGGAAACTGAATACACTTCCTTTAGGAAGTGTTATTCAAAGGATCGTATATCAGAAATATGATTGGATAGATCAAGAGTTCTACATTGATGATTATATCCCGGTGATACATACTATAGAACCAGCTAGAGGTCCATCTCCTAGGGCTGCCTCGTCATCAAGACAACCACTCCAAAGAGGAGGTTCTTTGCGTGAATCTATTGAGGATCTAAGAGAGACTGTGGAGGAGATGAAAGAGGAACAAAAGCGTAGCCATTCCGGTTTTCGAAAATTCATGAAGTTTCTGGTAAAGGGACTGAAACTAAAGCCAACTCCAGAAGAAGAACGAGAATGGGGGAGTCCAGTCGAGGATCCTCCACGACATTCGATAAGGCGGACGCGAAGGCTTAGAGAACCAACTCCGACTTCCAGTGAAGATGTGAATGTGTCTACTGAAGAGAACATGGATGAATGACTTTTTATTATCAGTGATGTAATATTTTGTTGTTGACTAAATCTGGGATATCGCCGGCGACAGGACTGTCGCCTGGCGATAGTGAAAACTCTATTAATTTGTGGTTTTATTGTTTGTATTGCCTTTTTCAGAGTTATCCTATGTGCTGTCCAGTTTTATGTTATGTTTTGTTGGTTATTGGAAAAAAAATTCTTAATAATTGTAATTAACTATATGATATATATATACAAGTTCTAATCTTAGGCCTATTTTATAAAACTAAAATCTCAGAATTAAAACAATTTTGATTTATAATTCTAAGATTCCAAGTTCTAATCTTAACCTTGAAAAGCGTGAATCATTAAGTGGTTTTGTGAAAATATCTGCTATTTGAGAATCTGTTCCAATAAAATTTATTTTAATATGTCCTTTCCTTATGTGATCCCTAATAAAATGATGACGAACATCTATATGTTTGGATCTATAATGTAATACGGGATTGTTCGTTAAATCGATAGCACTTTTGCTATCACATTTTAATTCAACATTATTTTGGTGTACGCCAAAATCTTCTAGTGTTTGTGTCATCCAAAGTGCTTGAGCACAACAACTACCAAGTGCAATATATTCGGCCTCAGTAGTGGAGAGGGCAATAGAATTCTGTTTCCTCCTCGACCAAGAAATAAGTGTTGGGCCGATAAAGTGACAAGTGCCACTTGTGCTCTTTTGATCTAATGAACACCCCGCATAATCAGAATCAGAATATCCATGTAAAATAAAAGAGTCATTATGAGGATACCATAAGCCTAGTTTAGATGTTCCTATAAGATATCTAAAAATACGTTTCACCGCTTTTAAATGTGATTCTTTTGGATTAGCTTTAAACCTAGCACATAAACAAACGGTGAACATAATATCGAGTCTAGAAGAAGTCAAATATAATAATGACCCAATCATACTTCTATAAAGGGTTTGGTCAATTGAAATACCACTTTCATCTTTTCCTAATTTCAATGAAGCACTCATAGGAGTATTTGCATGTTTAAGGTTGTCAAATCCAAATCTTTTTAACATATCATGAATATACTTGGATTGACAAATAAAAATACCATCATGTTTTTGCGTAATTTGAAAACCTAGAAAATATGAAAGTTCTCCTATCATGCTCATTTCAAATTCAATTTTCATAATTTGAACTACTTCATTGCATAACTCTTCATTAGTGGCTCCAAAAATAATATCATCAACATAAATTTGCAAAATAACTTAATCATGATCAATTTGCTTGATGAAGAGTGTAGAATCGGCACTTCCCATTTTATAATCGTGCTTTAATAAGTATTGAGTTAAACGATCATACCAAGCACGAGGCGCTTGTTTTAACCCATAAAGTTCTTTATCTAATTTATAAACATAATTTGGATATTTTTCATTAATAAAGCTAGGGGGTTGTTCTACATAAACCTCTTCTTTTATATACCCGTTTAAAAATGCAGTTTTGACATCCATTTGATATAATTTAAATATTTTAAAGCAAGCAAATGCAAGAAATATCCTAACCACTTCTAATCTAGCAATGGGTGCAAAGGTTTCATGATAGTCTACCCCTTCAATTTGTGCATAACCTTTTGCTACTAATCTGGCTTTATTTCTAACAATTCTAGAATCACTATCCAATTTATTTTTAAAAATCCACTTTACTCCAACTACAGGATGATTTTTGGGTCGTTCTACAAGACTCCAAACCTTATTACGTTCAAATTGATTAAGTTCTTCATTTATTGCTAAAAACTAAAATTCATCATTTAAAGCGGTGGAAACATCTTTTGGTTCTATTTCAGAGGCAAAGCAAAGGTTTGAAAACAAAACATGTAAAGAAGAACGAGTACTGACCCCTTTTTGTGGATCTCCAATAATAAGCTACTTCGGATGATCCTTTGAAAATATCAATTTACTTGGAGGGACATGTTTTTCTCTTTCTTCTTCTTCTTTTCCTTCTTCATTCCTTTCATGTTCTTCATCATCATTTTCCATCAAAGGAAGGGGTTTATCTTCTTTTCCTGTAGTTTTCTTATCTACACATGGAACAAACTCATCAAACCTAACATGAATAGATTCTTCAACTATTTTCATTTGTTTATTAAAAATTCTATAAGCTTTACTAGTTGAAGAATACCCAATAAAAACTCCTTCATCACATTTTTCATCAAATTTTCCTAAGGAATCTTTAGAATTTAAAATAAAACATTTACAACCAAAAACTTTGAAATAAGAAACATTTGGTTTTTTATTAAAAATTAATTCATAAGGAGTTACTTTTAAAATAGGGCGAAGCATTATTCTATTAATAACATAACATGCAGTACTCACCGCTTCAGCCCAAAAAGATTTTGGTAATGTAAATTCAGATAACATCGTACGGGCTAGCTCTTGAAGAGTCCTATTTTTCCTCTCCACTACACCATTTTGTTGTGGTGTGCGTGAAGCGGAAAATTCATGTTTAATTCCTAACTCCGTACAAAAAGAAATAAACTTTTCATTTTCAAATTCCCCTCCATGATCCGAACATATGCGTTTAATTTTTAACTCAAATTCATTTTGAATACGCAAGCATAATTTAGAAAATTCTGAAAATGCATCAGATTTGGAGGTTAGAAACAAAGTCCAACAAAAACGTGAATAATCATCACTCAATTCAAATGTATATTTTCTACCTCCTAAGCTAGAAATATTAATTGGCCCAAATAAATCCATATGAATTAATTGGAGTGGCCTAGTTGTGGAAATAATATTTTTACTTTTGAAAGATGATTTTGAAAATTTTCCTTTTTGACAGGGCTCATATAATGAAGATAAATTCTCATTTAGCAATGGTAAACCTTTGATTAATTTATCTTTTGAAAGTTTTTTAATTAACTTTGCACTAGTATGTCCAAGTCGCCTATGCCATAATTCTAACTCATCATTTTTTGATAAAAAAACATTTTAAAGTAGAATTTGAAAAATCATGAAATTTAGGCTCTGTTTGGGAGGACTTATTTTCACCGGTCAAGCGGTCACGACCGCATGAATCAGGACTTAATTAAGGTCCGATTCATGCGGTCGTGACCGCTTGACCAGTGAAAATAAGTTCCCCCAAACGGAGCCTTAATCATATATACGTTATGACATCTAGGTGCGGTAAAAACAATTTCATTTGTTTTGGAATAAATAATTTTGCATAAATTTGTAGAAGATTCAAACAAAACATTTAAACCCTTATCACATAATTGGCTAATAGAAATAAAATTATGTTTTAAACCTTCTACGAACAAAACATTTGAAATTGAAAAACTTTCGTTACCCACAACACCGATGCCAATGATTTTTCCTTTTCCATTATCTCCAAATGTAACAACTCCTCCTTTCTTCATCTCCAGGCTAAGAAACTTCTCTTTATTGCTCGTCATGTGCTTTGAACAACCTGAGTCCAAGTACCACACGTCTTCTTTATCCTTAGCCTGCCAACACACCTAGAAAGAGGATGTGAGTAAAGATCTGGCTACCCAAGTGGTTCCACCCATAGTATAGGTAGAAGCCTTAGGCATCCAGATTTGCTTAATTTTACTTTTTCCTTTCTTCCAGCACGAGTCCGTGGTGTGACCAAATCTATTGCATTTGGCACATGTAATGTAACAAGAAGAATATAACTTCTCTTGACTTTTACTGTAAGAAAATGTAGTATCAGTTAATTTATTCTTATCATAATTTTTAAAACTCGATTTTCTGGATTTCTCGCTATCGCCGGCAGTAGTGCTTGTCGCCGAGCGATAGTTTCCAGTCGTGTATCCGAGTCCAAATCTTCCAGATCCGTGACATTGGTAACCTAAGATCATATCCAGTGATCTTTGGCCCAATCCAAACTTTTTTCATGGCTAGTGTTAAGTCATGAATCTGGTTTCTCATTTCATTATTCTCGGATACTAGATTTACACATCTACGTTCAAAAGCTTTCTTTCCTTCATGGACTTTGGAAATAGAAGATTTCAGATCTCTCTCTAAAATCTCATTCTTTTTAGTGAGAATTTTTATTTTTGAATGAGATTTGGAAAGAGATTCTTCAAGCTCTTTTATTCTTCCCATAAAGTGATCACACTCTTGGCAAGAGACTTTTTCTTTTCCAATAGTCTTATTTTCATTTAACAATATTTTGTTTTCTTTAATTAAAACTTTATTTTCAGTTTTAAGAAGATCATTATCTTTTAAACTTTTTTCAAAACATTTGCAAGTCTTTAAAAATTCAGAAAACAATTCATCATAGGTTGGAGGAGTTACCTCAGTGTCGCTTTGGACATTGCACTCGTCATCAGATATGACGCTTTTTCCCATTAGGCACATATTGGCCTCCTCCTCCTCGCTTGAGCATGAACTGCTTGCATCCTCAGAAGTAGTATCATCCCATGTTTCAGCTTTCAGGACCTTGTTCTTCCCCTTGTGCTTCTTTTCTTTAAGTTCTTTCAAGTACTTTGGACACTTGCTTCGAATGTGTCCTAACTTCCTGCAATGATAGCACTCCGGTGGGGGTCTCTCTTCCTCCTCATCGTCGTCATCCTTTTGTGTTTTCTTTCTAAACGTCTCCTTCTTAAAATATTTTTTAAAAGTATTTCTTCTCTCCGGATTTCTCACAAATTTTTTAAATTTTCTAACAAAGAGACTTTCCTCATCTTCTTCTTCCTCCTCAGAATTACTACATTCCTCTTTCTTAGATCTTAGAGCCAACCCCTTCTTCTTAGGCTCCATGTACTCTTGCTATTGAATTTTCAATTCAACTTCATGAGTTTTCAAGTTCCCAATCAGGCTTTCAATATTAAGAGATTTAAGATCATGAGATTCAGAAATAGCCGTCACTATGGGATTAAACTTAGGGGGGAGAGATCTAAGAAGTTTTCTCACCAAATCACCATTTGAAAAATTTTTACCAAGCACTTTTGAGTCATTCACTATCTTGGTGAATCTGGTGTACATTGAGTCTACGTCCTCATCCACTTCCATCCTAAAATTTTCAAATTCCGATTCCAGTTGAAACAGCTTCGAGCCCTTCACCTGCGAGGTACCTTCATGAGTTACTTCAAGTAAATTCCAAATCTCATAAGCATTATTGCAAGCACAAGTTCTATTAAATTCAGTCCTATCTAATGCACAAAATAATGCATTCATGGCTTTTGCATTATTTTTGCACCTTAGCTTATCCTGATCATCCCATTTATCTTTTGGTTTTTCCATTACTACATCGCATACTGTATAAGTGGGATGAGCATAATTAGTCTCTACCATATTCCAAACTTCAATGTCAAGAGAAATAAGAAAACACTTCATCCTAGTTTTCCAGTAATTATAGTCAGATCCAGTGAATAATGGAGGTCTACTAATTCCTTGCCCCTCAGAGAACGCATGGTCATGCTGCGCCATAATTCCTAGTGGTGAAACCGTATTAGGAATAACCAGCTTTGATACCACTTGTAGGATCTTGTGGCGCCCTTAGAGGGGGGGTGAATAAGGGCTCTTTAATCTTTTATAAACTTTTTATAAAGTATGAAATTAGATACAACGTTTGAGACACATCAATGAAATGAAAATCAAGATTTTATTTCTCCAAAATATATATGTAAAATGATTCCAATAAAGCTTGAAACCAAGGCTTACAATGATAATAGTTTTTAGCTTTTTCACCGATCCTTCTCCCAAGAACCGGTAGGCTATAGTCAATATCTCCCTAGATATGGCTACTAGCCTCCCCCTAAATCAAACCTATTATCTAGATGCTGCACAAAATGCGGCGATTTACTCCTAAGCCACACAAGGACCTAGACACCACACATAAGGTGGTGATTTGCCCCTAAGCCACACACGGACTTAGACACCACACACAAGGTGGTGATTTTCCCTTCCCAATTACAAAGATAAAAAGTGAAAATGAAAGTACAATAGTAAAACTTAAAAACTCCATCAAAATCACGAGCTCTGAAGATGATGGTGGACGGATGAGAAGATCTCCAATCTTGAACGCACGGTCGTATCTCCTTCGCTCTTGAGATTTCAACGGACCAAGGGAGTTCGTCTGGAAACGGAGATGAAGGCTCTGAAGATTCTCCGGGAAAACAAAGCTCTACACGATCAATCTCTTCCCTGAAATTTTTGGTCGTATATATCACTTCATGCTATCGCCAGCGGTAGAGTTAACGCCCCGCGATAGTGATAACTCTCCGTTGCTTGACACGTGGCACACGTCGCGCGGATTTTCAGATCTGAGCGGAGAACGTGACGATCGTGGGATATCTCTCGGCGACATCGGTATCGCCCCGCGATATCGCTGAACCGTGACTTCGTGCGCGGCAACATGCGAATTAAGGCTGACGTCAGCAGGAACTGATTATGCTATCGCCCGCGGTAGCGTTATCGCCAGTGATAGCGCATTTTTCCTTTTCATCAATGCCATGCTCAGCCATTCCTTTGTACAAAACAAAATTTGTTATCCCTGCACATTTAAAACACATACCAAGATCAAATACATCCGGGATTTGTTATTCTCAAACTAAGAAGCGCGGAACGCATGCTCCAACATCAACACCTTCTACCCCAACAAACTGGCCTTCCCCGTCTCGCACTTCGAGGCGGGGTTGCGGCTTCCCCTTTGGCCGGAGGTCAAGTTAGTTCTTAAGTACTTTGGGGTAGTCCTGGCCCAATTCAACCCCAATGTCATCTCCATGTTGATTGCTTTCGCCTGCTACCTGCGGCGAGAGCGCATTGAATTTAGTTTGACGGCCTTCCCCAAGCTGTTCGTCTACCACGCAAAAGACGACGGCGTCTCTTATTTCACAGGCCAAGGCCTGAAGGTGTGTGAGACGCCGAATAAAAACCACCACTGGCTAACTCGCTTCGTCTTCATCCGCGGGGATCTGGGAGGTATTCCTCTCGCCCCCGTGTCTCCTGTCGAATGCTATTATGACACCCCTAAGGTGGGGGTGCCGAGAAAGATCTCTGCGATTTCTTCGCAGGGAAGAATTTCGAGGTCCAATACCTTAGGCGAGACCTCGACTCGCTTCCAGCCGTCTTCCCCAGCGAAGGTACACCTTTATTTCCCTCTTTATCCTTGTAAATTTTCATTCCCCGCTGACTGTCATCTTATCTAGGAGAGAGAACCGTCCCCATCCATCCCCCTTATTGAAGTAACCGAGCTCTCGCCTTAGCGAGTATGGCGGCGGAGGCTGCGAAGGACACGCTGACACCCACCCCCAAGAAGAGGCCCGTGGGCAAGGGCACTTCCCAGCATAGCCCCAAGAAGAAGGTGAAAAAGTCTGTGTCCTTTAAAAAGGAAAAATATGCCAAAGAAAGGAAAGAGCCAGCGGGATACCTGTCTCCCATCTCTTTATCGTCTCCCTCGCCTCCCCGACTACCCATCTCGCCTATCCGCGAGATGGTCTCTTCAGAGCCAGCTGCCCCCAGCAATGTTCAGGCTTCTAAGCTCCCTCGCGGCGAGACTGGTTCCTCCAGTCGCCCGGCTCCCGCCTCGTACCCCAATTACAACATGGGGCCTGTGACCGATGATGACGCCAGCGAGCCGATTCTCTTATGGGACAAGGACGCTAACCGCGTGTCGGTGTCCACTCTCCTTCCTTCATGGAAAGAGCAGGACCCCCCCACCAGTCACGCCTTCTCCCTAGGGTTTGGGCTATATGGTGGCCTTGGCTCTGAGCCCGGGATCTCATTCTGAAAAGTGCCCATTCTCAATTTCGTTCCCTGGAGCTCGCGCACCGAGTCTCGCTCCGCCTTGTTTTCAATAACAGAAAGTGGAAGGAAGCGGAGGCCGGTCTCGTCGCGGAGCGGGAGAAATCCATCGACCTGGAGAAGCGATTGATGGTTGCCGACAACCTCCTTGCTCAGAGCCAGGGTGGCGTGGTAAGTTTTCTTACCGTTACTTTGCTAGTCTTACTCTGCTTTTTATAGTCCCTTACTTGCTCTCTTCCCGCAGGATGCCGAGACGGCCAACAGAATGCGCTCGTGCATTAAGGAATTGGAGGGGGAGAACAAGAAATTGAAAGCTGAAAATCTCCGCCTCCGGAACAGCGCGACACCCCCCTTGGACCAATTTCCCGTTCCTTCCCGCTACTCAGTAGACGAGGTGGATGCCATCTGCTGAGACTCCCATATCAAGACGGCGGAGGTTGTTCTTAAAATGATGAAGGAGCTGAGGGTGGTGCACGAGGATGCCGAGACGGTAACTGCCCGCGACCTGGTCCCCCGCTTGTACGGCGAGACGGACGGCAGCTCTTCTTCTGACAGCGAGTAGCGCATCATCAACTGCAGTGGCTTCTCTTACCTCTTTTCTTTTCTCGTCTAGTACTTGTAATTTTGATAGACAATTCCTCGAAAAAGGAAATCGAGGTGTTCTTGTTCCAGGGATATTTTGTTTAAACCTTTTACACATTAATTATTGCTTCCATCTTCGGCCGTCTTGCTTAATAGCTAGTCAAAAGCGCGAGACAAACTTTTTAGATGCTATTTAATCACTGCTTTTATCTTCCATCGTCTCGCTTAATAGCTTAGCCAAAAGTGCGAGACAAACTTTTTAGATGTTATTTAATCACTGCTTTTATCTTCCGTCGTCTCGCTTGATAGCTTAACCAAAAGCGCGAGACAAACTTTGGATCTCTCTTCGCCCATACTACCCGCGAGATTAGCTCACCGTTAGCGCTCGCCTCACCGCAAGATTATCCTGAGCTGAAGTCCCTGGAGACCAGCCGCCTCGCTTGACAGGTTCCACCTTCTTACGCCAGTCTTGTGCCTTGAATAAGGAAAGTCCCCTCGCCATGGGCGAGACCACCCATGCCGAGTGTCGGCCAGAGACCCTCTTCCCTGGCCTGATTCCTGACCCTTCTCTTTTTTAGGGATTTTCCACCAACCTTCTGGTGAACATGGACCTTTCCCCACGCGAACTCTTACCCTTAGACTTGCCCTCAAGTGAGCCTACAGTCCTGCCAGCTAGGTAAGAGCCTGGTCAGTGGGTCTGCTCAGGGTCTCCTCTCCAAACCATCCCCAACCAGCGAGTGAGCCTACAGCCCTGCCAGCTAGATGAGAGCCTGGTCAGCGGGTCTGCTCGGGGTCCCCTCCCCAAACCATCTCCAACCACCGAGTGAGCCTACAGCCCTGCCAGCTAGATGAGAGTCTGGTCAGCGGGTCTGCTCGGGGTCTCCTTTCCAAACCATCTCCAACCACCGAGTGAGCCTATAGCCCTGCCAGCTAGATGAGAGCCTGGTCAGCGGGTCTGCTCGGGGTCTCCTCTCCAAACCATTTCCAACCGGTGAGTGAGCCTACAGCCCTGCCAGCTAGATGAGAGCCTGGTCAGCGGGTCTGCTCGTGGTCTCCTCTCCAAACCATCTCCAACCGCCGAGTGAGCCTACAGCCCTACCAGCTAGATGAGAGCCTGGTCAGCGGGTCTGCTTGGGGTCTCCTCTTCAAACCATCCCCAACCACCGAGTGAGCCTACAACCCTGCCAGCTAGATGAGAGCCTGGTAAGCGGGTCTGCTCGGGGTCTCCTCTCCAAACCATCTCCAACCACCGAGTGAGCATACAGCCCTGCCAGCTAGATGAGAGCCTGGTCAGCGGGTCTTCTCGGGGTCTCCTCTCCAAACCATCTCCTACCACCGAGTGAGCCTACAGCCCTGCCAGCTAGATGAGAGCCTGGTCAGCGGGTCTGCTCGGGGTCTCCTCTCCAAACCATTTCCAACCGCCGAGTGAGCCTACAGCTCTGTCAGCTAGATGAGAGCCTGGTCAGCGGGTCTGCTCAGGGTCTCCTCTCCAAACCATCTCCAACCACCGAGTGAGCCTACAGCCCTGCCAGCTAGATGAGATCCTGGTCAGCGGGTCTGCTCAGGGTCTCCTCTCCAAACCATTTCCAACCGCCGAGTGAGCCTACAGCCCTGCCAGCTAGATGAGAGCCTGGTCAGCGGGTCTGCTCGGGGTCTCCTCTCCAAACCATCTCCAACCACTGAGTGAGCCTACAGCCCTGCCAGCTAGATGAGAGCTTGGTCAGCGGGTCTGCTCGGGGTCTCCTCTCCAAACCATCTCCAACCACCGAGTGAGCCTACAGCCCTGCCAGCTAGATGAGAGCTTGGTCAGCGGGTCTGCTCGGGGTCTCCTCTCCAAACCATCTCCAACCACCGAGTGAGGCTACAGCCCTGCCAGCTATATAAAACCCCATCCTTCAGCAGATAATACGTCGATTTGTATCTGGTATGCCTCTTATCAAGTTCTTTCGCGGGTAACTGTCCTGACGTTAAAAAGGTGATGAAGGGGTCCATCCAAGACCTTTGCTGGCATATCTCCATGAGTTCCCCTTCTTCTATAGAAGGTCTGAAGAGCTCCGTCATTGTTCCCCCAGCTCGACGGCCGTGCTTGGCGAGTTGATCGGCCTGAGTGCTCTCCTCCCTCGGGATGTGCTGAATTGAAAAGCTTCGAAACTGTCCTATGATGCCCTTGACCTTTCCTAGATACAACTGGAG
The DNA here is from genome assembly GCA_039583875.1 of Platanthera guangdongensis. Lineage (NCBI taxonomy): Eukaryota > Viridiplantae > Streptophyta > Magnoliopsida > Asparagales > Orchidaceae > Platanthera > Platanthera guangdongensis. The sequence continues at coordinate 70,310,366 of CM077148.1, forward strand.
GGTGGGCTCCCTTGCCTCAAACTCCCCTTTGATCTGGCTTGCCACCACCATGGAGTCTGTCGAGGCTTCAATGTCTTGTATGCCCAGCTCCCGGGCTAACCTGAGTCCCGCAATGATCGCCTCATATTCCGCTTGGTTGTTGGTAATTGTGAAATGAATCTTCAAGGCCTGTTCAATCCTGGTCCCCTCCGGACTGATCAAGACCATTCCTCCTCCAAAGGAATTTCTTCCCGACACTCCATCTACTAACATCTTCCAGGTTGCTCGAGGGGACACTTTCGTCTCCTGGACCTCAACTACATAATCTACCAGGAAATCGGCTACCGCCTGTACCTTAATGGCAAGCCGGGGAACGAAGACGAGGTCGAATTCACTGAGCTCTATTGACCATTTAGCTAGTCTCCCGGAATGTTCTACCCCCTCCAAGATGCGATGGAGGGGGTGATCTGTTACCACCTGAATAGAATGAGCCTGTAAATACGGCCTGAGCTTTCGATCCGAGATGATGAGGGCAAATGCTAACTTCTCAAGAATGGGGTATCCGAGCTCCGCTTTCTTCAGGACCCTGCTCACATAATAGATCGGAAATTGCTTCTTCCCTTCTTCTCGCACAAGAACCGAGCTCACTGCCCCAGTCCCTACCCCCAAATATAAAAACAAGACCTCCCCTTCCCTTGGCCCCTGGAGTAAGGGCATCTGGGTGAGCTGTTGTTTTATGGCCTGGAAAGCCTTCTCATATTCCGGGGTCCACTCGAACCTCTTGCCTCCCCGTAGCATCCGAAAGAAGGGCGAGCATCTCTCTCCGGCTCGAGAGAGAAACCTGCTTAGCCCCATCAACTTTCCTGTGAGACGTTGAGCTTCCTTAGCATTCCTAGGGGACTCCAACTCCAGGATTGCTCTCACTTTTTCGGGGTTGGGTTCCACTACAGATGGAGTGAGAAGATGTCCTAGGAACCCTCCCCTGCTGGCTCCAAAAACACTTTTCAGGGGGTTGAGTCTCATTTTATACTTCCTTAGGGTCTCAAAGGTCTCCTCCAAATCTAGGACATGAGCTTCGAGGTTCTTGATTTTGATCATCAAGTCATCCACGTACACCTCGAGGTTCCTCCCTCTCTGTTCTCGGAAGATCCGATCCATCATTCTTTGATAGGTTTCCCCCGCATTTTTCAAACCGAAAGGCATCATATTAAAACAGAAGCATCCATCCTCCATGACGAAGGTGACGTCCTTAACGTCCGGAGGATGCATGCGTATTTGATGACATCCAGAAAACGCATCCAAGAAACTCATAAAAGGGAAACCGATGGCTGAGTCAACCAGCGCGTCGATTCGTGGCAGCGGGTAACAATCCTTGGGGCATGCTTTATTTAAAAGAGAAAAATCCACACACATTCTCCACCTACTCTCCCCTTTTTTAACCATTACAACATTACTCACCCACCCCGGATACTTACAAGCGGATACAAACCCCACCTTAAGTAATTTTTCTACTTCCTCTCTAATAGGTCCGGCCATCTTGGAGGCGATGGCCCTCTTCTTCCGTTGTATGGGGCGAGTGTTGGGGTCGAGATTGAGGCGGTGACAAGCGATGTCTGTATTGACCCCTGGCATGTCCGCGGCGCTCCATGCGAAGATGTCAATATTTTTCTGCACGCAGGCCTTGTTCTTCTTACGGTCTTCCGGGCTGAGCTCGCCGCTGATTTTTATCTTCTCCTCTCTGCCTTCCTTGGTATGGATCTCTACCTCGAGGACCTCCACGGTAGCTTTCAGCCTCGATGGCTCTTCCTCCCCTTCCTGCTCTGCCTGTGCGTCCTGCTCCTGGGTTTTGCCTTCCATGTTGGCCATCATCATCTCTTCCCCCAGCTGCTCCATCTCCCACTTGCTTGCGTCCTCCTCTCCCTGTCGTGAGGCCCTTCTCTTTTCTGGCCGGGCCCCCTCCCCGTGAGACCCTCCCGCTTCTTCCATCTTCCTTTTCTCTCTCCTCCCTTCCTCTTCTTTTGGCTCCTTTTCCTCCGCCGCCTCCGTCTCTTCTCCCTCCTTTCCAGCCACTTCTAGCTTCTCCACCATGTCCCTGTCCCTCACTATTTATCCCTCTCCTTCAGCTCCTTCCTTCTCCCTTTCTTGTACCATCCCCGTCTCACCGAACTCCTCTCCCGCCATTTCTGGCTCCCCCACGATGCCTCCAACCACCACTACTTCTCCCTCTCCTCCAGCACCTTCCTCTCCTCTCTCTTCTTCACCTCCCAGTTCATGTTGTAATTGCACCATCCTTTTTCCCAACTCCTCAGCGTCTCCCTGCCAGGAGATGGTGTTCACTTTCATCATGTAGCATTCCCTTGTGGCCTTTGGATCCCCCAGTACCCTGATTTGGGTACCTCCCGAATTCAGCTTCAAGCACTGGTGAAACGATGATGGAACGCATCTGAAAGCGCTGATCAAGGGGCGCCCAAAGATAGCGTTGTAACTACTGGGGGCATTCACTATGATAAAGCGGCAATTTCGGGATAGCCCTCCCAGGGTTACCTGAAGTCTCACTCCCCCCTCGACTTCTTTCCTCTCCCCTGAGAACCCAAACAGTGGTCCATCCGCCGCCAGCACCCTCCGGGCCTCCACCCTCATCGCATTGAATGCTTTTTTGAAAATCATGTTCACCGAACTCCCATTGTCCACCAGGATCCGTGACACCGTGAAGTTCTTGATGGCGGTCCGTATCACCAGCGCGTCACAAAAAGGGTCTTCATGGTCTGGCATGTCTTTCCTTGAAAAGGTAATCTTTTCATCTGGGGGAGGGGATTGTGACGTCGAGGCTACACTTCGGCGGTACATAGTGTGAAGGCTCGCCTTTCGGGCCGCCTCTATCTCCCCCCCCCCCATGGATTACTCCAATTCCTCTGTGATCTCCTTCATCCGTTCGATCCACACATCGATCCTCTTCTCCTGTAGTTGTCGCATCCTCTATCTGTACCGGACTTTGTTGTTCTCCTGCTCCTCGAGTTCTCCTCATTTCCAAGAAATCTGGGCAGGTAGCCATTGCGTGACCTTCCTCCTCATGGAAGTCACAATATGGCAACGCCACCTCCCCCCCATGCCTTCCTTCCTGTGGGTTTCTCCTTCTCCCTGCTCCTGCTCCTCTTCCTCTCTCCCGGCCTCTTCCTCTGCCTCGGTCGATGGCCATAGCCTACTGCGGAGGGGGCAGTGGTGGTCTATGACCATATCCCCACCCTTGCTGGTGAAACCTTCCCGGTCCTCCTTGTTGGTTCCTCCCCCCTTGGGGAAATCCTCTACCTTGTCCTGGGGCAGGGCCTCCCTGTTGCCTCCATCCCAGCTCTTGATACGCCGGCACCCTCGGCTCCTCTCTTCTCCTTGCCTCCTGTTGTCTCCCACCCGACTCCCTCGACTCCACCTAAGTAAGCCTTGCCAATTTCTTCGCAAAGGCAGGGTTTGCCGCCTCCATCGCTATTTCCTTTGTCGCCTTCTCCATCAAGCCCTCAAAAGACAGCGGCGCCTTTCGGGTGAGGCTCATCTTGAAGAACCCTTCCCGTAGTCCCACGGTAAAGGCCATCTGGAGTGCAAACCCCGGCACCTCCTGTATATCCAAGATATCCTCTTGGAACCTATCCACGTACTGAGCCAGCGACTCATCTGCCTTCTTGAAAGTCCACCTAGTGTCAACTATGTTCACCTATGGGGGGGGGAATAGGTGACGTGCAGCGCTTTTGCGGAATTTAAATTGTACCTGCACACGAAAATAAAACAACACAGCACAACAGAGTACACAAGCTATTTATATTCGTTCCCCGACTTGGGTACATCCACTTTCCCCCTTCGACCTATCTCCCAACCAGGGACGACTCGGTCTCTTCTCCAACGGGATTGAAATCCAATCCCTGCACTATCGGAAGGAACCCTTCCACACGTAGGAGTCAACACTCCCACAAACCGGGTTGCACCCAACCCTTACAACTAGGAACCAACGTTCCTTTACAACAAAAGTAAAATAGAATGTACAAGAAATACAAACTACGTGTGGAGACTACGGTGTCCCTCTTCGTTGACGACGTGATCTTGAAGTCTATAAAGAGTCCACAACCTTGGTCTCTCTTGGAGAGGATCTCCCCGGAACCGGCAGCGGCAAGAAGGGCGGCGGCTAGGTTCACGGGATCGGCGACGACGACGATGTGCGGCTGCTGTTCTTTAAAGATCCAAACTTCGTAGCGAAGCTAGCTAGGTCTACCAACGGTCACACGAGGATCGGTCGTCTCGATCGATTCGGACGGGGAAGTTTTTCCCGATCAACAAATCGAGAGACAAGGGATCTCTGGATAGACGCGTGAGACTCTAAGCTTGGCTAAGCTTCTGTCGCCGGAGATCGGGAAGAAACGCGATCAACAGCGGCGACCAACTAGCGCGAGCGGCGACGGCGGCGACGGAGCAGTTTCGCGATTTTAGGGTTAGATCGTGCTCGGCTTCTTTTCTGTGTATCTATGTCGTTCAAAATATACCCGTATATATACTGTAGAAACTTTCAAAATGACTGTTGTGGGACCCACAAGAAGAATCCCTAAATCCCGGTCCAGAACATTGACAGCGGCAGAATCCGGTTCAGGAGCTTCCAGATAAATCGCTAAGTAAAAATCGGCGAGAATCGCAGGTGATTCTCGACGAATCGGCGAGAATTAGTTAGTGATTCTCGACGATTCGTCGAGAATCACTAGTGATTCTCGCCGAATCACTTGTTGATTCTCAACGAAAGTTACTTGGTATCCATGATCTGCTCAGCGATGGGTTCGGCGAGAATCACTAGTGATTCTCGCCGAATCTTACTTGGCACCGTTTTGAGGTAGCCGGAAAGAGTAGGCGAGAATCACTAATGATTCTCGCCGAATCGGCGAGAATCACTTGGTGATTCTCGTCGAATTATACTTGGACGAATTTTCGTCTTTCCACCCAAGAGCTGCTCCTTGACCCATCCTTGCTCCTTGTCTGCTCCTGCAAGATCACAGCCCTGTACTTGAAAGTAAGTGCACTCCAATAGAGAGAGTACACATAGGCCAACACACTGATCTGCTCAACGAGGGATTACGTCGTGCAGACCCGTGTATATTGACCTACTGCACCCTGACATTGGTGTGCACTTAGCGTGGAATAACTACAAGTACAACTTGAAAGATTTTATCAAATACATTGTCTATTGACCTTAGCTTGTCCAGGGGCTTCTTCAAATCAGGTACATTGTGGATACAATTGATGCGCCCGCGAACAGACTCTTACTGTGGTTGGTTCGGTGAGTCGATCGTCGCGGGCTCGCTCGGGTAGGCAAGTGCACCTATCGCAAGTAGTACTCGATATTCGGGGGAATACCGAGGTCGTATTGTTCTCAGGGTCGCGTTGACTATTCTTACTCCTCCGGGAGGACTATTATTTTACTGAAAGTAAGGTGGATTTTTTTACTTAATAAAAGACGGAAAAGCAAAGGAGCGAAAAAACGATTTAGAAAATATTCGATGAAGGGTTAACGCTCGGCATCGAATCGGATTAAGACTAAAACAATTTTTAATAATTAAAATACTTAGTTTTCAAATTAATAATAAGGCAACTTGGTCGTGGAGGTTCCACAAATGTGAGCTCACCTAGCTATAGGGATATCGCTCACCTAAACGTTAAGACTATTCGACCGAACGTTAGTCCGACGAAGGATTCCTCTTAACGCCCGCTTTACGCTAAGAACCCCGCTATTGGGTGGGGAACCCAATCTGGTAGAATTACGCTTGTCCTCTCTCGAGGGTATGCACGCAACTCTATTTACCCAGGGGTGATCGGTCCATATGCACGGCCTCTCGGCTAGCTAGCATATGGACTACAGAAATAGGGCCCACACATCGATATGTGGTCCTACGCGTCGTAAACCCGGGGTAAACCTAAAGTGCTTAAATTAAAATGAAAATAAAGAGCTTCAATTATTATAAATCATTTTAAATGTCCCAATGCTCTTCGATGCCGAGGCTAATAGCGATTAGCCACACATCGGTATGGGGACGGCTTATAATTTAGTGAGGCGCGAGTTCGAAATTAAATGCTAAACGATTATAAGAAGGGGACACAAGAAAAATAACAACATTTAGAAAACTGAAAAATTAGCTAAAACAAAAACTCGCGCACACTCCAAATTATAAGTTAAAAAGGAACTAAGTTACACATGAAAGAAATTTGCATAATTCAAATTTGCGAGTCCCACTCAAACGAGTGGGGGCGGTAAATAAAAGCTGAAAATTGCAAGTCCTACTCAAACGGGTAGGACTGAAATGAAAGCGAGTCCTACTCAAATGAGTTGGAGAAAATAAATGCGATTACAGGGCTATAAAGTCCGGCCATTAAACTCAAGTGAGTAGGCGGAAAAATAAAGAAAGAAAAATTACAAATCCTACTCAAACGAGTAGGCGGGAAATAAAGTCCGGCCATTTAACTCAAGTGAGTAGGCGGAAAAATAAAGAAAGAAAAGTTACAAGTTCTACTCAAACGAGTAGGACTGAAAATGAAAACGGTGCGCCATTTAACTCTTAATGAGTATGCGGAAATAAATACACACAGACACACACACTCCATAAGAATTTCAAGAAAACAATAAAGCTAACACCTACACTCACACACTCTACAAAATTTGAATCAAAGCATCAAAAATTATACTCATACACCCACACACACAACATGAAAATTTAAGAAGAACAAAAGAAAATTTATTCTCATACACTCACACACACTAATAACAAAGAAAAATCAAAGTTACCTAAAAATGAAAATAACAAGATTTCTACTCCTAAAACTTACCCAAAACACATAAAAAGAACAATCAAAAAGAGAATGAGAAAAAAAAAGTTTTACAAAATAAAGTTAAAATCAAAGGTGATCAAAAATTAAAATTAAAACTTTTTCATTCTTAAGAATTTATAAAAGTGATAAAAAAGGTGAAGAGAAAATGAAAAGAACAAAAGATGTTTTACAATCCTAAAAGAAAAACTAAGTAAAAAAAAGAACAAATTCACTTTTCAAACCTCATTTATGAATTCATAAGAATGAAATCCTATTACTTTCAAGAAAAAGACAAGGTGAAAAAGAAGAAAACCTATAATCCCTAAGCATGAAAACAAGTTAAAAAAAACATGTAAAGTAAGCATGTTACACTCATACACACACACACACACTTTTCATAAATGAAGAACAAAGATGAAACTAAGAATAAAAAGGAGAAAGAAAGTGGGTACAAGTGTTCATTCCAAAGCTAAGTATGAAGAGAAAATCTAACATTTTATTGATTTTTAGGAACTATTACAAGCTATTACAAGGGCTAAAGCTAAAGCAAAACAAGATATGAAATAAAAAAGGGAGAAATCTCCTTACATAGCCTTGGAAATCACGGATGCAGCCCACAAAAAGACACTAAATTGGCCCAAAAATCTGAACCCTTGGACCTTACAGAACTGGGCAATTTATAGGCAAAAAATTCTAAGTACACGCCCTCGGTCACGGGCGTGTAGGGGGGGCGTGACAGTACTATTCATGAAGGCGGCTGGCGATTGGACAGGAAAGTTGACTTCGGGCTGAGTTCGCGGCAGTCACGCCCCAGGTCACGGGCGTGACTCTGGGCATGTCGGGGAGGTAGAACCGGGCGCGGGTTGCGCCGAAAGTCTTCGACAGCATCTTGTCGGGCTAGCTGGAAAGGTCATGCCCCAGGTCACAGGCGTGACTCTGGGCGTGTTAGTTGGTGTCGACACTCGACGAATGTCGAGTGGAAAGTGTCGAGTCGAAATCGTCGAGCGGAAATTGAGTCACGCCCCAGGTCACGGGCGTGACGCTGGGCATGACTGTTGGTGTCGACACTCGACGATCGTCGCGAGGAATTCGTCGAGAGGAGAGGACGCGGGCTTGGGTCACGCCCCGTGTCGGGTGACACGGGCGTGTCGCCAGGCGTGTCGAGCTTTTACTTCAGAAATTTTCCGATTTCACGGGAAATGCGCAGTCACGGCCCGGTCACGGGCGTGACCAATGTGTCACGGGCGTGTACTTCCCAAATTTTGGCAGATTTTTGAATTTTTCTGCAAAATAAAATAAAACAAGTTAGAAGCAAATTTACAAGAATAGGAACACTTTATTGAACAAAAATAAGTAAAAACGACGAAAATAAATGAAAATGACTAAATTAATGTGCATAAAAATACGTATATTTACAGTTCATCAAATACCCCCATACTTAGGCTTTTGCTATTCCAGAGCAAAAGTTTGAGGTGAATCTATAAGGAATAAAAAAAACTCTAAGTTTTAGCTACCGCTTAATCAATTATAAGAGAGATCGAAATAAATATACGGGGTGTAAGAGTTAAGTCCTAAAATTATGTAGATGATTTAAATAGCGCAAAAGTTTTGGCCAAAAGACTTCTTGATGTAATCAAATAGAAGGCAACATTTGAAATGGTTAGATTAACGAAAATAGTTTGGAATTATAAGAACTCTAGCTTATACGAGTGCTACCGGAAATAATACAATTTACTAATTATGCTCTCAAAAAGATTTTTGAATTAATTCTAGAATCGTGTAATTGGCTAAGGGGGTAGTGGGTTTATGAAGAGGGTTTTGATATTTGAGGTGAGGTAATTTTTCTCGAACCTCCATTTTTTTTTCTTTTGGATTATTAGGAAAATGAAATCTTATTTTCCTAATATGATTTTTGTTTTTCAACTTCATAAGAATAAAATTAACCCAATGTATATTTGTAGGAGTAATGAATTTTATCCTCTTACTCCTTATATAATCTTTTTAAATTATTGGGTGCCTATGTTTACGGAACGAAATCTTATTCCCATTGACATAGGATCTTTTAGGGATAAAATTTTTCATGCCAAGTAGGTCATGAAAAGTAAGGGGAGAAAGGAAAACTAGATTGTAATCCTAAAAATTTTTGAGCGCAACCTTAATAATTTGTACGTTCCAATGTTTCACAAAGCTAAAAGTAAGTATAATTGAATTCTATAGTCGTTATTTCCTAACATAATATACGTGCTCCTATTAATGAAAAATTAGAAGTAGTGCCTAAAACGAGTCCGCTAGTTTTAACAAAGCATAAAGAATTTTTTAAAACTTAACCCCGGCTATTTAAATGTTTCAATCAATAATTAACAAAAGGGTAGCAAACAGAGAATTAATAGTATTCACATATAAATAAACTCAGAACAGAATTTTTGGATAGCAGAAAAGTTAAGTATGGAATATTTAATTTATTTATTTCAAAACTTTTTTTTTATTATTTTTGTAGTTTTTGTTATCATTTTTTTTGTTTGTTTTTCATTTATTATCTTTTTTTGTATTTTTGTTTTTCTCAATTTTTTTGAAAATTTTTTTAAGAGAATTTTCATTAAAAAAAATATGGGAGAGAAAAAAAAAGGTTTTTACAAGAATGAGTAAGGGGGAGAGAGAAAAAAGGAAGTACAAAAAATATTTACAAAGTGAAACTAAATATATATTTTTTTGTTTTCTCTTTTTTTTTAATTGTTTTTGAGTTTTTTGGAAAAAAAGAAAGAAAGAGAACAAAACAAATTTTTTTTGGGATTTTTTCATTTAAAATTTTTTTGTTTCATTTTAATATGTTTTTTAATTTTTTTGGATTTTTTCATTTACAATTTTTTGTTTCATTTTAATATGTTTTTTTTAATTTTTTTGGATTTTTTCATTTACAATTTTTTGTTTCATTTTAATATGTTTTTTTAATTTTTTTTGTTTTTGTTTTGTTGTTATATGTATTTTTTTTGTATTTTTTGAAATGCAGAAAAAAATGAAGTGCAGAAAGTAAAGCACGAAAATACCCCCATACTTAAGTCCAACATTGTCCCCAATGTTCTATCGTAAGTATGCGGAACAGAAAGGAAAGACAATATGTACAAAGAAAAGAAAGGGAAGGGGGTAGAAGCTTCCCTGAAACGCGTAGGGGGAGGCCGATCAGAAACCCTGTGTTTATTAGAAAAAAAACAGCAAAGGTAATAAGAAAAGAGCGAAAAAGATAAGCGAGGGGTGCCTCCCAGGAGCGCTTTGTTTATAGTCGTGTAGCTTGACTATTTTGGCGGGTTTATAATGTGGAGGAAAGTTATGGTTTCGCTAAAACAGATCACTGGGTCGCCCGCGATGTAAGACTTTAACCGATGACCGTTTACTTTAAAAGAGCCTTTTTCCGGGTGGGAGACGAGTACGGTTCCATAAGGAAAAACTTCTTCAACTAGGAAGGGACCGGACCATCTAGATTTTAATTTACCTGGAAAAAGCCTAAGACGTGAATTGTAAAGAAGGACAAGATCGCCTGGAGAAAATAATTTTTGGGACTTGATTTTTCGATCGTGATATAACTTAGAGCGCTCCTTATAGAATTTATTGCTCTCGTAAGCGTTCGCACGCCATTCATCGAGCTCGTTTAGTTGCAGTTTTTTATTCTGAGCGGCTAAGTTGGAGTCGAGGTTTAAGAGTTTTAAAGCCCAAAGTGCGCGATGTTCTAATTCTACGGGTAAATGGCACGCTTTGCCGTAGACTAACCGGAACGGCGTACATCCAATAGCGGTTTTGTATGCCGTCCGATACGCCCACAACGCATCGTCGAGTTTAACGGACTAATCTTTCCTATTTAGCGAAACGGTTTTTTTCTAAAATTCGCTTAATCTCTCGATTTACTACCTCGACTTGGCCACTTGTTTGCGGGTGGTAGGGGGTGGCCAGCTTGTGCGTGACTCCGTATTTAGCTAACGTCTTAGCCATAAGAGCTTTACAGAAATGCGTTCCCCTATCACTAACAATTGCGCGAGGCGTGCCGAAGCGAGAAAATAATTTTTTAAGGAATGTAACGACGACTCGCGCATCGTTGGTGGGGAGATCTTGCGCTTCCGCCCACCTCGATACGTAGTCGACCGCCACTAAAATATACATATTTTTGAAAGAAGGAGGTAGGGGGCCAACAAAATCTATGCCCCACAAATCGAAGACTTCGCATTCTAAAAACATATTTTGGGGCATCTCGTCGCGACGAGAGATGTTACCCGACCGCTGACAGCTATCGCATGCGCGCACAAAATTATGCGCGTCTTTGAAGAGAGTGGGCCAAAAGTAGCCCGCCTCTAGCGCCTTCCGAGCGGTCCGGTTGGCTTGATAATGCCCACCGGCTGGACCCTCGTGGCAGTGCTTAAGAATTTGTAAGCACTCCACACCCGCAACGCATCTTCGGACCGCTTGGTCCGCGCAGATACGAAAAAGAAATGGGTCCTCCCAAAAGAAATTTTTCAAGTCAGAAAAGAATTTCTTCTTTTGATGACTGGAAAACTCTTTTGGAAGGACCCGCGCTATTAAGAAATTTGCAAAATCTGCGAACCAAGGCGAAGATGACGAAGATTTATTAATTGCAAGAAGGCGTTCCTCGGGGAATCTGTCATTTATTTCAGATTCGACGAGCGCTTCCGCACCCGGATTTTCTAAACGGGAGAGATGGTCTGCCGCTAGATTTTCCGCTCCCCGCTTATCTCGGATCTCCAAATCAAACTCTTGTAGGAGGAGAATCCATCGAAGAAGGCGGGGCATCGCATCATTTTTAGCTAATAAATATTTAAGCGCGGAGTGATCAGTAAAAACGATAACTTTAGATAGCGTTATATACGAGCGAAACTTATCGAAAGCAAAAATGACGGCTAAGAGTTCCTTTTCCGTTGTCGTGTTATTTACTTGTGCGGAAGTGAGCGTCTTGCTAGCGTAATAAATAGGATGAAAATGTTTTTCTACGCGTTGGCCAAGAACGGCACCTAAGGCAATATCACTAGCGTCGCACATTATTTCGAACGGAAGGGACCAATTAGGGGCCACTAAAATTGGTGAAGAGATAAGCTTTTGTTTTATCAAATTAAAGGCGGACTCGTATTCGCTACTAAAGATGAAACGTGATTCCTTTTCCAAGAGGTGAGTTAGCGGCTTTGTTATTTTTGAAAAGTCTTGAATGAAGCGTCGATAAAAGCCCGCATGGCCTAAGAAACTCCTAATAGATTTTACGTTTGTTGGATGCGGAAGTTTTTCTATAATTTCTATCTTGGCCTTATCCACCTCTATCCCCTTAGACGAAATCATATGGCCGAGGACAAAACCTCCTCGAACCATAAAGTTGCATTTTTCCCAATTTAAAACAAGGTTTGTGTCCTCGCACCGTTGAAGGACACGATCTAAATTGTGAAGGCAATCGGGAAAAGAGCGTCCGAAAACAGAAAAGTCATCCATAAAGACTTCCATAATGTCTTCTACTAGCTCGCCAAAGATCGCTAGCATACATCTTTGGAATGTAGCCGGCGCATTGCAGAGTCCAAATGGCATTCTTCGATATGCGAAGGTGCCGAACGGGCAAGTAAAAGTTGTTTTCTCTTGATCATCGGGGGAAATGGGGATTTGGAAAAACCCCGATAAACCATCAAGAAAACAATAATACGGATAACCGGATAAACGCTCTAAAATCTGGTCTAGAAATGGCGAGGGAAATGGTCCTTGCGGGTGGCGTCATTAAGTTTCCTATAGTCGATGCACACTCGCCAACCCGTAACAGTACGAGTTGGGACAAGCTCGTTATGCTCATTCTCCACTACGGTAAGACCGCCCTTCTTGGGCACGACATGCACGGGACTAACCCATGCACTGTCCGAAATAGGGTAGATAATCCCCGTATCTAATAACTTAATGATTTCGGCTTTAACGACGTCTTTCATGTTTGGGTTAAGACGACGTTGCGGCTGAATCGTTTTGCGGCAATTATCGTTAAGGAAAATCTTATGGGTGCAAAAGGAGGGGCTAATCCCCTTTAGGTCAGAGATTTGCCATGCAATTGCGTGGCGATGTTTAAATAAAACTTCCAATAAATCGGAAGTCTCCGACTCGCTCAAGTCCGAAGAAATGATAACGGGAAGCGTATCCCCTTTTCCCAAAAATGTGTATTTGAGCGAGGCGGGTAAGGGTTTGAGGTCTAGGATGGGCGGTTCTTCTAGGGAGGTTTTAACGTCTATGTCTTTCTTACCAATTGGTTCGAAAGGCAAGTCTAAAGAAGTATCCTCATCGCATTTAAAATTTTCGAGCGCATAAACATCGTCGTTTAAAAATACGGACTCGAAAACGGGAGAAGAACGATCTCCAAAAAAGCTATCTAAAGAGTAGCAGAAATCGTCGCTCGATGACAAATTGTCCATCGAGGGATTAATAGAGAAAGTAACTTGGTCATCGCCTACTCGGAGGAGAAGGCTACCATTACTAACATCTATTAGTGCGCAGGAGGTGGCGGGAAAAGGGCGACCGAGTATTATTGGTACCTCGGCGTCCTCCTCGATATCTAAGATGACGAAGTCTACCGGGAAGGTAAACTTGTCGACTCGGACAAGGACGTCCTCCACTACCCCGATAGGGAACTTAACCGAGCGATCCGCTAATTGGATGTGCATATTCGTAGGACTAGGAGTACCCAAACCTAAACGCGAAAAGAGCGAGAACGACATTAGATTAATGCTAGCCCCTAAATCAGCTAAGGCGTACTTTACTAATATATCGCCAAAAAGGCACGGGATGGAAAACCGTCCCGGGTCGTTTTGTTTTGTGGGCAATTTATTAGTAAGGGCCGCCGAGCAGACGGCGTTGAGAGATACATGCGAAATATTCTCTAATTTACGTTTATTAGAAAGTAATTCTTTTAAAAATTTCGCATATTTGGGCATTTGCGAGATAGCCTCGTAAAAAGGAACATTAATGTGAATTTGTTTTAATAATAAAATAAATTTTTCATATTGCGCGTCCTGACGCTCGTTATCTAACTTATGCGGATACGGAAGAGCCTTGTTTAAAATAATTTTTTCTTTTATAATAGGTAAAGGCGTCGTGAGCGAAGAAAGGGGAAGAGGGGTCGGAGGTGAAATATGTACCTGAGGGTCGGTCCGTTTTGGATCGACTACCTCCTTTCCGCTACGGAGGGTTATAGCGTTGGCGTTCTCCCGCGGATTGGGCTCCGTGTTTCCCGGCAGTGCCCCGAGCGCGCGCTCGGACATCATCCTCGCAAGCTGTCCAACCTGTTGTTCGAGTGTTTTTAGCGATCCGGTGATGTTCCGGATATTTGACTCGTTGGACGCAATATACTTCGAAAAATTTTCCTCCATCGGGGAAGGTTTCGGAAGAGGAGGAGGAGGAAGAAATCCGGGCGCAAAAGAAATAGGGGGACGCTGAGCATTATTCGGGTTGCTCCACGAGAAGTTGGGGTGATTCCTCCAACCCGGATTATAGTTATTACTATAAGGGTTGTTGTTGGGGTTGAAGGGAGGATGACCCGAATTTCCCATGAAGTCCACGAACTCTTCAGCTACGCAGACGTTAGAGGGAATAAAACAAGGCGGAGTGGAGGTGGCAGCAGACATCTCAGCCACCTGCTTTGTTAACCTTTCAACTTGAAGGGTCAAGAGAGCAGTGGCATCCACTTCAAAAAGACCAGCCGCCGGCTTTGGCCGTCCACGCGGGACGTTCCATTGATAGGCGTTCATAGCCATCTCTTCGAATAAAGCCTGGGCGGCCTCGGGGGTTTTGTTGTTAAGCGTACCCCCGGCAGCCGCGTCAATCATTTGACGCGTCTGAAAATTCAGCCCATTATAAAAAATTTGAACTTGCAACCACGTTGGCAGCGCGTGGTGTGGGCAACGGCGGAGGAATTCCTTAAACCGTTCCCAAGTCTCGTATAGAGACTCAGGATCGTTCTGCACAAACGAAGAAATGTCCGCCCGCAACTTTGCAGTTTTTGCGGGCGGAAAGTACTTCGTTAGGAACCGTTCCGTCAACTCAGCCCACGTGGTGATACATCCTCGCGGGAGGGCATTCAACCACGCCTTGGCTTTGGACTTAAGGGAAAAAGGAAATAAGCGCAAACGAATGGCGTCATCAGTGACGCCATTAATCTTGAAGGTGTCGCATATCTCCAAGAAATTGGACAAGTGGACATTCGGGTCCTCATCCGGCATTCCATCGAACTGCACGGCGTTTTGGACCATTTGAATGACACTCGACTTTATTTCGAAATTATTATTCGCCACCGCAGGGCGAACAATACTCGACCCAGAATCATCCAGGTTAGGTCGGGCGTAATAGGACATAGTACGCTCGGCCGCCGGGGGAGGGTTAGGCGTAGCCATAAGTACAACAGTAGGTTCTCCGATAGATTCCTCGGGATCTAAAGAAGGATTTCGGCGTTGAGATCGGATACGCGCAAGAGAGCGTTCGATCTCAGGGTCGAAGTCCAAATCTTCAGACTCTGAGGGTTGTCCTCGGGTCATACACCCAAACAAAAATAAAACAAAAATAAAACCTTTTTTTTGTTTTAAAATAAAGTTTTTAGTTTTTTTTTATAGAAGATAAGTAAAATTAATAGACTCCGGAATTCGAAATAGCAACTCGAAAAGAGATTCCCCGGCAACGGTGCCAAAAACTTGATGCGCCCGCGAACAGACTATTACTGTGGTTGGTTCGGTGAGTCGATCGCCGCGGGCTCGCTCGGGTAGGCAAGTGCACCTATCGCAAGTAGTACTCGATATTCGGGGGAATACCGAGGTCGTATTGTTCTCGGGGTCGCGTTGACTATTCTTACTCCTCCGGGAGGACTATTATTTTACTGAAAGTAAGGTGGATTTTTTTACTTAATAAAAGACGGAAAAGCAAAGGAGCGAAAAAACGATTTAGAAAATATTCGATGAAGGGTTAACGCTCGGCATCGAATCGGATTAAGACTAAAACAATTTTTAATAATTAAAAGACTTAGTTTTCAAATTAATAATAAGGCAACTTGGTCGTGGATGTTCCACAAATGTGAGCTCACCTAGCTATAGGGATATCGCTCACCTAAACGTTAAGACTATTCGACCGAACGTTAGTCCGACGAAGGATTCCTCTTAACGCCCGCTTTACGCTAAGAACCCCGCTATTGGGTGGGGAACCCAATCCGGTAGAATTACGCTTGTCCTCTCTCGAGGGTATGCACGCAACTCTATTTACCCAGGGGTGATCGGTCCATATGCACGGCCTCTCGGCTAGCTTGCATATGGACTACGGAAATAGGGCCCACACATCGATATGTGGTCCTACGCGTCGTAAACCCGGGGTAAACCTAAAGTGCTTAAATTAAAATGAAAATAAAGAGCTTCTATTATTATAAATCATTTTAAATGTCTCAATGCTCTTCGATGCCGAGGCTAATAGCGATTAGCCACACATCGGTATGGGGACGGCTTATAATTTAGGGAGGCGCGAGTTCGAAATTAAATGCTAAACGATTATAAGAAGGGGACACAAGAAAAATAACAACATTTAGAAAACTGAAAAATTAGCTAAAACAAGAACTCACGCACACTCCAAATTATAAGTTAAAAAGGAACTAAGTTACACATGAAAGAAATTTGCATAATTCAAATTTGCGAGTCCCACTCAAACGAGTGGGGGCGGTAAATAAAAGCTGAAAATTGCAAGTCCTACTCAAACGAGTAGGACTGAAATGAAAGCGAGTCTTACTCAAATGAGTAGGAGAAAATAAATGCGATTACAGGGCTATAAAGTCCGGTCATTAAACTCAAGTGAGTAGGCGAAAAAATAAAGAAAGAAAAATTACAAATCCTACTCAAACGAGTAGGCGGGAAATAAAGTCCGGTCATTTAACTCAAGTGAGTAGGTGAAAAAATAAAGAAAGAAAAGTTACAAGTCCTACTCAAACGAGTAGGACTGAAAATGAAAACGGTGCGCCATTTAACTCTTAATGAGTAGGCGGAAATAAATACACAGACACACACTCCATAAGAATTTCAAGAAAACAATAAAGCTAACACCTACACTCACACACTCTACAAAATTTGAATCAAAGCATCAAAAATTATACTCATACACCCACACACACAACATGAAAATTTAAGAAGAACAAAAGAAAATTTATTCTCATACACTCACACACACTAATAACAAATAAAAATCAAAGTTACCTAAAAATGAAAATAACAAGATTTCTACTCCTAAAACTTACCCAAAACACATAAAAAGAACAATCAAAAAGAGAATGAGAAAAAAAAAGTTTTACAAAATAAAGTTAAAATCAAAGGTGATCAAAAATTAAAATTAAAACTTTTTCATTCTTAAGAATTTATAAAAGTGATAAAAAAGGTGAAGAGAAAATGAAAAGAACAAAAGATGTTTTACAATCCTAAAAGAAAAACTAAGTAAAAAAAAAGAACAAATTCATTTTTCAAACCTCATTTATGAATTCATAAGAATGAAATCCTATTACTTTCAAGAAAAAGACAAGGTGAAAAAGAAGAAAACCTATAATCCCTAAGCATGAAAACAAGTTAAAAAAAAACATGTAAAGTAAGCATGTTACACTCATACACACACACACACTTTTCATAAATGAAGAACAAAGATGAAACTAAGAATAAAAAGGAGAAAGAAAGTGGGTACAAGTGTTCATTCCAAAGCTAAGTATGAAGAGAAAATCTAACATTTTATTGATTTTTAGGAACTATTACAAGCTATTACAAGGGCTAAAGCTAAAGCAAAACAAGATATGAAATAAAAAAGGGAGAAATCTCCTTACATAGCCTTGGAAATCACGGATGCAGCCCACAAAAAGACACTAAATTGGCCCAAAAATCTGAACCCTTGGACCTTACAGAACTGGGCAATTTATAGGCAAAAAATTCTAAGTACACGCCCTCGGTCACGGGCGTGTAGGGGGGCGTGACAGTACTATTCATGAAGGCGGCTGGCGATTGGACAGGAAAGTTGACTTTGGGCTGAGTTCGCGGCAGTCACGCCCCAGGTCACGGGCGTGACTCTGGGCGTGTCGGGGAGGTAGAACCGGGCGCGGGTTGCGCCGAAAGTCTTCGGCAGCATCTTATCGGGCTAGCTGGAAAGGTCACGCCCCAGGTCATGGGCGTGACTCTGGGCGTGTTAGTTGGTGTCGACACTCGACGAATGTCAAGTGGAAAGTGTCGAATCGAAATCGTCAAGCGGAAATTGAGTCACGCCCCAGGTCACGGGCGTGACGCTGGGCGTGACTGTTGGTGTCGACACTCGACGATCGTCGAGAGGAATTCGTCGAGAGGAGAGGACACGGGCTTGGGTCATGCCCCGTGTCGGGTGACACGGGCGTGTCGCCAGGCGTGTCGAGCTTTTACTTCAGAAATTTTCCGATTTCACGGGAAATGCGCAGTCACGGCCCGGTCACGGGCGTGACCAATGTGTCACGGGCGTGTACTTCCCAAATTTTGGCAGATTTTTGAATTTTTCTGCAAAATAAAATAAAATAAGTTAGAAGCAAATTTACAAGAATAGGAACATTTTATTGAACAAAAATAAGTAAAAACGACGAAAATAAATGAAAATGACTAAATTAATGTGCATAAAAATACGTATATTTATAGTTCATCAACAATACCCAACAATCTCCCCTATTTGAAGAAGCCTAAACCCTACAAGCTAAGGTGAATAGAGCATATGGGAATGAAACCCATAAACTTGAAATTGAGTTGAGTGAGTTATCCATTACCAATATCAATTTCTTGGGAGCAAGCTTGGAGCCACCTTAGCCTTAGCCGAGAGGGTAATCTCCCCCTTTTCGGCTTCTGCAAATCGGGGTCGGTAGCATTTGACCCCTTGCTCCCCCTCAGATCGTGCACGAGCCTGGAGCTTCTGTAGTCTTCATCCCTCATAATTTAGCATCTCCAATTCAATCTTGAAAAGATTGAACTTGGCCTCGTCGAAGGGCTTTGTGAATATATCAGCAATCTGCTTGTCCGTGGGGACATAACAGAGAGAGATGTCCTTGTTCTCCACGTGCTCCCGAATGAAGTGGTAGCGCACTTCAATATGCTTCGTTTTGCTGTGTGATACCGGATTGTTGGCAATGGCAATTGCACTGGAGGAGTCGCAGTACATTGGAACTTCCTTGAACTGAAGGTCGTAGTCGGCTAACTGGTTTCTGATCCATAGGAGTTGTGCGCAACAGCTGCCTGCCGAGATGTACTCAGACTCTGTTGTGGAGGTAGCTACACAATTCTGCTTCTTGCTGTTCCATGAGATAAGCCTTCTTCCGAGGAATTGGCACGTCCCGGAAGTGCTTTTCCTGTCATCCCTACTCCCTGCAAAATCAGCATCTGAAAAACCTATTAGCTTGACATCATTGTTTCTTGGGTACCACAAGCCAAGATTGGGAGTACCTTTAAGGTATCTTAGAATTCGCTTCGCAGCGACATAGTGAGATTCCTTAGTGTTCACCTGATATCTAGCACAGACACATGTGGAGAACATGATATCCGGTCTACTGGCAGTAAGGTAGAGCAGGGATCCAATGATGCTTCTGTATTTGGTTTCATCGAAAGGTTTACCTTTCTCATCCTTATCCAAGGACATAGTGGATCCCATTGGAGTCCTCATAGAGGTTGCACTCTCCATACCGAATTTCTTAAGGAGTTCATTTGTGAACTTCGTCTGAGAGATGAAGATTCCATCCTCAGACTGTTTCACTTGAAGTCCTAAGAAATACTTGAGCTCTGCCATACTGCTCATTTCAAACTTTCCTTGCATAAGTTTAGAAAACTTTTTTCAAAGATTGTTGTCCGTTGAGCCGAATATTATGTCATCGACATAGATTTGCACCAGCAAAATCTTGCCTTTGACTTCCCTGAGAAACAATGTTTTATTTATTTTACCTCTAGAGAACTTGTTCTCAAGAAGAAAACTAGATAAAGTCTCATACCAAGCTCGTGGAGCTTGTTTCAACCCATATAAGGCTTTATTAAGAAAATAAACATGATTGGGATAAGTAGGATCGACAAAACCTGGGGGTTGAGCGACGTATACTTCCTCTTTCAGGTCTCCGTTCAAGAATGCTGATTTCACATCCATTTGATAGACTGTGAATCCTTTGTGTGAAGCATACGCCAGGAATAATCCGATTGCCTCGAGCCTTGCTACTGGTGCGAAGGTCTGGTCGAAGTCAATCCCCTCCTCCTATCTGTAACCTTGAGCCACCAGCCTGGCCTTGTTCTTTACGATGACACCATGTTCATCCAGTTTGTTTCTGAAGATCCACTTGGTGCCAATCACATTCTGCTTGTGTGGTCTGGGAACCAGCGTCCATACGTTGCATCATTCGAATTGATGTAGTTCATCTTGCATGGCCAAAATCCATGCCGCATCTTTGTTCGCCTCGTCGAACTTCTTTGGCTCAACCTGTGACAGGAAGCTAAGATGCAATACTTCATTAATAGTACCTCTTCGAGTTCTGACACCGACACAAGGATCTCCGATGATCTGATCTCTAGGATGATCCCTCACGTGCCGGAGTTCTAGAAGTCTGGCGTCTAGAGCTTCGACTACTTCTTGGGCTTCTCCTTCTTCTAAGAGATTTGTTCCATTTTGATCTTCAACATTTTCAGATGACGTGGAGGTGGAAACTTTGACGTACTTAGGAGTGTCATCTTTAGCGGTCTCATCCAGACTCAGCTGTTCAAGTCGTGCACCTGCATCTTCAAGAATACCACTGGAAGAATTGCTGTTAAGCAAACTTCCTTCATCAAATACAACATTTATTGATTCTTCTACCACTAGGGTTTTCTTATTGAAGACCCTATATGCCCGACTGTGGGAACTATAGCCCATGAATATGCCTTCGAAGCATTTTTCACCAAATTTAGTACGCGGATACTTCCCATTATTCAGTACATAGCATCTGCAACCAAAAATCCTCAAGTAGGACATGGTTGGTTTCCTGCCTTTCAGTAGCTCATAAGGCGTCTTACGATGATGCTTGTTGATCATCACTGGAGTCTGAGGAATCAGACTCACTCAGTGTCTTTGGCCTTTTGGCGATGTAGCTCCGCTCTTTCTTCTTATCTCTCGAAGATTTGTGCTCCTCTTCTTTCCCTTTTTCTCTCTTGCCTTGATAGCAGTCGGCCACGACGTGTCCTGGCTTATTACATCCAAAGCAAATAATGTCAGAGGAGCGATGTTTGTTTGGTCTAGAAGCATACCTGTCAGAAGAATAATTTTTCTTCTGATGCCTGGAGGAGGAGCCGTCTCTATTTCTTTGATTCCTCATCTTGAGGAACTTCTTGAACTCTCGAGTGATGAGGGAGAAATCCTCCTCCGATATCTCTGAGCTGGAGGAGCATGGCTCGGATTCCTCCTCCTCATCCTTTTTCCTGGCACGGTATGAAACTGCACCCTTGCCTTTTCTGGAGTGACTGGCTTTTAGAGCCACAGTCTTTTCTTTGGCTGCAGCCTTCTCTGCTTCTTCTTCTGCTTTCGTGGTGTTCAGCTGAAGCTCATAGGACATCAACTTCCCAAACAGGATTTGCGGGTCTGTTTCAGCTAGTCTGCCAAACTCTCGGATGGCGTAGATCTTTGTGTCTCATTCCTTAGTAAGGGACCTAAGGAATTTATCATTGAGTTCACCATTGGTGAACACTCTTCCGTATCCTTTGAGGGCGTTGACAATCTTGAGGAAGTTCTCGTAGGTGACTCTGATCTCTTCCTTAGGCCCTTGTCTGAAGGCCTCATATTTCTGGTTCAGGAGGGATCTCCGATCATCCCTCACTTCATCCGTGCCCTCCATTAGGATGATCAGGCACTGCCAGATCTCCTGTGCTGTCCTGCAGTTGCTGAAGTTTTGCATCATTGAGTCATCAACCGCGCTGACCAGAATGTTTCGCGCCTTCTTGTCAAGTCCTACTAGCACCATTTCGTCCTTGTCCATTTCAGAAAGTTTCTTTGGCACTTTCTGGGTAGGATCAATGGTGGATGCCTTAGTGGGGACATAAGGTCCATCCTCCACGATCATGAAGAGTCGAGGATCAACTGCTTCCATGTAGAACCTGATCCTTTCCTTCCAGATAGGAAAGTTGAGCCTGGTGCACACTGGGATCTTGCCTGTGTACTTGAGTCCGTCCATAGTAAATGTTTGTCTTCTTCTTGACACTAGGAGCAGGATTCAACTCAAGGTGTTAACCTTTTTGATGAGGAACCTCGCTTTGATACCACTTGAAAGTCCACCTAGTGTCAACTATGTTCACCTATGGGGGGGAATAGGTGACGTGCAGCGCTTTTGCGGAATTTAAATTGTACCTGCACACGAAAATAAAACAACACAGCACAACAGAGTACACAAGCTATTTATAGTGGTTCCCCGACTTGGGTACATCCACTTTACCCCTTCGACCTATCTCCCAACCAGGGACGACTCGGTCTCTTCTCCAACGGGATTGAAATCCAATCCCTGCACTATCGGAAGGAACCCTTCCACACGTAGGAGTCAACACTCCCACAAACCGGGTTGCACCCAACCCTTACAACTAGGAACCAACGTTCCTTTACAACAAAAGTAAAATAGAATGTACAAGAAATACAAACTACGTGTGGAGACTACGGTGTCCCTCTTCGTTGACGACGTGATCTTGAAGTCTACAAAGAGTCCACAACCTTGGTCTCTCTTGGAGAGGATCTCCCCGGAACCGGCGGCGGCAAGAAGGGTGGCGGCTAGGTTCACGGGATCGGCGGCGACGACGATGTGCGGCTGCTGTTCTTTAGAGAACCAAACTTCGTAGCGAAGCTAGCTAGGTCTACCAACGGTCACACGAGGATCGGTCGTCTCGATCGATTCGGACGGGGAAGTTTTTCCCGATCAACAAATCGAGAGACAAGGGATCTCTGGATAGACGCGTGAGACTCTAAGCTTGGCTAAGCTTCTGTCGCCGGAGATCGGGAAGAAACGCGATCAACAGCGGCGACCAACTAGCGCGAGCGGCGACGGCGGCGGCGGAGCAGTTTCGCGATTTTAGGGTTAGATCGTGCTCGGCTTCTTTTCTGTGTATCTATGTCGTTCAAAATATACCTGTATATATACTGTAGAAACTTTCAAAATGACCGTTGTGGGACCCACAAGAAGAATCCCTAAATCCCGGTCCAAAACATTGACAGCGGCAGAATCCGGTTCAGGAGCTTCCAGAGAAATCGCTAAGTAAAAATAGGCGAGAATCGCAGGTGATTCTCGACGAATCGGCGAGAATCAGTTAGTGATTCTCGACAATTCGTCGAGAATCACTAGTGATTCTCGTCGAATCACTTGTTGATTCTCAACGAAAGTTACTTGGTATCCATGATCTGCTCAGCGATGGGTTCGGCGAGAATCACTAGTGATTCTCGCCGAATCTTACTTGGCACTGTTTTGAGGTAGCCGGAAAGAGTCGGCGAGAATCACTAATGATTCTCGACGATTCGGCGAGAATCACTAGTGATTCTCGCCGAATCGGCGAGAATCACTTGGTGATTCTCGTCGAATTATACTTGGACGAATTTTCGTCTTTCCACCCAAGAGCTGCTCCTTGTCTGCTCCTGCAAGATCACAGCCCTGTACTTGAAAGTAAGTGCACTCCAATAGAGAGAGTACACATAGGCCAACATACTGATCTGCTCAACGAGGGATTACGTCGTGCAGACCCGTGTATATTGACCTACTGCACCCTGACATTGGTGTGCACTTAGCGTGGAATAACTGCAAGTACAACTTGAAAGATTTTTTCAAATACATTGTCTATTGACCTTAGCTTGTCCAGGGGCTTCTTCAAATCAGGTACATTGTGGATACAATACCCAACACTTCTTCTTAATCAAAAAGATCGACTTCGGGTTCCTCTTTCTCTTCTTAGACGTGGAGAACCGCAACTGGAAACTCCTGCTTAGGTCCTCGAAGTAGTATATCGTGCCTGTCGGGAGCTGATGGAACCAGTCTCTAGCTTTGTCCTTTATATTAATGGCAAAAAGATGACATTTGAACGCGTCCGTCATGGGCCTGATTGAAAATGCGTCCTCGAACCACTGCAAGTGATGGAGGGGATCATCCTTCCCCACATAGTAGTTCATCTCGGGTTCTCGGAAACCTTCCGGGACGGGAGTTGACAGGATCAGCTCGCAAAAATGGGACCCTCTCGCCACCGGTCTCGTCGCCCCTACTCGCGCGACGACCTCTCCTGGCGAGATGGTACTCGCCGGACTTGGGAACAGCTCCCTTCCTGCCATGTCTCTCCCGCTCCCTTCCGCCATCACCTCCTTCCCCGGTCTCCTCCCCGGGGCGTCTTCTCCCACTCGCGCCGAGACGAGTTCTTCTTGTGTTGCGGGAGCCGGCACTTGAGGCAGTGGGGTTGAACAATCTCCCTGCCGCGGGATCCCTTGCAGCAAATCCATGATCCCCTTGATTGAAGCCATGAACTCTTCTCTTCCGACAAATCCTCCCGGGTTGTCTGACCCCTCTCCTTCTCCTTCTCCTTGACCTCCCACCATGTGGTTGCTTAAGGTTCTTCTCTGAGGGTTGCGCTTCATGCTCACCGCACCAAAAATGTTGGAACCAGCTTTCCGGTCCCTCCTAAAGTTCGAAACAGTATGAATCCCACGCGTACTCTCCCTGTGCTACCCTCCTAACGAGAGTCAGAGACCTGAAAACAGACCAAGGGGGCTCAGCTCAGAGGTCCCACCTCTTTCTCGGAAGAACTGAAGATCTTCCCCTCCCTAGCTAATGCTGAGCTAGGTGCCTGTGAGGAAGATAGTGGAAAGGTTCAACAACCATCTCAGGCACCTTTACCGGTCTATTTATAGGCCTCTGAATCTGTTCTGCAAATAACACTTCTGAATTAACCTGAAATGACCAAAACACCCTGGGCTGGGTCTGCCAATAACCAAACTCCACTGTTCTGGATGGCTATACGCAGACCTCCCGGCGTAGAAGAGTAAAATTACCTGGAGCACAAAGGTCAAATCCCCCTTTGGGGGTAAAAGGGTAAAGGCATCACCTCTCCCCTATGGCGAGTGGGGGAAGAGTCTGGCGGGCGAGACGGCCGCCCTGTCCGTCTCGCCGGCCTCTCGCCATGTGGGCCATCTCACCCCCTAGGAGGTCTCGCCTACCAAGAGGTCTCGCCTACTTCAGAGGGCTGTCCACCTCTCGCCTTTTGCAGGAGGGCATCCTCTCATCTCGCCAGTTCCTCTTTCTCGCTTGCTGGATCTCCTCTCGCTAGCCCAAGGTTGTACAAGTGTCCCGCCCACTCCTCGTATACCCGTAAACTTAGTCTCATGCTCGGTATTCTGGCCCAATGTGACCACTTTGGCATTACAATCAATTAAGGCATGCTGCTCCGTGAGCCAGTCCATACCAAAGATCACATCGAATTCCGATATCGGTAGTACAGATGCAGTCAAATATAAATCCCGACTTCCAATTTGAACCGCCACATCACAAACCCTATCCGCAAGCATAAAACAACCATTCAGTAACACCACCCTGACGCTCTTTATCTTCACACGACTAGGTACACCAAGTCGAGCTAAGAAGTCCTTAGACAGAAATGAATGTGAAGCACCTGTATCAAACAGTGCTTGCGCCAGTGTATTCCGAATCATAACAAAGCCTGTGGCGCACACATCACACACAAGCCACATACAAAATATGCAATAAGCAAAGCATTCAATAACTTAACTCATACCTGTGATGACTTCACTCTGCTCGTGGCCTCCTATAGGCCAAGGTTATAGACTCGGAGCTGCGCCTGGGATGTAGAGGACTCCACCACTGCCTTTCCATTCTCAGCATAAGATGCTCCTGCCTTCTTTTCTCCCTTTGGCAGGCCAACCCGGCAATCACGGTCTATATGCCCCACCCATCCACAAGTAATGCACGTACGAGTCTCCGGCCTCGAAGTGGTCCCCGACGTTTCTCCCGATGCAACCGTAGAAGGAGCTTGTCCAGACGACTTGGACCTCTTGCCCCATCTCTTTTTATAATCTGATTTCCCTGGTCGGGGCGCTTTAAACTCCGACTTTATCACATCCAAGGCCCTCTTCCCTTGCACCCTCTTCATGTCTTTTTCCAACACACACGCAGTGTCAACCAACACCTAGAATCCTTAGTTCACTGAACTTGAAAACAGGAATCGCAACTCGTCCCGCAATCCTTCATAGAACCTGTTAGTTTTCCGCTGCTCGTCGGCGAAGATGGAGGCCGCATATCATCCCAACCATGTGAACTCATGTAGGTACATCTCCACACTACCTTCTCCTTGCGTTAGCCTTTGGAACTCGTTTTCCATGGCAATGCATTATGCCGCTGGTAGGTACTTTGCCAGGAAGAGTCGCGAGAACTCCTCAATCGACACTTGTGTTAACGGCGTGCCAGCTAAGTGGTTTAGTTCCATCTCATCCCACCATAAACGAGCCTCTCCTTCCAGTAAGAAGGTGGCCAAGATGACCTTCTGATCTTCCTCCATCCTAATCGCAGTCATTATCCGCTTGACGCGCGACAACCAATCTTCTGCCTGCGTAGGTGATCCTACACCCGAAAACATAGGCGGATTGAAGCTCATGAACTGCTTCAACTGCCTTTCAGCTGCTCGAGGCTCCACAGCCGCAATAGGTTCTGGCCTTGCCACAACATGTTCTGGCCTCAATACCGGCTGCGCCTGCCCAGTAGGCTGTGCTTGAATCATCGCAAACAAGTCCTCAGCAACTAATCGAATAGTTTTCGCAGAAGGCGGAGGTGTAGGCACCTCAACTGGTGTCATACTCTCATCAGAACATTGGGGCTCCGACTGCCCAGCACCACTTCGAGTCACCTATAAGTGAACACACACATTAGTGACCATGCACAAGCACTAACAACAAGATAGGTACGCACAGGTTCCTCAAACACATGTATTTGCATTCCTAAAGTGGACATTCAAGAGTTCATTAGTGTTAACGTGGTTTGCACAGACACGTGCTCACCACCCAACAAAAGAATTCGACCATGAATTCGAAAGGGAAAGACCAAGACGCTGATACCAAAACTATAACGACTCCATCCATTCGTATAACATATAATAGAAGGTTCGGTGGGGGCCCCACACCATATGCTACAAAACAGGCGGGGAAGTCACGGGTTGATATCAGAGTTGCGTATCCTAACTCATAGCATTCTAGCGGAAGCTGTTAACATAAAAACTGAACTCCAAACTTTTGTCCACTAATACAAACACCCCCATTTATATAGGAATGCACAACATTTGGTTTTTAATCTGGAGAAGCTCAGGGAGCATCAGTTGTATGCCAAGTTCAGCAAGTGCCAGTTTTGGCTGACGGAGGTAGTCTTCCTAGGCCACATTATCAGTGGTGCGGGATTGGCAGTGGATCCTGCGAAGATTCAGGCTGTGCGGGACTGGCCCCGGTTGAAGACGGCCACGAATGTCTGGAGTTTTCTGGGATTGGTCAGGTACTATCGAAAGTTTGGGCAGGGGTTCTCACTGATATCCCTCCCACTCACTTCTTTGAAGAAGAAGGACACTCCGTTCGTTTGGACGCCGCAGTGTGAGGCAGCTTTCCAGGAGTTGAAGGGTTGGCTTACGTTGGCCCCTATCCTTTCCCTTTTGTCTGTGAAGGAGGGATTTCAGGTATACACGGATGCATCATTTCATGGGATGGGTGTTGTACTGATGTAGCACGAGCATGTGATAGCATATGCCTCCCGCCAGCTGAATAAGCACGAGCAGAATTACCCGGTGCATGACTTGGAGATGGGAGCAGTGGTGTTTGCTCTGTAGATTTGGCAGCATTACCTTCATGGGGTGTGTTGTGACATATTTTCGGATCACAAGAATCTGAAATATGTAGATACACAGAAGGAATTGAACAACCGCCAGAGACGATGGGTGGAGTTCCTATCTGATTATGAGTATATGATGCACTACCACCCGAGGAAGGAGAATGTGGTGGCAGACGCACTGAGCCGGAAGACTGCCACTACAGGAGCCGAGCCTCAGTTGATGGCTATGGAGCCAGTGTGGATTATGGAGGTTATGCACATTACCTTGGTGTCCTCGTACGACTAGGAGCTGTATGAGGAGTATTTGGCCGCGATGAGTACTACAGACGACATACGAGACCGTATCAGGGCTGAGCAGAGGATGTATGGCAAGCTGGAGCCAGTATTTAGGGCTTTGGAGGCAGGCACGGTCGGGAATTATACAGAGAAGGATGGTGTGTTGTGCTTTAGAGGACGGGTGTACATACTGGTTGGGGCAGGATTCAGGAGGACATTATGACTGAGACTCACTACAGCAGGTACTCGGTGCTCTCTGGCATCACCAAGATGACGGCCGACTTGAAGAGGACGATTTATTGGTCGGGCATGAATAGGGACGTCACATACTTCATGAACCATTGCAAGGCTTGTCAGTTAGTGAAGGCAGAGTGTAAGAGTCCGGCCAGGTTGTTGCAGCTACTTCCGGTGTCGGAGTGGAAGTTCGACGATATCGCCATGGATTTCATACATGGTCTTCCTCGGCCACATGCAGGGAAAAACTTAATTTGGGTGATCGTCGAGCGTTTAATGAAGGCGGCCAAGTTTCTACCGATCAGGAAGGATGCTTTAGTGGGTGACTTGGTGCGGAAGTTTGTAGAGCAGTTTGTCTGATACCATGGAGTGCCGAGGACGATAGTGTCTGATCGTGATGGGTGATTTACGTCTAAGGAGTGGAGGTCGGCCCATGCTTATTTGTGGACCCGGTTGACATTTAGTACCACCTTTCACCCCTAGATGGATGGGGCAGACAGAGCGCACCAATCAAACACTGGAGGATTTGTTGCGCCTTTGCATTCTGGACCGTGCAGAGCCATGGGAGAGGCAGCTCCCGTTGATCGAATTCTAGTACAACAACAGCCACCAGTCCAGCATCGGCATGGCCCCTTATAAGTCTTTATACGGGCGGAGATGCAGGACTCCTTTGTCTTGGATCTAGGATGAGGATCCGAAGGCACTTGGCTCGGAGTTCGTCGAGGATACGGATGCTCAGGTGTGGTTGATTCGAGATAGGATGTTGGAGGCCCAGAGTAGACAGACCAAGTATTACGATGCTCGGCATCGTCAGGTAGAGTTTTAAGTAGGAGACCGAGTGTTTCTGAAGATACGACCAATGCATGGAGTCTCGCGGGTGCGTGGTTGGAAGAAGCTCAGTCTGAGATAGATGGGGCCTTACAGGATCCTGGAGCGGATCGGCCCCTTGGCTTACATACGGGAGCTGCCGCCAGAACTTACAGGTTTACATGACATCTTCCACGTCTCCTCCCTCAGGAGAGCTCTACTTCGATCGGAGCGGCAGATTACGACTACAGATGGGACTATAGCTTTTGATCGATCGGTGCACCTGGAGCCGATCCGTATTGACGATATTTGGATGTGGGTATTGCGACGCAAGAAGGTTCCACTGGTCAAGGTCTTGTGGAGCAATCATGGACAAGAGGAGCCACGTGGGAGCCACAAGACTTGATGCAGCAAAGATACCCAGAACTTTTCACGTCAGGTATTCCTTTTAACCTCTCGGAATGTTACATTTTACTTCTCACGCATGAAACCTCGTATGTACAACCCCATATTCACGAAAAGGGGCCCCAAAACCCTTTGTGCATTTTTAAGCTTTTTGGGAGTTTCGCACTCCTGGAGGCCAATTTTGGTGGATCTGCAGGATATACTAGTAGGGGAAGGAAAAATCTGCCACCACCCCCCTAGCCCCTTTTAGTGGGCGGATACGGTGAGTTGGCCGACACCCGCCCCGGCTTACTAGGTGTGAGGTAGGAGCAGCGGGACCGGCTGGAGGTCGGGGCCTCGCCCCTTGCACCTTAGATCCTTACGGGGCGATATTGGCTGACGGCCATGGTCTCGCCCAGGTTTCCCAGGCGCCCAGCCTCTCAGGGCGAGACTGGCTGGCGGCTAAGGTCTCGCCCAGGTAGCCCAGGCGCCCATCCATGTAGGGCGAGACCGACTGGCGGCCAAGGTCTCTCCCAGGTCGCCCAGGAGCCAAGCCTTGCAGGGAGAGACCGGCTGGCGGCCAAGGGCTCGCTCAGGTGCCCAGCCTTGCGGGGCGAAACCTGCTGGCGGCCAAGGTCTTGCCCAGGAGCCCAGCCTTGCGGGGTGAGACCCGCTAGCTGCCAAGGTCTCGCCCAAGTCGCCCAGGTCGCCCAGGTCACCCAAGCACCCAGTCTTGCAGGGCGAGATCGGCCGGAGGCCAGGGTCTCACCCCAGCTCCTGGTTCTTCTACGGGACTTGCCCGCTCGCCCGGCTCCAAGGTGAAGGAGGAGTAGAGTGGTTTAACCCCCACTCGCCTCATGTGTCCAGGGAAGGTGAGGGGCATGGTTTAGCCTCCTTTCACCCCCAGACCTCTTTTGGCCATGTTTTTACCATTGTGCCCCTAGGGGTGGAATTACCTCTTTCCCCCCAGGTGTGGATGTTTTCTATTGGCCCAGGACCTATTTGTCATAGGGGTATTTCTGACCTTTTGGTCCCTAGGTTTCAGAAAACTATAAATATACCCCCTTGGGTATATTTGGGTGGGGGATTTTTATTTTTCCTCCCCCTTAGGCTCCTTCTTGGTAGAGTTTGAGAGCTCTTCAAGGTGCCCAGCTCAGTGATTAGTGAGGGAGGGGAAGTGCTCTCGTGACCTTCCGGGTGTGTGGTGGGATCTCCATGCTAGAGCCGAGGGTCTGTTCCTAATTTCCTGAGCTTTTGGTCTGTGACATTTGCCTGAGTGCAGTAAGTGTGAGGTCATCTCTTTTTAGGGACCCCGAACTCCACAGAGACCGATTTCTCAGTTTCAACATCTTGGTGCGGTGAGCGTGGAGAGTGACCAGCACAAAAGATCCCAGGAGAGTGTTATGGCTGGAGATCAGGGAGGTAGTGATGACTCTCGCGAGTCCCCAAACCCAACACCCAATGTAGGGAGGGAAGAGCTCATGGCTGTAGCACCTCCCCTGTAATAACCATATAATATGGGTCCGGTCGGGGCCCGATGACATACGGACGCCACAGCTTTAGCATTAAAAGATGGTATTAACTGCCCAACTCAAAACTCAAAATAAAGCAACAGCGTAAACATACCAATAAAACTAGAAGTTATTGTTGGGTATTGTATCCACAACGTAGCTGATTTGAAGAAGCCCCTGAACAAGCTAAGGTAAATAGGCAATGTTTTTGACAAAATATTTCAAGTTGTGCTTGTAGTTATTCCACGCTAAGTGCACACCAATGTCAGGGTGCAGTAGGTCAATATACACGGGTCTGCACGACGTAATCCCTCGTTGAGCAGATCAGTGTGTTGGCCTACGTGTACTCTCTCTATTGGAGTGCACTTACTTTCAAGTACAGGGCGGTGTTTATGCAAGAGCATACAAGGACCAAGGATGAGTCAAAGAGCAGCTCAGAGGCGTAGGACGAAAAATCATCTAAGTTAGATTCGACGAGAATCACCAAGTGATTCTCGCCGAATCGGCGAGAATCACTAGTGATTCTCGCCGAATCGTCGAGAATCACTGGCTGATTCTCGTCGGCTAATTCAGAGTGCAATCAAGTCAAATTCGACGAGAATCACTTTGTGATTCTCGACGAATCGTCGAGAATCACCCTTGATTCTCGACGATTCGACGAGAATCACTGGTGATTCTCGCCGATTTTGACTTGGGCAATTTCCTGGAAACCGCTGGACCGGATTCTGCCGCTGACTCTGTTCTGAACCGGGGCTAGGGTTTCTTCAGGTGGGACCCATAACGGTTATAATGAGGTATTTCCACCGTATATATACGCGTATTTTTGAACAGTTAAGACACACAGAAAGAAGCTGAGCGTCCATCTTGACCTAAAATCGCGAAACTGCTCCGCCACTGCCGTCGCCGCTCGCGCTAGTTGGTCGTCGCTCTTGATCGAGATTTCTTCCTGATCTTCCGGCGACAGAAGCTTAGCCAAGCTTAGAGTCTCACGCGTCTATCCAGAGATCCCTTATCTCTCGATTTGTTGATCGGGAAAATCTACCCCGTCCGAATCGATCGAGACGACCGATCCTAGTGTGACCGTTGGAAGATCTAGCTAGCTTCGCTACGAAGTTTGGATCTCCAAAGCACAGCAGCCGCACATCGTTGTCGTCGCCGATCCCGTGAACCAAGCCGCCGCCCATCTTGTCGCCGCCGGTTCCGGGGAGATTCTCTCCAAGAGAGATCTAGGGTTGTGGACTCTTCGTGGACTTCAAAAACACGTCGTCAACGAATAGGGACACCTTAGTCTCCAAACGTATTTTGTATCTCTTGTACATTCTAGTTTTACTTTTATTGTAAAGGAACGTTGGTTCCTAGTTGTAAGGGTTGGGTGCAACCCGTGTGTGGGAGTGTTGACTCCTACATGTGGAAGGGTTCCTTCAGATAGTGCAAGGATTGGATTTCAATCCTGTTGGTGAAGAGACCGAGTCGTCCCTTGTTGGGAGATAGGTCGAAGGGGGAAAGTGGATGTACCCAAATTGGGGAACCACTATAAATAGCTTGTGTATTATGTGTGCTGTGCAGTTTATTTTTATTGTGCAGGTACAATTTTAAATTCCGCAAAAACGCTGCACGTCACCTATTCCCCCCCCCCCCCCCATAGGTGAAGATAGTTGACACTAGGTGGACTTTCAAGTGGTATCAGAGCCAGGTTCCTCATCAAAAAGGTTAACACCTTGAGTTGAATCCTGCCGCTAGTGTCAAGAAGGAGGCAAACATCTACTATGGACGGGCTTAAGTTCACAGGCAAGATCCCAGTGTGCACCAGGCTCAACTTTCCTATCTGGAAGGAAAGGATCAGGTTCTACATGGAAGCAGTTGATCCTCGACTCTTCATGATCGTGGAGGAGGGACCTTATGTCCCCACTAAGGTCTTCACCATTGATCCTACCAAGAAAGTGCCGAAGAAACTTTCTGAAATGGACAAGGATGAGATGGTGCTAGTGGGACTTGACAAGAAGGCGCAGAACATTCTGGTCAGCGCGGTTGATGACTCAATGATGCAGAACTTCTGCAACTGCAGGACAGCACAGGAGATCTGGCATTGTCTGATCATCTTAATGGAGGGCACTGATGAAGTGAGGGATGATCGGAGATCCCTCCTAAACCAGAAATATGAGGCCTTCAGACAAGGGCCTAAGGAAGAGATCGGAGTCACCTACGAGAACTTCCTCAAGATTGTCAATGCCCTCAAAGGATACGGAAGAGTGTTCACTAATGGTGAACTCAATGATAAATTCCTTAGGTCCCTTACTAACGAATGGGACACAAAGATCTGCGCCATCCGAGAGTTTGGCAGACTAGCTGAAACTGACCCGCAAATTATGTTTGGGAAGTTGATGTCCTATGAGCTTCAGCTGAACACCAGGAAAGTAGAAGAAGAAGCAGAGAAGGCTGCAGCCAAAGAAAAGACTGTGGCTCTAAAAGCCAGTCACTCCAGAAAAGGCAAGGGTGCGGTTTCATACCGTGCCAGGAAAAAGGATGAGGAGGAGGACTCCGAGACATGCTCCTCCAGCTCAGAGCTGTCGGAGGAGGATTTCTCCCTCATCACCTGAGAGTTCAAGAAGTTCCTCAAGATGAGGAATCAAAGAAAGAAAGACGGCTCCTCCTCCAGGCATCAGAAGAAAAATTACTCTTCTGACAGGTATGCTTCTAAACCGAATAAACATCGCTCTTCTGACATTATTTTCTATGGATGCAATAAGCCAGGACACGTCGTGGCCGACTGCTATCAAGGCAAGAGAGAAAAAGAGAAAGGAGAGGAGCACAAATCCTCTAGAGATAAGAAGAAAGAGCGGAGCTACATCGCCAAAAGGCCAAAGACACTGAGTGAGTCTGACTCCTCAGACTCCAGTGATGATGAGGAAGCCTACTTCGGGCTGGTGGGTCGCTCCGACTCAGAAGGAGAATGCCCCCCATTTACTGGGAAGGTAAAAGCTCACACCCCTCTCTCCGACTCCGACTCTGATCCTGAGTCTCAGGATGATGAACCTGAGGATAGCCCTTCGGCCCGTGAAGCAGAGCTCCTCGAGAAGTATGAGCTTCTGCTCAACACTTTCGAGGAGTGCCGTAAGAGATTGAAGGCTGAGAAAAAGGAAGTGAAATTCCTTAAGGGTGAGTGTGTATCCCTAAGGGAAGAGGTCACTAGTTTGATTTCTCTCCGACAGGAGCACCTTGACCTGACTTCAAAGCATTCAGAGTCTCTTAAGCTCCTTGACCTTAAGCAGGAGGAAGTCGACAAGTTGGAAGAACAACTTGCGGCAGAAAGGAAGATCGTCAAGAGCTTCTCTATGCCAAAAACAGTTCTTCCAGTAGTTGATACCTTCTCTGCTCAGGCCAAAGGAGCTGGCTTGGGGCATGTAGGGGTATCTGGTTCCTCATCCAGGAGAAACAGGAACCAGAGGAAGAATAAGGCCACCAAGAAGGCCTCTGCTGATGAAAAGGGTAAGGCTCCGCTCAGTCCTGTTGTGTTCAGAAAGCCTAGCTTTCCTTGCAACCAACATGACTTTGAATCAACCTTTGGTCATCATTTCCGGCCCTCGGCTGCAAAGCCAAAGAGCCGATATGATGGTTGGACCTTTCCCCGGAACTTCGATGAGAGTGCCTTCAAGGCACCTTATGAGGAAATCCACATGGTAAATTATGGTCAATTCTCTAGCGGCCATAATGGAAAGCTGGTACCAAGAGTCAAGCCTGTTATACTGACGAAACAGAAGGTGAAGAAGTCATGTGACTGCAATCACTATGAGGCCTCCACCTCCAGATCCAAGGCCCCGGCTGTACCCACCATTCCCAGGGTAAGGCAGGAGCCTAGGAAGAGGTACAACAGATTCGACTGTTGGTGTTGTGGCAAAGTCGGTCACTTTGCCGTGGATTGTTGGTTTAATCCAAGGTATCTCGAGACTCCCTATGTTAGCAATGCGAGGCCGACCACTCATATGGTTAACCAACCGAGGGGGAGTATGCTAACCAGGAATCTAGGACCCAAGTTCGATTGGGTTCCTAAGGGAAATTAAATTTGTTTTGCAGGAATGTCCAAAGGCCACCAAAACGCCGATCTGGTATTTGGACAGTGGATGCTCCCGGCATATGACTGGGACAAGAAGCCTGCTGCGTGATTACACTCCAGTCGAGAATGGACCCAAAGTCATCTTTGGAGGGTCAGATCGAGTAGTCACCAGAGGTTACGGTATGATTTCCAACAGTATAATCTCTATCACCGACGTGGCTTATGTTGAAGGGTTAAACCATAACCTGATCAGTGTAAGTCAGTTATGTGACAAAGGTTATGACGTTAAGTTCTGCAAGGATAAATGTCTGATAATTTCACGTACCTCTTCTGAGACGGTATTATCAGGCATTAGGAGCAGAAATATCTTCTGCTTAGATTTTCTCAGTTTAGATTCATCTACCCCCGTATGCCTTGTGGCAACAGGCAGTGCATCTCTTTGTGAACAATGGCACAAGAGATTGGCACATATTAATTTCAAAACAATTAGTATGTTGTTTTCTAAAAACTTAGTAAGGGATGCTCTCGTTATCAAGTGCATCAAAGATAGCCCCTGTCCTGCATGCCAGATGGGCAAACAGACTCGGGCTACCTTT
Source organism: Platanthera guangdongensis (assembly GCA_039583875.1). Taxonomy (NCBI): domain Eukaryota; kingdom Viridiplantae; phylum Streptophyta; class Magnoliopsida; order Asparagales; family Orchidaceae; genus Platanthera; species Platanthera guangdongensis. The sequence goes on from CM077148.1 coordinate 70,345,904, forward strand.
AAGAGCATTGTAGACAAAGACTCTTCCCGATGTCTTTTCCTTCTACATATGGACTTGTTTGGTCCAATGCAAGTTCATAGCTTGGGAGGCAAGTCCTATACGCTAGTGATAGTTGATGATCATTCTCGGTTTACATGGGTGTTCTTCTTAAAACGAAAGTCGGATACATTTGACATCTTCACCGGTTTTGTCAAGCAGGTTCAGAACAAATTTAACTGCTCAGTGGTCAAAATCAGAAGTGATCATGGAACAGAATTCGAATCTGGTGCTATGACAGAATTTTGTGAAGAACAAGGTATCTTTCATGAGTTTTCCTCCCCGTGCACTCCTCAGCAAAATGGAGTTGCGGAGAGGAGAAATAGAACTCTCATTGAAGCCTGCACGACAATGTTGAAAGACGCTTCTCTCCCAGAATACTTCTGGGCAGAGGCTGTCAATACAGCTTGTCATGTACAAAACCGGGCATTGATCAACAAGCATCATCGTAAGACGCCTTATGAGCTACTGAGAGGCAGGAAACCAACCATGTCCTACTTGAGGATCTTTGGTTGCAGATGCTATGTACTGAATAATGGGAAGTACCCACGTACTAAATTTGGTGAAAAATGCTTCGAAGGCATATTCATGGGCTATAGTTCCCACAGTCGGGCATATAGGGTCTTCAATAAGAAAACCTTAGTGGTAGAAGAATCAATTAATGTTGTATTTGATGAAGGAAGTTTGCTTAACAGCAATTCTTCCAGTGGTATTCTTGAAGATGCAGGTGCACGACTTGAACAGCTGAGTCTCAATGAGACTGCTAAGGTTGACACTCCTAAGTACGTCAAAGTTTCCACCTCCACGTCATCTGGAAATGTTGAAGATCAAAATGGAACAAATCTCCTAGAAGGAGAAGAAGCCCAAGAAGTAATCGAAGCTCCATACGCCAGACTTCTAGAGCTCCGGCACGTGAGGGATCATCCTAGAGATCAGATCATCGGAGATCCTCATTTCAGTGTCAGAACTCGAAGAGGTACTATTAACGAAGTTTTGCATCTTAGCTTCCTGTCACAGGTTGAGCCAAAGAAGTTCGACGAGGCGAACAAAGACGCGGCATGGATTTTGGCCATGCAAGATGAACTACATCAATTCGAACGATGCAACGTTTGGACGCTGGTTCCCAGACCACACAAGCAGAATGTGATTGGCACCAAGTGGATCTTTAGAAACAAACTGGATGAACATGGTGTCATCATAAAGAACAAGGCCAGGCTGTTGGCTCAAGGTTACAGACAGGAGGAGGGGATTGACTTCGACCAGACCTTCGCACCAGTGGCAAGGCTCGAGGCAATCAGAATTTTCCTGGCGTATGCTTCGCATAAAGGATTCACAGTCTATCAAATGGACATGAAATCAGAATTCTTGAACAGAGACCTGAAAGAGGAAGTATACGTCGCTCAACCCCCAGGTTTTGTCAATCCTACTTATCCCAATCATGTGTATTTTCTCAATAAAGCTCTATATGGTTTAAAACAAGCTCCACGAGCTTGGTATGAGACTTTATCTAGTTTTCTTCTTGAGAACAAGTTCTCTAGAGGTAAAATAGATAAAACATTGTTTCTCAGGGAAGTCAAAGGCAAGATTTTGCTGGTGCAAATCTATGTCGATGACATTACATTCGGCTCAACGGACAACAATCTTTGCAAAAAGTTTTCTAAACTTATGCAAGGAAAGTTTGAAATGAGCAGTATGGGAGAGCTCAAGTATTTCTTGGGACTTCAAGTGAAACAGTCTGAGGATGGAATCTTCATCTCTCAGACGAAGTTCACAAATAAACTCCTTAAGAAATTCGGTATGGAGAATGCAACCTCTATGAGGACTCCAATGGGATCCACTATGTCTCTGGATAAGGATGAGAAAGGTAAACCTTTCGATGAAACCAAATTCAGGAGCATCATCGGATCCCTGCTCTACCTTACTGCCAGTAGACCGGATATCATGTTCTCCACATGTGTCTGTGCCAGATATCAGGTGAACACTAAGGAATCTCACTATGTCGCTGTAAAGCGCATTCTAAGATACCTTAAAGGTACTCCCAATCTTGGCTTGTGGTACCCGAGAAACAATGATGTCGAGCTAATAGGTTTTTCAAATGATGATTTTGCAGGGAGTAGGGATGACAGGAAAAACACCTCTGGGACGTGTCAATTCCTCGGACGAAGGCTTATTTCATGGAATAGCAAGAAACAGAATTGTGTTGCGACCTCCACAGCAGAGTCTGAGTACATCTCGGCAGGCAGCTATTGCGCACAACTCCTATGGATCAGAAATCAGCTAGCCGACTACGACCTTCAGTTCAAGGAAGTTCCAATGTACTGCGACTCCTCCAGTGCAATTGCAATTGCCAACAATCCGGTTTCGCACAGCAGAACGAAGCATATTGAAGTGCGCTACCACTTCATTCGGGAGCACGTGGAGAACAAGGACATCTCTCTCTGTTATGTCCCCACGGACAAGCAGATTGCAGATATATTCACAAAGCCCTTAGACGAAGCCAAGTTCAGTCTTTTCAAAACTGAATTGGGGATGCTAAACTATGAGGAATGAAGACTACAGAAGCTTCAAGCTCGTGCAAGAACTGAAGGGGAGTAAGGTACTCACGTTGAGCGTAGGCGCAAGAACTGAGGGGGAGCAAGGTACTCAAGTGTGAGCACAGGTGCAAGAACTGAGGGGGAGCAAGGGGTCAAATGCTACAGACCCCGATTTGCAGAAGCCGAAAAGGGGGAGATTACCCTCTCGGCTAAGGCTAAGGTGGCTCCAAAGTTTGCTCTCAAGAAACCGGTACTGGTAATGAATATCTCTCTCAACTCAATTTCAAGGTTATGATTTTTCATTCCCATACGCTTTATTCACCTTAGCTTGTAGGGTTTAGGCTTCTTCAAATAGGGGGAGATTGTTGGGTATTGTATCCACAACGTACCTGATTTGAAGAAGCCCCTGAACAAGCTAAGGTAAATAGGCAATGTTTTTGACAAAATATTTCAAGTTGTGCTTGCAGTTATTCCACGCTAAGTGCACACTAATGTCAGGGGGCAGTAGGTCAATATACACGGGTCTGCACGACGTAATCCCTCGTTGAGCAGATCAGTGTGTTGGCCTACGTGTACTCTCTCTATTGGAGTGCACTTACTTTCAAGTACAGGGCGGTGTTTATGCAAGAGCAGACAAGGAGCAAGGATGAGTCAAAGAGCAGCTCAGAGGCGTAGGATGAAAAATCATCTAAGTTAGATTCGACGAGAATCACTAGTGATTCTCGCGGAATCGTCGAGAATCACTGGCTGATTCTCGCCGGCTAATTAGAGTGCAATCAAGTCAAATTCGACGAGAATCACTTTGTGATTCTCGACGAATCGTCGAGAATCACTAAGTGATTCTCGCCGAATCGTCGAGAATCACCCTTGATTCTCGACGATTCGACGAGAATCACTGGTGATTCTCGCCGATTTTGACTTGGGCAATTTCCTGGAAACCGCTGGACCGGATTCTGTCGCTGACTCTATTCTGAACCGGGGCTAGGGTTTCTTCAGGTGGGACCCATAACGGTTATAATGAGGTATTTCCACCGTATATATACGCGTATTTTTGAACAGTTAAGACACACATAAAGAAGCTGAGCATCCATCTTGACCTAAAATCACGAAACTGCTCCGCCGCCGCCGTCGCCGCTCGCGCTAGTTGGTCGCCGCTCTTGATCGAGATTTCTTCCTGATCTTCCGGCGACAGAAGCTTAGCCAAGCTTAGAGTCTCACGCGTCTATCCAGAGATCCCTTATCTCTCGATTTGTTGATCGGGAAAATCTACCTCGTCCGAATCGATCGAGATGACCGATCCTAGTGTGACCGTTGGAAGATCTAGCTAGCTTCGCTACGAAGTTTGGATCTTCCAAGCACAGCTGCCGCACATCGTTGTCGCCGCCGATCCCGTGAACCAAGTCGCCGCCCATCTTGCCGCCGCCGGTTCCGGGGAGATTCTCTCCAAGAGAGATCTAGGGTTGTGGACTCTTCGTGGACTTCAAAAACACGTCGTCAACGAAGAGGGACACCTTAGTCTCCAAACGTAGTTTGTATCTCTTGTACATTCTAGTTTTACTTTTATTGTAAAGGAACGTTGGTTCCTAGTTGTAAGGGTTGGGTGCAACCCGTGTGTGGGAGTGTTGACTCCTACGTGTGGAAGGGTTCCTTCCGATAGTGCAAGGATTGGATTTCAATCCTGTTGGTGAAGATACCGAGTCGTCCCTTATTGGGAGATAGGTCGAAGGGGGAAAGTGGATGTACCCAAATCGGGGAACCACTATAAATAGCTTGTGTATTCTGTGTGATGTGCTGTTTATTTTTATTGTGCAGGTATAATTTTAAATTCCGCAAAAACGCTACACGTCACCTATTCCCCCCCCCCATAGGTGAAGATAGTTGACACTAGGTGGACTTTCAGTTATCCACTACCAAACAGGAGTATCTAAATGACCTTAAGGACTTACACAAAATAATTCCAAAACTGAATGACAACAAGGTCAAACATCAACGTGCAAAAGCACTCCTCGGCTACCTCGACATGCAAGCCGGAAATACCAATAACATGGAGCATCACAGTCAAGAATAAAAGAAGCTAATAAGCATGGTAATCACTTTATGAGGCTTAGGACTTTTCGGTCGGCGCACTTGCTCTCGCTTGCGATCCTTGCCCTATAACAATTTTAGGTAACGTGGGTCAGCAAAGGCTGACCTCTACTGTGTAACCAACGCATCTCCTTCCGGCCTCCCCTAACGGACCCCGGGGTACACCTACAACCTACAAGTCAGCACTTCGTATGCTATATACATAAACATGTAAAGCTTTAAAAATAGGCTTGGATGTCTCAAGCAACAGACAAGTTTTCTATGTTGACCATATAATCAAAGGGACCTACAATGCAGCATGTATGCAAACTCGGGCTTCACCCAAGGCACCCATATCGCGTATGCATCGAGCAATCATCATAACAACTGGGTATTTCCAATTTCCCCATCGGCGTCAAGCCACAAACAAAAAGGGTACTGTAATTCCCCTAACGGCATACAAGCCGCCACACGGAAATCTTGTCAAGGCCCCACCCGCTCGTGGGTCTTAGACTCGGGCTTGGCTCCAAGCTCTGACTTCTCACGTCATGATTCTGTCTCACACACAAACCGATTCTAAGAACCCTTACTGGACCCCACCCGCTCGTGGGCTTCGTTGCCCGGGCTTCTCCTATGCTTGGCGTTCTCGTCAATCTCACAGAAGGGGACTAGTCTCGTCGGAACACTCTCCCCACATGACTTGCATGTCATGGGATAGCCAACCGACCACGGAGACAAAGACGCACCTTAGCACATCACAATCCATAGTCCTTTCCACCCTAATCCATCATTCGTACTGCAACGTTCCCGCGTACCAAGAAAACCATCTACCGCCAACGCGGAGATAACCTTGTCCGGTTCCGGCTACACGTACCCACTCAAAAAATGGGGGAAAACACATACATCACAAATGGCATCTTGCCACAATGGATTTCTACAAAATCTTTAAGGCTCGCTTTGCAACATCACTGAGTCGGACTAATGGTCGCGACTACGGCTTCATCCACAATGCCTAATACACTAACGGAGCGGATCTCTAATGCAATATCATGTCGGGGACGGTCACAATCAACCCGGTGGTTCCTATTGAACCATGGCGACCCAAACTCCTCTCATTTGAGAGATTTGGTGCCCAAAATCTTGAAAAGCAAGAAAGAAAAAAATGATAGGCACGCATCCTAGAAACCAAGAGGAGAAATGTCGTTATCTTACGACCCCTCTTCCTAGCCATGGAATCCTTGCTTTGAATGGATTGACACGAGCGCCTCCACGCCCTCTCCACGGATCTTGTCTTGAAACGACAATCGTAGCTCTGAAGCTCCGTCAATGGTGGAAGTAAGCTCTCTCTCCTTCCTCCTTCCTTATCTTCCTCTCCAACCGTAACTCTCACTCTAAAAGATGAGATTAATGAGGGGAAAGGCACTCTCAGCCCTAATAAAGTCCAAATGGCGGAAGATCCTGGTCCCTTGGATCGATTTTAAGGAAGCATCGGATGGCCACAAAAGAAAATGACGGAACTGCACCTGCCCGCACGATCAGTGGCGCATGACCAGTGGTCGTGCGCACTGGATCCCATGATTATGCAATTAACAATGGCAGAACTCTAGAGGAACTGGGATAAATGTGCATGAGCAGCGGCGCACGACCAGTGGTCGTGCGCAATATGCCCAATGGTCGTGTGATTGCCCTAGGAAGAACTTGGAAAAAAATGGAGAGTAGTGCGCACGATCAGTGGCGCACGACCAGCGGTCGTGCGCACTAGATCCAATGATCGTGTGTTATATCCAATGATGATCTCATCGTCCTACCTCCAACGGTGTCTCTACCGTCAGGCGTTAGCTTCCAGCGACTCCAGGTCTGAAAACTGGGGGTGTTATAACTCCTCCCCCCTTACAAGAATTTTGTCCCCGAAATTAATCTTCATACAGGAAGACAGCAAGAAAATTATTGCAGCAAATAAAAACATTGTTACAACAACTTTACACAAACCCTTTCTAATCAGGTAAACAGCCGAAAAAAATATTGCAATGTTTCAAAACATAGTTGCTACATATCGATTACTGTTTCGAACCAGCATTACACAAATAACTCGGGATAGTCTTCGCGCATTGCATGATCACCCTCCCAAGAGAACTCGTCACGCCCGCAGTTATCCCAACAAACCTTCACGAGCTTAACTTCTTTGTTCCGCAACTGCCGAACTTCTATAGACTCTATACTAGATGGATGAACTCGCATCCTAAAGTCCTCTCCTATCGGCACCGATGCCGATTCGATCACCACACTAGCCTCCACTAAGCCTTTCCTCAAGACGGAGACATGGAAAACATTGTGTAATCCACTCAGCTCTGTGGACAACGCCAACAGGTACGCTGCTTCTCCCACCCGTTCTATAACCTCGAAAGGTCCCAAAAACCTCGGACTCAACTTCTTGAGTCGGCGAATCCACGAAATGCCTTTGAACGGCTTGATCTTTAGATAAACCCAGTCGCCTACCATGAATTTCACCTTCCTGTGGGGGCATTAAAATATTTTGCATGCCGATCTTGAGCAATCTTCATGCGCTCTTGAATGGTTTTCACCAACTCACTTGCATCAACTACCACTTCTTTTCCCAAATATTTGGTGTCTCCCGCCTCTATCCAAGACATCGGTATTCGACATCTCCTCCCATACAAAGCTTCGTACGGCGTCAACTTTATACTTGCTTGGTAACTATTGTTATAATCGAACTCTACCATGAAGAGGTGATCTTCCCACTTCTTACCGAAGTCAAGAGTACACATCCTCAGCATATCCTTCATAGTACAGTTCGTTCTTTTGGTTTGCCCATCAGTTTGAGGATGGAAAGCCGTACTGAACTTGAGCTTCGTGCCTAGACTCTTCTGAACCAACCTCCAGTCATTGGACGTGAAACGTCCATCGCGATCACTAAATATACTATTAGGAATTCTATGTAGTCACACAATGTTGCGAACATACAACTCTACTAGCTTCTCCATGTCATCCTCTTTCCTATTTGGGATGAACTGAGCCACTTTGGTCAAGCGATCCACGATCACCCGAATCGCGTCGTTACCCTGCTGCAATCTAGGTAACCCATGTACAAAGTCCATTTAGATGTCATCAAATTTCCACTCGGGAATAGGAAGAGGATTCAGGAACTCGCCCGGCTTCTGACACTCGGCCTTCACTAAGGCACAAGTTTGGCGCCAACTCACGTACAAAGCTACATCCCACTTCAAACCAGGCCACCAAAAGGATTTCTTCAAATCCAAGTACATCTTTGTACTGCCCGGGTGAATGGAGTACTTTGTAAAGTGAGCCTCAAACATCAACTCTTCATGGAGCTTGTCGAACTGCGGTACACAAATCCTTCCGTCCTTCCTCAGAATCCCATCAATCAACTCCCAGGCACTGCTTTCGCCCTTTTGAGCTTCCACCACGTATGGCTGGAACTCCACATCCAAACGAGTCGCTTCCCGAATACGATCGGACAAGTTGTTCTGCATTTCAATCCAGTTCAACCAAGTCACGCTAGACTCGCCTCTTGCTACACACTCTGTATCAAGGGACTCCCAGTCCCGCATCAACCGCTCATCATAAGCTTCGATCCAACTCCCTTGACAGAATATTTCCTACTCAAGGCATCCGCCACCAAATTGGCTTTGTCTGGCATATACTAAATTGCCACTTCATAGTCTCCAAGGAACTCGACCCATCTGCGTTGCCGCATTTTCAAGTCCTTCTGATCTAGAAGATACTTCAGGCTCTTGTGATCCGTGAAGATCTCCATTTTCACACCATACACATAGTGTCGCCACAATTTCAAAGCAAAAATTACCGCCGCCAACTCCAAATCATGGACGGGGTAATTCCTCTCGTGAGGCTTTATGTAACACCCTAAATTTCAGAATTGGAAAAAATTGGGTGACACGGCCTGGGACACGGCCGTGTCCCAGGGCGTGTCCTGCTCGGGTGAGCAGTCGACGAGCGTTCGATGAAAATCCATTCAACAAAAAATAAGGGCACACGCCATCTGACACGGGCGTGTCAGAGGCCGTGTCCTCTGCGGGTTGACGAATTTCAGCTTGACAAAATTGAGCAGGGGCGTGTCTAGTGCCGTGTATGGGCACACGGCCTGGGACATGGGCGTGTCATAGGTCGTGTCCTTTTCGGGATGTGCCCAAGGCATTGAGGCCTGGTGAACACGGGCAGGACACGGCTGTGTCTTAGGGTCCATGGCCTGTGACACGGGCGTGTCACTGGCTGTGTCCCACTCGGGTTGATCTCGATTTTATACGGCCTGATGTACAAGGCCCCAAACATGGGCATGCCTGAAGGCGTGTCAGGTGACATGGCCCGTGACACGGGTGTGTCATATGGGCATGTACTGGACTGGATAAGTCGGTTGATCACTGCTTGAGGTACACGATATGGGGCATGGGCGTGTCACAGGCCGTGTTAGGCAAAAAATATGATTTTGTGGCAAAATCGTGGCTGTCCATTTCTTCAGCTGTGATCCAAGGGCTGAGGTGCCTCCCTGTGTCCTTAAGGCCGAAAATGAGATGAGAATTCTCATTTTCCTTTTTGGCCTTCATCTTTCTAACGTCTAGAGAGAAAGAGAGGAAGAAGGAGGAGGAGGAAGAGGAGTTGGCCACTGGTGGTGCTGTGGAGTTCCGGCTAGAGATCCGAGGCCAGTGTTGTGGAGGAAAAATTGTTGTGGTTCTTTCCAGCTAGCTAGGAATCCATGGCTCCGAAGCGGTCTTCAAGGGTAACGACTTTTCTTCCTAGCCATGTGAAGGCTTCCTTTTTGGCATGTGCATATGATTCCCCCACCATAGGGTGGCTTGTTATGGGAGTCTCTTGGGTTGATTCATGGAATCCCCAATCATTTGGCATATAGATCCGGAAATGGAGTACGGAATAGGCATGTTGTGTGAAGCCCATCTGGACAGGTTGGTCTGGATTGGTGATGTTGCATATACGCACCGGAGAATACTCCGTGATAACGAGTAGTTTAAGGAGTCGACGGGTTAGACCTGCGAAGGGCATTAGCAGGAAGTACTGGAGTGGTAGTCCAGGAAAATACCATTTGTAATGCTTGTGCTGTTGGGTAGTACCTGTGAAGGGAAGTAGCAGGAAGTATTGGCGTGGTAAGCCAGGAAATACCCTTGATGCTTGGAATGCTTGGTGGGTTGTGCCTGTGAAGGGGAGTAGCAGGAAGTACTGGCTTGGCAGTCTAGGAAAATACCCTCAAGTGATGTACCGTTAAGCATAGGGATGGAAATTGAGTTCTGTCGCTAACATGAGGCGTGGCTCCTAGGTAACCGGTGAATGTGAAGCCAGTTCCATGAGAATGGGTTGGTTATATGTGAACTGATGAGTTCACCTAAAGGAAACAGGAAAGGTGAAACCGACCCGCACCTTTTATGTAGCCGCGAGTACGCCGTACTCGGTGATGGCAAGGCGACTTGAGCAACGGGGGGTGGATGATCCGACCTGCGCTATGTCTGTCCGACGTGAGACCTGAAAGTGCGGTCTATTGGAGCGCATAGCAAGAGTCTTAGGCTTGCGCGTCATGACACAATGGGGGGCTACGGGCCAATCCCGATGCATTAAGACTAAAGTCTCCGGCTGCACGTCATGGAGTAAAATGCTCAATTTTACCGTTAGGTTGCGACCCTGATACGGTGGTGGGACCCTGGTTCGCCGGTACACCAAGAATGTGCCCTGAGTGCACGGATTGTCGGGCCACGTGGCTGACGGTTGTGATGGAATGTGTGTGCGTGAGAGCACATTGTATGAATATATATATGGTTGCCTATGAAATATTATGCCTGCAGGGAAGGAACACCACCGCCCTGGGAAATGGTGGGGTCGTTATAATTTGGTCAGCTGAATACTGACCGTTGCCTGTTTTCCACCGTTGGGTGGGCTGTCCCTATGCAGGTGCTGGAGAGCCAAGCAGGACGCATAAAGACTGAAGTTCCTGCTGCTGCTGCTGCTACTGCTAACCCTCGAAGGCTAAATGAAAATACTATGTTTTATTATATGTGGCCGGCATGCACGCCAATGTTTGAGGCCACTGTTGTGTAAAGCCCTGTAAGGCCATAAGGCCAGTTAACTTTGTATTTACTACGATTCCTGTTTATATAAATGTGGAGCTTATGTATGGTGGACATTCATGTGTTTGAGTTCAGTTTCGTGTTATAGGCTTCCGCTAGAATGCAATGAGTTAGGATGCGCAACTCTGGTATCACACCGTGACTTCGCCGCCTGTTTTATGGTATATGTTGTGGGGCCCCGGCCGGACCTTCTATTTTATACCTGTGAACGGATGGTGTCGTTACACTTTAGCTGCCTAGATCTAAAAGCTATCACGCTGCCATGTTGCACCAACACGCAACCCAAACCGCATCCAGATGAGTCACTAAAAATTTGAAATCCTTTAGTCCCTTTAGGAAGGCTTAGGATTGGAGCTTTCATTAGCCTACCCTTTAGAGTGTCAAACGCCTGACTGCACTCCGGAGTTCAAATAAACTTCTGGTCTTTACGATTTAGAGAGGTGAGGGGTAGAGCTATACGCGAAAAGTTTTACACAAACCTTTTATAGTACCCGGCTAGTCCAAGAAAACTTCGGACTTCCGCCACGGTTCTCAAAATTGGTCAATCTCTGATGGCTTCAACTTTCACCGGATCCACCGCCACCCCATCACCACTAATCACATGGCCCAGAAAAGTCACCTTCTCCAACCAAAACTCGCACTTCGAGAACTTTGCATAAAGCTGGTTCTCTCGCAACACTTGCAAGACCACTCTCAAGTGAGTCTCATGCTCGGCCTCTGATTTGGAGTACACCAAGATATCGTCAATAAAGACCACTACAAAAGAGTCCAAGTACTCCTGAAATACTCGATTCATCAAGTCCATGAACACGGATGACGCATTATTCAACCTGAACGGCATCACCGAGAACTCAAAGTGACCATACCTCGTACCAAAAGCTGTCTTGGGTATGTCCTCATCTCGAATTTGCAACAGATAGTACCCTGACTTCAGATCCAACTTGGAATACACCACCGACCCCACCAACTGGTCGAACAGGTCGTCTATCCGAGGAATCGGACACTTATTCTTGACAGTCAATTTATTCAACTATCGGTAGTCTATGCACAACCACATACTACCATCCTTCTTCTTCACGAAAAGCACCGGTGTGCTCCACGGTGAAGAACTGGGTCTAATATACCCTTGCTCCAACAAATCCTGCAACTGTAGTTTGAGTTCTGCCAACTCCTTTGGTGTCATCCTAATAGGAGGACGTGACACCGGCATAGCCTCTATCACTAACTCAATCGAGAAATCAATCTCCCATCGAGGAGGTGCTCTAGGAAGCTCCTCAGGAAACACGTCCTCGTACTCCGCCACTACTGGCACTTTCCCAAGTGATAACTTGGAAAGGCGAACCTCCAATAATGCTACAAGAGCTAATCCCCCTGGTTAACTGCCCGCACCAACAGCATGGCAAAAATCAGGGAAAAGGCCGCTCCACTAAGGCCCTCAAACTTAACTTCTGACCGTCCTTCACCCCTCAGGGTCACCACCTTAGATAGACAGTCAATACTGGCACGATGCTCTGCAAGCCAGTCCATTCCCAAAATGATATCAAACTCGACCAACGATAAAACCGATGCTATCACCGTGAAGTCAACCCCTCCTAGATTCCAACATATGCACCCTTTTTCCCCAAGTGGACATGGATTGATGGATACGACGGCCCTCAACATGTTGAAGACGATGATGGCGTGCTTATGGAAGATATTTCGCCGCCTCCAGACAAAGACTTGCGACGCCGAGACGACCATGTGGAGCGATGCCAAAATATCCGCCCGCGGTGTAAACCAATATATTAATAATTAATAATTATTACTAATAAATTATTATTAATTATTAAGTCACTTTTTATGTTTTGTTTTATTATTATTTTATTTTGCAATGTTATTTAATTTCATGTATGATGGGTGCCTATAACCATCAATTGTTATCTTTATTTAATGTCATTAATTATTGTTTTGTTATGACATGATGGGTGTCATTAGCCATCATGAGTGGTTTAATATTGTGTGGTGGAGATTGAGTGGTGTAGCCTATATATAGGCATTTTCATGAAGGATTGAGTAGAGACTGAAAAAATTGAAAACTAAGGATTCAAAATTTGAATTTCCCCCCCTCCTCACTCTTCCCCTCTTGGAAAATTTGTTTCCTCCTCCTCTCCTCTCCTCCTCTCCAACATTTCGGCCTCCCCCTTTCTTTTCCCCCTCTCTACCCGCTCCTTTCAAATATTCGACCAAAGCCTTCAATACCTCTCCCAAAACCGGCACCTTCATCAACCACACCAAGGACGGCTATCCTCCTCAATACAAACCCCACCACCACCTTCCCCCTCACAAAAAAAACGATCAACCCCTTCCTTGAAGAAATTCGGCCAAGGCCAAAGGCTTGCTGTTGTGGATTCTTAAACCCCGGCGTGAAGCGACGAAGGAGGACAAGTTCCTCTCCATCTGGCGTGACTCCGGTGGAGCCGTTGAAGGTCGAACCAAGTAGAGAGTAATCGAAATCATCCATTCTAGTTGGGTAACGAATATATCTTCTACTCTATGATTTTCCCTCTTGATAGATCTTGTGGCATATGCGTGTTGCGTGGCTTGTGAAATGCTTGAGTTTTTGTGGTTAATTTCTTCATAGATCTTGTTGGTGTTTTCTTTTTTCCGTTTAAGTTCCTGAGGCGTGGCGGCCCTCATTTTATTTTATTGGGAGAGAACCACCCTTGTCTGAATCTTTTGTTTTCGGTGGATTCTCTTTTTGTACAACAATGCTCGACCGAACTGTGTGGGTTCCTTTCGCTTGAGAGGACCTTGGCCTATCGCCTTAGTATTATCTTGAAGGGCTTTGCGAACTCTCCGTATTCTCTGAATATTGGAAACACAAATTATGTCGTTGCTGCGTTTAAGGCTTGAGCGTGGCGTGAGAGTTATCTGAGAGCGTTGCGTTAGTTACGTCGATCACCATAACGCCCAAAAGGACTAGCCTGCATCAATTTGGTATCAGAGGGAGGTTCACGTCAATTTCTTAATTGGCACCCTCCCCCTTTTATTTGCACGTCGGCACGTACGTTTCTAGTTCGTCTATTTGAAAATTTAACAAAAAAAATATTTTGTGGTCTGCCAATAGCGGTGTAAATTTCTTATTTTTCAGTCAAATTTAAAAAAACAATTTTAATCAACCTCATATTTTTTCGAGCAACAAAATCTATTTTATATAATTATAATCTTAGTGGCTAAGCGGGAACAATTCTATCTTTCCTAGAATTAGTTGTTCAGGTACCCTTTCTTTGCATTCGCACAAAATCCGGATCGAGTGTCCTCTCCGGTTCACACTGAAATGGCTTTCGACGTTAACGCTTCCAATCGTCCCCTGACTTATCAACACACTAATATTTTTACCTATGATGGTTATGGGGATCCCAAGTATTTTAGATACTAGCATGAGGGGGTAGAAACCTATTTCGAATATAACCAATTAGGCGAATACATAATGGTTAGTGTAGTCCGAGATCGGTTAAGAGGTCAAGCCCGCGAGTTTTGGCTGAACAAAGAGAAAGAGCGCGGTGCTGGTAGCTATCCTTATGCTTGGCCGCACATGTGAAGAATTCTCTCAGCGAAATTTGATTCCCCCTACCGCCTTAGTACTAACCCGACATCTGATAGCCAGTATTTTTATGGCACTAGAACCAAGCCGGATCATAGGAGTGATATATTATCCCAAGATAGGTCCTTTTGTAACGCCCCGAAACTCAAAAGAGCGACGGGAGGCATTTTGGGCCAAATCTGGAATCTGGCAGGGGGCACACGGCCTGGGACACGGGCGTGTCCCAGGGCGTGTCAGGCTCCAGTCGACGGTTTGGTCGAGAGATCGACGATTTTGGAGTCGACGATCGTCGAGCAGAGAACACGGCCTGAGACACGGGCGTGTCTCAGGGAGTGTCGAGCCCGTGTCGACGATAGGCCCGGGGAGTCGATGAATTTCGCTCGACGATGTGTCGAGATAAAGCACACGGCCTAGGACACGGGCATGTCCAAGGCCGTATCAGGAAGTCGACGAAATTCGCTCGATGAAGTGTCGAGACAGTGAACACAGCCTGGAGCCCAGGCGTGTTCGAGTTAGACACGGGTTAGGACACGGGCATGTCCAATACCCGTGTGAGTCTCGGGTTATTTTCGGGGCTGTGTCGATGGAGGCACACGGCCGACCACACGGCCGTGTCAGTTGGAACACGGGCGTGTCAGGTCGAACACGGGCGTGTAGGATGCCCGTGTGTTGTTCCAGGCGTGTCGATTTTGACGGCGAATGGGGGACACGGGCGTGTCGCATGCCGTGTTCGGCCCAGTTTTAGCATTTCAGACCCGAATCAAGGACGTTCGTTTCTTTAATTTGGGATCCAACGGCTGGTGGTTGTTCCTAATGGGATATACATGGGATTGGACCCTTGAAGCCCTCATTTCACTTGAGAGGTTCTCTTTCTAAAGGATAGAGAGAGAGGAGAGCAAAGGAGGAAGAAGAAGCTTAGATCCGGTCTTTGGAGGAGCTTCGGAGCTCCAAATCGCGAACCGACTTCGGATCTACGGAGGCAATGAGAGTGCGGTGCTTTTCATTCGCTTACATTTCAATGGCGCCAAGGAAGAAAGCTAAGGTAACGATTCTCTACTTGAGCATGTGAAGCTCTCCTTCTTTGCATAGGAAGCCCTCTCTCGCGAGTTTGCGGTGATTTGGAGGCATTCCTTCGGGTAGACATGAATAGTCCCCGTTGTGTAGAGTCCGTAAATGAGAATGGACATAGGCATGTTGTGTGAAGCCTACCCGGACATGTTGGTCTGGATCGGTGATGTTGCATTGCATAAATGCCGGAGAAGACTCCGTGCGATTGTTTGTTTTTCGGGTTTTCTATGTGGTATATTGCAACAGGGAGTCATGGGGATTAACCCAAAGGTGCACCCGGAAAACTGGGCAGATGCGTGATCTTGTCAACTTGGAGGCCTGAGAGCTAACTTGAACATAACCGGGTTATGTGAAATGTGTGATGGAAACGGGACTCGGGAGAAGTTTGACCTGCGCATATGTTTTGAATTAACGTTGCGATGTGAGCATGGGTTAGATGGAACCGTACCCGTTCTATGTCGTTCAGTTAAAGAGACCTAAGGGTATGTGGCACTTGTCATTGGCATAGATGAGGGTCTTCGGCGGTCTATGGTTTTAATTACCGTCACACATGCCGGGAAGACAAATTGCTCATTGTTTGGCCGTCCAAAGGGATGGTGGTGAGTCGGCAGACTTTGACTGTGTTCATCGAGAATGTGCCCTGAGTGCACGGGGTGTGTGGCCGTGTGAGCCTACGCCTGTGAAGAAATGAATATTTATACACTTCTTGGTTATGCTAATAAGTGCAGGGAAGGAGCATCGCCGCCCTGAGTTGGGGGCGGGATCGTTATAATTTGGTCAGCATTGCTGACCGTTGCTTTTGTTTGCCACCGTGCGGTGGTTTGTTGCTTGCAGGTACTGCTGGACCAAGCGGTCAATAGCGGGCTAAAGCCCAAATTGCGAAGTCGGCCCTTGAAGGCCTAATTGAAGTGTTTACTTGCTTTTGTTCATGTATGACCGGCCTGCGTGCCGTGGTTTGTAAAACATGTAATTTGAAGTAAACCATTTGTAAGGCCTTAAGGCCAGTACTTGTGTATGTACTACATTCCTATTTGGTGTAATAGTGGACATTCGTGCTCTTTGTGCTGGGTTCTTTAATTGCAACTTATAAACTGCTTCCGCTAGAATGCTCTGAGTAGGACTTTATGATTGGTTGGATGGTTTCCATTGAGTAACCACCCGGTCTGTCTGTGGTATATGGCGACGGTCCCCGGCCAGACCTACTGCTATATGCTATGCGACGGATAGGGGGTGTTACAATTTGGTATCAGACTACTAGTTTTGGTCGGGCTTAAGATGAATTCGTGGTAGAATTCTTTTTAAGGGGTGGTGAGCACATGTGTGTGCGTCATCGTTATAACAGTAAAAGACCCCATGAATGTCCACTTAGGAATGAAAATACACGTGTTTGGGGAACCTGTGTGTTCCTAAAATTGTTGTTTACAATTTTATTTGGTCGCTTAACGGTGTTTTGTACCACTATAGGTGACCAAAAGTGGTGTTGGGCCGTCGGAACGTCGAGTTTCTGAGGCTAGCAGTGCACCAGATGTTGCTCCTACAGCACCTCCATCGCCTGAGACCATATGATTGGTGGCCGAAGTAGTGTTGGCCATGATGAATGTGCAGCCTGCAAGGCAAATGCAGCAGCCCGCTCCTGCGGTGGAGCAGGTAGTAGTGGAGCCGTTGGTGCCAAGGAGGGAAACCGAGAGACAGCTCAAGCATGTCATGAGCTTTAATCCTCCGGTACTCTTGGGGTTGGGAACCCCATCTCAAGCTGAAGACTGGCTCTCCAGGGTGAAGAGAGTCATGACAGCAATAGAGACGGAGGAGTGGCAAATGACCACCATTGCTACATTCCTTCAGGACAGTGAAGCGAGATTGTGGTGGGAAGGATTGGAGCTGCATCATTTGAGAGGTAGACAACTTATAGACATCCCGATGGAAGAGTTCTCGGGACTATTCTTGGCAAGGTACCTCCCTTCTAATCAGAGGATTTCGATGGAGAATGAGTTCCTGAAGTTGGTACAAGGGGACAGTTGCGTAGATGAATATCTCCACGAATTTATTCGTTTGAGTCGATATGCTAGCTCCACCATCGCGGATGAGGAGCGCAAGACGAATTGATTCTACGAAGGGTTGAGAGATGAGTTGAGGTTACTACTCTCGGGGCCGATGACGTAGGGTTTCTTGACCTTGGTCAACACGGCCCGGTGCTTGGAGAAGGACATGAAGAATGTTCAAGCAAAGAAGAGCGTTGGTGATAAGAAGTCTGGGTTCAAAGTTCCGACTACTTCAAAGTCCGTCTATCAAAGATTCTTCAAGAAGCATAGGACTTCGGGTCCAGCTCAATCTTCTGGTGCCTCTGGGGTGACTTCGGGTCCAGCTTTACTTGGGGGAAGCCGGGGCACTTTGCCCGTGATTGTTGGAGCGGACGTCCCAAGTCCGAGAGAAAGCCGGGAGCAACTTACGAGGAGAAGGGCAAGGCGGTGGAGTCGACCGCGTCCCATTATGCTCCGGCCCAACCAAGGGTATATAATCTTGTCCAACAGGAGGCCATCAAACAGGCGGATGTGGTGACAGGTACGGTTTAATTTATAACAAGTTAATTCCTTTAAATACTTGTTATGCACATGTTACCTTACCACTGCTTGTTTAGGATTTGTTTTGATTTGTGAAAATCCGGCAAGAGCACTTTTCGATACGGGAGCTTCACACTCCTTCTTGTCCGAAGGATTTATATCACGCATCGGAGTCCCTTCTTCGATGGCGAAGGATAAGTTGGATGTGTTGTTGCCCAATGGGTGTTCAATGCGCGCGGATAGAATCTGCGGTGTTAAGATTCGCATTGGGAATCAGGAGTTCGATCTGCTAGCGTCGTTACTTCCGATGGTGGAGTTCGACGTTATATTTGGCATGGACTGGCTCTTGGAGCAGCATGCCTATATTTAGTGCGGTCGCAAGGAAGTCAAGCTGGGAGAAAGTCGTGGGATGACTTTTACGGGCTTGAAGGGGTCGAGCAAGACGTTTATGTCTGCTCTTCAGGTGGTGAAGGCGGTTCGTGCCGGTGCAGAACTGTTCTTTACACTAGTGGAGGTTGCAAAGCCGAAGCCCGCGTTAGATAGTATTTCAGTGGTATCGGAGTACCCTGATGTGTTCCCTAGCGATCTTCGTGGAGCCCCGCCGTAGCGGGAGATATATTTTACGATAGAGCTCGTACCAGGTGCAAAGCCTGTGTCACGCTCTCCATATCGGCTAGCGCCTAAGGAAATGGCGGAGCTGAAGGTTCAACTACAAGAGTTGTTGGAGCAAGGTTATGTGCGCCCAAGTTCTTCACCTTAGACCGCGCCGGTCCTCTTTGTTAAGAAGAAGGACGGAAGCTTGAGGCTATGTATTGATTATCGGGAGCTCAACAAGTCGACGGAAAAGAACAAGTACCTGATCCCCCGGATCGATGATCTTTTTGATCAGTTGGTCGGGTCAACGGTGTACTCGAAGTTGGATCTCAAGTCCGGGTACTATCAACTGCGAATAAGGGAGAGTGATATCCCGAAGACAGCGTTTAGCACGAGATACGGGCATTACGAGTTTACGGTCATGCCGTTTGGGCTGACTAATGCGTCGTCAGTGTTCATGGATTTGATGAACAGGACCTTCAGGGAGTACTTGGACCATTTTGTGATCGTCTTCATCGACGATATTTTGGTGTACTCGCAGAGTGAGGAAGATCACTTCAAGCATCTTCATTTGGTTTTGGAGACACTAAGGAGGAATCAATTATACGCCAAGTTCTCGAAGTGCCAGTTTTGGTTGTCCTCAGTGGCATTCCTCGGTCATATAATGAGTGGGGAAGGTATAGTTGTGGATCCGGCGAAGATTGTTGCGATATGGGAGTGGTCTGAGCTTTCTACGGTAGCGGAAGTCCGGAGCTTTCTGGGGCTTGCTGGCTATTATAGGCGCTTCGTAGAGAACTTCTCGTGGATAGCGTTACCTCTCACCACTTTGACGAGGAAGGAGCAGAAGTTCGTTTGGACGCAAGAGTGCGCGCGAGCTTTTGAGGAGTTGAAATGTTGGTTAACCACAACGCCTGTGCTGAGTTCGCCGAGTGGGACCGAAGGCTATGAGATTTATAGCGATGCTTCGGGCAGCGGTTTGGGTTGTGTGCTACTGCAACACGGAAGTGTAATAGCTTATGGCTCGAGACAGCTAAAAGTGCACGAGAGGAATTATCTGGTCCATGACTTGGAGTTAGCGGCCGTGATTTTTGCCTTGAAGCTGTGGAGGCATTATTTTTACGGTGTGAAGATTGATATCTACACCGATCACAAGAGCCTGAAGTATCTGATTGATCAGAAAGATCTGAATATGCGGCAGCGTAGATGGATGGAGTTCCTGGGGGACTATACTTTCAAGATCCACTACGTGCCTGGTAAAGGTAGTGTAGTTGCGGACTCGTTGAGTCGTCGGGCCCCAGCTCAAGCCAATTGGCTATCATTGCATGATGAGCGGTTGGTTCGGGAGTTGGAGGCGTTGGAGATTGTTTGTGTAGATAAGCAATCAAGTGCTGAAGTAGTACTGAATTGGACTGAAGTCCAATATGACCTGGCTCATCGGATTCGGCAGGCTTTGGATTTGGATGACCACATGAAGCAGTTCATGGTAGAGGCTCTGGATGGGTCAAATTCCCAATTCGTCGTGGAGGACGGATTACTTTGGAAAGACGGTCGTCTGTGCGTCCCAAGTGTGGGCAATTTGTGGGTGGAATTGTTGTACGAGGCACATCATACCAAGTACTCGATTCACCCGGGGAGCACGAAGATGTACTGCGATGTAAAGAAACTGTTTTGGTGGTCAGGTTTGAAGAAGGATGTGGCGATCTATGTGGCGAAGTGCCAAACTTATGCCTTGGTGAAGGCGGAGTGCCAAAAGCCGGGAGGATTTCTGAAGTCCTTGCCTATTCTAGAGTGGAAATTCGACGACATCTCTATGGACTTTGTGCACGGTTTGTCAAGGTCGCAAAAGGGGAACGACGCCATCTGGGTGGTCGTAGATCGGCTAACGAAGGTGTCGCATTTTATTCCGCATAGGAAGGATGATCCGGTGGAAAAGTTGGCAAAACCTTATGTGGATAATATAGTACGGCTTCACGGTGTGCCCCGTAGCATCGTGAGTGACCGAGATGGGTGGTTCACGTCCAATGATTGGAGGCTAGTGCAGCAAATGTTGGGAACAAAGTTAACATTCAGCACAGCCTTTCATCCGCAAACAGATGGTCAGACCGAGAGGGTCAATAGGACTATGGAAGACATGCTCCGCATGTGTGTCTTGGACTTTGGAAAGCAATGGGAAGACCATCTTTATTTGGTGGAATTTGCGTACAACAATAGCTACCAGGCGAGTATTCAAATGGCGCCCTTCGAGGCCCTTTATGGTAGAAGATGTCGCACGCCATTGTCTTGGCTAGAAACGGGTGAGTCAAAGTTGTATAAGCGATTAGAAGTGGAGGATGCTACTTCGTTGGTGAGAACCATTCGGGATAGGTTGCTAATCGCTCAGGATCGTCAGGCGAAGTACTATAATGCCAAGCACAGGAACATGGAGTTCGTTGTGGGCGACTGGGTGTACTTAAAGATCGACCCGTTCAAGGGTGTCTTGCGGGTGCGGCGATTGAAAAAGCGAAGCCCGAGGTACCTTGGGCCGTTTGAGGTTCTGGAGCGGGTTGGTGAAGCAGCCTATCGGTTGAAGCTTTCGGTGGAGCTTAGTGGTTTACATGATGTATTCCATATATCGGTGCTACGGAAGGCGGTGCAAGAGCCTTCGCAAGTGATCGTGGTTGATCAAGTGTCGGCGGATAGTGGGTTGACGACAAAGGTCAAACCCGTGCGGATTGAAGACTCGGAAGTCAAGCGGCTACGCAATAAAGAGATCGGGATGGTCAAGGTTCGATGGGACAATTGCGGTCAAGAGGAGCTCTCTTGGGAACGAGAGCAGACTGTGCTTGACGAATATCCAGAGTTGTTCCGCTCAGGTACATTTTTAATTTTGTGCTTATCTTTTCTTTATGAAATTTCGAGGATGAAATTCTTTTAAGTGGGGGAGAGTTGTAACGCCCCGAAACTCAAAAGAGCGACGGGAGGCGTTTTGGGCCAAATCTGGAATCTGGTAGGGGGCACACTGCCTGGGACACGGGTGTGTCCCAGGGAGTGTCAGGCTCCAGTCGACGATTTGCTCGAGAGGTCGACGATTTTGGAGTCGACGATCGTCGAGCAGAGAACACGGCCTGAGACATGGGCGTGTCTCAGGGCGTGTCGAGCCCGTGTCGACGATCGGCCCGGGGAGTCGACGAATTTCGCTCGACGATGTGTCGAGACAAGGCACACGGCCTAGGACACGGGCGTGTCCAAGGCCGTGTCAGGCAGTCGACTTACTTCGCTCGACGAAGTGTCGAGACAGTGAACACGGCCTGGAGCCCAGGCGTGTTCGAGTTAGATACGAGTTAGGACACGGGCATGTCCAATACCCGTGTGAGTCTCGGGTTGTTTTTGGGGCTGTGTCAATGGAGTCACACGGCCGACCACACGGCCGTGTCAGTTGGAACACGGGCGTGTCAAGTCGAACACGGGTGTGTCGCATGCCCGTGTGTTGTTCCAGGCGCGTCGATTTTGACGGCGAATGGGGGACATGGCCCTGGACACGGGCGTGTTGCAGGCCGTGTTCGGCCCAGTTTTAACATTTCAGGCCCGAATCAAGGCCGTTTGTTTCTTTAATTTGGGATCCAACGGCTGGGGGTTGTTCCTGATGGGATATACACAGGATTGGACCCTTGAAACCCTCATTTCACTTGAGAGGTTCTCTTTCTAAAGGATAGAGAGAGGAGAGCAAATGAGGAAGAAGAAGCTTAGATTCGGTCTTTGGAGGAGCTTCGGAGCTCCAAATCGCGAACCGACTTCGTATCTACGGAGGCAAAGAGAGTGCGGTGCTTTTCATCCGCTTACATTTCCATAGAGCCAAGGAAGACCGCTAGGGTAACGATTCTCTACTTGAGCATGTGAAGCTCTTATTCTTTGCATAGGAAGCCCGCTCTCACGAGTTTTCTGTGAGTTGGAGGCGTTCCTTCGGGTAGACATGAATAGTCCCCGTTGTGTAGAGTCTGTAAACGAGAACGGACATAGGCATGATGTGTGAAGCCTACTCGGACATGTTGGTCTGGATCGGTGATGTTGCATTGCATAAATGTCGGAGAAGACTCCGTGCGATTGTTTGTTTTTTGGGTTTTCTACGTGGTAGATTGCAACAGGGAGCCTTGGGGATTGACCCAAAGGTGCACCCGAAAAACTGGGCAGATGCGTGATCTTGCCAACTTGGAGGCCTGAGAGCCAACTTGAACATAACCGGGTTATGTGAAATGTGTGACGGAAACGGGACTCGGGAGATGTTTGACCTGCGCATATGTTTTGAATTAACGTTGCGATGTGAGCACGGGTTAGATGGAACCGTACCCGTTCTATATCATTCGGTTAAAGAGACCTAAGGCTACGTGGCACTTGCCGTTGGCATAGATGAGGGTCTTCGGCGGTCTATGGTTTTAATTACCGTGACCCATGCCGGGAAGACAAATTGCTCATTGTTTGGTCGTCCAAAGGGACGGTGGTGAGTCGGCAGACTTTGACTGTGTTCACCGAGAATGTGCCCTGAGTGCATGGGGTGTGTGGCCGTGTGAGCCTACACCTGTGAAGAAATGAATATTTATACACTTCTTGGCTATGCTAATAAGTGCAGGGAAGGAGCATCGCCGCCCCGAGTTGGGGGAGGGATTGTAATAATTTGGTAAGCATTGCTGACCGTTGCTTTTGTTTGCCACCGTGCGGTGGTTTGTTTCTTGCAGGTGCTGCTGGACCAAGCGGTCAATAGCGGGCTAAAGCCCAAATTGCGAAGCCGGCCCTTGAAGGCCTAATTGAAGTGTTTACTTGCTTTTGTTCATGTATGACCGGTCTGCGTGCCGTGGTTTGTAAAACATGTAATTTGAAGTAAACCATTTGTATGGTCTTAAGGACAGTACTTGTGTATGTACTACATTCCTATTTGGTGTAATAGTGGACATTCGTGCGCTTTGTGCTGGGTTCTTTAATTGCAACTTATAAACTTCTTCCGCTAGAATGCTCTGAGTAGGACGTTATGATTGGTTGGATGGTTTCCATTGAGTAACCACCCGGTCTGTCTGTGGTATATGGCGTCGGGCCCCGGCCAGACCTACTGCTATATGCTATGCGATGGATAGGGGGGTGTTACACCTTTCCCCAGGTTGGTAGAGCTACCCCTAGCGTACCTGCACCCACCTATAGAGGAAGGGAAACAGTGAGGTCCCCTATCCCGAGTTCTGTACATGTGACTGCTAGGACTGCCATGAGCCCGCGGGGTGAGAGTAGTCCTACCCGTAAAGGTAGGCAAACGATTACGACATATCTGTCAAGTGGCGCTCCTGATCTTGGCTCTATTGAGCATCCTACCCCGATTACGCCCTTCGGCCCTATTAAGTCTCTCCCCGAGTTGCCTGAATTATTCGTTGACTCTCCTGTTGAGTCTAAGGCGGTGTCTAGGACTGTGCCCGTCACTGAGGACGAGGTTGAATATGCTGGCGATTTGAGTGACGATGAGGAGATTAGTTACCCTAGTAACCTGGACGAGGATTTCTCCTCTGAGGAATCATCTCCTCTTCCTTTCGGCGATGTTTCTGAGGCGTCTCCCTTGATAGTTATGGAGTCTTCTGATGACCCTGAGTCAGAAGACATTCCGGCTGAGTCACCCTATGTTGAGAGCTTACCTGTTACTGATTTAGGTGATGACCTACTAGAATAAGAGCTAGTTCCTTCTAGCCCGGAACATATTGAGGTGCCCATTTATTTAGCTTCCCCGTTAGATCAATCAAGTCGGATAAGTGCGAGTGAGGATCACAATATTATGATGATTGATCCAGGATTGGTAGATGTTTCAACGATGTTGGAAGAGTCACCTTGGGATGGATGTTTATCTTGGGATAATCTTAGTGGTGCACATCCGGGAGATAGTTAATTGATATTATCATCATTGCTTGAGGGTCATACTAATTTAGATTCTCCCCAGGATTCGATTTTCCCAACCATCCATCATGATTTAGACAATATACCTACTTCATGGGAAGATTTGGTTAGTGAAGGATGTGACGTTTGGAAGATTTGGTTAGTGAAGGATGTGACGTTTGGAAGATTTACCCTGTGTGGGAAGGCTATTTGTGGATGACGGTAGCCCTGAGGACCCGATAGACATTTCTTTGATGTTAGCTCCTTCGCCAGAAGCCCAAAATGGATTAGAAATTTTGTCAAGTATGATTTTGCCTACTTTTGAGACCAATACTGATTCTGATTTGGACGAATTATCTAGTGGGTTGGAAGACATGTCGGCTGAGTTGGTAGAGTCACCCCGTGATGAATGTTTATCTGATAGTGAGTTAGATGATGACGATCCGGCTGAGTTTTCGGTAAGGACGAATCTACTGTTTGATTTTTCCTTTGATTTTGATGGTTTGCACCTGGAGAATTTTTCTTGAACATTAAATCCATGTTTTGACGGTGAGTATGATTTAGTTCCTCCTCCGAAATCGACCATGCTGACTCCTCCTCCAGTTAACTTGACTCGATTAGATGACTTGTTAGGGAACGAGCTTGTCATTTCTAGCCCAAGATATCCAGAGATGTTTATTTATCCAGCTCCCCCATTAGACTTACCCAGACGTATGTGTGTGAGCGATTTGTTAGTTGTCGCGTTCGGTCTTTCCACTACTTTTCATAGATCTGACTATGTCGTTCCTAGGGTGGACCATTCATCTGACCGCTTGACGTTGGGTAAGGCTTCATTTTGGACTGCTAGTGATTCCATGGCGATGGTACATTTTGATGTGGTGTCCCCTAGACACAATTATTTGCCAAGCCCGGTCGCTTGCATTTATCCTCTGCCTTTTGATGATCCGTGCATGCACACTTTAGTGAACGTAGATAGGTATGTTGAGTTGTGTCTCCCGCACTACCTTTCAACTCCGGGAGCATCCAACTCTATAGTTGGTGATGAGCGTTTTCCGCAGACATTTCTCTGTGAAATTTTTAAATCTAAATTTAAAACTACGACGTTGGACTTCACAGAAATCGTTAATGAATTTATAGCACCCGTGCCACCAGACTTAGTCCCGTTATTTTCTACTGTTAACTCAAGTCATATTGCACATGGGTTCACCCCTCACGGTTTTAATTTAATTAGGCGCATTCTTAACATCTTAGTTTATCAAAATGCATCCTTTAAATTACTTGCTAGTTTGTATCGGAGAGTCTCCCACCGTTATGTGGATGATTTGGTTTTGGCATGTCTCACCCCTGAACGGATGCCCCCGGGCACCTTAAAAATATTAACGAATCGACAAGTCCATCCTTTGCGAATCTTAAGGGAGTTTGGAAACATGATATTTCTTTTAGAATTTTCCACTGATTGGGGCATAGCTTCTATTTTCATCATTTCATATTTTACACTTCATGCTTCTATGCCACTTGAAATATCTACCTTTCCGTATATATTTTCCACTTTGTTCTCTTTGGGTCTGGGTAGTGAGTTTGTGCTTGGATCGCTATCTTCATTGGTCGTCACTGGAGGTACGTTGGTTGTTGATGATGAATTTTGTTTTCCTTTATTGCCTAATGCGTTGCCAAGGTTCCCTAGGAACATATTTTTGCATGACAGGATACTCCAGGTTGGTGTGCCCTCCTCTCCTAGTGGTGATGTGTGCCGCTTCATGGTTCTAATGGAAGATGCTTTTCCGCACCTGTACAATCAGATCTACTCATCGGTGATGAGTACTTTTGAGCGGGGGAGGATTGATGGAGACGACGGCCCTCAACATGTTGAAGACGATGACGGCGTGCTTACGGAAGATATTTCTCCGCCTCCAGATAAAAACTTGCGGCATCGTGACGACCATGTGGAGCGACGCCAAAATATCTGCCCGCGTCGCAAACCAATATATTAATAATTAATAATAATTAATAATAATTATTAATAAATTATTATTAATTATTAAGTCACTTTTTATGTTTTGTTTTATTATTATTTTATTTTGCAATGTTATTTAATTTCATGTATGATGGGTGCCTATAACCATCAATTGATATCTTTATTTAATGTCATTAATTATTGTTTTGTTATGATATGATGGGGGTCATTAGCCATCATGAGTGGTTTAATATTGTATGGTGGAGATTGAGTGGTGTAGCCTAGATATAGGCCTTTTCATGAAGGATTGAGTAGAGAATGAAAAAATTGAAAACCAAGGATTCAAAATTTGTATTTCCCCACCCCCCCCTCCTCACTCTTCCCCTCTTGGAAAATTCATTTCCTCCTCCTCCTCTCCTCTCCTCCTCTCCAAAATTTCAGCCTCCCCCTTTCTTTCCCCCCTCTCTACCCCCTCCTTTCAAATATTCGACCAATGCCTTCAATACCTCTCCCAAAATCGGCACCTTCATCAACCACACCAAGGACGGCTATCCTCCTCTATACAAACCCGACCACCACCTTCCCCCTCACCAAAAAAAACGATCAACCCCTTCCTTGAAGAAATTCAGCCAAGGCTAAAGGCTTGCTGTTGTGGATTCTTAAACCTCGGCGTGAAGCGACGAAGGAGGACAAGTTCCTCTCCATCCGGCGTGACTCCGGTGGAGCCGTTGAAGGTCGAACCAAGTAGAGAGTAATCGGAATCATCCATTCCGGTTGGGTAACGAATATATCTTCTACTCTGTGATTTTCCCTCTTGATAGATCTTGTGGCATATGCGTGTTGCGTGGCTTGTGAAATGCTTGAATTTTCATGGTTAATTTTTTCATAGATCTTGTTGGTGTTTTCTTTTTTCTGTTTAAGTTCGTGAGGCCGACCCTCGTTTTATTTTGTTGGGAGAGAACCACCCTTGTCCGAATCTTTTGTTTTCGGTGGATTCTCTTTTGGTACAACAACGCTCGACCGAACCGTGTGGGTACCTTTTGCTTGAGAGGACCTTGGCCTATCGCCTTGGTATTATCTTGAAGGGCTTTGCGAACTCTCCGTCATCTCTAAATATTGGAAACACAAATTGTGTCATTGCTGCGTTTAAGGCTTCAGCGTGGCTTGAGAGTTATCGGAGAGCATTGCGTTAGTTACGTCGATCACCATAACGCCCAAAAGGACTAGCCTGCATCATGGATGACCCATTGGGCATGCGCACCTTCAACTCTGGATCCGCCGAGAAAGACTCAACTCCAATTCTATGGATAAAGCTTTCCGCAAGAAAAGAGTTTGACGCTCCCGTATCAAACAATACCCTAGCGGGGTATCCAGGAACCAACACAAAGCCTAAACACAGGCAACAAACATAAACGGTCTCAAAATCAGATTTCTTTTCCTCTGGCGTCTCTGTCGCCCTCAGAAGCTCTTGCATCTGTGCCTACCAATCCTCTGCATCAGTCGGTGTGCCAATTCCCTTAAATGTTGGAGGATGGAAGCTCAGAAAATATTTCATCTGCCGGTCCCCATGCCCGACAACCACCCTTTCGGCCAACAGCTCTACTTGCCTGGCTTCTCCGCCCGGCACGGCCGTCGCCATATCCGGGGTAGCAGGAGTTTCTACCTGAGCAACAGGGGTTGCAATTTGTACTGTCGCTACAGCTCAGGCTGCCACCATTGCTTCTGCAAGCATGCGACAAAAATCGATCGGGTTTACACCCATGCCCAAAGGACCCTGAGCAGTAGCGCTGCTTGCCGAAAACTCTTCTCTTGGCCTCGACGTCCCCGCCTCATTGCTTGCACTCTTAACAAAAGCAAGGTAATAAGAAATCAGTCTCTAATCACAAGACTCAAACATAAGGACACTCACGGTCCCGCGATACTCCTATGTGGATAACTTCTATACGCGATCCGATTACATTAAATCGACTGCTAAACCTGACCTTGGACACTAACCTCCCTCTAATACCAAATTGTAGCACCTCCCCTGTGATGACCATATAATATGGGTCCGGCCGGAGCCCCCAACATACGGAGGCTACAGGTTTAGCATTAAAATATGGTATTAACTACCCAACTCAAAACTCAGAATAAAGCAACAGCGGAAACATACCAACAAAACTAGAAGTTATCCACTACCAAACAGGAGTATCTAAATGGCCTTAAGTCCTTACACAAAATAAGTCCAAAACTGAATGACAACACGGTCAAACATCATCATACAAAAGCACTCCAAGGCTACCTCGGCATAAAAGCCGGATATACCAATAACATGGAGCATCATAGTCAAGAAGAAAATAAGCTAGTAAGCATGGTAATCACTTCATGAGGCTTAGGCCTTTTCGGCCGGCGCACTTGCTCCCGCTTGCGATCCTTGCCCTGTAAAACTTTGAGGTAATGTGGGTTAGCAAAGGCTGACCTCTACTGTGTAACTAACACAACTCCTCCCGGCTGCCCCTCACGGACCCCGGGGTACACCTCCAACCTGCAAGTCAGCACTTCGTATGCCATATACATAAACATGTAAAGCTTTAAAAATAGGCTTGGATGTCTCAAACAACAAACATGTTTTTTATGTTGACCATATAATCAAAGGGGCCTACTATGTAGCATGTATGCAAACTCGGGCTTCACCCAAGGCACCCTATCGCGTATGTATCTAGCAATCATCATAACAACTGGGTACTTCCAATTTCCCCATTGGCGTCAAGCCGCAAACAAAAAGGGTACTGCAATTCCCCTAACGGCATACAAGTCGCCGCACGGAAATCTTGCCAAGGCCCTACCCGCTCGTGGGTCTTAGACCCGGGCTTGCCTGCAAGCTCTGACTTCTCACGTCAGGATTCCGTCTCACACACAAACTGATTCTAAGAACCCTTGCTGGACCCCACCTGCTCGTGGGCTTCATTCCCTGGGCTTTTCCTATGCTTGGCATTCTCGTCAGTCTCACAGAAGGGGACTAGTCTCGCCGGGACACTATCCCCACATAACTTGTACGTCACGGGATAGCCAGCCGACCACGGAGACAAAGCCGCACCTTAGCACATCACAATCCATAGTTTTAACCACCCTAATCCATCATTCGTACTGCAACGTTCCCGCGCACTAAGAAAACCATCTACCGCCAATGCGGAGCTAACCTTGTCCGGTTCCGGCTACACGTACTCACTCAAAAAGGGGAAAAACACATACATCACAAATGGCATCTTGCCGCAACGGATTTCTACAAAATCCTTAAGTCTCGCTAAGCAACATCACCGAGTCGGACTAATGGTCGCGACTACATGTAATGCCCCCGATTTTTTCGATGATTTTATTTATATGGGTATCGTGTAATGCCCCAAAATTTGAAAGAAGGATGAGCAGCGTCGAGAGCCAAGTTTGGGTCTTGGTGAGGGTCACACGCCCTAGGACATGGGCATGTCCATGGCCGTGTTGTACCGGGTTCGTCGAGAGCCCGGGAAGTCGATGATTTTTCACTCCGTTCGTCGACTAGTGGGGGACACGCCCTCTGACACGCCCGTGTCGGAGCCCGTGTCGCAGGCGTGTTCCCTCGAGTGTCAACATAGTTGTGTCGACACAGAGGTGTCGACACAGTTGTGTCGACACAGAGGTGTCGACACATTTGTGTCGACACAGGGGAGGTGTCGACACAGTTGTGTCGACACAGAGGTGTCGACACAGTTATGTCGACACAGGGGAGGTGTCGACACAGAGGTATCGACACAGGCAGGGAACACAGCCTAGAACATGGGCGTGTCCACGGCCGTGCCAAGCGTGCTCGACGAATTTCTGCGAAGTCGACGAAGAGGTAGTCGACGATCGTCGAGACTTCGAACACGGCCTGAGACACGGGCGTGTCCCTGGCCGTGTCCTTCTCGGGTTGTAGCCGGGACGTGTAAGGGGTTGGACATGGCCTGGAGCCCAGGCGTATTTGGGTTGGACACGGTCGTGTCAAATGTGACACGGGCGTGTCATGGACTCATGTCCTGGTTTGGGTGCGACGGTTTCGGCGTCGAATGGGGAACATGGCCTTGGACATGGGCGTGTCACAAGCCGTGTTCGGCCCAGGTGTTTTGATTTTCAGTTCGGATCATGGCCGTTCTTTCCCTTCTTTTGGGATCTGATGGTCTAGGGTTGCCCTTACTGAGTTAAGTCCAGGAATAGGGTTTAGAAACCCTCATTCTTCTTCAAACACTCTCTTTCTAAGATCTAGAGAGAAGGGAGAGCAGGGAAGAAGGTGAAGGAGAGATCTGGCTGTTGGAGAGGCTTCGGTGCTCCAAATCGCGAGCTGGGTCCGGATCCGAGGAGGCAAGGGCGTTGCGAAGGTTGTCATCCGGCTAAGTTTCCATGGCTAGGAAGAGGGGTCGGAAGGTAACGACACTTCTCCTCTTGGTTTTAGGATGCATGTTTAGCATCTTTTACTTTCTAGTTTTTTGGGCACCAAACTCTCAAATGAGAGGGGTTTGGGTCGCCAAGGTTCAAGAGGAACCTCCGAGTCGATTGAGTCCGTCATCGGCATGTTTTTGCATTAGAGATCCGCTCCGTTAGTGGATTAGGCATGGTGGATGAAGTCGTAGTCGCGACCGTTAGTCCGACTCGGTGATGTTGCATACGAGCTTTAAGGATTCGTAGAGATCCGTTGCGGCAAAATGTCGTGTGTGATGTTTGTGATGTTTTCCCCCTTTTCTCGAGTGAGTACGTGTAGTCGGAACCGGACAAGGTTAGCTCCTCAATGGCGGTAGATGGTTTCTTTGGTGGACAAGGTTAGCTCCGCATTGGCGGTAGATGGTTTCCTTGGTGTGCGGGGACATTGTAGTATGAATGAGGGATTATGGTGGGAATGGTTTTTGGATTGTAATGTGCTAAGGCGAGGCTTTGTCTCCGTGGTCGACTGGCTATCCCGTGACATGCAGGTCATGTGTGGAGAGTGTTCCGATGAGACTAGTCCCCTTCTGTGAGACTGACGAGAATGCCAAGCATGGAGCAAGCCCGGGCAATCAGGCCATGAGTGGGTGGGGTCCAGCAAGGCTTCTTAGAATCGGTCAGTGTGTTTGATGGAATCCTGGCTTGAGAATTCGGAGCTTGCAGGCAAGCCCGAGTCTAAGACCTTGAGCGGGTGGGGCCTTGGTAAGAGTTCTGTGTGGCGGCTTGTATGTCGTTGGGGTAATGTTGGTAACCCCCTTTGTTTGTTGCTTTATGCCAATGAGAAAATCATGAGTACCCATATGATGTGATGATGTGCTAGATGCATACGCGATAGGGTACCTTGGGTGAAGCCCGGGTTTTTGCATACATGCTGCATAAGTAGGCCCTTTCATTATATGCTCAACAATAGAGAACGTGTATGTTGTTTGAGACATCCAAGCATGTTCTTAGTGCGTTACTTGTTTATATATATTGTATATGAAGTGCTGACTTGCAGGTTGGAGGGGTTCCCCGGGGTCCGTTAGGGGCGGCCGGGAGGAGATGTGTTTGTTACACAGTTTGAGGTCAGCCTTTGCTGACCCACGTTACAATCAAATTTTTACAAGGCAAGGATCGCAAGCAGGATCTAGCTCGCCGGCCAAAAGGGCTTAAGCCTCATGAAGTGTTACCGTTTTGTTGTAGCTCTACTTTTATGACATTATATGTTTGATGCTCATGTTTTCCGGCGTGCATGTCGAGGTAGTCTAGGAGTGCTTATGCACATTTATGACTGGGATTATTATTTGAGCTTTGGACTCACTTTTGTTATAAGGCCTTAAGGCCGCTTCGATACTCCTATATGTTGTGGATAACTTCTAGTCTGTTTGCTTTTTTCGTTATGTTGTGGTTATGAGTTTTGAGATCGGGTAGTTATATCATCTTATAATACTGAAGCTGTGGCGTCTGTATGTTGTGGGGCCCTGGCCGGACCCATATTATACGGTCATTACAGGGGAGGTGTTATAATTTGGTATCAGAGCCAGGTTAGGTTCAGGGTCAGTGCATATAGAAGTTATCCACATAGGAGTAATGCGGGACCATGAGTGTCCTTATGTTTGAGTCATGTGATTAGAGACTGATTCCTTGTTTTCTTACTTCCTTGAAGAGTGCAAGCAATGAGGCGGGTACGTCAAGACCAAGAGAAGAGCTTTCGGCGAGCAGCGCCATAGCTCAGGGTCCTTTGGGCATGGGTGTAAACCCGGCCGACTTCTGCCACATGCTTGCAGAAGCAATGGTGGCAGCACAAGCTGCAGCAACAGCTCAGGTAGCAACCCCTGCTACACCGGATATGGCAACGGCTGTGCCGGGCGGAGAAGTCAGGCGAGTGGAGCCCTTGGCAGAAAGGGTGGTTGTCAGGCATGGAGACCGGCAGATGGAGTACTTTCTGAGCTTCCATCCCCCGACATTCAAGGGTGTCGGTACTCCGACTGATGCGGAGGATTGGTGGGCACGGATTCAAGAGATTTTGAGGATGGCAGAGACGCCAGAAGAGAAGAAATCTGAGTTTGCGGCATTCATGTTGGAGGGAGATGCAAAGTTGTGGTGGGTGAGCCATAGCGGCCGCCAATTTCCTGGACGCACCCCGTCCATGGAAGAATTTGGGGATGCCTTCCTAAAGAAGTACATACCTGTTTCGACAAGGTTGGCCCTTCAGAGGCAATTTCTGCACTTGATGCAGCAAGATAAGACGGTGGACGAGTATGTTCAGGAGTTCACTCGTTTGGGTCGTTACGCGGGGGCGACCATGGCGGATGATGAAGAGAGGGATAACCTCTTCTACCAGGGGCTGACGGAGAATCTAAGGCAACCCCTTATTGCCATGAAGAGAGCTGGTTTTAATGAGCTGGTTGAGGCTGCCAGGACGTCGGAAAGTGATCTAGAGCGAAGCTAACGTCACAAGGGTTTTGCACCCAAGCAAGGAGAAGGGAAGCCTTCTCAATCCCAAGGAAAGTCGGAAGGAAATAGATGGAGGAGGAAGCCTCACCCGTACAAGTCCGGTGATAAAAGTAAGTGGACGTCCGGAGGGTCTCACTCTAAGGGTCCACCGAAGTGCTTCAACTGTGGTAAGGTGGGGCACATTGCTCGTTTTTGTAACCAAGGAGGTGCGGGGCAGGAGACAAGGCAGGAGCAGACTGTGTGCTCCAGCCCCAATGTTGCAGAGAAAGGGAAGATGGCGGAGTCGAGCGCTTCTTTGTTCCAACTGGTGCAACCAAGGACTTACAACCTTCAACAACAGGAAGCGATCCGCCAACCCGATGTGGTGACAGGTATGAGGAAGTTTAAGTTTAGCCTTGTGTTTCATGCTTTTAGACCGTTATGATTGATGTCTATGTTTTAGGCTTTCTGTTAGTTTCCGGATACCCTGCTAGGATATTGTTTGATACGGGAGCGTCACACTCCTTTCTTGCGGAAAGCTTCATCCGGAGGATTGGGGTTGAATCATTTTAGGTGGATGCGGAACTGAAGGTGCGCATGCCCAATGTGTCATTCATGACCACCGGGAAGAAAGGGCGCATTTGTTGGGAGTTAAGCGGAGTTGACTTTGTGTTGATAGCAGCGGTCCTACCATTGGTCGAGTTTGATGTGATTTTGGGAATGGACTGGCTAGCGAAGCAACGTGCCAGTATTGATTGCCTATCCACGGTGGTGACCCTAAGAAGCAAAGGGCAGACGGAGGTCAAATTTGAGGGCCTTAATGGAGTGGCATGTTCTCTGATTTCGGCCTTGTAGTTGGCGCGGGCAGTTAGCTAGGGTAGAGTAGCGCTTGTAGTATTATTGGAGGTTCGCCTTTCGAGGTTATCACTTGGGGAAGTGCCAGTGGTGTCAGAGTTGGAGGATGTATTCCTGGATGAACTTCCTGGAGCGCCTCCTCGACGGGAGATCGATTTCTCGATTGCGTCAGTACCGGAGGCTAGGTCAGTGTCGCATCCTCCGTTTAGGATGGCACCAAAGGAGTTGGCTGAACTCAAGGTACAGTTGCAGGAACTATTGGAGCAAGGGTATATCACACCCAGTTCTTCACCGTGGAGCGCGTCGGTGTTGTTTGTAAAGAAGAAAGACGGTAGTATGCAGCTGTGCATAGACTGCCGAGAGCTGAATAAATTGACAGTCAAGAATAAATATCTGATTCCTCGGATAGACAACCTGTTCAACCAGTTGGTGGGGTCGGTAGAGTATTCAAAGTTGGACCTAAAGTCAGATACTATCAGTTACGGATTCGGGACGAGGACATACCCAAGACAGCATTGGGTACGAGGTATGGAAACTTCGAGTTCTCGGTGATGTCGTTCGGGCTAACGAACGCACCATCGGTATTCATGGATTTGATGAATCGAGTATTTTGAAAATACTTGGACTCTTTTGTAGTTGTCTTTATTGATGACATCATGGTGTATTCCAAATCAGAAGTGGAGCATGAGACTCACTTGAGAATGGTCTTGCAAGTGTTGAGGGAGAACCAGTTGTATGCAAAGTTCTCGAAGTGCGAGTTCTGGTTAGAGAAGGTGACATTTTTGGGCCACATGATTAGTGGGGATGGGGTGGCGGTAGATCCAACAAAGGTGGAAGCCATCAGAGATTGGCTGATTTTGAGAACCGTGGCGGAAGTCCGAAGTTTTCTTGGACTAGCCGGGTATTATAGGAGATTCGTGGAAAACTTTTCGCAGATAGCTCTACCCCTCACCTCACTCACTTGTAAAGACCAGAAGTTTGTGTGGACTCAAGAGTGTGGTCAGGCATTCGAGACGCTGAAGGAAAGACTGATGACGGCTCCAATCCTAAGTCTACCGAAAGGGACCGAAGGATTTCAGATCTTCAGTGACGCATCGGGATGCGGTTTGGGTTGCATTTTGGTGCAACATGGCAGGGTAATAGCTTTTGGGTCTAGGCAGCTGAAACCTCGTGAGAGTAATTACCCTGTCCATTACTTGGAGTTGGCGGCGGTACTTTTCGCATTGAAAATATGGCGACACTATGTCTATGGTGCGAAGGTGGAGACCTTCACGGATCATAAAAGCCTGAAGTATCTCTTAGATCAAAAGGACTTGAATATGCGGCAGCACATGTGGGTCGAGTTCCTTGGAGACTATGAGGTGGCGATTCAGTACATGCCAGGTAAGGCCAATGTGGTGGCCGATGCATTGAGTAGAAAATACTCTGGGCAAGGGAATTGGATTGACGCTCATGATGAGCGGTTGCTGCGGGAATGGGAGTCCCTCGGCTTGTAGTGCGTAGCAAGGGGCAAGTCCAGCATGGCTCGGTTAAACTGGATTGAAATGCAGAACAACTTGTCCGATTGTATTCGGGAAGTGACTCGTTTGGATGTGGAGTTTCAGCCATTCGTGGTGTAAGCTCAAAAAGACGAGAGCAGCGCCTGGGAGATGATTGACGGGATTCTGAGTAAGGAGGGAAGGATTTGTGTACCGCAGTTCGGCAAGCTCCGTGAGGAGTTGATGTTTGAGGCTCACTTCACAAAGTATTCCATTCATTCGGGCAGTACAAAGATGTACTTGGATATGAAGAGATCCTTTTGGTGGCCTGGACTGAGGCGGGACGTAGCTTTGTACGTGAATCGATGTCAAACTTGTGCCTTAGTGAAGGCCGAGTGTCAGAAGCCGGGCGGGTTCCTGAAGCCTCTTCCAATCCCCGAGTGGAAATTTGATGACATCTCCATGGATTTTGTGCATGGGTTACCTAGATCACAGCAGGGTAACGACGTGATTTGGGTGATTGTGGATCGCTTAACCAAAGTGGCTCACTTCATCCCAAACTGGAAGGAGGACAGCGTGGAGAAGCTGGTGGAGTTGTATGTTCACAACATTGTGCGACTGCATGGGATTCCTAAAAGTGTAGTCAGCGATCGTGAAGGACTTTTCACGTCCAAGGACTGGAGATTGGTTCAGAAGAGTCTGGGCACGAAGCTAAAGTTCAGTACGGCTTTTCATCCTCAAACTGACGGGCAAACTGAAAGGACGAACCGTACTATGGAGGATATGCTGAGGATGTGGGTTCTTGACTTCGGCAAGAAATGGGAGGAGCACCACTTCATGGTGGATTTCGCGTATAATAATAGTTACCAAGCAAGTATAAAGATGGAACCATACGAAGCTTTGTATGGGAGGCGGTGTCGAACTCTGATGTCATGGACAGAGGCGGGAGACACCAAACTATTGGGAAAAGAGGTGGTAGCTGATGCTTGTGAGTTGGTACGGACCATTCAAGA
Source organism: Platanthera guangdongensis (assembly GCA_039583875.1). Classification (NCBI taxonomy): domain Eukaryota; kingdom Viridiplantae; phylum Streptophyta; class Magnoliopsida; order Asparagales; family Orchidaceae; genus Platanthera; species Platanthera guangdongensis. The sequence continues at coordinate 70,382,531 of CM077148.1, forward strand.
GCGCATGAAACTGGCTCAAGATCGGCAAGCAAAATATTTTAATGCTCGCCACCGGAAGTTGGAGTTCGCGGTAGGTGATTGGCTCTATTTAAAGATCAAGCCGTTCAAAGGCATTTCACGGATTCGCCGACTCAAGAAGTTGAGTCCAAGGTTTTTGGGACCTTTTGAGGTTGTTGAACGGGTGGGTGAAGCAGCGAACCGGTTGGCATTGTCCGCAGAGTTAAGTGGATTATATGACGTCTTTCATGTCTCCGTCTTGAGGAAAGACTTGGTAGAGGCTAATGTGGTGATCAAATCGGCATCAGTGCCGATAGAGGAAGACCTGAGGATGCGGGTCCGTCCAGTTGCTATAGAGGATGCAGAAATTCGGCAGTTGCGGAACAAAGAGGTCAAACTCGTTAAAGTCCGATGGGACAACTCTGGCCGTGAGGAGCTCTCTTGGGAGCGAGAACAAACCATGCTGGAGGAATATCCAGAGGTTTTCGTTCAGGTATCATTTAAGTTTTGTGTACCTCGTTTTGTTTTGGTAATTTCGGGACGAAATTCTTTTTAGGGGGAAGAGAGTTGTAACGCCCCAAAATTCGAAAGAAGGACGATCAGCGTCGAGAGCCAAGTTTGGGTCTTGGTGAGGGTCACACGGCCTAGGACACGGGTGTAACAACCCCATCCGTTTACATAGTATATACTAGAAGGTTCGGCCGGGGCCCCACAGCATATACCACAAAACGGGCGGTGACGTCACGGTATGATACTAGAGTAGCGCAGTGTACCCTAACACATTGCATTCTAGTGGAAGCCTATAACACTACACTTAAACTCTACACCTGAATGTCCAACATATAAAACCTCCTCATTTTATACATCATAGGAATGTCTTATGACACACATAAACAGTTGGCCTTATGGCCTTACAGAGCTTTCAAACAGTGACCTTAAACATTGGCACGCACGCCGGCCACATCAAAAGAAAACATAACACTTTCACTTATTTTAGCCTTCGAGGGCTAGCAATGGCAGCAGCAAATACAGCAGGGACGTCAACCCTTATGCGTCCCGCTCGGCTCTCCAGCACCTGCACAGGGACATTTCACCCAAGGGTGGCAAACAGAGGCAACGGTCAGCATTCAGCTGACCAAATTATAATGACCCTACCCCTTTCTCAGGGCAGCGGTATTCTTCCTTGCAGGCATAGCATATCACAAGCATGTATATATATCTCATATAATGTGCTTTCGCGCACACATGCCATCACAACCGTCAGCCACCCGGCCCGACAGTCCGTGCACTCAGGGCACATTCTTGGTGTACTGGTAAACCAGTTGCCCACCACCGTTTCAGGGTCATAGCTTAACAGTAACTCACTTGAGCATTTACTCCATGGCGTGTAGCAGGAGTTTTATAGTCTTAGTGAACCGGGATTGGCCCGTATCCCCCCATTGTATCACGGCGCGCAGGCTTAAGACTCTTGATATGCGCTCCAACAGATCGCACTTTCAGGTCTCACGTCGGACGGACATAACGCAGGTTGGATCCTCCACCCCCCCCCCCCCCCCCCCCCCCCGTTGCTCAAACCGCCTTGCCATCACCGAGTACGGTGTACTCGCGGCTAAATAAAGGCGTGGGTAGGTCTCACTGATCCTGTCTGGCATTCAAGCCTGGGCATAACTCTAACACCCATTTCATCTTACCACATCAGCGGGTCTTTCCTGGGCACACCAGTACTTCCTGCTACTCTCTTCGCAGGTGGACACCGCAAATATCACAAATGTCAGGGGTCTTTCCTGGCTACCACGCCAGTATTTTCTGTTACTCTCTTCACAGGTGGACCCAACAGCACAAGCAGCACAAGCATTACAAACGGTATTTCCTGGAATTCCAATCCAGTACTTCCTGCTACTTCCTTTCACAGGTCCAACCCGTCGACTCCTAAACTACGCGTTTATCACGGAATCTTCTCTGGTTCGTATGCAACATCACCAATCCAGACCAACCTGTCCAGATGGGCTTCACACAGTATGCTTATTCCGTACTCTCTTTTCGGATCTATATGAAAGGGTATTCCATGAATTCACCCAAAGACTCCCACAATCAGTCACCCTTTGGTGGGGTAATCAGATTCATATGCCAAAACGGAAGCCTTCACATGGCTAAGAATAAAGGTCGTTACCCTTGAAGATCGCTTCGGTGCCATGAACTCCTAGCTGCCTAGAAAGAACCGCAACAGTTTTTCCTTCGCAAAGATGGTCACGGATCTCAACTTGACACTCTCAAGCTCCACCAGAGATCAAGAGATCAGACCCTTTACTTCTTCATCCTTCTTCCTTTCCCTTTCTCTCTCTAGATTTGTAGAAAGATGAAGGCCAACATAAAATGAGTTCTTTCATCTCAATCCATGGCCTTAAGGAAGCAGGAAGGCCTCTCAGCCCTTAGATCCCAGCTGAAGACAATGGACGGCCACGAAAAAGCTGTAAAATCACTTTTCGGGTCTAACACGCCCTGTGACACGCCCGTGTCACAGGCCGTGTACTCTAAGCGGTGAAAAAACCGCCTTATCCCGAAATAGGTCACGGCCAGGGTACACACCCGTGACGGCCAGGTCACGCCCGTGACATAGGGCGTGTACCTCACTCGAGTCCAATTCACGACCTACTCGAGAAGACTACTCGAGTAGTTAGTTATGACACGCCCGTGTCACCCACTCGAGAGGACTTACTCGATAGAAAGCCAACTACTCGAGTACTCGGATTGGACATGCCTGTGTCGGACGACACGCCCGTATCGGATGACATGCCCGCGTCACCGCCCTCTTACTCGAGTACTTTTCCACTTACTCGAGAGAAAAGTGTCGACCTCTCGACACAGCGGGACACGCCCTGTGACATGCCCGTGTCACAGGCCGTGTACCCCATACTCGACAATCATCGAGCGCAGTTCGTCGACCAAACCTCTGGTGTCAACCAAAGGAGGACACGCCATAGGTCACGCCCCCTGACACGCCCGTATCACGGGTGTGTACCTCCCAAAAATTTGTCGAACGAATTTTGTCGACCACACGGCCATCTGCTCAACCTGAGCAGGACACGCCCATGTCCCAGGCCATGTCACCCATGCCTGAACACAAATTGACTTTGGGGTGTTACAATCCTCCCCTCTTAGAAGAAATTTTGTCCTCAAAATTTGTACACAGGAAGGAACCAGCAAGCAAAACGTTATAACATCAAACCGTTTAGGTTACAACAAACTTTTCACTACTCAACCATTTTTACAAAAATAACTCAGGAAAATCAGCTCGTATGGTTTGTTCTCGCTCCCATGTAAGCTCCTCACGGCCGCAATGGTCCCATCGGACTTTGACCATCCCGACCGTCTTGTTTCGCAGATGCTTCTCGGCACGATCCTCAATCTGAATGGGCCTAACCTTCGTCGTTAACCCATACTCTATCGGCACACGATCATCCGCGATCACTTGAGCTGGATCTTTCACAGCCCTCCGAAGCACCGAGATGTGAAACACATCATGTAATCCACTCAAGTCGGCCGACAGAGCTAGTCGATATGCAGCTTCCCCGACTCGCTCGACCACTTCAAATGGACCAAGGTATCTTGGACTCAACTTTTTCAGACGTCGAATCCTGGATACGCCTGTGAAGGGCTTGATCTTCAGGTATACCCAATCGTCTACCGCGAACTCCACGTTCCGTTGCTTGGCATTGTAGTATTTCGCTTGTCGATCCTGGGCTATGAGTAGCCTCTCTCGAATAGTACGTATGGTCGAGTTTGCTTCATCGACTTCATTACGGTTATAAACTCTAGCTTCGCCCGCTTCTACCCAAGCCAAAGGAGTACGACACTTCCGGCCATACAAAGCTTCATACGGTGTCATACCAATGCTCACTTGGTAGCTGTTATTGTAAGCGAATTCCACCATATAGAGATGATCTTCCCATCTCTTTCTGAAGTCAAGGGCGCATATCTGAAGCATGTCTTCCATCATTCTGTTGGTTCGTTCAGTTTGGCCATCTGTTTGGGGATGAAAGTTCGTACTTAATTGTAACTTTGTGCCCAACAATTAATGAACTAGCCGCCAGTCAGTCGATGTGAACCGCCCGTCTCGATCACTTACGATGCTTTGAGGAACACCGTGTAAACGCACAATCTGGTCAACGTACAACTTTGCCAAAGTTTCCACTGAATCATCACGTCTATTCGGCAGAAAGTGTGCCACTTTGGTTAGCCGATCAACAATTACCCAAATGGAGTCATTTCTGCACTGAGATCTCGGAAACCCGTGCACGAAATCCATGGAAATATCGTCAAATTTCCAATCTAGAATCGGCAACGACTTCAAATAACCACTCGGTTTCTGGCATTCCGCCTTCACCATAGCACAGGTTTGGCATTTGGCCACATAAAGAGCAACATCTTTCTTTAGCCCTGGCCACCAGAACAACTTTTTCATATCTCTGAACATCTTCGTGTTCCCTGGGTGGATTGAGTACTTCGTATAATGCGCTTCATACATCAGTTCTTCCCTCAATTTACCCAAATTCGGGACGCACAAACGGCCATCTTTTCGCAAAAGACCGTCAGTCCAGGAGAATTTACCATCTGGCCCCTATTTATCATAGCGTAGGAGATCTTCATCCAACTCCGTTGCTCGTCAAATCCGGTCTGCAAGGTCATACTGCACCTCCGTCCAGTTCAAACATGCATCGACGGTGGAATTCTTGTCAACACAAGAAATCTCTAATGCTTCTAACTCCTGGATGAGACGTTCATCATGCTTTTGCAACCAGCTCGCCCTTGCCAGAGCTCTCTGACTTAAGGCATCCGCGACAACATTCCCCTTCACGGGAGTATAGTGAATCTCAAAGGAAAGTCCCCGAAAGACACTCATCCAGTTGTCTTCGGGATTTGGCTGTGGAGTCGGGGCTTGCTGAGCTCTGAAGGCCTCCAGTGTGGCTGTTAGTGTTTGCCCCATCTCCGTCTGCTGGAACAGGACAGGAGCCGGTGGAGGTGGAATTATATTCGGAGCCTGAGGTGTCCCCTGCTGTGGAGTAGGGTTCGTCGCAGGCTACAAGGAAAATTCCAATTGATAGATAGCGTACGAATGGAATAAAAGAAGGAGAAAAAATGGACTCCTACATGTGATTTCCCTTATGGGCACACCACTGCTTCCGCTGCTAGTTTGTCCGCAAACAAAGCTCGCGCGGGGGTGGCCTAAGGTTTTTGTGGACTACTTCTCTTTCGATTGAGGTTCGCTTTGATACCACTTGTAAGACCCCATTTTTTTTCTTTTTCAAACCCGGGGTTCTTATACCCAGAATCGCCGTTTTGCGGTGGCACCGACACTCGGGAAGGCCGCCACTACAAAACGTCGATTCTGTCGGCCTTTTCGATCATCAAGAGAGCAGTAATCATAAATGAAATATAATTGAGTCCACAAACATCTTATATAATGATAAACCACAATAAGTCCATAAAGAAAAGAGAGAGTGCTGCAAAAGAACAGTACAGATGAAAAATAAATGAGCTTAAGCCAGGTACATCAGATCCTCACTATAATCTCTCGCGGAAGCTATAAGAAAGACTAATCACTCATGGAGCTGGTCACCGGTGCTCCAGTACTAGACCGGCCCACCTCCATGCACACTGTACTACGCTGGTGCTGGTCCCTGAGCTGCTGGTCCCTGTCTCCCATCCGGAGCCCCTGTAATGTTGTGGTCCGAAAACTATTAGTCGTAAAGACAAAGTCCTATCATCCCCTACCCCTACCCCATGGCTCCTAGGCACCGAGTGGGGAGGAGGAAAGGGAAGCTACAATGGTGGAGAGTAAGCAAAGCAGGTGACAGTGTAACTAATCTAGCAGTTAATTTATATTGTATAAACAGCTAAGGAAGTAAGGTACAAACTAGTAGTTCTACAATAGTAAGTAGTAAGGTAAACAGGAAGAATAAGCAGCATATGTAAGAAAGACAAGGTAAGAAGTAAGTAACCTTAACTTATATGAATGCTCATACAAACCTATAAGTTAAGGGGTCTTCTACAAGGCTCCCATCGTATAAAAATTCTCATACCAATTTATACGTTGGGGTATCGGTTGTATGCAAGTATGAGTGTAGTGATATGATATGTCATGATTCATGCAAGTGCAACTCACGCACACGACTCTATGCGCACAGACCTTTAGTTCCCCCTATTTGGGCAGCTAGCTTCACTCCCAGGGACCTCCGTAGTGGCAAACAGAGATATTGGGTCGGGCCCCCCACTCCTAGGCAGGTATCCACACTACCAGGCCTAGCCCTTACGTACGCCTCTAGAAGGACACAACCTAGAGTCTCCGCGTACTAATGCTGGCCATATCCCCCAGACTTTCTTTGGCAAAGTGTCCCACACCCCTCGAGTCAACGTATCGACGTCGGTGTGAACGACCGTCCAATACTGAAGACCCACCACCTTATTTGTATCCAAAACCTTTTGAGCCACCGGCTCCCCGGACTATCCCGTTCGTTACATCTACCTTCCGAACCTACCGTCTGGATGGCTAACCAAACTAACCTAACCAACCTCCCGAGCTATCAGGGTGTGTGATTGTGATACCCTAGTTATACTAGATGCTCTTGAAGTTTATTATTCCGACTGTTTAGGTTAGCCCAGGACTGCCCAAGGTATTCCCCGTGAAGGGCTCTCGAGGGCACTAGAAACTATGATGGTTGTTGAAGCTCATCATTCCCTTTCGCAAGGCACTTACTATTGTTGGTTGTTACCCAACTCCCAATCCCTTTAATGTTGTACTGGATCTACCCTAGTGTATTTGACTCTTTCTCTCACACGGGGAAGACGATGTTTCATCGGCCCCGAGCACCTCTTAACACTAGTTAAACCTCCCACTCCTCATCATGACTCCCGACTATAGTCTCATTTCACTTACCAGATCCATACACTAATATCCCAACTCCCTAGGCTCATTCTGCACCATATTATGATCTCTGCAGTTTTTACTAAACGCAGATCATCCTAAGCTATATGATGTATGCAATGGGAGGTACTCCAAATATTCATCCAAAATCCCTATAATATTTATTGGAGGTCTATAATGGCATGATTAGCCTAAATCCAGAAGTTTATAATTTTTCTAATTTATTTGATAATTTATTTAATTTCCAAAGTGATCCAAATGCCTTAGTTTGAACAGGAAGTACTATTTTCAGGCATGCAAAATGTTCCACAAAATTATGATAAATAAAAGACAACTATTTATTAGTAAATTCAAGGTCTCCAAATTTTTCAATAATCCTTAAACTCTAAACATAATTTTTGAATATAACCTACATTAACCAAATTAAAGAGACAAGTACTGCCAATATACTTCTAAAAATTCTGAGAAAATTCAAGTATGAATATAAAGACATATAAGCACTTCAGGTCAAGTTTCACAATTTATTAGAGAAAAATAAACTCTATACTTGATTTTTTTCATAATAATTCATGTTAATAGGTTAATGAACTAAGTACACAATTATTCATTTAAAAATTGTAATAAAATTCTCATATGAGCATATTGACCTAGAAACACTACTGATCAAGTTTCATAATTTTCCAATTGAAAGGGAGCTCTAAATCTATTATTGATCATATTCTCGTATTTATACACTTGTGAAGTAAGTACTGGAAATTTACATCTGAAAATTACAACAAAATTCATATATGATCATAATGGTCTAAAACTCACTCTGCCCCAATTTCATAATCATCTAATGGATATTAAGATCAAATTTAAAACATAATTAATTATGGCTAATACTGGTATTACAAAGATGATACTAAAATTATTAATCTAAAATTTCCAACAAAATTATCCAAGGCTTATAATGAATTATGAATACACTACCCAAATTTCACAAGTTTCCATAGAGCTCTAATTACCTACCCTTCAAATTTAAGGATTGTGACATAAACTAGGGTTAGAAATTTGAGGGACTTAATCATCTCCAAATCCTCTAATATGTTTACCAAAGGACTTTAGCTACCCAAGAGTCCTCTCTACCAAATTTCAAGTCCATACAAGGGCATTTGACCGCATGCCCTTCATAAACCCCTGAAGTCCAAACTTATGGTTTGAACTTGGGTCCTAGGGAAATCCTACCCCTAACCACCCCATAACCCATATGAGGTTGTAAAAATCCATGAAAAACCAGTGGACAAAGTCTCAGCCTCTGTTAAGGTGATCTGACCACTTAAACCTCAAAGTGCACTTTTGACCTAAATACCCCTTATTAGGGCTAGGCTAGGGTTTGCCCAATTCCCAACCAAATCAACTCAAAATGAGGTGAAAATTTATACAGAACTCCTGATGACCCTAAGGACTACACACCAAAATTTGGGAGGGTTTGGAGGTCTTTAAGTCCCTAAAGTAATTTACCCTAGGATATTAAAATGATTTCAAAAACTAGAGAAATATTGTCCCCAAAAATTCTCATTTTTGGGCAGGACCTAAGTACAGATTAGGGTGACTCCCTATCCAAATTTCTGGTCATTTGGACAAGGGATGAAGTGGGGACACCCATTTCAACCTCTGTCTATCCCTAATTGTAGACCCCACCAAAATGAGTGCCCTGGTCAAACCAGGCATCCAAATTCGTTCAAATTAATTTAAAAGTAGAGTAGACACATAGGGATACAAATTATATGTTGACTAGTTTCTCTGACTTAGCCTCTAAGTAATTGTAATAATTAAAAACATTAAATACAAATAGTGTGATAGAAAAATACAATTGCTATAGTTTGATTTAATTAAATCCCGCACGAATCTTGGCGCAGGATCGGACGGCGTTGGGTCATCTTCTACCTCCAGCTGACCTCCCCGATTGCATCTTCCTGGAGCAACTTCCAAGCGCTGCCGTCGGCCACCCAGCCACCTCCCCGGCTGACCACCGCCCCCGCCACCTCTGTCAAGGTGGTGGCTATCGCCCGGTGGCGGCACAGCCGCCGGAGGGGTGGATTCTGGCGATGCTAAGTGTTCGATTTTTCATGAAAAACCAGGAAAACTCCTTTCCCCATTGGGCTCAATTGAGCCCGACTTTTATCCCTAGTGATTGTTATGATCTACCCATAGAGAGAGGAGGAGGGGAGGACCTTGCTTGCGGCCTAGAGACGCGTCGATTGCCGGGATGCCATTGGTGGTGGTGGCGCCGCTCGGATTTCTGTAACTATACAGTGGAAGGGCTCAAACTCTTCAGGTAAATAGTGGAGAAAACTCCTCTCTGGACACTGATGGTGTTTAAAGCCTCAGTTAGGGAGGGGAGAGGTCAAGTCATCAATGGCCATTAATGGCCATTGAAAGCTTGGCTAGGCCATGGTGGTTCTCCTCTCCTAGCCTCTCCCATGGCTGGGAAAACCCTTGGCCTCCTCTTAACTGACCAGGGGAAGTGGTTCCAGCAAGAGGAGAGGGCTCTTGGCCTCCCTAGCCATGAATGGCCCCTCCCTTCATCTTCTCTCTCCTCCATTAAAGGGAGAAAATGAAGTTTCCTCTCTCCTAGTCATCAGGTCTGACTTGGTCAACCCCTTTAGGCTATTTACAGTCCACTAATTCATATCATCATATGATTAAGAGTTGGTTAGCCCAAATGAGAGGGGGCTTGAGCTTGGGTTAGCCCATTTGGGTTGAGTTGACCTAAATTGGACTAAGGTTGACCTTAGTCCTTTTGACCCTTTGTGTCACCATCAATGTGTACTTGGCGACCTATTGGCCTCCCCTAGGGTCTAGGTAGGGATGGGTAGGGTTGACTTAGCACTTTGGAGGTCACATGACCCTTAGTAAGGGCACTTTGACCACTTTAGGGTTAGAGTTGACTTGGGTCAACTTAGCCACTAGGGTTGACCCCAATGGATCCTTGGTGACTCATTGACCTCACTTTAGGGTTAGGAGGGCATGGGTGGGGTCCACTTGGCTAAGGGAAGGTCAATTGACCCTAAGTAGGCTAGTTTGACCTATTTAGGGTTAGGGTTGACTTATGTCAACTTAACCACTTTGACTGCCCACAGTGGGTCCTTAGTGGCCCTATGGATTACCCAAGGTGTTAGGGGTGTTGTGTTAGGGTCATGGGATCAATTTGTAGACCTGAGGTCATCCTAAACTAGTGTTTAGAATTCTACTATTTGCAGACCATGTTGGCCTTCACCATCCTACCTAAGTTCACCTAGTCTACTGGGACTTCCTGGGGTTTTGTCATGACCTAGTCATGACAAAACCACTCATAGGGGTCTAGTTGTTTAAGGGATGTTAAGCATGTGTGGTTTTGCACTTGGCCAAATAAATTTCGGTGCGGCAACTGGCAAGAGTACGCAGGAGCTTCGCTTAGTGCACCAGCATTGAGGCATACGATAGGTCTGACTGGTAGTGTTGATACCGGTTTAGAGGTGTGTGAGGCCCAACCCACCACTTCTGTTTGCCACTACAGAGGTATCCTATGAGGTTAGGCTCTAGAAAAGGGGAACTAAAGGTCTTTGTGCACAGAGTCGAGTGTGTGTGTTACACTTGCATGATTCACATCATGGCATACTTGCATGTCATAGCATCATCATTGCATATAACCCCTGACACCTATTGTATAAAATGGTATGGGACGCTTTATACAATAGGCCTTGCAAAATGACCCCTTGGTCAATAGGTTTGTATGGGCATTCCTATAAGTCATGGTTACTTTCTTAGTTTACTTTCTCATAATGTACTTGTTCACTTGTTCTCGTGTATACTTATACTTCTTACCTGATATTGCTTACTTATACTTGTTATGGTTATGTGCTCATGTTAGACTAGTTTCGTCATCACTTGCTTACTTTATCACTCTCCACCTTCATTACCTTCCCTTTCCTCCTCTCCTCTCGGTGCCTAATAGCCATGAGAGAGGGGTGGGGGATGATAGGACTTAGTCTTTTAGACTAACGGTCGTTGACCGAATCATTTTAGGGGATCGCAGAGCCGCACTAGGAGATGCAGCCCAGAGGTCGGTGTGCTTGGAGACGGGAGAGTCTAGCACTGGAGTTCTGCCAGCAGGGACAGTGAGTCCCGATCCTTAGTATATATTATAGATTTTCTTCTGTAATTGAGTGACTTGTAGTGAGGATTTTGATGTATCAGGCAGGAGCCCTCAGTAGTACTTTATTTTATCATTTCTATGGACTCTCCCTTCGTCGAGATTTATTTATATATATGTGATTCTGGTGGACTAGTATTGAGTTTTACTTTACTCATGTACTATTTATACTTTTACTCTTCTTTTCTGCGATCGATATAGCCGGCAGGATCGGTGTTTTGTAGTGACGACCTTCCCGGGCGTGTTGGTGTCACCGCAAAGCTGCGGTTCTGGGTATAAGACCTGGTTGGTTTTGCAAAAAAAGAGGGGCCTTACACCATCATACACCGCAAATGCTCAAAACCTAGTAGAGTCCGACAAGGTAGTAACAGAGGGATCAAACATTGCGGCGGTGGGTTCGCCCATAAATAACAACCGCAACGAAGAAAAAATCAGGAAGTCACACCCTGCAACGATCCGGGTTTAGAGCTCAAGGGCACACCACAACCCAATCGGGGCCTGGCGGCTTGTCTCGCCCCACGATATCGCCACGAAGAAAACATGATATAAATCTCAAGACAACAATGACACATCGGATTCTACTAGACAATTCTAGATTTAACATGGATGATCAACCTTTAGGAAAAAGTTACAATCCTAAATAAACTCTGACACGTTCTTACATGAAAGTTGAGGAACAATAATAAGAGTGAAATTTAACCACATCATCAAAACGTATAACACTTACAAGGTTAGGTACAAAATCAAGAACATGAGAATTATAAATTGAATTAGACAAGAGATCTAAACAGCACTATATTCAGCAAGTTATTAAAAGTCAAGATATTAAAAAGTTAGAAATTTCTGCAAAATGGGATAAGGGAAGAGCAGGAGAAAACCATCACTTGCCTTGGTTTTACCATAGAAGACCTCAAATCGCACCACGGCGTAGATCGGGACCAAGAAAGACGAGGGAGAATGAAATCTAACAAAAAATGGCCAAAAATAGGAGTTAGGGGCGAAATCCCTAGCAAGAAAAACTAAAGGAATGGGGAAGATTTTACCACGATGGCGTGGCTCTCGATTAGAGCTTTCCAAATCTATATTCGATTGAAGATTTCGAGCACCGGAGCGCCGTCGGCGGCCACCGAAAGATTCACGAACGGACATTTTCTCTCTCTCGCTCACACCTCTGGTTCGGGAAGAAGGAAGAAATTTGGACTAAGGAGGAGGAGAAGAAGTTTATCTTTTATATGTATAATAATATAATATAAGGATTTGTACACTTAAGTGAAGGGATGAGGTTCGGCTGAATTGGAATTTCGAAATGAAGAATGGATTTCTCAAGTGGAAGAAAACTACTCGAGTAAAAGAAACATTACTCGGGAACAGGTAGAAGACTACTCGAGAACGGACAGAAAGGTACCCGGGAATAAGGTAGAAGACTACTCGAGAACAGGCCAGGGCCTTCCCGAGAACTAATAGGGACTTCTCGAGAAGAGTGTGGCTTTCTCGAGTGAAGAGGGAAAATTCTCGAGAGAAGACCATGGTCTTCTCGAGAACAACAAGATGTTTTCTCGAGAATGAAGGGCAGTTCTTGAGTGCAGGCAACACCGATCGAGAACTAGAACAACACCTTTCGGGAAACAAAGTAGAACGTCACGAGAACAAGTATACACTTTTCGGAATAGAAGGACATTTCTCGAGAACAACAAGTCTTCTCGAGAACCAGAAGAACGGCTCTTGAGTACGAGAAAAGCATTTCTTGGGAGCAGAGCATCTTTTCTCGAGAACAAGTATGCACTTCTCGGGAACAGAAGAACATTTCTCGAGAAACGAGGTTGTTCATCACAAGTACCAAAGTAGGGTAATTTCAGAAATTTCGACAAATATTCTGGGATAAAATGCTGACTCTGTGAATTTAGAAGCGAAGACAACCCTAGAATCTGACGTACCATTCTTGAGACACAACAACAAATGCTTACACAAGAAAAAATCACAACGAGGGTCCAAACACAAGCTGGTACTCCAAAATGCTCGGATCGCAATAAAACTGGACAAATCCAAAGCCTCAAAACCTCATCCTTTAAATCAAGGAAGACATTCAACTCAAATCAAAATCCCAAAATCCGGTCAACCAGACCCAACGGGCGCAAAAACGCACAAATGGTGCAGCGCTGTCAACAAAACGTAAGAAGGGGGTAACGCCCCGGCGTCTTAAATATGACGACACCAAATCAAATAATAACATCGGAAAATCAGGGGCGTTACACCTAGATAGGGGAACCACTATAAATTTTGTGTGTGTTATGTGTTGTGAATTGTTCTTTACTTATGTTGTGTGTGCTATAAATTGTGATAATATTACTGTTATTTAATAATGGACAAAGAATTGAAAAGGAATTTCTAAAGGCCGCATATTCACCCCCTAGGTGACTATCTACCCATAGGCGTGACTTTCACATTGAGGGCGAGTAAGGAAGGTAAATACCTCTCTTAGCATTAAAACTAAATCTTTCGAGTAAATATTGTATGACACCTCCATCCATTACATGAAATATAATAGAAGGTCTGGTCGGGTCCCCACACTATATGCCACAAACAGGCTGTAAGACCCCCCCCCCCAACTTTGATCTGGGTCGGGCCGGAGGGGATACTACTGGCCCAAGACGTCCACCAAGATGCTCCTTAGGGGAAAGGATCCACCCTATCCAAGCACTAGTTGGACGTCTTGCTCGGCTCGAATCACAACATTCATAACCCATCAGAGTATAGCGGAAGCATTATCAGGAAACCACTACAGATATATATAGCACATCATATAATAATACAGAGGTTCTAGGGTCGAAGCCTAAGTGTTTATATAAGCTCGTGGGCTATACACGTACTACATATAACCCTCACACTCACTCTCCCTATGCTGCTCGGCGGTACTCACGTATCTAAACTTCGAGGACGTCGGGGGTGCATCTGCTCGAGTAGTCCTAGCCGCTGGCGTAATCTCCTGCGACAGCGGGTCACTACGATGCTCCATTTCCTGTGAATGGTTTTTTAGATAACCGCTAGTAACAGAACTAAGTGGAAATAAATGTCCTCCCCGGATCCATATCCTGGGGACGAGCACACACCCACCCAACAGAAGTAAATAGTCGAAGCAAGAGAGGGTTAGCACAACATTTCATATATGTATAGCTAGGAGCAACTATAAAAGAGTGCAGGATAGTATAACTGGGAAACGCAGCAGACATATAAATCAGTTATAACAAGGCTCCACTAGCACATCAGGTTTTCACATCTTATATTCTATCGCAAACATTCATAGCCGCACACACACCGCAGGCATTCATAGTCGCGCACACACAGCAGGAATTCATAGTCGCGCGCACAAACCCTATGTCGACATAGTTTGGACCGCTTATGTTCTAGCAGGGTAGCAAGGCCCGCGGGCCTCACCGAGGTGGCTGTCGGTGACAGTGGCTAGTCCTGCTACTTCTGGGGGTGGTCGTACCGCACATCCCCAGGCCCTAACATATAACCTTGTGTACTACTGGATGTGAGCGACATCCGGCGAATCGTTTTGGCCGACCAGTAGAGGAAAACCCGACGGGGAATAATATAGCGGCCGGTCAACCGTGGTACCCATCTCCCTGTCGCCTTGAGTGGTCGACCTTCCCACACCGGTACGAACGGTCTGCGGGATGGACTGACCCGCCATTATTTCACTGCAAGCAATTTACAACAATCAAACAAATGGCAATCATAAAATACACACCGGGTCTACGTCGGCTTGCCCTACTATGCTTAAAATTCGAGCAGCGGCGCTCGGCTCTACTTTCGTCAAAGAGCGTGGGAGCACATTATTTGGGGCTAGACCTTGAGGACTACATCAACTCCGGTTATCCCCAACTAAGGCTCAACTTTAACAATGACTACTCATTAAAGCAGGACCCGGGATTATAATAGTAAATCGTAATGAGGACTAGTGCGTGATTATGCTGCTTATTTAAAGTGCTGGAATGAAATGTGACCAGTACGAGACTGGAGTAGTACTGAATAGAAAGTACTGAGATAAGCTTAACCAGTATGAGAATGGGGAGTACTGAATAGAAAGTACTGAAATAAGCTTGACCAGTGCGAGACTGGAGTAGTACTGAATTGAAAGTATTGAAATAAGCTTGACTAGTGCGAGACTGGAGTAGTACTGAATCGAAAGTACGGAAAAAAGCTTGACCAGTGCGAGACTGGAATAGTACTAAAATAAGCTTGATCAGTGCAAGACTAGAGTAGTACTGAACCAAAAGTACTGAAATAAGCTTGACCAGTGCGAGACTAGAGTAGAACTGAACCGAAAGTACTGAAATAAGCTTGACCAGTGCGAGACTGGAGTAGTACTGAACCGAAAGTACTGAAATAAGCTTGACCAGTACGAGACTGGAGAAAACACAAAGAAAATGGTTAGTAATCCAATCACTCCTATTAAGGAGGCTTCAATTCCATCTCAGATTTAAAGGAGATTTCATTAGGTTACACCAATTATTAGGATCCAATTAATTTGGTTGCGCCATATTTATTACGGCTTAATCGTATCAAGGGCTTGTTAGGAGTCTCATTCTTGTTATTCATCAAGAACAACTCCTAACTCATCACTCCTACTCTCACCTTCCGAGAGTGCCCAATTCACCTGAGAGTCGAGACACTAGACGGTTTTAAGAAATCTCGGAATTCCCGGTGCTTAGTCTCTTGCCTCGACCACTCTCGTCGATAAGATAGTTTGAATTACTTATTTGATTATAAAGGGGTAGTCGTGCACTCCAATTTTCACCTTCGAGGGAAAATGAGCGGAAAACGTTTCGAGCGCAACCCTAGGCTTCCAAATTTTAGGAAAAATATCAAAATCTATCCCCATGATCCCAAATTTTGATACAACCCTTAGGACGGTCTAAAATGAGCCTAGTAGTTTTTTTATAATCTTCCCAAGTATTTTGGGCTTTTAATTTGGCCAAACAAATTTTATTTTGGCTTTTAAAAATACTAACTCAACTACAAAAATTCTCAAAATTTTTGTGGAGGAAGCCCTCATCATGGGGAATATTTTCATGTTGATCACATTTCCCCTAGGGGCATAGGTTTGGCCCAGCAATTTCTACAAATTTCTGATAATGAAATGGTCTGCAATTAGTATATCAAATAGGATCTTGCGGCTGAGCTCGAGCCGCACAGCACAAAAGGCCAGCGCTTCCCCATAGCGGATCGACCACGGATCTGCTGTGGGGGTACAGAAGAGGAGGCGGGGGCGGGGATTAAGGTAAACAGGGTCGTCCATCTCATCTTGAGATCGGACGGCTGTTGTGCTTCCCGACGGTGTGGAGGGTGGCAGCCTCCACCACGACCGCCGGCCAGCCTCTGCAAGGCATCGTAGCCAGCCCCGATTGACTCACTGGGGGCCGCCGACCCTCTGGACGGTGGTCTGGCAGCCTGGCGCCGCCGACCGCCGCCGGAAAACCTAACCCGAGAGCCTGGGGTAGCAGGGGCTCTGCTCCCAGCGCCACCGCGCCACCCCCGCTCCCCGAGTGGTTGGCCTCCTACTGCTCCACCCCCAGCCGGCATGCTGGGGGTCGGGCTTCTCGACGGCGGTGGCCCGATGGCCTTACGCCATCGGTCGCCGCCGCCAGCTCTAAACAGAGCATTGCTCTATTTTGGGGGTGCCGCCGGAGCCGCATTTTCTGGCGGCACTGCTGCTCTCCTCCGCTGGAGGGTCACCGCCCCCACTGGTCTAGCACTCCCCCAGCGCCACCACCGGCACTCGGGGAGGAGCTTTCCTTTTTGGGCACCACCCTGCCTAGAGCATGGCTTGGGTGGCGCCGGCGGCGCTCGGCCTTCGGGAGGTGCATGCAAGTCGTCCAGAATAGGTAAGGGGAGGTAGAAGGTGTCCACCTGAGTTTGGTGGGCTCGGGAGAGGTCGGCCTGGTCGGCCATGCCAAAGGTGGCGGTTGTGGAGGGGGAGGCCCCTTGGCTTGCCTTTTCCGGCCGCCTAGGCTCTGACAGGGGGTTGGGCAGGGGGGAGGGTGTTGCTCAAAGAGCTTAAGGAGGAAGAGGAGGAGGGGGGTCTTTTATAGGCTTGGGGAGGAGGGGCTCTCCTCCCCTAGCCAATGTGGGATTAATCCCTCCCTAGGGATGGATTAATCCCCACCCTCCAGCTGTCCAAGGACAGCTGGAGGCCCCAACATTTCCCACATGTGGGGAAAACGGGCTAAGCCCTTATGGGCTTGGGCTTTTAAATAAGAGAGGGAGAAAGAGAGGAGAGGAGAGGTAGTGGTGGGCCTCCACTTGTAGTGGGATGTTTGCTGGATGGGGGCCCAAAGTAGGTGAGGGGCAAGACCCTAAGTGGTCATAAAGAGGGGGTGGGCCCCCCATTTGGAGAAAAATCCAAAAATGGGTTTTTAGGGGGGTATGACCAAGTCAACCCTAGGTTGGGTCCCCCTTTTTGTTCAACGTCAAAGTGGGTCCAATTCATCAGGGTCAGGTAAAAGTTCGGGTGTCGTGTCTCAATTGGTGTGCGCATGCTTTTTGGTGCACGATTATGCTTGATTTGACCTCGGGTTGACCGATTGTCGTTGAAATTAGCTGGGATGACTTTCGTTAACTTCGTATTGACCACACGAGTCCAACGCCACTGACTGAGGTTGAATCGGAGTCCGTTTGCCGAAAGCCCAAAATTTGCGCGTCGCAACGCACTAAAGCAGTCAATGTGTCTAAATTTGTCGTTAGATATCGGATTGTGATGCGACAGGTTCCGATGTACCCGTCTAGGTTATATGAGGTCACCGGAATCGACATAACTAAATTTGGAGTTCTCTAGCTCGATATCCAAAATCTTGCTCTCGTTGCGTTTTACGAGGAATAGTCACATCCACTATATGACATCGGGGTCCAACTAAACAAGTTTTGATGCACTCGTATCGACTATATGAGGTCATAGGAACTGACAGAACCCAATTCGGAGTTCTCTAGCTCTATTTCCTGCCTAGGGTAATCTCTCACTGGGTCATGGGCAGGGTTCGGGCCACTTTTATTGGGCCCACTAGGGCTCTGGTGGCCCAATAAAAGTCGGGATGTCACAATCCTATAAAAATAAAAGGGTTTTTGTCCCCGAAAATTTGCTTGAAGTAGGGGAAAAAGTAACATACCTGTGGAAAGAGCTCTGGGTGCTTCTCTCAGAGGAGTGCTTCAGGTTCCCACGTAAACTCCTCTCCTCCGCAGTTTGACCATAGTATCTTAACCATCGGGATGGTCTTGTTGCGTAGTGTCTTCACCTTGTAATCTACTACTCTGATGGGTTCGAGCTGGACGGATCTATCCGACTGTAGTTGCACCGGTGGGGTAGGAAGGTGCTGCTCTAGTTGCCGGAGGACTCGTCTCAAAGAAGAGACATTAAACACATCGTGAAGATTCCCCAACTCTGGGGGCAAGGCTAAATGATAGGCGATGGGGCCTACACGCTCTATCACTGGATAAGGGCCCAAGTAGTGGGGATCTAACTTTTTATGCTTTCTCAACCGAGAGACGCCATGCATGTGCTTTATTTTCAAAAACACTATCTCCCCCACGTTGAACTCCACCAGTCGGTATCGCGCATCATCGTACTGGGACTGTCGGCTCTGCGCTTCCTGCATTCGCTCCTGGATCAGTCGTATCGTTGTCGTAGTGTCATCAATGTAAGCCACTCCCAAGGCTTCTGGGTCCTCTTCTTGAGCCCAAGTCAACGGGGTTCGGCAACATCTCCCATACAATGCTTTGTACAGAGCCATCTTAATGCTAGCCTGGTAGCTATTATTATAAAAGAATTCGACTAGTGGCAGCAGCTGCTCCCATGGCTTATTGTGTTCCACTATGCACAATCGAAGAAGATCCTTCATCGTCCGATTCGTCCTCTCCGTCTGTCCGTCTGTCTACAGGTGGAAGGCAGTGCTGAAGGCCAATTTGGTTCCCAAGTATGCCTGTACCCGTCTCCACTCCATAGATGTGAAACGCCAGTCACGATCTGATACGATGGACTTTGGTACTCCGTGGAATCGGACCACTTGCTCTAGGAACATTCTGGCCAGGATATCCACTCCGTCACCCTGTTGATTTGGAATGAACCGCACTACCTTGTCCAGTCGATCTACAACCACCCAAATTGAGTCATTCACAGCGCGGGATCGAGGTAGGTCGTGGACGAAGTCCATGGAGATATCTTCGAACTTCCATTCTGGTATCGGCAGGGGCTGTAATAGGCCTCCTGGACTGCGGCATTCGGCTTTAACCTTCTGACAGGTCTGACACTGGGCCATGAAGTTGGTGACATCTCTTTTCATTCCAGGCCAATAAATGGTCCTGCGCAGGTCTATGTACATCTTAACTACGCCAGGGTGAATCAAGTACCAAGACTGATGGGCCTCTTGCAGAATTTCTTCACGAATTCCTCCGGTAGTGGGAACGAACATGCAATGCTTGAATTGTAGAATTCCGTCATGTAGATTATAATCCTCATGTGCCCCTCCATGCAGAGATCGGATGATCGGCATTACCTTGGGTCGATCTTCTGAGCTTCACGTATCCGGTCTCGGATGTCGCATTGGATCTCCATCCAATACAGCTGAGCATAATACTCTTCCAGATCTCTTCGGACAACCAGGGTAATTTCCAAGTCTATCAAGGACTGGAATAGTTCCTTAGGGATTTACTCCATCCAACTCCCGGCTATCACAGGCTGGCGGCTCAAGGCGTCAGCGACTCTGTTAGCTTTCCCGAGGTGATATTGGAGAGCGAAGTCGTAATCGCATAGGAATTCTAGTCATCGGCACTGCCGGAGATTCAGCTCTTTCTGCGTGAAGATATACTTGAGGCTCTTGTGGTCGGAGAAGATCTCACATCTTACGCCATACAGATAATGCCTCCAGATTTTAAGGGCGAAGACGACGGCGCCCAACTCTAAATCGTGTGTTGCATAATTTAATTTGTGCGGCTTTAATTGCCGAGATGCGTAGGCCACTACCCTGCCATGCTGCATTAGAACAGCTCCCAATCCCTTCAGGGAGGTATCAGTGTAGATTTGGAATCCCTCAGTCCCTGTGGGGATCATAAGGATTGGCGCAAAAGTCAGTCTCTTCTTCAGTTCGACGAACGCAGCCTCGCACTCCGGTGTCCATCGGAATGTGACGTCTTTCCTGGTAAGAGCAGTTAGGGGTAGGACAATCTTGGAAAAACCTTCGACGAACTTCCTGTAGTATCCGACAAGACTGAGAAAACTCCGGATGTCCGCAGCCGTCCTGAGTGGCGGCCAATTTTGAACTGCCTGGATCTTGGCTTGGTCTACTTCTACTCCTTCCTAGTTTATCGTGTGGCCCAAGAATCCAACTTCTCCTATCCAAAACACGCACTTACTGAATTTGGTGAAAAGAGAGTGCTCCCGGAGTTTTAATAGCACCATCTGCAGGTACCGAGTATGGTCCGTCTTGGTCTTCGAGTAGATTAAGATGTCGTCTATGAAGATGATGACAAAATGATCCAAGAAGGGTTCAGATACTTTATTCATCGGGGCCATGAAGGTGGAGGGCGCATTGGTGAGCCTGAAGGGCATCACTAGAAACTCATATAGACCGTATTGAGAGCTGAAGGCAGTCTTGGGAATATCTTCCTCTCGGATTCGAAGCTGATAATAGCCGGATCTCAGGTCCATCTTGGAGAACACGGATGCACCTTGCAACTGATCGAATAGTTCGTCGATCCTAGGGAGGGGGTATGTATTGCGTATAGTAAGCTTATTTAGTTCCCTGTAGTCGATGCACAGTCGCAGTGACCCATCTTTCTTCTTGACGAAAAGCATCGGGGCTCCCCAGGGCGAGGAACTAGGACGGACGAATCCAGCATCTATCAGTTCCTGTAGTTGGATTTTCAGTTCAGTCAGCTCTCTTGGGGCCATCCGGTAGGGGGCTCGAGATACTGGTTGTGTTACGGACACGAGCTCAATCTTAAAGTCGACCTCTCGATGCGGTGGCAATCCCGGGAGGGACTCAGGTAAAATATCTGGAAAGTCGCGGACTACTGGAAATTTGGCGAGCACCTGGGTTTTGTCTTCCATCTCGAAATAGATAAGGTATACTTCGTCCTTCTACCGGATTGATTTCACAATCTGCGTAGAAGTCAGAATAATGCGCGAGACAGAGGGTACACCTGTCAACGTGACGCTCTGGCCATTTGGATTCTAAGCCGGACTTCTCGTGCAGAACAGTTTATCTGTGCTTGGTGCTCGGCCAGCCAGTCCATCCCCAGAATAATGTCAAATCCGGTTATTGCTAGGATGGTTGCATAGATCTCAAATTCTACTTCTCCCAGCACAGCCTGGAACGAGCACTTTTCCGTAGATGTCATATCTGACCCATCCGGTAAACAGATTCATATAGATATTCTGGTTGAATGAATAACGTTCTCTTTTATTATGATGAATTCGTGGGAAACGAAAGAATGTGTCGCTCCTATGTCGAAAAGGGTCTTGGCAGGGTGTCCTTCTACCAACAAGACTCCTGACGATAAGGGAAGTATATACATATATATCATCTAACTACTACAGAAGATGTAAGCTGAAAGATAGGGATAGATCTTAAATTACACTAGTTAGAGTTATATCTATATTCTCAAAAAAGAAAATCAGAGCACAAAAGTAAAGAACAAAGCAAGCAACACAGAAGACACAAGGATATATAGTGGTTCCCCCTAACTGAGTACATCCACTATTCTACCACCCTGGTAGGAATCCACTACAGGTTTTGATCAGGTGACTGCCACCAATGAGATTTTGATCAGGTGCTCAAAAACCAATCTTCAAGTCTTTTGATCAGGAGACATGCAACCAAGAATAACTTTTGAAGGGAGTTAAAGAAACCTTTATACAGGAGGGGAGAGAGAGTGATGTTGTCTTCTCTGTCAACAGTCTAAGAGAAGACTTTAGTGGATTTGATGATGTCAAAGCTCCCCGTGAAATATTGAGTTGTTCAGGAAGGTTGGAAGCTTTGATTCAGGGTGAATAGGCCTTCAGATTGATGATGTCTCCAGCAAGCTTCTTAGACTGATATTGATTATGTGTCTTTTGAGAAGCCTGGAGCAAATGAAGAACTCTGTGAGTATATGGATTGATGCAGAGTTCCTCCTTTTTTGTAAAATGGAAAGCCTTCACTGTGTGTCTATTCTCTGTCTGTTCTCTGGTACTCTGTGTTTCTTGTTATTCTCTTCTCTGTCGAATTCAAATATTTGAATTCATTTATCTTGAAGATGGCTGAAGCATTCCCGAGAGTAGAATATGCCTTAGGAATTGATCCTGAATTAACTACTGAAACAGCCCCATTTAATGTTGCCTTTGAACGACTATTTCCTATTAGGAATGTTCAACATTAAATGTCCTGGTAATTGACTGTAATTAATTCTGCCAACTATAACTGATTGCACAGAATTCGTCGATCGGAGCTCGCAGATCGTCGAACTCAGTTTCTTATTTCGTCGAGCTGTCTTGAGTTCGGCGATCGTCGACCTGAGCTTGGAGTTCGTCGAGCTGAGTCCATAGTTCTTCTTTAACTTCTTGACACAGCTTCTGTGGAATGTGTCGACACAAGTCTTGTGTGTCGACACAATTGCTTCTTGTCTCGACATAGTTGTTATTTTGACATAAATCTGGAGTGTGCCGACACAAGTCCTGTATGTCGACACTATTGATGTCGACAGATGTTCTGTGTGTCGACACAAGTCCTGTGTGTCGACACAATCTAGCTTCTGGTGTCGACATAGTTGATGTCGATAGATGTTCTATGTGTCGACACAAGTCCTGTGTGTCGACACAATCTGGCTTCTGGTGTCGATACAGTTGATGTCGACAGATGTTCTGTGTGTCGACACAAGTCCTGTGTGTCGATAGAAGTTCTATGTGTCGACACAAGTCCTGTGTGTCGACACAATCTGGCTTCTGGTGTCGACACAGTTGATGTCGACAGATGTTCTGTATGTCGACACAAGTCCTGTGTGTCGACACAATCTGGCTTCTGGTGTCGACACAGCCATTCCGAAGTGTCAACATAATTGTTTTAGTCTCTGGCAGTCTGTTGAAGGCTGGTCTATGTGATGTTGATTCTAAGAACTTGGCCTAGTGTAACACCCCCTATCCGTCGCATAGCATATAGCAGTAGGTCCGGCCGGGGCCCGACGCCATATACCACAGACAGACCGGGTGGTTACGTATGGAAACCATCCAACCAATCTCAACGTCCTACACAGAGCATTCTAGCGGAAGCAGTTTATAAGTTGCAAAACAAGAACCCAGCACAAGCATGAATGTCCACTAACATGATAATAGGAATGTTATTACAAAATACTCAAAAGTCGGCCTTAAGGCCTTACAAAATGTTTCACTTGTCTTTTACATGATTTCCAAACCTCGGCTCGCAGGCCGGCCATACATGAATAAAACATAAAACATTTCCACTTGGGCCTTCGAGGGCCAGCTTCGCAAAAAGGGCTTTAGCCCGCTATTGACCGCTTGGTCCAGCTGCACCTGCAAGCAAACAAACCACCGCACGGTGGCAAACAAAGCAACGGTCAGCAATGCTGACCAAATTATAACGATCCCGCCCCCAACTCGGGGCGGCGATGCTCCTTCCCTGCATTTCATTAGCACAAGCGAGCAATGCATATAACCATAGCCAATTCATCACAGACGTTGGCTCGTACGGCCACACGTCCCGTGCACTCAGGGCACATTCTCGGTGAACCGGTCGATGTTACGTCAATTAAAGCCATTAACATTCCGGACTCACCACCGCCACTTAGACGGTCATTCCTATGAGCAATTTGTCTTCATGGTATTGGTCACGTCAATTTAAGCCATCGACCACCGAAGACTCACATCTATGCCAACGGCGAGTGCCATGTAACTTTAGGTCTCTCTAACCCGAACGACATAAAGCGGGTACGGCTCCATCTAACCCGTGCTCACATCGCAACGGCAATTTAAGCCATCTGCGCGGGTCAAACTTTCACCGATTCCCATTCTACCACAAATCACATAACCCCGTTATGTTCAAGTTGGCTCTCAGGCCACCAAGTTGGCAAGACCTCGTGTCCGCCCAGTTTTCCGGGTGCACCTTTGGGTTAGTCCCCAAGGCTCCCTGCTGCAATCTACCGCGTAGAAAACCCGAAAAACACCCAATAGCACGGAGTCTTCTCCGGCCTTAGCAATGCAACATCACCGATCCGAACTACATGTCCGGGTAGGCTTCAACCAAAATGCCTATGTCCGTTCACGCATACGGACGCTAAACAACGGGGACTTTACATATCTACCCGAAGGAACGCCTCCAACTCTTCGCAAACTCGCGAGAGAGGGCTTCCTATGCTAAGAAAGAGAGCTATCATGCTCACAAGTGAGGATCGTTACCCTTGCGTTCCTCTTTGGCGCCATCGAAATGAATCGGATAGAAATCACCGCACTTGCGTTGCCTCCGTGGATCCGGAGTCGGCTTGCGATTCGGAGCTCCGAAGCTCCTCCAATGGCGGATCTAGCTCCTCTTCCTCCAATAGCTTTCCTCTTTCTCCAAGGGTTTGGAGAGATGATCAAGTGAAGGAAAATGGATTTTTCTAAGTCAAACCCGTGTATATCCTCCCAGGAACCATCCCCAGCCGTCGGATCTCAACCTAAGAAAACGAGCGGCTTTGATTCGGGGCTGAAATGCCCAAACTGGGCCGAACACGGTCTGGCACACGCCCGTGTCCAGGGCCGTGTGCCGCATTCGCCGTCAAAATCGAATCTTCTGAACACGCACACGGGTATCGACACGCCCGTGTTCGAGCTGACACGCCCGTGTTCCAGCTGACACGGCCGTGTAGCCGGCCGTGTACCCCATGATTTTCCCCCGTTTCCAACCCGAGCACTGCACGGGTTCTAGGACACGCCCGTGTCCTTGCCCGTGTCACATTGACACGCCTGGGCCCCCAGGCCGTGTACACGGGGCATTTCGTCGAGGGGAGAACGACGACTGGATGACACGGCCTTGGACACGCCCGTGTCCTAGGCCGTGTGCCTTGTCTCGACGATCGTCGAGTGAATCTCGACGATTTCACCTTGACGATCGTCGACACGGGTCGACACGCCCTGCGACACGCCCGTGTCGCAGGCCGTGTGCCCATTCTCGACGAATCGTCGAGAATAACTCGACGATTTCACGGCTAAGTGTCGACACGGGTCGACACGCCCTGCGACACGCCCGTGTCGCAGGCCGTGTGCCCTTTCTCGACGAATCGTCGAGTATAACTCGACGACTTCGCGACTAAGTGTCGGCACACACTTGACACGCCCTGGGACACGCCCGTGTCCCAGGCCGTGTGCCGTCAGCCAGAAACCAAAACTGGCCCAAAACGTCCCCCTATGCTCCTTTGAGTTTCGGGGCGTTACAACTCTCCCCCTCTTAAAAGAATTTCGCCCACGAAATTACATAAAGGAAAGATATACAAAAACAACATTTGTACCTGAGCGGAACAACTCCGGATACTCGTCAAGCATAGTCTGCTCTCGCTCCCAGGAGAGCTCCTCACGACCGCAATTGTCCCATCGGACCTTGACCATCCTGATCTCTTTATTGCGTAGCCGCTTGACCTCCGAGTCCTCAATCCGCACGGGCTTTACCTTTGTCGTTAGCCCACTATCCACCGGCACTTGATCGACCGCGATCACTTGCGTAGGCTCTTGCACCGCCTTCCGAAGCACCGAAATGTGGAATACATCGTGTAAACCACTTAGCTCCACAGAAAGCTTCAACCTATAGGCCGCTTCTCCAACTCGCTCCAGAACCTCAAACGGTCCAAGGTACCTCGGGCTTAGCTTTTTCAATCGTCGCACCCGCGAGACACCCTTGAACGGCTTGATCTTTAGGTACACATAATCACCCACAGCGAACTCCACGTTCCTGTGCTTGGCATTATAGTACTTTGCTTGCCGGTCCTGAGCGATGAGTAACCTCTCCCGAATGGTTCTCACCAAAGAAGTAGCATCATCCACTTCCGATCGCTTATACAACTTCGACTCGCCCGTTTCTAACCAAGACAACGGCGTGCGACATCTTCTACCATATAGGGCCTCGAAAGGCGCCATCTGAATACTTGCTTGGTAGCTGTTGTTGTATGCGAACTCCACCAAATAAAGGTGGTCCTCCCATTGCTTTCCGAAATCCAAGACACACATGCGAAGCATGTCTTCCATGGTTCTATTAACCCTCTCGGTCTGCCCATCCGTTTGCGGATGGAAGGCTGTGCTAAACTTCAGCTTTGTTCCCAACATTTGCTGCACCAGCCTCCAATCATTGGACGTGAACCGCCCATCTCGGTCACTCACGATGCTACGGGGCACACCATGAAGCCGTACTATATTATCCACATAGAGCTTCGCCAGCTTCTCCACCGGATCGTCCTTCCTATGCGGAATAAAATGCGACACCTTCGTTAATCGATCCACGACCACCCAAATGGCGTCGTTCCCCTTTTGCGACCTTGGCAAACCGTGCACAAAGTCCATAGAGATGTCGTCAAATTTCCACTCCGGAATAGGCAAGGACTTAAGAAATCCTCCCGGCTTTTGGCACTCCGCCTTTACCAAGGCGCAGGTTTGGCACTTCGCTACGTATAGCGCCACATCCTTTTTCAAACCCGGCCACCAAAACAGTTTCTTTATATCACGGTACATCTTCGTGCTCCCCGGGTGAATCGAGTACTTGGTATGGTGTGCCTCGTACAACAACTCCACCCGTAAATTGCCCACACTTGGGACGCACAAACGACCGTCTTTCCACAGCAATCCGTCCTCCACAACGAATTGGGAATTTGACCCATCCAGAGCCTCTATCATGAACTGCTTCATATGAGCATCCATATCCAAAGCCTGCCGAATCCGATCAGCCAGGTCATATTGGACTTCAGTCCAATTCAGCACTGCTTCAGCACTAGATTGTCTATCCACACAAACAATCTCCAACGCCTCCAGCTCCTGCACCAACCGCTCATCATGCACTGATAGCCAATTCGCTTGAGCTGGGGCTCGACGACTCAACGCGTCCGCAACCGCATTCCCTTTGCCAGGCACGTAGTGGATCTTGAATGTATAGTCCCCTAAGAACTCCATCCATCTACGCTGCCGCATATTCAGATCCTTCTGATCAATCAGGTACTTTAAACTCTTGTGATCGGTGTAGATATCAATCTTCACACCGTACAAATAGTGTCTCCACAGCTTCAAGGCAAAAATCACGGCCGCTAACTCCAAGTCATGGACCGGATAATTCCTCTCGTGCACTTTTAGCTGTCTCGAGCCATAAGCTATCACGCTGCCGTGCTGCAATAGCACGCAACCCAAACCGCTGCCTAAAGCGTCGCTATATATCTCATAGCCTTCGGTCCCCACCGGCGAACTCAGCACAGGCGCCGTGGTCAACCGACACTTCAATTCCTCAAAAGCTCGCGCGCACTCCGGCGTCCAAACGAACTTATGCTCCTTCCTCGTCAAAGTAGTGAGAGGTAGCGCTATCCGCGAGAAGTTCTCTACGAAGCGCCTATAATAGCCGGCAAGCCCCAAAAAGCTCCGGACTTCTGCTACCGTAGCAAGCTCAGGCCACTCCCGTATCGCAACAATCTTCGCCGGATCCACAGCAATACCCTCTCCACTCACTATATGCCCGAGGAACGCCACTGAGGATAGCCAAAACTCGCACTTCGAGAACTTGGCATATAACTGGTTTCTCCTTAGCGTCTCCAACACCAAATGAAGATGCTTGAAGTGATCTTCCTCACTTTGCGAGTACACCAAAATATCGTCGATGAAGACGATCACGAAATGGTCCAAGTACTCCCTGAACGTCCTGTTCATCAAATCCATGAACACCGACGGCGCATTAGTCAGCCCAAACGGCATGACCGTAAACTCATAATGCCCGTATCTCGTACTAAACGCTGTCTTCGGGATATCACTCTCCCTTATCCGCAGCTGATAGTACCCAGACTTGAGATCTAACTTCGAGTACACCGTCGACCCGACTAACTGATCAAAGAGATCATCAATCCTAGGGATCGGGTACTTATTCTTCTCAGTCAGCTTGTTTAGCTCCCGATAATCAATACACAACCTCAAGCTTCCGTCCTTCTTCTTAACAAAGAGGACCGGTGCGCTCCAAGGCGAAGAACTCGGGCGCACATACCCTTGCTCCAACAACTCTTGTAGTTGAACTTTTAGCTCCGCCATTTCCTTAGGCGCTAACCGATACGGAGATCGTGACACAGGCTTTGCACCTGGCACTAGCTCGATCGTAAAATCTATCTCCCGTTGAGGCGGGGCTCCAGGAAGATCTGCGGGGAACACATCAGGGTATTCCGATACCACTGAAATACAATCCAACGCGGGCTTCGGCTTTGCAACCTCCACTAGTGTAAAGAACAGTTCTGCTCCAGCACGAACCGCCTTCACCACCTGAAGAGCAGACATCAACGTCTTGCTCGACCCCTTTAAGCCCGTAAAAGTCGTCTCACGACTCGCTCCCAGCTTGACTTCCTTGCTACCGCAATCTATATGGGCCTGCTGCTCCGAGAGCCAGTCCATGCCAAATATGACGTCGAACTCCACTAACGGAAGTAAAGACGCCCGCAGGTCGAACTCCTGCTCTCCAATACGAGTCTTAACCTCGCAGATCCTAACCGCTCGCATCGAACACCCATTGGGTAATAACACATCCAACTTGTCCTTCGCCATCGAAGAAGGGACTCCGATGCGTGATATAAATTCTTCGGACAAGAAGGAGTGTGAAGCTCCCGTATCGAAGAGTGCTCGTGCGGGATTTTCACAAATCAACACAAATCCTAACAAGCAGTGGTAAGGTAACATATACATAACAAGCATATAAAGGAATTGACTTGCTATAAATTAAATCGTACCTGTCACCACATCAGCTTGTTTAATGGCCTCCTGTTGGCCAAGATTGTAAACCCTTGGTTGGGCCGGAGCATAGTGGGATGCGGTCGACTCCACCGTCTTTCCCTTCTCTTCATAAGTAGCTCCTGGCCTCCGCTCGGACTTAGGACGTCCGCTCCAACAGTCACGGGCGAAATGCCCCGTCTTTCCACACGTAAAGCACGCACCCGGGGTCCGACCCGTAGTCGCCCCAGAAGCGCCAGAAGGAGCTGGACCCGAAGTCCTATGCTTCTTGAAAGTCCTCCGATAGCCTGACTTTGAGGTAGTCGGCACTCTGAACTCAGATTTCTTATCAGCCAAGCCTTTCTTCGCTTGTACACTCTTCATGTCCTTCTCCAAGGACCGGGCAGTATTGACCAAGGTTAAGAAACCCTGCGTCATCGGCCCCGACAGTAATAGTCTCAGCTCATCCCTCAGACCTTCGTAGAAGCGATTAGTCTTGCGCTCCTCATCCATGATGGTAGAGCTCGCATAACGACTCAACCGCGTAAACTCGTGGAGATATTCATCCACGCTTCGCTCACCCTGCACCAACCTCAGGAACTCATTCTCCATTGAAATCCTCTGAGTAGAAGGGAGGTATCTTGCTAAGAACAATTCCGAGAACTCTTCCATCGGAACGTCTATCAATTGTCTTCCTCTCAGATGATGCAGCTCCAAGCCTTCCCACCACATCCTCGCTTCCCCGTCTAGAAGGAACGTAGCGATGGTGGTCATTTGCCACTCCTCCGTCTCCGTCGCTGTCATGACTCTCTTCACCCTAGAGAGCCAGTCTTCAGCCTGCGATGGGGTTCCCAACCCCGAGAATAACGGAGGGTTAAAGCTCATTACATGCTTCAACTGCCTCTCAGTCGCCCTCCTTGGCACTATTGGTTCTACAACCACTTGCTCCATCCTCCTCGGCTCGGCCTCTTGAAGAGGTACTTGCTCCATCACAGGAGCGGGCTGCTGCGCTTGCCTCCCAGGCTGCGCATTTATCACGGCCAACACCGCTTCAGCCACCAATCTTATATTTTCAGCCGACAAAGGTGTTGCGGGAGCAACTTCTGGTGCACTACTAGCCTCAGAACCTCGGCGTTCTGACGGCCCAACACCACTTCGGGTCACCTATAGTGGTACAAAATACCGTTAAGCGACCAAATAACATTGCAAACAGCAATTATAGGAACACGCAGGTTCCTCAAACACGAGTATTTTCATTCCTAAGTGGACATTCATGGGTTCTTTTACCATTATAACGATGACGCACACAATGTGCTCACCACCCCTTAAAAAGAATTCGACCACGAATTCCGTTTAAGCCCGACCAAAACCAGTAGTCTGATACCAAATTGTAACACCCCTTATCCGTCGCATAGCATATAGCAGTAGGTCCGGCCGGGGCCCGACGCCATATACCACAGACAGACCGGGTGGTTACGTATGGAAACCATTCAACCAATCTCAACGTCCTACACAGAGCATTCTAGCGGAAGCAGTTTATAAGTTGCAAAACAAGAACCCAGCACAAGCATGAATGTCCACTAACATGATAATAGGAATGTTATTACAAAATACTCAAAAGTCGGCCTTAAGGCCTTACAAAATGTTTCACTTGTCTTTTACATGATTTCCAAACCTCGGCTCGCAGGCCGGCCATACATGAATAAAACATAAAACATTTCCACTTGGGCCTTCGAGGGCCAGCTTCGCAAAAAGGGCTTTAGCCCGCTATTGACCGCTTGGTCCAGCTGCACCTGCAAGCAAACAAACCACCGCACGGTGGCAAACAAAGCAACGGTCAGCAATGCTGACCAAATTATAACGATCCCGCCCCCAACTCGGGGCGGCGATGCTCCTTCCCTGCATTTCATTAGCACAAGCGAGCAATGCATATAACCATAGCCAATTCATCACAGACGTTGGCTCGTACGGCCACACGTCCCGTGCACTCAGGGCACATTCTCGGTGAACCGGTCGATGTTACGTCAATTAAAGCCATTAACATTCCGGACTCACCACCGCCACTTAGACGGTCATTCCTATGAGCAATTTGTCTTCATGGTATTGGTCACGTCAATTTAAGCCATCGACCACCGAAGACTCACATCTATGCCAACGGCGAGTGCCATGTAACTTTAGGTCTCTCTAACCCGAACGACATAAAGCGGGTACGGCTCCATCTAACCCGTGCTCACATCGCAACGGCAATTTAAGCCATCTGCGCGGGTCAAACTTTCACCGATTCCCATTCTACCACAAATCACATAACCCCGTTATGTTCAAGTTGGCTCTCAGGCCACCAAGTTGGCAAGACCTCGTGTCCGCCCAGTTTTCCGGGTGCACCTTTGGGTTAGTCCCCAAGGCTCCCTGCTGCAATCTACCGCGTAGAAAACCCGAAAAACACCCAATAGCACGGAGTCTTCTCCGGCCTTAGCAATGCAACATCACCGATCCGAACTACATGTCCGGGTAGGCTTCAACCAAAATGCCTATGTCCGTTCACGCATACGGACGCTAAACAACGGGGACTTTACATATCTACCCGAAGGAACGCCTCCAACTCTTCGCAAACTCGCGAGAGAGGGCTTCCTATGCTAAGAAAGAGAGCTATCATGCTCACAAGTGAGGATCGTTACCCTTGCGTTCCTCTTTGGCGCCATCGAAATGAATCGGATAGAAATCACCGCACTTGCGTTGCCTCCGTGGATCCGGAGTCGGCTTGCGATTCGGAGCTCCGAAGCTCCTCCAATGGCGGATCTAGCTCCTCTTCCTCCAATAGCTTTCCTCTTTCTCCAAGGGTTTGGAGAGATGATCAAGTGAAGGAAAATGGATTTTTCTTAAGTCAAACCCGTGTATATCCTCCCAGGAACCATCCCCAGCCGTCGGATCTCAACCTAAGAAAACGAGCGGCTTTGATTCGGGGCTGAAATGCCCAAACTGGGCCGAACACGGCCTGGCACACGCCCGTGTCCAGGGCCGTGTGCCGCATTCGCCGTCAAAATCGAATCTTCTGAACACGCACACGGGTATCGGACACGCCCGTGTTCGAGCTGACACGCCCGTGTTCCAGCTGACACGGCCGTGTAGCCGGCCGTGTACCCCATGATTTTCCCCCGTTTCCAACCCGAGCACTGCACGGGTTCTAGGACACGCCCGTGTCCTTGCCCGTGTCACATTGACACGCCTGGGCCCCCAGGCCGTGTACACGGGGCATTTCGTCGAGGGGAGAACGACGACTGGATGACATGGCCTTGGACACGCCCGTGTCCTAGGCCGTGTGCCTTGTCTCGACGATCATCGAGTGAATCTCGACGATTTCACCTTGACGATCGTCGACACGGGTCGACACGCCCTGCGACACGCCTGTGTCGCAGGCCGTGTGCCCATTCTCGATGAATCGTCGAGAATAACTCGACGATTTCACGGCTAAGTGTCGACACGGGTCGACACGCCCTGCGATACGCCCGTGTCGCAGGCCGTGTGCCCTTTCTCGACGAATCGTCGAGTATAACTCGACGACTTCGCGACTAAGTGTCGGCACACACTTGACACGCCCTGGGACACGCCCGTGTCCCAGGCCGTGTGCCGTCAGCCAGAAACCAAAACTGGCCCAAAATGTCCCCCTTTGATCCTTTGAGTTTCGGGGCGTTACACCTAGACTCTAGGACACAACCATGACCCTGGCTATACATGATGGGTCAATCTAAACAAACCTAATAGTGATCCTTGCCCAAATCAGAACTAGGGTTCCAACAATCTCTCCCTATTTGGGTGAGGACACTATTTCCTTAAAAAGAAATAAAAATGCAAAGCAAAAACAATCTGCCTGATTTATAAGAATTTTGAGCAGATGTACATGGGTGCTTTTAAAATAAAATAAATAAAATAAAGCTATTTCTGCATCTTTCCAAGCAATCAAATAAT
This sequence comes from Platanthera guangdongensis, assembly GCA_039583875.1. Lineage (NCBI taxonomy): Eukaryota > Viridiplantae > Streptophyta > Magnoliopsida > Asparagales > Orchidaceae > Platanthera > Platanthera guangdongensis. The sequence goes on from CM077148.1 coordinate 70,415,543, forward strand.
CTACCCCTAATAACTTTTCCTTGCACACATTCATTGCCCCTAATCTGAGTAGACTTTATAATCTATTAGAATAAACAGTCTCTCTCTACTGATGTAGCCTTTCAAACAATCTCTCACTATACAGCCACTGATGTATCCCCTGTATTGGCTGAGACTAAAGTCTTTTGGTTACTATCAAATACCACTGTTTCTCTGTGGTAAGATAGGTCTTTTCCTGAAAAGAGATGTTAGAAGTTATGGACCCAGATTATCTTGGGTCCTGGTTCTCTTTTATAATTATTATAAATAAAGGAAAATCCAGGTTGATTTTCATAACCAAGTGGATGATATTTTCTAGGAGGGATTATCCACTCAGTAAAAGGACTTGTAAAATTTTGCGTTTGATTATAATTCTGAACAGAATAAAAATTTTTGTTCTAAAATTTTGAGTTCGACGAATTAAAGTAATTTCGTCGACCTGAGTTCGAAGAATGGCATTGAGTTCGACGAATGGCATTGAGTTCGTCGAGCTCTGTTCACAGAATGATGATAGTTGTTTTCTGTATTCCATTTTCGTCGATCTCGGTTCGACGAAGTGTATTTATTTCGTCGAGCATAGATTCCTGAACAGTTAAAATCAAAATCTCTATTCATAGTTCGTCGCGCTTTGTTCGACGAATGGTGTTGTTTTCGTCGAGCTCGGTTCGACGAATTATTTTGAACAAAAATTTTCTGGAGAATTTTAAGTTGATTTGCTTTATTCTTTTGCAATTTTCAGTATTTTTATTTATGTCCTTTAACTTTTCTTTTCCTTTAATTAATTCTAAATGTCTTATTCGTTCAAGAGCATTCTTTAAATCTGTTTTGAGTTTTATATTTTCAGAAGATACATAATTTATATTCTCTCTGAGAAGTTTTATTTCCTTCTCAGATTGAATTAAGTCTTTACATAATAATTTGAAATCAGTTTTAAATTTTTCTGATGAAAGATCAAGGGTAGAGATTACCTGATCTTCTTCTGATTCACATTCTGATTATCCTTCAGAGTTTGATTCTTCATCAAGATTGTTGCAGGAAGCATTTATTGCCATTAGGCAAAATTCTCTTGCTCTTGACTCTTCTTCATCATCAGTTGTACAAGATGAAGCTTCAGAATCACTCCAGATTTTAGCTTCAGGGTTTCTTTCTTTAGCTAATCCAGCAACCATTGCTGTGAGGGAGTCTCACATGTCTTTTGCAGATGAACATTCAACAACTTCCTGAAAAATGTCATCAGACATTGATTGTGCAAGAATGTTCATTGTCTGTGCATTAGCAATCTTCAGCCTTTTCTGGGCATCTGTCCATTGAGATGATGGAACAGCATTGGTACTTGTTGTTTCCTGAAGTTGAGATGGTCCTGATAAAATGGAATTAAAAATATTTTCATCAATGGAGTTCATATAGAATCTAATCCTTGTCTTCCATAGTACAAGCTTATCTAGATTGCATATAGGTGGTCTGGTGCTTGAAAAATCTTCATTTTGTGTCATGATAAACTCTAAAGATATATAAGATCTATCAGATCATTTTGGTTCAGGTGTTAGCCTGTACAACCAAGAAAACCTGCTCCGATACTAATTGAAAGATAGGGATAGATCTTAACTTGCACTAGTTAGAGTTATATCTATATTCTCAGAAAAGAAAATCACAGCACAAAAGTAAAGAACAGAGCAAGCAACACAGAAGACACAAGGATATATAGTGGTTCCCCCTAACAGGGTACATCCACTCTTCTACCACCCTGGTAGGAATCCACTACAGGTTTTGATCAGGTGACTGCCACCAATGAGCTTTTGATCAGGTGCTCAAAAACCAATCCTCAAGTCTTTTGATCAGGAGACTTGCAACCAAGAATAAATTTTGAAGGGAGTTAAAGAACTCTTTATACAGGAGGGGAGAGAGTGTGATGTTGTCTTCTCTATCAACATTCTAAGAGAAGACTTTAGTGGATTTGATGATTTCAAAGCTCCCCCTGAAATATTGAGTTGTTCAGGAAGGTTGGAAGCTTTGCTTCAGGGTGAGTAGGCCTTCGGATTGATGATGTCTCCAGCAAACTTTTTTGACTGATATTGATTGTGTGTCTCTTGAGAAGCCTGGAGCAGATGAAGAACACTGTGAGTATATGGATTGATGCAGAGTTCCTCCTTTTTTGTAAAATGGAAAGCCTTCATTATGTGTTTATTCTCTGTCTGTTCTCTGGTACTCTGTGTTTCTTGTTATTCTCTTCTCTGTCGAATTCAAACATTTGAATTCATTTATCTTGAAGACGGTAGAAGCATTCCTGAGAGTAGAAGATGCCTTGGGAATTGATCCTGAATTAACTTCTGAAACAGCCCCATTTAATGTTGAATTTGAATGGTTATTTCCTATTAGGAATGTTCAACATTAAATGTCCTAGTAATTGACTGTAATTAATTCTGCCAACTGTAACTGATTGCACAGAATTCGTCGACCGGAGCTCGCAGATTGTCGAGCTCAGTTTCTTATTTCATCGAGTTATCTTGAGTTCAGTGATCGTCGACCTGAGCTTGGAGTTCGTCGAGCTGAGTCCATAGTTCTTCTTTAACCGCGCGATCCACCCTATCTAAGCACTAGTTGGTCGCTTTGCTCGGCTCGAATCACAACATTCACAACCCATCAGAGTATAGCGGAAGCATTATCAGGAAACCACTGCATATATATATAACACATCATATAATAATACAGATGTTCTAGGGCTGAAGCCTAAGTGTTTATATAAGCCCGTGGGTTATACACGTACTACATATAACCCTCACACTCAATCTCCCTATGCTGCTCGGCGGTACTCACATCTCTAAACTCTAAGAATGTCGGGGGTGTATCTGCTCGAGTAGTCCTAGTCGCTGGCATAATCTCCTGCGACAGCGGGTCACTACGATGCTCCATTTCCTGTGAATGGTTATTTAGATAACCGTTAGTCACAGAACTAAGTGGAAATAAATCTCTTCCCCGGATCTATATCCTGGGGACGAGCACACACCCACCCAACAGAAGTAAATAGTCGAAGCAAGAGATGGTTAGCACAATATTTCATATATGTATAGCTAGGAGCAACTATAAAAGAGTGCAGGATAGTATAACTGGGAAAAGCAGCAGACATATAAATCAGTTATAACAAGGCTCCACTAGCACATCAGCACATCAAGTTTTCACATCTTGTATTCTATCACAAGCATTCGTAGCCGCGCACACACCGCAGGTATTCATAGCCGCGCACACACAGTAGGCATTCATAGCTGCGCACACAAACCCTATGTCGACTTAGTTTGGACCGCTTCTGTTCTAGCAGGATAGCGAGCCCCGCGAGCCTCACCGAGGTGGCCGTCGATGAAAGTGGCCAGTCCTGCCACTTCTGGGGGTGGTCGTACTGCACATCCCTAGGCCCTAACGTACAACCTTGTGTACTCCTAGATGTGAGGGACATCTGGCGAATCGTTTTGGCCGACCAGCGAAGGAAAACTCGACGGAGAATAATATAGCGGTCGGTCACCCGTGTTACCCATCTCCCTATCGCCTTGAGTCATCGACTTTCACACATCGGTATGAACGGTCTGGGGGAGAGACTGACCCGCCACTATTTCACCGCAAGCAATTTACAACAATCAAACAAATGAAAATCATAAAACACACAGCGGGTCTACGTCGGCCTGCCCTACTAGGCTTAAACTTTGGGCGGTGGTGCTCAGCTCTACTTTCTTCAAGGAGAGTGGGAGCGCATTATTTGGGGCTAGACCTGGAGGACTACTTCAACTCCGGTTATCCCCAACTAAGGCTCAACTTTAAAATGACTGCTCGTTAGAGCCTGACCCGGGTTTATAATAGTAAATCACAATGAGGACTAGTGCGGTGATTATGCTGCTTATTTAAAGTGTTGGAATGAAATGTGACCAGTACGAGACTGGAGTGGTACTGAATAGAAAGTACTGATATAAGCTTAACCAATACGAGACTGGGGGTGTACTGAATAAAAAGTACAGAAATAAGCTTAACCAGTGCGAGACTGGAGTAGTACTGAATTGAAAGTATTGAAATAAGCTTGATCAGTGCGAGACTGGAGTAGTACTGAATCGAAAGTACTGAAATAAGTTTGACCAGTGCGAGACTGGAGTAGTACTGAACTGAAAGTACTGAAATAAGCTTTACCAGTGCGAGACTGGAGTAGTACTGAACCGAAAGTACTGAAATAAGCTTGATCAGTGCGAGACTAGAGTAGAACTGAATCGAAAGTATTAAAATAATCTTGACCAGTGTGAGACTGGAGTAGTACTAAACCGAAAGTACTGAAATAAGCTTGATTAGTGCAAGACTGGAGAAAACAAAAAGAAAATGGTTAGTAGTCCAATCACTCATATTCAGGAGGATTCAATTCCATCTCAGATTTAAAGGAGATTTCATTGGGTTACACCAATTATTAGGATCCAATTAATTTGGTTGCTCCATATTTATTATGGCTTAATCGGATCAAGGGCTTGTTAGGAATCACATTCTTGCTATTCGTTGAGAGCAACCCCTAACTCATCACTCGTACTCTCACCTTCCAAGCGTACCCAATTCACCCAAGAGTCGAGGCACTCGATGGTTTTACGAAATCTCGGAATTCCCGGAGCTTAGTCTCTTGCCTTGACCACTCTCATCGATAAGATAGTTTGAATTACTTATTTGATTATAAAGGGGTAGTCGCGCGGTCCAATTTTCACCTTCGAGGGAAAATGAGCGGAAAACGTTCCGAGCACGACCCTAGGCTTCCAAATTTTAGGAAAAATATCAAAAACCTATCCCCATGACCCCAAATTTTGATACAACCCTTAGGAGGGTCTAAAATGAGCGTAGTAATTTTTTTATAATCTTCCCAAGTATTTTGGGCTTTTAATTTGGCCAAACAAATTTTATTTTGGCTTTTAAAAATACTAATTCAACTCCAACAATTCTCAAATTTGTTGTGGAGGAAGCCATCATCATGGGGAACATTTTTCATGTTGATCACTTTTCCCCTAGGGGCCTAGGTTTGGCTCAGAAATTTCTACAAATTTCTGATAATGAAATGGTCTGCATTTAGCAGATCAAATAGGATCCTGCGGCTGAGATCGAGCCGCACAGTGCAAAAGGCTTGCGCTTCCCCACAGCGGATCGACCACGGATCCGTTGTGGGGGCACAAAAGAGGAGGCGGGGTGGGGATTAAGGTAAACAGGGCTGTCTGATCTCATCTTGAGATTAGACAAATGTTGTGCTTCCCGGCGGTCTGGAGGGTGGCAGCCTCCACCACCGCCGGCCAACCTCTGCCAGCCTCCGTCGCCGGCCCCGATTGACTCGCCGGGGGTTGGCGACCCTCTGGGTGGTGGTCCGGCGGCCTGGCGCCCCGACTGCAGCCGAAAAACCTAACCCGAGGGCCTGGGGTGGCAGGGGCTCTGTTACTGGCGCCACCGCGCCACCCCCGCTCCCCGGGTGGTTGGCCGCCTACCGCTCCACCCCCGGCCGGTGCGCTGGGGGTCAGGCTTCTTGACGGTAGTGGCCCGGTGGCCTTACGCCACCGGCCGCCGCCGCCAGCTCTAAACAGAGCATTGCTCTATTTTGCGGGTGCCGCCGGACCCGCGTTTTCCGGCGGCGCTGCTGCTCTCCTCCGCTGGGGGTCACCGCCCTCGGTGGTCTAGCACTCCCCCAGCGCCACCACCGGCGCTGTGTGATGACTAATTTTAGTCATCACTTTTTGGGTTAGTTTAGTTTAAAATTTCCTAGGTTTAGGTACTATTTTTATTTATTTTTATATATGCTATGTTGTATTTTTTATAATATGTTTTAATATTTTATTTCTTTTTTGTTTGTTATGTTGCATTTTGTGTTTTATTTGGTTGTTGTTTTGTCATTTCATGTTTTTTGCGTTTTTGTTATTCTTATGTTACATTATTTTTGTTATTAATATTTTTAACATAACTAATGTATGTTTTATATTTCTTTTGTAGGTGCATCCCTCCATGGTGCGGCCCGACCTCCCACCTAGCAGCCCACCATGTCCAACCCGAGCCCTACATGCAGCCCCTTCAACCCGAACCCATCAAAAGCAGCTCAACCAAATACAAGACCAAGAAGCTCATGCACTATACGGTAGTAGGCCTTTGATCTCATTTCATAGTAGTCGAGAGACTCGTTGATTTGAAAGATCACTCAAAGAAGGAAGGAGTTGCACGCAATCCTAGAGATAGGACGACGTAAATCCTCCGGATTGGAGTCAAATCCAATAGTGCGGATCGCCTCGATAATGCAACTTTAGGCCTCTTTGATTTGTAAAGAGATTTCGATCAAAGCGTCTATAAGTTAGAAGACTTAATGCTCTAACGAGATTTTGTCTTATTTTCGGATCCGTCACGGTCGAGTTTAATTCGCAATTATAAAATTATATTTTTATTTCTCTTATCTCTTTTCATGGTGAATCATAGATCAAGTGCTATCTTTTAATCCATAGCTTCATTTTAATTTCGTTTCAGTTTAATTTTAAAAATTCTCAAAATCCAACAATCTTTCGATAGGATAATAGTAGAAGCATGAGTAGCAGTACTTGACAGCCCCGAGTTTAAATACGACCTTGGTACTACAATTCGATAGGTATACTTGCCTTTTCGGGTTGATAGGCTTTCACCACACCACAGGGGGAGGAGCTTTCCTCCTTGGGCACCACCCTGCCTGGAGCATGGATCGAGTAGCGCCGGCGACGCTCCTGCCGTCGGGCGGCGCATGCAAGTCGTTTAGAATAGGAAAGGGGGAGGGAGAAGGTCTCCACCTGAGTTTGGTCATGAAAGACCCTAAGTGGTCATGAAGAGGGGGTGGGGCCCCCATTTGGAGAAAAAACCAAAAATGGGTTTTTAGGGGGGTATGACCAAGTCAACCCTAGGGTGGGTCCCCCTTTCTGTTCAACGTCAAAGTGGGTCCAATTCATCAGGGTCAGGTCAAAGTTCGGGTGTCGTGTCTCAATTGGTGTGCGCATGCCTTTTGGTGCACGACCATGCTTGATTTGACCTCGGGTTGACTGATTGTCGTCGAAATTGGCTGGGATGACTTTTGTTAACTTCGTATTGACCACACGAGTCCAACGCCACTGACTGGGGTTGAATCGGAGTTCGTTTGTCGAAAGCCCAAAATTTGCACGTCGCAGCGCACTAAAGCGGTCAAAGTGTCTAAATTTGTCGTTAGATATCGGATTGTGATGCGACGGGTTCTGATGCACCCGTCTAGGTTATATGAGGTCACCGGAATCGACAGAACTCAATTCGGAGTTCTCTAGCTCGATATCCAAAATCTTGCTCTCGTTGTGTTTTACGAGGAATAGTCGCAACCACTATATGACATCGGGGTCCAACTGAACGAGTTCTGATGCACTCGTATCGACTATACGAGATCATAGGAACTGACAGAACCCAATTCGGAGTTCTCTAGCTCTATTTCCTGCCTAGGGTAATCTCTCATTGGGTCATAGGTAGGGTTCGGGCCACTTTTATTGGGCCCACTAGGGCTCTGGTGGCCCATTAAAAGTCTGGATGTCACAATCCAATAAAAATACAAGGGTTTTCATCCCCGAAAATTTGCTTGAAGTAGGGGAAAAAAGTAACATACCTGGGGAAAGAGCTCTGGGTGCTTCTCTCAGAGGAGTGCTTCAGGTTCCCACGTGAACTCCTCTCCTCCGCAGTTTGACCATAGTATCTTAACCATCGGGATGGTCTTGTTACGTAGTGTCTTCACCTTGTAATCTACTACTCTGACTGGTTCGAGCTGGACGGATCTATCTGACTATAGTTGCACCGGTGGGGTAGGAAGGTGCTGCTCTGGTTGCCGAAGGACTCGTCTCAAAGAAGAGACATGAAACACATCGTGAAGATTCCCCAACTCTGGGGGCAAGGCTAAACGATAGGTGATGGGGCCTACACGCTCTATCACCAGATAAGGGCCCAAGTAGCAGGGATCTAACTTTTTCTGCTTTCTCAACCAAGAGACACCATGCATGGGCTTTATTTTCAAAAATACCATCTCCCCCACGTTGAACTCCACCAGTCGGTATCGCGCATCATAGTACTTGGACTGTCGGATCTGCGCTTCCTGCATTCACTCCTGGATCAGCTGTATCGTTGTCATAGTGTCATCAATGTAAGCCACTCCCAAGGCTTCTGGGTCCTCTTCTTGAGCCCAAGTCAACGGGGTTCGGCAACGTCTCCCATACAATGCCTTGTACAGAGCCATCTTAATGCTAGCCTGGTAGCTGTTATTGTAAAAGAATTCGACTATTGGAAGCAGCTGCTCCCACGGCTTATTGTGTTCCACTATGCACAATCGAAGAAGATCCTTCATCGTCCGGTTCGTCCTCTCCGTCTGTCTGTCTGTCTACGGGTGGAAGGCGGTGTTGAAGGCCAATTTGGTTCCCAAGTATGCATGTACCCGCCTCCACTCCTTAGATATGAAACGCCAGTAACGATCTGATACGATGGACTTTGGTACTCCGTGGAATCTGACCACTTGCTCTAGGAACATTCTGGCCAGGATATCCACTCTGTCACCCTATTGATTTGGAATGAACCGCACTACCTTGGTGAGTCGATCTACAACCACCCAAATTGAGTCATTCCCAGCGCGGGATCGAGGTAGGCCGTGGACGAAGTCCATGGAGATATCTTCGAACTTCCATTCTAGTATCGGCAGGGGCTGTAATAGGCCTCCTGGACTGCGGCATTCGGCTTTAACCTTCTGACAGGTCTGACACTGGGTCATGAAGTTGGTGACATCTCTTTTCATTCCAGGCCAATAAATGGTCCTGCGCAGGTCTATGTACATCTCAACCACGCCAGGGTGAATCGAGTACCAAGACTGATGGGCCTCTTGCAGAATTTCTTCACGAATTCCTCCGGTAGTGGGAACGAATATGCAATGCTTGAATTGTAGAATCCCGTCATGCAGATTATAATCCTCATGTGCCCCTCCATGCAGAGATCGGATGATCGGCATTACCTTGGGTCGTTCTTCTGAGCTTCACGTATCCGGTCTCGGATGTCGCATTGGATCTCCATCCAATACAGCTGAGCATGATACTCTTCCAGATCTCTTCGGGTAACCAAGGTAATCTCCAAGTCTATCAAGGACTGGAATAGTTCCTTAGGGATTTGCTCCATCCAACTCCCGGCTATCGCAGGCTGGCGGCTCAAGGCGTCAGCGACTCTGTTAGATTTCTCGGGGTGATATTGGAGAGCGAAGTCGTAATCGCATTGGAATTCTTAGTCATCGGCACTGCTGGAGATTCAGCTCTTTCTACGTGAAGATATACTTGAGGCTCTTGTGGTCGGAGAAGATCTCACATCTTACTCCATACAGATAATGCCTCCAGATTTTAAGGGCGAATACGACGGCGCCCAACTCTAAATCGTGTGCTGCGTAATTTAATTTGTGCGGATTTAATTACCGAGATGCGTAGGCCACTACCCTGCCATGCTGCATTAGAACAACTCCCAATCCCTTCAGGGAGGTATCAGTGTAGATTTAGAATGCCTCGGTCCATGTGTGGATCGTAAGGATTGGCGCAGAAGTCAGCCGCTTCTTCAGTTCGACGAACGCAGCCTCGCACTCCGGCGTCCATCGGAATGTGACGTCTTTCCTGGTAAGAGCAGTTAGGGGTAAGACAATCTTGGAAAAACCTTCGACAAACTTCCTGTAGTATCCGGCAAGACTGAGAAAACTCCGGATGTCCACAGCCGTCCTGAGTGGCGGCCAATTTTGTACTGCCTGGATCTTGGCTTGGTCTACTGCTACTCCTTCCTTGTTTATCATGTGGCCCAAGAATCCAACTTATCCTATCCAAAACACGCACTTACTAAATTTGGTGAAGAGAGAGTGCTCCCGGAGTTTTAATAGCACCATCTGCAGGTGCCGAGTATGGTCCGTCTTGGTCTTCGAGTAGATTAAGATGTCGTCTATGAAGACGATGACAAAATGATCCAAGAAGGGTTCATATACTTTATTCATTAGGGCCATGAAGGCGGAGGGCGCGTTGGTGAGCCTTAAGGGCATCACTAGAAACTCATATAGATTGTATTGAGAGCTGAAGGCAGTCTTGGGAATATCTTCCTCTCGGATTCGAAGCTGATAATAGCCGGATCTCAGGTCCATCTTGGAGAACACGGATGCACCTTGCAACTGATCGAACAGTTCGTCGATCCTAGGGAGGGGGTATGTATTGCGTATAGTAAGCTTATTTAGTTTCCTGTAGTCGATGCACAGTCGCAGTGACCCGTCTATCTTCTTGACGAAAAGCATCGGGGCTCCCCAGGGCGAGGAACTAGGACGGACGAATCCAGCATCTATCAGTTCCTGTAGTTGGATTTTCAGTTCAGTCAGCTCTCTTGGGGCCATCCGGTAGGGGGCTCGAGATAATGGCTGTGCTCCGGACACGAACTCAATCTTAAAGTCGACCTCTCGCTGGGGTGGCAATCCCGGGAGGGACTCAGGGAAAATATCTGGAAAGTTGCGGACTACTGGAAATTTGGCGAGCACTTGGGTTTTGTCTTCCATCTCGAAATAGATAAGGTATACTTCGTCTTCTACCAGACTAATTTAACAATCTGCGTAGAAGTCAGAATAATGCGCGAGACAGAGGGCACACCTGTCAACGTGACACTCTGGCCATTTGGATTCTATAGCCGGACTTCTTGTGCAGAACAGTTTATCTTTGCTTGGTGCTCGGCCAGCCAGTCCATCCCCAGAATAATGTCAAATCCGGTTATTGCTAGGATGGTTGCGTAGATCTCAAATTCTACTTCTCCCAGCACAGCCTGGAACGAGCACTTTTCCATAGATGTCATATCTGACCCGTCCGGAAAACGGATTCATATAGATATTCTGGTTGAACGAATAGCGTCCTCTTTTATTATGATGAATTCGTGGGAAACAAAAGAATGTGTCACTCCTATGTCGAAAAGGGTCTTGGCAGGGTGTCCTTCTACCAACAAGATTCCTGACGATAAGGGAAGTATATATATATATATATATATATATATATATATATATATATATATATATATATATATATATATATATATATCATCTAACTACTACAGAAGATGTAAGCTGAAAGATAGGGATAGATCTTAACTTGTACTAGTTAGAGTTATATTTATATTCTCAAAAAAGAAAATCACAGCACAAAAGTAAAGAACAAAGCAAGCAACACAAAAGACACAAGGATATATAGTGGTTCCCCCTAACTAGGTACATCCACTATTCTACCACCCTGGTAGGAATCCACTACAGGTTTTGATCAGGTGACTGCCACCAATGAGCTTTTCATCAGGTGCTCAAAAACCAATCCTCAAGTCTTTTGATCAGGAGACTGCAACCAAGAATAACTTTTGAAGGGAGTTAAAGAACCCTTTATACAGGAGGGGAGAGAGAGTGATGTTGTCTTCTCTGTCAACAGTCTAAGAGAAGACTTTAGTGGATTTGATGATGTCAAAGCTCCACGTGAAATATTGAGTTGTTTAGGAAGGTTGGAAGCTTTGATTCAGGGTGAGTAGGCCTTCAGATTGATGATGTCTCCAGCAAGCTTCTTAGACTGATATTGATTGTGTGTCTTTTGAGAAGCCTGGAGCAAACGAAGAACTCTGTGAGTATATGGATTGATGCAGAGTTCCTCCTTTTCTGTAAAATGGAAAGCCTTCACTGTGTGTCTATTCTCTGTCTGTTCTCTGGTACTCTGTGTTTCATGTTATTCTCTTCTCTGTCGAATTCAAACATTTGAATTCATTTATCTTGAAGATGGCAGAAGCATTCCCGAGAGTAGAATATGTCTTGGGAATTGATCCTGAATTAACTACTGAAACAACCCCATTTAATGTTGCCTTTGAACGACTATTTCCTATTAGGAATGTTCAACATTAAATGTCCTGGTAATTGACTGTAATTAATTCTGCCAACTGTAACTAATTGCACAGAATTCATCGACCGGAGCTCGCAGATCGTCGAACTCAGTTTCTTATTTCGTCGAGCTGTCTTGAGTTCAGCGATCATCGACCTGAGCTTGGAGTTCGTCGAGCTGAGTCCATAGTTCTTCTTTAACTTCTTGACACAGCTTCTGTGGAATATGTCGACACAATTGCTTCTTGTCTCGACATAGTTGTTGTTTTGACAGAAATCTGGACTGTGTCGACACAAGTCCTTTATGTCAACACTATTGATGTTGACAGATGTTTGTGTGTCGACACAAGTCCTGTGTGTCGACACAATCTGGCTTCTGGTGTCGACATAGTTGATGTCGACAGATGTTCTGTGTGTCGACACAATCTTGCTTCTGGTGTCGATACAGTTGATGTCGACAGATGTTCTGTGTGTCGACACAAGTCCTGTGTGTCGACAGATGTTCTATGTTTGTCGACACAAGTCCTGTGTGTCAACAGATGTTCTGTGTGTCGACACAAGTCCTGTGTGTCGACACAATCTGGCTTCTGGTGTCGACACAGTTGATGTCGACAGATGTTCTGTGTGTCGACACAAGTCCTGTGTGTCGACACAATCTGGCTTCTGGTGTCGACACAGCCTTTCCGAAGTGTCGACACAATTGTTTGAGTCTCTGGCAGTCTGTTGATGGCTGGTCCATGTGATGTTGATTCTAAGGACTTGGCCTAGACTCTAGGACACAACCATGACCCTGGCTATACATGATGGGTAAATCTAAACAAACCTAATAGTGATCCTTGCCCAAATCAGAACTAGGGTTCCAACAATCTCCCCCTAATTGGGTGAGGACACTATTTCCTTAAAAACAAATAAAAATGCAAAGCAAAAACAATCTGCCTGATTTATAAGAATTTTTAGCAGATGTACATGGGTGCTTTTAAAATAAAATAAATAAAATAAAGCTATTTCTACATCTTTCCAAGCAATCAAATAATCTCCCTCTAATAACTTTTCCTTGCACACATTCCTTGCCCCTAATCTGAGTAGACTTTATAATCTATTAGAATAAACAGTCTCTCTGTACAACTGTAGCCTTTCAAACAATCTCTCACTATACAGCCACTGATGTATCCCCTGTATTGGCTGAGACTGAAGTCTTTCGGTTACTATCAAATACCACTGTTTCTCTATGGTAAGATAGGTCTTTTCCTGAAAAGAGATGTTAGAAGTTCTGGACCCAGATTAGCTTGGGTCCTGGTTCTCTTTTATAATAATTAGAAATAAAGGAATATCCAGGTTGATTTTCATAACCAAGTGGATGATATTTTCTAGGAGGGATTATCCACTCAGTAAAAGGATTTGTAAAATTTTGTGTTTGATTATATTTCTGAAGAGAATAAAAATTTTTGTTCTGAAATTTTGAGTTCGACGAATTAAAGTAATTTCGTCGACCTGAGTTCGACGAATGACATTGAGTTCGTCGAGCTCTATTCACAGAATGATGATAGTTGTTTTCTGTATTACATTTTCATCGATCTTGGTTTGACGAAGTGTATTTATTTCGTCGAGCATAGATTCCTGAACAGTTAAAATCAAAATCTTTATTCATAGTTCGTCGAGCTTTATTCGACGAATGGTGTTGTTTTCGTCGAGCTCGGTTCGACGAATTATTTTGAACAAAAATTTTCTGGAGAATTTTAAGTTGATTTGCTTTATTCTTTTGCAATTTTTCAGTATTTTTATTTATGTCCTTTAACTTTTCTTTTCCTTTAATTGATTCTAAATGTCTTATTTGTTCAAGAGCATTCTTTAAATCTGTTTTGAGTTTTATATTTTCAGAAGATACATTATTTATATTCTCTCTGAGAAGTTTTATTTCCTTCTCAGATTGAATTAAGTCTTTACATCATAATTTGAAATCAGTTTTAAATTTTTCTGATGAAAGATCAAGGGTAGAGATTACCTGATCTTCTTCTAATGCACATTCTGATTCTTCTTCAGAGTCTGATTCTTCATCAAGAATGCTGGAGGAAGCATTTATTGCCATTAGGCAAAATTCTCTTGCTCTTGACTCTTCTTCATCATCAGTTGTACAAGATGAAACTTCAGAGTCACTCTAGATTTTAGCTTCAGGGTTTCTTTATTTAGCTGATCCAGCAACCATTGCTGTGAGGGAGTCTCACATGTCTTTTGCGGATGAACATTCAACAACTTCCTGAAAAATGTCATCAGACATTGATTGTACAAGAATGTTCATTGCATGTGCATTAGCAATCTTCGGCCTTTTCTGGGCATCTGTCCATTGAGATGATGGAACAGCATTGGTACTTGTTGTTTCCTGAAGTTGAGATGGTCCTGATGTTGAAACCGGAATCCGGTCTCCTGTGGAGTTCGACCCTTGGGGAAGGGGTGGTCTCGCGCCTACTTTGCTCCTGCAAGAAAAACAACAAAGAAGGCAAGAAGAAACAGACCCAAGGGCTCGGCAGGGAGGTCCCACCACAAACCCGGAAGATCTCTGAGCGCTTCCCCTCCTTAGCCAGAAGCCGAGCTAAGGTACCCTCAGAAAGCACTTGAAAACAGGAGCAGGGAGGCACTCAAAGCGTGCCCTCTGAGGTACCCCTTGGGTGTTACTTATAGTTTTTGGAATCTGAACTGCCAATAACCAAAAGAACTGACCTAAAAATACCAAAAACCCATGATCAGGTCTGCCAACAGCCAAACTCCGCTGTTCTGAGAAGCTATGCGCAGTCCAACCTGGTCTGCCAACAGCGTGGCTCCGCTGTTCTGAGAAGTTATGGGCAGTCCAACCTGGTCTGCCAACGGCCATGGCTCCGCTGTTCTGAGAAGCTATTCGCATCATGGGGAGCCAGCTCGCCGCCAACCCCTTTCCGCGGGAGGCGGGCGCGACCTGGCTCTAGCGGCTCGCCCATTCTTCTTGGGCGAACGCGAGCCGGACCGCCGCGACCCGCCAGTCCTCTGCCGGGGCGGACAGGCGACCAGGTCGCGTATAGGGGGCGGGCTGGTGGCCATCGTGGCCCTCCGTTCAGCTCGCAGGTCACGGGTTGCCGAGCCCATCCGCTAGTACTGGTTCGACGAAGGGCACCCCCCGCTCTGGTCGGCGATTCTCTGGGTGAGCGGGAGGGATAAGGGGGAGTCGTCTCGCTTGGTTCGCTCGCCTGAAGTGAGCGGGAGCGGACCAGCCCATTGTCGCATGTCTGCTTGTCGCTCGGGTGCGGGTCGCGGGACCGGGTCCGTCCGATCTTCCTGATGGGGCCCGCTCGACGAACACGGGGTTGTACACAATCCCCGCTCTTTTTGAGCTTGATAAAGCTCGGAAAGAACCATCCAACCCGCGTGTTCGGCGAGTACGACGCTGAGCTGGCAGGGAATCTTCTGGTGGGGCCCCACTATTCGGCTATAAATATACCACCGAGCCCAGGGGGGTCTCCCTATACCCTCTCATTTTTCTTGAACAGACTGCAGTTTCTTGATGCCGGTCAGCGAAGAGGTGCGAGCTCGCCTGGTGGCTGCGGGCCAGAAGACTCGGAAGGAGGCCCTCGAGGTCGCCCCTTGGTTAGCGCGCGGGTCTCCCGGCCCTCTCTTCAGGCCGGTGAAGGGGAAGATCGTGAGGCGGTCTCCGGCGAATAACTTCCCGGGTTCCAGCTCGGCGGCTGGCGATGAGGTCGCTTCTGAGGTACGCGACCTTCCTCCGCGGCTTGTTGCTATGTCTCTGACCCCTCGTCTTGCAGGCACAGCATCGTGAGGATGAGGAGGACCGGGGGGAGGATCGCCCCCCTCCCTTGTCGTCTGAGAGGGCTGGTAGTCCCTCAGGTCTGGACCGTCCACCCCCGAATACCCCTCGCCCGCCAGTTCCCCCGGGACTAGGGAAATCTCTCGCAGCCCTCGAGGGGGAACCTTTTCAGGGTCGGCCGGGCTCCTCTCGCCCTTCCATCGGTATGGACGACGTGCCAACCCCTGGTAAGCTCGTGCTTAGCGCTTGCCTTTGTTCTCGCTCGTTCCTTCTGAATTGCCCCCTTTTTGTAGGCTACAACATGGTCTCCTCCGAAACGGAGATGAGCGAAGGGTACTCGCCTCCGCCTGACGTGGAGGGTGTTTCAGATTACCTGGGCGACCCGGCTGATGCGGTGGGGATGAAGAGGCAGGTGACGCGGCTGTTCCAGAAACATACTTTGCTGCTCCAGGAGCTCGTGAAGAGGGTCGACCAAGACAAGGCCGACACCGAGGCTCGGCTCGCGGCCCTGGAGGGGGCCCCGTGCGCTGCAGAAGGTGGCGAGGTCACTTCGCCTGGTGTGCACATCACGCGGGCCGAGGAGCACCTAAGGAATGCCTCGGAGCAAGTTGGCCTGGCCCAGCAGGAGCTGGTGGCGGTACGCGACTATCACTATCCTCGCGTGCCGCCGCGATCCGGAACGCAACGGCGGGGCAGGTGGAAGTGGATCCAGTACTGATCCACCCTTCCGTCTCCCCGCCTGCGGGATATCGCTGGGTTGCTACTATCTCGAAGTTATCCTGTATCTGTAACGATTTGCAACTCTCTTTGCCCGTCGATGGGCCTAATTTTCTGCTGCTGATGTATGTTGAAATTACCATGTTGCTGCTTTTATTCTCCGCGGGGCGGGCTCGAGGGTACTCGCGTACTTTGCTCGCCTTCCCCCTGGGGGAGAGGGCAGGTCAGGGGATGGATTCGCTCTACCCGTCCTGCCGATCGGGGCGGGAGCGAGCCGAGGGGCTCGCCAGCCGGGAGTCTCCCCGACTCGCGCGGAATCCCGGGCGGGTGCGGGCCGAGACTCGCCCGCTTAAGTCTTGCGCGGATGCGGTCGGGCGAGAACCGCGCCTGATCGGCCTTGGCGGTGCGGTTGCGCGCCGGGAAGTCGAACCGTCGGGCGGATTCTTGCTACACGCGCCCCTTCATTCGGCGGGAAGTTTCCCGCCCTTTCTTTCTCCCTATAAATAGGCCTTGCCGGCTCTTATTCTCTCACCGGTTCAAAACACTCTCCCGCCTCTTGCTCTCCGCGAAGCACGGCTCGTGCTCACCTTCTGGATCTGTCTCGCACGTTTGGCGGCGATTCGGTGGAGATGGGCGGCGGCGGCGGCGGCGATGCGGACGGGCGAAGCAAGTGCACCTGGACCTTCTCGGAGCACGATTTTCCTCACGCAATAATCTCGGAGCGCGAGTACCTGGATGCCCTCGGCGACCACGTCCCGCCGGGCTTTTCGGCGAGACGGCTCGGGGAAGGAGAGAGATGATCAACGATCTATCTAGGGACGAGCTTGCCATACCCCTGGCTCACTTTGAGGTGGGTCTGCGGCCTCCCCTGTGGCCCGAGGTACGCCAAGTCCTGAAGTACTTCGGGGTCGTCCTAGGGCAGATGACCCCGAACTCCATAGCTGTTATGGTGGGGTTCGCCTGCTTTCTGCGGGAAGAGCGAGTCGAGTTCAGTCTCGCAGTTTTCCGGAAGCTATTCTCCTTCCGGGCGAATCCGGGACGGGACTGCCTATTTCTCCAGCGCCCACCTCAAGGTGCGGGAGACCGTAAATAAGAGTCACAACTGGCTCAAAACATTTTTGTTCGTCAAGGGGGATTTCGGCAACGTCCCCTTCTCGCCGGTGCAGCTTAGCGAGGCAAGTTACCGCCCGCCTAGCCTTGGGGGCCACGAGGCCGACTTGTGCGGGTTCTTCGCCGGGAAGAACTTCGAGGTCGCGTACTTGCGCCGCAATCTTGATGACCTTGCCGTCGTCCCACCTGGGGGAGGTTTGTCACTCGCTACTGCTCTGCCTTACCCTTTTCTTCTTTGTCTCACCCCCTCTTCTTGGCAGGCGAGCGGGACGTTCCCCTTCATCCCCCTTACGAGAGTGCTCGGATCACCCCCGGGGTCCTTGCCCGCGCACAGGCCGCAGACGCCGCTCAACGCGACGCCCCGTCGGTCCCTGCTAAAAAGCGGTCGGGCGGCGTACAGCCCGCTCCCCCGCCCAAGATGGCGAAGACTGCGGGGCAGCGACTCGCCGGGGGCCAGGGAAAAGGCAAGGCTCCGGTGGATCATCCCGTCGAGGGTCTCCCCTCTTTGGTCGCCTCGACCAGCGACACCCCTGGCGGGGCGGCGGGCACTTCTGCGCCGCCGGACGGGTCGCAAACTGCTGCGAAGCCGGTGCCGAGAGGGCACCGCAAGTTTGGTTACGGCGAGAAGTATTTGGACGAGCTTGGCGTTCCGCTTCTGTCATGGGACAAGGACTCGAATCGCGCGGTGGTCTCAACCCTGTTGCCGAGTTGGGTGGAGCAGGACACCATCGGCGGGGAGGCCTATAACTTCTCGTTCGGCCTCTACTCGCGAGAGGACGCCGCTATCTATGACAAGGAGGCGACGCGAGTACTGGTGCATGAGAGCGCGCGGGCCCAACTGCGCGGCTTGGAGTTGGCCCACATGGTTGGGAGGCGGTGCACCCAGCTGGAGCATAACGCCGCCTCTCTGCAGAAGTTGGCAGACGAGAAGGAGGAGGCCCGAAAACTTGCTCAGGAGGACGCGGATCTCCAGAGGAAGCGGGCCGACGCGGCAGAGGAGACTCTCGCGCAATTCTTGGGAGGGGTGGTATGCGCTTACCTCCAATCACCGCTCCTTCTCGCGAATCTGTCGCACGATTTCCTTTCTTTTTCTCAAGACGCGGCGACGGCGAGTCGGATGGGTGCCGAGATCGCCGCCCTGGGTCAGGACAAGTCAGCGCTGGAGGCGCGGGTGCGCGAGCTGGAGGCTGCCGCTGCTGTCCCTCCGCCTGATAACAAGGGCTGCCCGCTCGAACACAATTCTGACCACGAGTTGGAAGTGTTGATGCAGAAAAACGCCGCCAGCGCCGCGAAGTACACGATGCAGATGTTGCGACGTGCGGATCTCCTCAAGAGCGAGGCCGCAGAACTCTCGGCGAACGACGTGGTGCCAGCGCTGTTCCTCCCTGTGCCGGATCCCGGGGATAAGTCCTTCCAGCCCATCTAGGACTCCCCGCCCGGGATCTCGCATCGCGCTTGCTTCTTTGTCATCTGCTTGTTAGATGCATACCCCATGTATTTTTAGTTGTTTTTGAGATGTGAGCGCGAGTCGCGCCTAGACTTTGTGATTTTCATCTATTAATGCTCTTATAAATGCTTCCTCGCCTGCCTCATTTGTATATTCGCTATTACCGCGTGGGGCGACCCGCCTCTACGTCCCAGCCCCGCTGAGGTGGCTACTCGCCCACCAAGCGAGGCGAGCCAGCTCGTCCTTCGCCTGAGTCATCGAATTTCTTGCGGGTTCTCGCCTAGGTTCTCGCCTCCGTTCGGCCGTCTTTCTTGGGGCTGGGTGGTTATGTTAGACCCCTTTTTGGTTAATCTTTATGACTCCAGCAGCTCGTCAATCACCGTCGAGCGGCTTCCCCCCCTCCCCCCCCCCCCCCCCCCCCCCTTCCGCCAGCTAGATGAGAGCCTGGCAGCGGGATCTTCTCGGGGTCCAAACACATTCCATCGAGTGACTTCCGGCCCTGCCAGCTAGGTGAGAGCCTGGCAGCAGGATCTTCTCGAGGCCAAGGATGACACCGAGTGACTTCCGGCCCTACCAGCTTGGTGAGAGCCTGGCAGCAGGATCTTCTCGGGGTCCAAGGATGACACCGAGTGACTTCCGGCCCTGCCAGCTAGGTGAGAGCCTGGAAGCGGGATCTTCTCGGGGTCCAAACACATTCCATCGAGTGACTTCCGGCCCTGCCAGCTAGGTGAGAGCCTGGCAGCGGGATCTTCTCGAGGCCAAGGATGACACCGAGTGACTTCCGGCCCTGCCAGCTAGGTGAGAGCCTGGCAGCGAGATCTTCTCGGGGTCCAAACACATTCCATCGAGTGACTTCCGGCCCTGCCAGCTAGGTGAGAGCCTGGCAGCGGGATCTTCTCGAGGCCAAGGATGACACCAAGTGACTTCCGACCCTGCCAGCTAGGTGAGACCCTGGCAACGGGATCTTCTCGGGGTCCAAACACATTCCATCGAGTGACTTCCGGCCCTGCCAGCTAGGTGAAAGCCTGGCAGCGGGATCTTCTTGAGGCCAAGGATGACACCGAGTGACTTCCGGCCCTGCCAACTAGGTGAGAGCCTGGCAGCGGGATCTTCTCGGGGTCCAAACACATTCCATCGAGTGACTTCCGGCCCTGCCAGCTAGGTGAGAGCCTGGCAGCGGGATCTTCTCGAGGCCAAGGATGACACCGAGTGACTTCCGGCCCTGCCATCTAGGTGAGAGCCTGACAGCGGGATCTTCTCGGGGTCCAAACACATTCCATCGAGTGACTTCCGGCCCTGCCAGCTAGGTGAGAGCCTGGCAGCGGGATCTTCTCGAGGCCAAGGATGACACCGAGTGACTTTCGGCCCTGCCAGCTAGGTGAGAGCCTGGCAGCGGGATCTTCTCGGGGTCCAAACACATTCCATTTCTCTATGCAGGCGGGCTATGACAGTACTGGAGCGTTGAAGAAATTTATTATAACGAAAAAGTCACTTACATGCCTTAGGGGAAAAAACGCTTCAAGTCGTCACCACTCCAGGTGTGACTCAGGGTCTCGCCCTCTACATTTTTGAGTCGATAGTATCCTGACTTTAGAGCTTCCTTTACAATAAATGCTCCCTCCCAGCTGGGATTGAGCTTCCCTACGGATGCCGACCTCCCCGTCGCATCCACCTTCTTCAGCACCAAGTCTCCTTCCACGAACTGCTTGACCCTGACATGCTTGTCAAAGTATTTGGCCATCCTTCTTTTTACCTCTTCCTGTCGGACAGCCGAAAGGTCCCTCAACTCTTCCACCATGTCAAGGGAGAGTCTCAGCTCCTCCTCGTTCTCGGCTTGCCATTCTTCTCGGCCCTCTTTGGCCGCCACGACTCGCGGTGTTTGGACTTCAAATTCTACGGGGAGCACCACCTCGCACCCATGGGAGAGCTTGAAGGGGGTCTTCCTTGTAACCGTGTTGGGGGTGGTCCTTAGGGCCCAAAGAACTGTGGGAAGCTGCTCCACCCAGCTCCCCTTCAAATTCTACACCCTCTTCTTGAAGAGGTTGATGATGATCTTGTTCGCGGCCTCCACCTGCCCGTTGCTCCTGGGGTGATGGACCGAGGCGAACCTGAGGTCGATCCCAAGCTGTTTGCAAAAGCTGGTGAATTCGGCACTAGCGAACTGGGGCCCGTTGTCCGTGACGATGGCCTGGGGCAGCCCATAGCGACAGATGATCTCCCCCCAAACAAAGTTCCCGATCGCCTGGGAGGTCACCTTGGCCAGTGCCTTCACCTCCATCCACTTGGAGAAGTAGTCGATCATCACTAGGAGGAACCTTCTCTGGCCGCTGGCTTGGGGAAATGGTCCAACCAAATCCATTCCCCAGATTGCGAAGGGCCAGGGGGCCGTGATACTCCTGAGTCGTTGGGCCGGCTGTAGCTGAAGAGGGGCAAATAGCTGGCACTTATGACATCTTCTTGCGAACTCTACAGCGTCTCGGCCCAGGGTGGGCCAGAAATACCCTTGCCTGACTATCCTTCCCTCCAGGGTCTGACTCCCGGAGTGACTCCCACATTCCCCGGAGTGGACTTCCTCCAAGATCCTCTGCACTTCTCCCTCGGCCACGCAGCGAGCCAGCATCCCTGAGAGGGTCTTCCTGTATAGCTGCCCGTCCTGGAGGAGGTAATATGCTGACTTGTGCCTTAGTTTCTTCTTGTCTACCCCCTCCGGGTACTCTCTCGTGGAGAGGAAAACCACAACTGGATCCATCCACGAAGCTTGTTGATCGATTTCCATGAGCTCTCCCTCTTCGATGGAGGGGCGGAACAGGTCGGTGATGGTGCCCCCCACCTGGGGACCATGCTTCGCTAGCTGATCTGCTCATTCATTCTCTTCCCTGGGCACGTGTCGGATGGTGAAAGTTTGAAAAGTGCCAATGACCCCCTTCACCTTGGCCAAGTACGATCGCAGGGTGGGCTCCCTAGCCTCGAACTCCCCGTTGATCTGGGAAGCTACTACCATGGAGTCAGTAAGGACCTCCACATCCGACACCCCCAGCTCCCTGGCCAGGCATAGCCCTGCTATCACGGCCTCGTACTCGGCCTAGTTGTTGGTAATAGGAAAGTGCACCACCACCGTCTGCTCAATTCGAGTCCCTTGAGGGCTTTCTAGGATCACCCCCACTCCAAGGGAGTGCCTCCCTGAGGCTCCATCTACCCTCACTTTCCAAGGAGTCGGGCAGGTGAGCTCTTCCTCCGCTACTTTCACCATGTAGTCGGCCAGGAAGTCGGCCATCGCCTGAGCTTTGATCGAGAGCCGCGGAACGAAGGAGACATCGAACTCGCTCAGCTCCACCAACCACTTAGCCAGCCTGCCTGAATGCTCCACCCCCTCAAAGATGTTGCGGAGAGGATGGTCGGTCACCACTCGGATTGAGTGTGCCTGGAAGTAAGGTCGCAGCCTCCAAGCCGAGATGATTAGGGTGAAGGCTAGTTTCTCCAAAATCGGATACCGGAGCTCGGCCTTCCTCAGGACCCGGCTCACGTAATAAATAGGGAGCTGCCTCTTCCCCTCTTCACGAACCAAAACTGAGCTCAAGGCCTCCGCCCCGACCCCCAGATATAAGAACAGGTCCTCCCCCTCCTTCGGCCCTTGGAGCAGCAGAGCCTGCGTCAACTACGCCTTGAGGGCCTGGAACGCCTCCTCGCACTCCTTGATCCATTCAAACCTCTGACCACCCCTTAGTGTTTTGAAGAAGGGGGAGCACTTCTCCCCTGCCAGAGAAAGGAAGCGACTCAGCCTTGCTAGCTTCATGTTTGCCGTTGGACCTCCTTAGCATTTCGCGGGGACCCCAGCTCCAAGATAGCCCTGACCTTATCTGGATTCGGCTCGACCCCCGCGGGGGTGAGGAGGTTCCCCAAGAACTTTCCCCTGCTGGCCCCAAAGACACATTTCAGGGGGTTCAACCGCATCTTGTATTTGCGCAGGGTGGTGAAGGTCTCCTCCAGGTCCCGGAGGTGGGAGTCCACATCCCGACTTTTGATCATGAGGTCATCTACATACACCTCCAAATTCCTCCCCCTCTGTTCCTTGAAGACCCTATCCATCATTTTCTGGTAGGTTGCCCCAGCATTCTTCAGCCCGAAGGGCATCATCTTGTAGTAGTAGCATCCGTCCCCTGTGATGAACGAGACATCCTTGATGTCTGGGGGGTGCATCCTGATTTGATGATAACCTGAAAAAGCATCTAAAAAACTCATTACAGAATAACCGACGGCTGAGTCAACCAGCGCGTCGATTCGAGGCAAAGGATAACAGTCCTTAGGACAAGCTTTATTAAGTAAGGAAAAATCGATACACATCCTCCCTCGGCCGTCTCCTTTTTAACCATAACCACGTTGGAGACCCAGCCGGGGTACTGAATCTCAGACACGAAGCCGGCCTTGAGGAGTTTCGCCATCTCCTCCCTGATGGGCTCCGTCAGCTTGTCCGCAGTGGACCTCTTCTTCTGCTGAACGGGGCGTGCTCCCGGGTCCAGGTTGAGGCGGTGGCAAGCCACATCCGCGTCAACCCCGGGCATCTCCGCGGCGTTCCAAGCAAAGATGTCCACTTTCTTCGAGATGCATTTCAGCATCCTGCCTTGGTCCTCCGGGGTCATCCCCCAGCTGACGCGGATCTTCTCCATCCTGCCTCCTCTGGTGAACACTTCCAGCTCCACCACTTCCTCTGCTGCCTCCAGCCTGGCTTGCTCCCCCCATCCCTCGGCATCCCCCTCCTCTGGAACGGGGACCTCTACCTCCATCTCCTCTCCCACGCCCCTCACTTCGGCCACCTCCTCCAAATCTCCTCCTGCCGCATCTTCTGCGCAGTCCTTCACTTCCAGCTCCTCCTCTCCTGCTTCCTGCTCGACCTCCTCCATCCTTCGCCCCATCTCCTCGGCTCCCCCCTGCCAGTATATGGTGTTTACCGCAGTGACATAACACTCACGTGCCACCTTTGGGTCCCCCTGACCCTGGCCTGGACTCCCTCAGCGTTGAACTTCAAACACTGATGGAAAGATGAGGGGACGCAGCGGAAGGCGCTGATAAGGGGCCTCCCAAAGATGGCGCTATAGCTGCTGGGGGCGTCCACAATGACGAACTTGCAGTTTCGGGACTGCCCCCCCAAGGTGACATGGAGGCCAACTCCTCCCTCCACTTCCTTCCTTTCTCCTGAAAACCCGAACAAGGGCCCGTCTGAGGCCAGCACCCTCTTAGCCTCCACTTTCATTGCGTTAAACGCCTTTTTGAAGACGACGTTGACGGAACTCCCATTGTCCACGAGGATCCGGGAGACAGTGAAATTCTCGATGGCGGCCTTGATGACCAGCGCATCGCAGAATGGGTCCTCGTGGTCTGGCATATCGTTCCTGGAGAAAGTGATCCTTTCCTCCGGGGGTGGGGTTTGGGATGTGGAGGCGACGCTTCGTCGGTACATGGTGTGGAGGCTTGCCTTGCGGGAAGCCTCGACCTCGACCCCTCCGTGGATCACTCCGATTCCCCCTCGGGTTCCGACATCCACCCGGTCTTCGCAACGATCCTCCTCCGCCCGAGGCAGGACCTCCTCGATCCTCACTTCTTGTCGTCCTCCCTGCTGTTTCTGCTGATGTTGTTCCTGATTCCCTCTCATCTCAAGGAACTCCGGGCAGGTGGCTGTGGCATGCCCCTCTTCCTGATGGAAGTCGCAATAGGGCAGCTCCACCCTGACCTCCCTTCTCCTCCTCCTCATGATCCCCTCCTTGCTCCCAAGGCTATGGCCATGGCCTCCTCCTGATTGGGGAGCCGGGGCCTCTGGCCCTGCCTCCAGCCCGGAGGGTGGAACTGATCTTGCCTCCCCTGGTAGTGACCCCTTCCGTAGTATCCTCTCGGTGGCCCCTGCCCCTGCCACTCAGGTCTCCAGCCCAGCCGACGGTCGGGCTCCTGGTGCCCCCACCACGGCTGCTGCTGCCACTGGAGCTGCCTTTGCTCCCTCTGCCTAGGCTCTCCTCTTCTCTCCTCCTGTTCCTTTCCTCCTCTCGACTCTTTTTCTTCCTCCGTGGCCCACCTGGCCAACTTCCTTTCAAACTCCGGGTTCGACGCTTCCCCGTCGACCTCTCTCGCCGCCCTCTCCATCAACTCCTCGTAAGAGAGGGGGGAACTCTCTTCAGCTCCATTCGAAAGAAACCCTGTTGCAGGCCCAGGGTAAAAGCCATCATCAGACTATGGCCCGGCATCTTCTGGACTTGAGTAACTTCCTCCTGGAATCGGTCCACATAGCTCCCCAATGTCTCGTTCAACCCCTGCTTAATGTGGAACAAAGACTCGGACTCCTTCTTCCTCTTCTTCGAGGTGGTGAATCTCAGCATGAACCCTCGGCATAGGTCCTCGAAGCAGTAGATGGAGCTGGCCGGGAGCTGGTGGAACCACTCCCTTGCCTTCTCCCGGAGGGTGATAGCGAAGAGTCGGCATTTGAATCCGTCCGACATCTGACGGATGGAGACCACATCCTTGAACCATTGGACATGCTGGACTGGGTCTCCCTTCCCAGTATAGTAAGACATCTCAGGTTCCCTGAACCCATCTGGGACTGGAGCTGAGGAGACCAGCTCGCTGAAAGGACTGCCTCCCCCCACTGGGCGAGCTGGCGAGTCTCGCGAGCCCAGCTCGCCGAACCAGCCTCGGCCTGCCGAGCCGGGGAAGAGCTCGCGCCCGGGGAGTTCGCACCCCCGGCCTTCCTCGGCCACCTCCTTCCCGGCTCGCCTGCCGGGAGCGTCCTCGCCCAAAGAGGGGGCGGCCGCGATCTGGGCTGCCGGAGTCGAGCACTCGGCCCGCGCGCCGAGTGCGAATATGACGAGGCCCAGCACCTCGTTCCTGAAGTCTTCCAACATCCCCACCGTTGCGAGAGGCGGGGGGGCGGCGAGTTCTGCCTGTCAGATCCTTGTCCTCCTGTCATTGAACTCGCTGAAGCTTTTCTGCACTGACCACGTCCACGCTCACCGCACCAAAATGTTGAAACCGGAATCCGGTCTCCTGTGGAGTTCGACCCTTGGGGAAGGGGTGGTCTCGCGCCTACTTTGCTCCTGCAAGAAAAACAACAAAGAAGGCAAGAAGAAACAGACCCAAGGGCTCGGCAGGGAGGTCCCACCACAAACCCGGAAGATCTCTGAGCGCTTCCCCTCCTTAGCCAGAAGCCGAGCTAAGGTACCTTCAGAAAGCACTTGAAAACAGGAGCAGGGAGGCACTCAAAGCGTGCCCTCTGAGGTACCCCTTGGGTCTTACTTATAGTTTTTGGAATCTGAACTGCCAATAACCAAAAGAACTGACCTGAAAATACCAAAAAGCCCTTGATCAGGTCTGCCAACAGCCAAACTCTGCTGTTCTGAGAAGCTATGCGCAGTCCAACCTGGTCTGCCAACAGCGTGGCTCCGCTGTTCTGAGAAGCTATGTGCATTCCAACCTGGTCTGCCAACGGCGTGGCTCCGATGTTCTGAGAAGCTATTCGCATCATGGGGAGCCAGCTCGCCGCCAACCCCTTTCCGCGGGAGGCTGGCGCGACCTGGCTCTAGCGGCTCGCCCATTCTTCTTGGGCGAACACGAGTCGGACTGTCGTGACCCGCCAGTCCTCTGTCGGGGCGGACAGGCGACCAGGTCGCGTATAGGGGGCGGGCTGGTGGCCATCGTGGCCCTCCGATCAGCTCGCAGGTCACGGGTTGCCTAGTCCATCCACTAGTACTGGTTCGACGAAGGGCACCCCCCGCTATGGTCGGCGATTCTCTGGGTGAGCGGGAAGGATAAGGGGGAGTCGTCTCGCCTGGTTCGCTCGCCTGAAGTGAGCGGGAGCGGACCAGCCCCTTGTCGCATGTCTGCTTGTCGCTCGGGTGCGGGTCGCGGGACCGGGTCCGCCCGATCTTCCTGATGGGGCCCGCTCGACGAACACGGGGTTGTACACCTGATAAAATGGAATTAAAAATATTTTCATCAATGGAGTTCATATAAAACCTAATCCTTGTCTTCCATAGTGCAAGCTTATCTAGATTGCATATAGGTGGTCAGGTGCTTGAAAAATCTTCATTTTGTGTCATGATAAACTCTAAAGATATATAAGATCTATCAGATCATTTTGGTTCAGGTGCTAGCCTGTACAACCAAGAAAACCTGCTCTGATACCAATTGAAAGATAGGGATAGATCTTAACTTGTACTGGTTAGAGTTATATCTATATTCTCAGAAAAGAAAATCACAGCACAAAAGTAAAGAACAGAGCAAGCAACATAGAAGACACAAGGATATATAGTGGTTCCCCGTAACTGGGTACATCCACTCTTCTACCACCCTGGTAGGAATCCACTACAGGTTTTGATCAGGTGACTGCCACCAATGAGCTTTTGATCAGGTGCTCAAAAACCAATCCTCAAGTCTTTTGATCAGGAGACTTGCAACCAAGAATAACTTTTGAAGGGAGTTAAAGAACCCTTAATATAGGAGGGGAGAGAGTGTGATGTTGTCTTCTCTATCAACAGTCTAAGAGAAGACTTTAGTGGATTTGATGATATTAAAGCTCCCCCTAAAATATTGAGTTGTTCAAGAAGGTTGGAAGATTTGCTTCAGGGTGAGTAGGCCTTCAGATTGATGATGTCTCCAGCAAGCTTCTTAGACTGATATTGATTATGTGTCTCTTGAGAAGCCTGGAGTAGATGAAGAACTCTGTGAGTATATGGATTGATGCAGAGTTCCTCCTTTTCTGTAAAATGGAAAGCCTTCATTATATGTTTATTCTTTGTCTGTTCTCTGGTACTCTGTGTGTCTTGTTATTCTCTTCTCTGTCGAATTCAAACATTTGAATTCATTTATCTTGAAGACGGCAGAAGCATTCACGAGAGTAGAAGATGCCTTGGGAATTGATCCTGAATTAACTTCTAAAACAGCCCCATTTAATGTTGAATTTGAACGGCTATTTCCTATTAGGAATGTTCAACATTAAATGTCCTGGTAATTGACTGTAATTAATTCTGCGAACTGTAACTGATTGCACAGAATTCGTCGACCGGAGCTCGCAGATCGTCGAGCTCAGTTTCTTATTTTGTCGAGCTGTCTTGAGTTCAGCGATCGTCGACCTGAGCTTGGAGTTCGTCGAGCTGAGTCCACAGTTCTTCTTTAACTTCTTGGCACAGCTTCTGTGGAATGTGTCGACACAAGTCCTATGTATCGACATAATTGCTTCTTGTCTCGATATAGTTGTTGTTTTGACAAAAATATGGAGTGTGCCGACATAAGTCCTGTGTGTCGACACAGTTGATGTCGAGAGATGTTCTGTGTGTCGACACAATCTGGCTTCTTGTGTCGACACAGTTGATGTCGACAGATGTTCTTTGTGTCGACACAAATCCTGTGTGTCGACACAATCTGGATTCTGGTGTCGATACAGTTGATGTCGACAGATGTTCTGTGTGTCGACGCAAGTCCTATGTGTTGACAGATGTTCTGTGTGTCGACACAAGTCCTGTGTGTCGACACAATCTGGCTTCTGGTGTCGACACAGCCTTTCCGAAGTGTCGACACAATTGCTTGAGTCTCTGGCAGTCTGTTGAAGGCTGGTCCATGTGATGTTGATTCTAAGGACTTGGCCTAGACTCTAGGACACAACCATGACCCTGGTTATACATGATGGGTCAATCTAAACAAACCTAATAGTGATCTGTTGGATCCCTAGTTTATTTGGGCTAGGTTCACTGACTTAGGTTGTGACCCATCATGTACAGCCAGGGTCAATTTGTGTCCTAGAGTCTAGGTTAAGTCCTTAGGCTCAACTCCAGATGGACCAGCTTTCAACAAGACCGTCAGAGACTCCAGACTCACAAGTTCTTTAAGATTAAGTAAAGTGAGTTCGATGTTCGTCGAACTCAGCTCGACGAAAGGAGTTTTGCGCTCGACGATCGTGAGACAATTGTTAGTGTTGAGCTCGACGATCTATGTTCTCTGTTCGACGAAAACTCAGTTTCTACATCAAGCCAAAGTCAGGAGGACTTCAAATTTTTCTAAGTCCAGCTTCATGCTTCGGTCGACGAATTATATTCTGAGCTCGACGAACTTGGACCTCAAGTTCACAGCTTCTCAGGTCGACGGATGCTATACTCTACTCGACGATTTCTGGACTCAGAGAATCTGTGTCGACACTTAGGGTTTGTGTCGACACCAGACAGTTTATGTCGACACCAGGATTTCAGTCGACACCAGCTTATGTCGACACCAGGATTTCAGTTGACACCAACTTATATCGACACCAGAGGATTTGTGTCGACACCAATATCAATCTGTCGACACCAATTTATGTCGACACAGCATTTCAGCAGATGTAGAGTATTTTGTCTAAGTCCAGAACTTTTCTCAGGTCGACGAATTTGATTCTCAGCTCGACGAATGAAGACTGTCTATCAGATGAATGAAGATTGTCTCGTCGACGAACTCTATCAAGCTCAGCTCGACGAACTCAAGCTCAGCTCGACAAACACAAGTTCAGCTCGACAAATTGTGTTCTTTGTTCGACGAATCCAGATTAGGTTTTATTCAAGTTTCCCGTCCCGTTTCTTGGCACTGATTCCTGAACATTTAATGCCAGATCTTCTCGGAATGTTACCGTTAGAACGTGCATTGACTATGGACGATTACATGTCGTTTTTCCATGGGATAGTTAGGAAAGTCATTGATTGCTGATTCTTTCCAAGGCCGACTGTAATTACTGCTCAACATTTCAAGAGTTTGAATATTCCTCAGTCAGTAAGAGACAAGACACATGAGACATACATAGATACACAAAAAAATAGTGACACAGCAAGAGAATAGAATCAAGCAGTGGTAGAGTTCAAGAATCACAGGACAGAAAACAATCTGACAGACACTCTGAAGCTGCAGAAGAACAAAACATTCTCAAATCTAAAGTTCTTAACTGCAATCAGCCTTGACCAGAGAACTTTTGAAGAATAAGAAGAACAACCAAATTCAATCAAGAGTCTTCTTCTTTCTATTCTCAGGATAACTTCAAAGGACAACAGAACTTTATCAGTCAAAAGAAGTTCTTGAAGCAGTTCTAGTCCAGGCATTCTAGGTCATTGAAGGCCTATCACCCTGAAGCAGTGCTCCACCATTCCTGACCATCTCAAGATCTCAGGGGGAGCAAGATCTGCTACATCAATCCACAAGTCTTCTCTCTGACTGTTGACAGAGAAGACACTATCACCCTCTCTCTCTAATTCCTGTACAGGGTTTTAAATCCCTTCAAAATTATTCTGGTTGCAAGTCTCCTTCCAAAAGACTTGAGAGTTTGGTTTTTGAGGACCTGATCAAAACCCATTGGTGCCCAGGACACCTGATCAACTCATCCTGCAGTGGATTCCTACCTAGGGTGGTAGAAGAGTGGATATACCCAGATTGATTGGGGAACCACTACAGCTCCTTGTGTCATCTGGTTGCTTATTTTCTTTTGTTTTCTGGCTGTGGTCTGTGATTGCTCTGTGTTTGGTTAGTTGTTGTGTTTACTTCATGTTATTTGCTTCCCCGTTCACTTAAGTATACAACAACAGTTGTAAAAAGTTTTAGTAAGCACCATACTCTATTCACCCCCCCCCCCCTGCCCCCCTCTAGAGTATATCAGATCTAACCTGCACTTTCAATTGGTATCAAAGCGAGGTTGGTTAAAATACCAGACCTCGGGTTGGTTTAAATACCACACCTTAGTGGTTGCACAGGCTAACACCTGAACCCAAAGATCCCTATAGTTAGATCTGCTTGTTTAAGTTTGTTACTAGATTTATTTCTTTACAGAACATGGCCCAAAACAAAGATTATGCAAGCACCAGACCTCCAGTGTGCAATGTATCTAAGTTTGCACTTTGGAAGGCAAGAATTAGACTGTACATGAACTCTATTGATGAAGACATTTTCAATTCTGTTTTGACAGTGTGTCCAAGACCCCCAGAAAATATAAGTACAAGTGCTATTCCACCTCCATAAGGAACAAATACAGAAATCAAGAAATGGAAAGTGGCAGATGCTAAGGCAATGAATATTTTAGCCCAGACTATGTCTGATGAAATATTCCAAAAGGTAGCTGAATGCAACTCAGCAAAGGACATCTAGTACAAGTTATCTGAGATAGTCTCAGGATCTGCTGATGAGAGAAAAGATAGAAGATCTCATCTCATAATCCAATATGAGAATTTTAAGAAAGGATAAGCTGAGTCAGTAGCAGACATGTATAATAGACTCAGTCTCATAGTCAATGAGTTGAAAACATTAGACAAAGAGATCTCATTGACTGAGCTCAATGATAAAATCCTAATGTGCTTCCCAAGCACTTGGGACTCAAGGATCTGGCCAATTAAGGATGCCAGAAGCCTAAATGAGATCACAACTGAAGCTCTCTTGGGCAAGCTCAAGTCTTATGAGCTGCTCATCAAGAATAGAGAAGAAGAGCAGAAGGCTGCCTCACCAGCTATAAGAAAGGAAAAATCAATAGCTTTCAAAGCCATTGAAGATCAGCCTGAAGACAAAGTCACGGGCAATGAAGAGCTGCTAAGCCTACTGGCCAAAAGATTTTACAAAATGGCCAGGAAAGATTTCAGGAAAAAGTCTGCTAGAGTGCATGACAAGCCAAGGTATGACAAATCAAATAACAAAGAGATTATTTGTTTTGGATGCAAGAAAACATGCCACATGGTGTCTGACTGTCCAGAAAATCAGTATAAGGACAAAAAGGACAGGAAAGAAAGAATAAAAGACAAAGACTTTAGGAAGAACAGCAATGACAAACCCTCCTCCAGCAAGAACAAACACACCAGGAAGGGGTTTGTAGCTGAAACTTGGAGTGAGACAGAAGAAGAATCTGAAGCTTCATCCAAC
Source organism: Platanthera guangdongensis (assembly GCA_039583875.1). Classification (NCBI taxonomy): domain Eukaryota; kingdom Viridiplantae; phylum Streptophyta; class Magnoliopsida; order Asparagales; family Orchidaceae; genus Platanthera; species Platanthera guangdongensis. The sequence continues at coordinate 70,447,421 of CM077148.1, forward strand.
TCAAGTGATGATGAAGATGATGCTGAAGAAAAAGAATTATGCATGATGGCTATCAATGCCTCATAACAAAATTCTGATGTAGAAGAATAAGAGTCAGAATCAGAAACTCAATCTGAAGAGGACCAGGTAATAAATTCTTTTGATTTTAATTCTGAGGACTTCAAGTGTGAGTTTAAAGCACTGTGTTTAGATTTACTAAAATCTGAGAAGGAAATCATTTCTCTCAGAAATCAGCTATCTGAACACAACACTTTAAAAGCAAAAAACCTCAAACTCTCTGAGGAGTTGGAAAGTTGTAGGGAGCAGATAGCCTCACTGAAAAGTGACCTATCAGAGGCCAAAAAGTTTGAAGAATCCCTCAACGGAAGAAGTATCAAACTAATGGACATCACAAGCACAGTGAACTCAAGATTTAACAGTACACTGGGCTTGGGTGCCTCATCTAGCCAACATGTAGTATTAACAACCCCAATCAAGTTTATCTCTGATAAAGGTAAGGGAGTTGTAGAGGTAGCTAGGAAGAATTCTAATCTACCTAAGAAAACCATAGTTCAACAGAAACCGTCGAATGGAGCTCGACGATTGCCGAATGGAGCTCAACGATCTCAGGCTAAATCGTCGAACTCAGGTCGACGATCGCTGAACCCTGAACTCTGGCACAGTCGATCTTCGAACGGAGCTCGACGATCTGACCCAAGATCATCGAACTCAGCTCAGAGATCGTCGAACAGAGCTCAGAGTTTTGAAAACTCTTTCAAAGGCAAATCAAAGTTCAATCCTAGAGGTTCTACATCTCAATGGTTTAACCCCTATACTGAATGGATAATACCTCCTAGGAGATATAATCCTGAAGGCTATAAGAGTCAACCAGAGATGTCTTTTATTTCTGAATTCAAAGGTTATCAACCTAGGCCCAAGGTAAACTGGGTCAAAAATAAGTAAATTGTTTTATGTGCAGGTGAAGACCTATCCAACATCAAACCAGCAATGGTATCTGGATAGTGGGTGCTCAAAGCACATGACAGGAAACAAGGACAATTTCACATACTTCAAAGCCAAGATTGGACCCAAAGTAATATTTGGTTATTCAAACTTTGGACAAACAAAAGGATATGGTGCAGTCCAGATTGGCACAGTCACATTCAAGAAAGTATCCTATGTGGAAGTACTGAAGCACAACTTGATCAGTATCAGTCAACTGTGTGATGAAGGCTACCAAGTGACTTTCAGCAAATCCTTATGCAAGATCAAATTAGAGGACAACACCACTGTGTTGGCAGGTAAAAGGAAAGGTAACATCTATTTAGTAGACTTTCTTTCAACTAAAGTAGACATATGCTTGTTCAACTATATTTGTAGACCTAATGAATTATGTCATAAGAGATTAGGACATATAAACCTTAGAACCATTGCTAGGCTATCCAAGGACAACCTTGTTAGAGGACTACCTTCTGGCCCCTACAAGAAGGAAGGACTTTGCAGGGCTTGTCAATTAGGCAAGCAAACCAAAAATAGTTTCAAGTCACTTAATAAGAGTGATTCACCTAGGATTTTGTATCTGTTACACATGGATCTTTTTGGACTCATTACAGTACAAAGCTTAGGAGGGAAATCTTATACTTTAGTGGTTATAGATGACTTCTCTAGATTCAAATGGGTGTTCTTTCTGAGGAAGAAGTCTGATAACTTTAAGTGTTTGACAGAGTTTCTCAAATGCATACAGATTGAGTTCAATACTCATATTGCCCTGATCAGAAGTGATCATGGGACAGAGTTTGATTCTCTTCTTATGCAAGAGTTCTGTCAAAGTGAAGGGATCAGGCATACTTTCTCAGCTCCTAGAACTCCTCAACAAAATGGGGTAGCTGAAAGGAAAAATAGAACTCTTATTGAATCTGCTACTACATTGTTGTCAGATGCTCACCTTCCTCTATCCTTTTGGGCAGAGGCAGTGAACACCTCCAACTATGTGTTGAATAGAAGCTTGATACATAAGCTGAAGGGCAAGACTCCCTATGAATTACTCAAAGGGAAGAAACCTAAAGTAGATTACTTCAAAATCTTTGGTTGTATTTGCTACATTCATAATAATGACAAGAAATACATAGCAAAATTTCAAGCTAAAGCTGATGAAGGAGTGTTTCTGGGATACTCCATGGTCAGTAAAGCTTATAGGGTATATAATAAATCTACTCTCAAAATTGAAGAATCTGTTCATGTATCTTTTGATGAGACTAACATGTCATACAAGGAGAAAGAAATTTCTACCATAAGCTCTTTGCAGGTTTCACCATTGTGTGAGTCTATGGATGGACTGAACCTTACCCAAGAGGTATCAAACCATCCCACTCCACAGGATGCTGAAGATAGTGATGAGAAAAGTCAAGAGGAAGTGGCTGAACTTCCCCAACAGCTAGTATCATTCCCCAAGAGGAATTAAATACTGAAGCTGTTGCTCAACCAACTCCACCAACTGATCTTGTCACACTTAGAGATCACCCTAGATCTCAAGTGATTGGAGACATCTCAGTAGGTGTACAGGCAAGGCATCAACTTAACCAAGACTTGATGCATGCCTGTTTTCTCTCTCAAATTGAACCTCTCACCATACATGAGGCAGAGCAAGATCCCCACTGGATCATTGCAATGCAAGAGGAACTCAATCAGTTTGAGAGATGTAGAGTTTGGGACTTGGTTCCAAGACCCCATAACTACCCAGTTATTGGAACCAAATGGGTCTACAGGAACAAGTTGGATGCTCAAGGCAACATAGTGAGAAATAAGGCTAGGCTTATTGCTCAAGGCTACAGACAAGAGGAAGGAATAGACTATGACCAAACCTTTGCCCATGTTACAAGGTTAGAGGCCATTAGGATATTCCTTGCCTATGCAGCTTACAAGAGATTCAAGGTCTACCAGATGGATGTCAAAAGTGCATTTCTGAATGGAATACTTCAAGAAGAGGTTTATGTAGAACAACCTCCAGGTTTTATCTCTCCAACTCAACCCTCTTTTGTTTTTAAACTGCATAAAGCTCTCTATGGTTTAAAGCAAGCTCCAAGAGCTTGGTATGAGACTCTAGCAAGCTTTCTTTTAGAGCATGAATTTACAAGAGGAACCATAGATAAAACACTTTTCACTAGACATCATAAGGACCAAATATTGTTAGTACAAATATATGTGGATGACATTATTTTTGGGTCTACTGATCCCAAATTGTGCAAGAGGTTTGTGATGAGTCCACATTTTACACTGATTTTTGGACTCATCTGGGCTAGTTTTATCGTCTTAGCACTACACTTGAGAGACTTTATTGCTTATATGTGCTTATGTACCTATTTCACGATTAAGTGCACTGTAGGCCCGTTTTTGTGTGCTTTCTGTGTTTCTATATTTTTTTATTCTTTAGCCCTATCTCGGGGATGTGGTGTGCACGTTTTGGTGGCGTTTCTGCCTTTTCTGCTGGTGCAGGGGTCGTGTGCGTGCTTTGGAACCGCTCGGGAGACACCGACGATGCAGGAGTACTGCGCACGACCACTGGACTTATTGCGCACGACCACTGGTCGTGCGCCACCGATCGTGCGCATTACACTCTTTTTTTCCTAATCCTGTCTAGGTAATCGCACGAGCATTGGCCTTAGTGCGCACGACCACTGGTCAAGCGCCACTGCTCGTGCGCATATATGCTGATGCTTCTTGTTCAGGTTGCAGGTCTATTTGGAAAAGTCGCACGATCATCGACCGACAGTGCGCACGACCACTGGTCGTGCGCCACTGATCGTGCGCACTGCTTCTGTTGCCTTCGTATTTAAGGCCCTGCTCCACGATTTAGGTCAATGCCTGTCATTTGCTGCGATCGGAGAGTGCGCGGGAATCGCCATTTCACTTCTCCAGCTGCTCCATCACCTCCACCTTCGTCGGGAGGCCATTGCCAACTACTCCGAAGCTTTTCAACTCTCCGGCGAAGCCCTCGGCCATTGATGACTTCAACTCCAAGCTTTCCTCCGGAGTTGGTGAAGTAGACAACCTAGAGAACGGACTTAAAGGCCTTCGAGGTGACAGCTCGTTGGTACCGGAAGCCTCCTTGGACTGAGCCTGGAAGCGGATTGACAACTCGCTACTCCGGCCACGACCCGCGGTGGATCTTCACTCTCTTTTGGTTTACTCCTCTTCCCCTTCCTCTGTAGTATGAATGTTTTGAGCAGTGTAATGAACACTTCCATCCATGAACATCAAGTTTATTTTATAGCTAATGGAATGTTAGTATTTTCTTCTGCTTGTGAGTATTGTCTGTGAATGTGCCTCGCTCACCCCACATCCACTCCATTCTCGTGTCTTATCTGATTGCACTCCACACAAGAACGCTTCAATCCATTAGCTTCCCTTCCACTCGCCCAACTGAAGTTCGGCATAGCGGCCGACAAACCCACTCCACCTTGCGAAGCGGTGCCTTCGACCCGCATAGCTTTTACTAGTTCAGTAGATCAAACATCCACAATCTCCCAAGTCCTCTATTTCCTCTTTTTTCTATTTATAACTCTTATAACAATATTCTTTGTACTGTTGCCGTTCTACGCTAATTGCATTCCTCAAGAGACCGACACTCGGGGATTTATTCCCAAAACTTTATTACTTGTGCGACTGGTGCGCTTGCCGATTTACACGCATCAAGTTTTTGGCGCCGTTGCCGGGGAATGCAACTGTAGAGCGACTTCGGATGACTTCAAATATTGTTATAAGAGTTAGTATTGTTTTTTTACAGTTGTTTCCTTCTATTGTGTAGTGTTTGCCACAGTGAATGCAAGGCCGAGCTACAAGAGATTTTGTCGCCTACGACCCAGAGATCGAACGTACTCTCCTAGCACGAAGACGTGCCGCAGCCATCACTTTTTCCCCAATGGGAGACCAGCTGAATATTGATGCAGGCAACCGAGTTGGAGGGATAACTCATGTCGATAGAAATGGCGACGAAAATGAAGTGAACCCTCCCCAGGTCCGCACCATGAGGGATTATACTACACCTACTGTTGGGAGCATATACCCCGGTTTCGGACCTGCTATCACCAATCCACAGTTTGAGATTAAACCAGCTATTCTGAATATCATTCGGAACAACGCTCAGTTCTCCGAAATGGCCACTGAAGACGCCCATCTTCACCTTATAGAATTCTCTGAAATCTGCGCCACGTTCCGCTACGCTGGAATACCAGACGAAACAGTGAAGCTCCGCCTCTTCCCTTTTTCATTAAGGGACAAAGCCAAGACATGGCTTCACTCCCTCCCACCTGGAACAGCCACCACCTGGGAGGCTTTGACCATAAAATTCCTAGCTAAGTTCCATCTGGTGGATCGGATCGTGAGCATGAGGCGCGCAATAGCCAACTTACGGCAAGCCGATCAAGAAAGTTTAGCCGAAGTTTGGGAGCGTTTCAACGAGCTGCTGAGGAAATTCCCTAATCATGGATTCCAAACGTGGAACCTCGTCGAAAGTTTCTACTTCGCTATTGATCCCCACCACCGAGCCATGATCGATGCTGCCTCCGGAGGAACCATCATGAATCTTGCTCCAGATGATGCTCTGAGAGTCATACAAGACACCGCCACCCACAGTGCTTACTGGACCGCTGGAAGAAACATCCCACGAAGCACCAGTGAAGTGTTTGCCTTGGATATCCCCAAGCCTGCTCCTTCCGCCCCAGTGATGGCAATTTCATGCCAAGGGTGCGGAAGCACCGATCGCCACAGCTTCGAATGCTTAGGAGTTGAGGTACCAGACGAATCTTTGTTTATGAATGAGTCCATTAATTTTGTTGCCAATCAAAACAGGGGAGTGCCTTACGGGAATACTTACAACCCGGGGGTGAGAAATCACCCCAACTTTTCTTGGAATCCTAACACATCTGGCCAAAGATGGCAACCGGGGCAGCATCAAAACGATGCGTATGCTTCCGGAAGCCAACCGAGGCCGCCTCAACCGAATTATTCCCAAGGGCCCCACGTCGTTAAGAAACGTTATTTGGAAGAGATGTTCGAGAAGTTCGTTGAGATTTCCCAAACCAACATGACAAATCAGGCCGCCTCGATGCGCAAACTGGAGGCACAATTGGGCCAATTGGCTCAAGTGATTTCCGAGCGCACCCATGGCACCTTACCGAGTAACACCGAAAAGAACCCCCATGAACAGGGTAAACGCCTTGGGGAGGACAATTCGGGAAACCGCAACGAACTTGTCATCAATTGTAAAATCAATAACATCGAAACTCCAGCATTATGCGATTCCGGGGAGTCCAGCAACATCCTCACTTTGCAAGATGGTGCGAAGATGCACTTACAAGTCGACATTGAAAATCGAAATCGCTTATCTTAGCGAATGGCAATTTGGTTGATACTGAGGGAGGTGTTCGGGAAGTTGAAATCGAGGTTAACGGCAAAAGTATCACCACTGACTTCCAGGTTTTGGGACCACAGGACAATAACTCCATTCCTATATTAGGAGTCCCATTCCTAACAGCCAGTGGCACATCCCTCGACTTTTCCAAAGGCCGTGTCACTTGGCCAAACGAAGTGTCCACCCTCGATAACACATCCATACATTCTTCTCCCATCCAAAATAACAATTCTCTGAGTGTCACAGATATCAAGCTGGATTCAGGTCTCCCCGCATTGGAAGCACATCTGGAGGAGATGCCAAAGAAAGGACTCCCTCAGGAAGTCGATGAGAAGCAAGAGTTACTGGTCCACGAAGAGATCAATTGTACCAAAGCCACGGCTGCCTTTCTACTGCCAGCCAACTCTGTTGTTGAGCATGGAGAACCAAGTTTTATTCGGGAGAAATCCCTGGACACTAATTTGTATAATTATGTTAAGCGATTTATAGCTTGGGCAGATCCGGTTGCCGTCACGGTGTCGGATAGGCCGCCACAAACCACGACACCAAGAAACCCCATAGCCTACCTCCATTGGAAGTCTCCCACGGTGGAGAAACTGAAAGAGACCAAGTGTTTACGCGGAGAGCGCTACGCTGCCTTTCGGCGCGAGAAAGAGTGCACTCGCAGTAATGGGACAATGCCTACCCCGAATGCAAAAAGACAATCTGTTGTTCTCTTGCATCCCACCGGAGAGACTTACCATAAATCTGCTTATAGCTGATTGCACCACCCTCATTCCTCTTTCCATCCTCTTTCTCGCTACTTGTTGAATGTTGGTTGCTCTACTTTTAATTTTGTTTCCTTTTTCTACTGCCAAGAACTCTCTATTTGAACTGCTAATACAGGTATTTGGTCCACCTTAAGGACGGTAAACAAAATGGCTTTCGAGAGACAACCCAAGTTGGAATGTTTGGTCCTATGCTGTGTTTTGATTTCTTTTTATATATTCCTATATTCTTGTTTACATATTTTGTTTGGTTGGCATCCTTCAATCGCAGGTGCAGGAATATTTGAGGCGCGACAACTTGGCCGCACTTGGACATCTCATTGCACGACTGGTATGCTCAATTTTGAGCATAGGTACTTCCTACCCTAGCTTTTTATCATATCTGACATGCTGATTTTTACTATTTGTTGACTTTAAGTCTGGGGGGGAGAGCATGCCTGTGGTCACTACATCACACTTTTTGTTGCATACCAGTTTCTTGTTTACTTATTTCTTGATTTATGTTGCACACACTGAATCACCCACACGAGTGCGCTCTTTCCCACGCGCACAACCCGAGTCAAATTTATTGTTTTTGTGTAAACTTTAAAATAGTGGTACTGGCATAGGATTTCAGGATTGAGTTGTTCGAAACTCATGCAGTGCTCCTAATCGACTACTCATGGTTTGTGTAGATTTAGGATAGAATTAATTTTTCTTTATGCTCGTAGATTTATCTTTTTCTGCAAACGTAAATATAGTTTGTACTGCTCAAAATCTGAATCTGGGGTAATCGAACGATAATGTAGGAATGTGTGTAGCTGCCACTAGACTCGTATTGCTCGAGTCGGGAGGAAGGATCATCTTTCTCGGTGGCTAAGAACTTGCCCTAAGCTACTCTCGAAGCATTGGTACACGGTTAGTCAAGCGTGAGCATGACGTAGGCCTTCATTTTGGCTAGTTTGAGCCTTGTTTAGCCTTTCCTACCTGTTAACCGTTGCATGCCAAATTTGTGCCAACCCTTCCTTTGATCCAGCTCCACTCACTTTCACCAAGGACTGAAGCTAAACCCGCCATCGCAATCAAATGCTTGAGCTGATTTATATTTACTGCTTTACCGAGGTTGTGACAAGTGGACATTGTTTTGGGGGGTGCTGAATTCATTCACATTTTGATTGCTACGTTTGGGGATTGCTAGCGTAGAAAAAAAAATAACAAAAATAAAAAGCTGATAAGCGCAAAAGAGAAAAATATGAAAAAAATTGCTTTGATATTTCGATCCCCATCCTCTTTATTGATTTTGGTCGGCTTCAGCCGTGTTCACACCCGATTTTCAAGCTAAGTCTGGGGGGCGTGTGCCCCGTTCATTTCTAAGTGGCTGTATTGGTTTGGGTTTTATTCGCTCGCTTTGGTTGCATAGAGCCTTCATGTTTATCTTTGACTACCAAGCCTTTGCCTAAGCCCCATTGTATCCTACAAGTCCTACTGATTCACGCTTGAGTCTCACCTGCGCCGTAGAGAGAGTGTGAACGTGCAAGCATATGGTCCCCGACATTGATGGATTCCTTTGGAGGTGATCCTGAGTCCCGAACTTTGGCAATGCTCACCTTAGTGGCCTGCCTACTTTCTTCCTACACATGATCGCAAGATCCTCCAGAATTCTAATTTTGAGCAATTACAATATTTATTTACGTCTGTCGAATAGTTTAAACTACGTCGTATAATTAAAAAGTTTTTCTATTATATCTTCTATACCCATGATGTATTTGATTTCTCGTCTTACTTCTTTTTGAAATTTCTGAGCCAGTTAGCTATTTTTTAGTTCACGGAGTGATGATTTGTTCGGTATGTGCAAATGGTTAAGTCTGGGGGTGTGATGAGTCCATATTTTACACTGATTTTTGGACTCATCTGGGCTAGTTTTATCGTCTTAGCACTACACTTGAGAGCTTTTATTGCTTATATGTGCTTATGTACCTATTTCACGATTAAGTGCATTCTAGGCCCGTTTCTGTGTGCTTTCTGTGTTTCTATATTTTTGTTATTCTTTAGCCCTATCTCGGGGATGTGGTGTGCACGTTTTGGTGGCCTTTCTACCTCTTTTGCTGGTGCAGGGGTCGTGTGCGTGCTCCGGAACCGCTCGGGAGACACAGACGATGCAGGAGTACTGCGCACGACCACTGGACTTATTGCGCACGACCACTAGTCGTTCGCCACCGATCGTGCGCATTACACTCTTTTTTTCCTAATCCTGTCTAGGTAATCGCACGAGCACTGGCCTTAGTGCGCACGACCACTGGTCGTGCGCCACTGCTCGTGCGCATATATGCTGATGCTTCTTGTTCAGGTTGCAGGTCTATTTGGAAAAGTCGCACGATCATCGACCGACAGTGCGCACGACCACTGGTCATGCGCCACTGATCGTGCGCACTGCTTCTGCTACCTCCGTATTTAAGGCCCTGCTCCACGATTTAGGTCAACGCCTATCATTTGCTGCGATCGGAGAGTGCTCGGGGATCGCCATTTCACTTCTCCAGCTGCTCCATCACCTCCACCTTCGTCGGGAGGCCATTGTCAACTACACCAAAGCTTTTCAACTCTCCGGCGAAGCTCTCGGCCATTGATGACTTCAACTCCAAGCTTTCCTCCGGAGTTGGTGAAGTAGACAACCTAGATAACGGACTTAAAGGCCTTCGAGGTGACAGCTCGTTGGTACCGGAAGCCTCCTTGGACTGAGCCCGAAAGCGGATTGACAACTCGCTACTCCGGCCACGACCCGCGGTGGATCTTCACTCTCTTTTGGTTTACTCCTCTTCCCCTTCCTCTGTAGTATGAATGTTTTGAGCAGTGTAATGAACACTTCCATCCATGAACATCAAGTTTATTTTATAGCCAATGGAATGTTAGTATTTTCTTTTGCTTGTGAGTATTTTCTGTGAATGTGCCTCACTCACCCCACATCCACTAAATTCCCGTGTCTTATCTGATTGCACTCCACACAAGAACGCTTCAATCCATTAGCTTCCCTTCCACTCGCCCAACTAAAGTTCGGCATCGCGGCCGACAAACCCACTCCACCTTGCGAAGCGGTGCCTTCGACCCGCATAGATTTTACTAGTTCAGTAGATCAAACATCCACAATCTCTCAAGTCCTCTATTTCCTCTCTTTTCTATTTATAACTCTTATAACGATATTCTATGTACTGTTGTCATTCTACGCTAATTGCATTCCTCAAGAGACCGACACTCGGGGATTTATTCCCAAAACTTTATTACTTGTGCGACTGGTGCGCTTGCCGATTTACACGCATCAGTTTGCTGACCTCATGCATTCAAAATTTGAGATGAGTAGCATGGGTGAGCTTTCCTACTTTCTTGGTCTTCAAGTGAAGCAGCTCTCAGATGGTATCTTCCTCTCCCAAGCTAAGTATGCTAAAGAGCTTATCAAAAAGTTTGGGATGGGTGATGCTTCAGGGATGAAAACCCCTATGGCTACAAATGTTGTTGTGGATTCTGATGTAGCAGGGAAACCTGTGGATCAGAAAAGGTATAGGGCAATTGTTGGATCCCTATTATACCTAACAGCTAGCAGACCTGATATAATGTTTGCCACATGCCTTTGTGCTAGGTTCCAAGTGAACCCTAAAGAATCTCAACTTATTTTCCTAAAAAGAATTTTAAGATATATAAAGAGTTGCCCTAGTCTAGGACTCTGGTATTATGCAGAGTCAGAGTTTGAGTTAACTGGATACTCAGATGCTGACTATGCTGGATGTAGAATAGACAGGAAAAGTACATCTGGAACATGCCAGTTCCTTGGTATGAGACTTGTCTCCTGGTTTTGTAAAAAGCAGATATTTGTGCTTACATCAACTGCAGAAGCAGAATACATGGCTACTGGTAGTTGCTGTTCACAAATGCTATGGATACAAAACCAACTCTCAGATTATGGTGTCAACTTAAATAATTCAACATTATTTTGTGATAATACTAGTGCTATTGCTATAGCACAGAATCCAGTTCACCATTCTAGGACTAAACCTATTGAAATAAGACATCATTTCATTAGAGATAATGTGGACAAAAAGAAAATTAACTTGATCCACATTCCTACTGATCTACAGAGAGCAGATATTTTCACTAAGCCATTGGATGAGAAAACCCATCTGTTCTTTATAAATCAACTGGGAATGATTGATGGAGAAGAGTTAACCTAGTTTCTGTCTGCATTTGACGAATTTTTCAGAGTTCGTCGAACGGAGTTCGACGAATTAGGGAAAGTTTGAGAGATTTTCGTCGAACGGATATCGACGAATTCTCAGTCTGAGGAAACAAGTTTCGTTGACCAGAGATCGACGAACTTTGCTTCAAGAAGACATTTCGGCGAACGGAGTTCGACAAACTGTTTTCGATTCTTCTGGATGAGATCGACGAATTATCTGTCTATAATTTATTTCGTCGAGCTCAGTTCAAAGAATTCTTCTTTTTCGTGGAACGGAGTTTGTCGATTCATATTATGAAAATCTTATATCTATGTTTTCTTCGACCTCCGTCCCGCGCTTTCAGTTCCTTTGCTCTTGATCGTTGTTTCTCTCTGTGTTTTTCTTGCAGGACAACAATGGCGATTCCCTCAGGTGTTTTGGTTGCAATGAAGTTTGACACTGGATTCGACATAGACTTTGAGTCATTTCAACATTCTGACCCCATCTTTCTATACATCTTAGAACTGCTGGAAGAACTAAGTTTAAAGGATTTCATGACCAGGCGCATTAAACTTCATGAAACGGAAATACGAGAATGGGTTTATACATCTACAGTTTCTGAAGAAGATGTTTTGACCGGGAATATAGGGAACACTGTTGTTTCCCTCTCTCCTGCAGTTCTCACTGAAATATTTGGATTAGTGAATGGAGAAGACAATATGGAAATAGATTCTGAGGAATTCAGTGATATGCTGAAATTGATGGGTTTTTCTTGTAACAACCCTAATAAGTTGTTGAAAAAGCAATTATTCGCCGCCTACCAATTTCTGGCAGACATTACGGGAAAGATTTTGATGGCAAAGCACTCTGCTCATGACTATATCACCCGTCGCCAATTTCTGATAATGTGTGCAGTAGTGAATAAGTGACAGGTTGATTGGAGTAAGGTGTTCTTTGAATTGATTAAAAAGAAGAACAGCAAGAAGGAAGTCTGCTTTGGCAAAATTTTGGGCATATTTCTCAAAGAGAAGGCTGCTGAATGTATGGTCTCCCCGACCATCTCCATTAACGCCAGTAAGCGCCTCACTTGTGCTCTGTTTGGTAGATGGGAGAGGACCATCTCCAAGCCCTCAAAGGCTTCTTCCTCCTACCTCCAAACTTCTGAGAGTACAAGGGCTGTAAAGGCCGCTCCCCACCCTGTTGAAGAGGTTCCTCCATCTCAACCATCTCTTCCAGCACCTCTTCCTCAAAAGAAGCCTCCTCATGTCCCTACCCCTCCTTCATCTCCACCACTTGACCTGACAAACATTCCCTCTCCACCTCCATCTTCCCCTCTGCAAGTTCATCAACAACCCCCTCCTCCAGATTCCCCTCTTGAGACAATACTTCCTACACCTCCACAGTCTCCTCTTCCCCCACACTTATCCACCATTCCATCTTACATTATACCATCAGATACAATCATGCAAGATGCCCCCACTCCATCTGTTATTTCTCCTCCCATTCCATCCCCTTCCCCTTCCCCATTTGATCCATCTACCCTCATTTCTTTACTCACCCCTCTCATAAAATCTTTGATCCAAGAGGCAATTACACCTCTTGTGACCTCCATCAATTCCTTATATGCCCAGCTCTCTCTTCTATCTGCTGACCCCTCTTCATCTAGGGGCCTGGCTCCAGGTTTTCCTGAACCCTGGCAGGGGGAGATGCTCTGTGATGAAGTTGCAGCAGATGCAGATACAGCAGCAGCAGCAGCAGTCACAGCAGTTCCCTGTCCAGCAGATTCAGATTCAGATGAGGATACAACAATTTTGCCAGACTTTGATGCTGAGATGTTTGAGTTAATTCAATTCATGGATACTGACATTGATTTGGAGGAGTCAGTTGCACAAATAACTCTTGTTGGTGATTTCTATTTAAATCCCACAGTGAATTTATCAGTTTTGCTGAGTAATTTTGATACTGTATATAAACAATCTCTTCTAGCTGATTTTACTAAGCCATATTTGGCTATGGTACCATATACCTCTCCAGCTAGTCCAGCAGTTGCCGAGCAACTCTGTGACAATTTTGCTCTATCTGCCTCCAACTCAAAAGTCATTCCAGAAGATACTCCAGTGCTAGTGTCAGCACCAGACTTTATTATGGATGACTCTCCAATGCCTACTCTAGATGAGCTTATTCAGGCAGACATTAAAGAAGAGAATAAGGCAGTAGCTGATAGCTTTGTCTCCTTTGTTTCTGAATCTTGTACAGATATTTCTTCTCTTGTTGCTGATACCCCTTTTCCTGAACCTTCCGCCTCTCCTCCAGCAAAGGCTGTTGTTTCTGATAAAGCTTTAAAAGCTTTGGATGCTCTTTATGACATTCCTCAAGCTTCTGAGTCAGAAGAAGATGATGATGATGATTATGATGAAGATGCAGCTAGTAAGAAAAAGAGACTGTTGGCAAAGAAGAGAAAGGTTGCTCCTCCTCCAGCTCCCAAGTCAAATCCCAATGCAGACACTCCTTATTATATTCTACACAAGGTGACTCCATATAAGGGAATGCCAGCATGGATGTGGCTCTCGAAAAACCAGCAGAAAGATAGAAAGAGAAGCAGGAGATACTCCCCTCCTCCAGTGCACAGATACAGGAAGGATCCTCCTCCTCCTCCTCCAGCAGCTGGTGCCAGTGGCTCTAGCTCCTAGAGATCTGCCCCAATGCAAACTTATCAGAGACAATCAGGGAGATCTTCTGGAAGCAGCCAGCAGAGGCCATCCTCCTCAGGAAGTCAACAACATAAGCAGTAGCAGCAACAAAGGTCTGAAGTATAAAAAGCTGAAAGCCCAAATAAGCCAAACTCCCCTCCAATTCCTTTTGAAGATTCAGAGACTGCTAATACTGCAAGAATGGCTAGGTACCAAGAGCTGATTGATCTATCTTTGATAAATAAATCCAAAGCAGAAGGAAAGGATATCTCTGGCCTTTCAGCAATGTCAAAATATAGAAAAGAAGAGCTGAAAAGGTTTGACAAAGGTAATAAATTGTTTAATGTTGATGACTATATGAAACTTCACCCAGAAGAGGTTGTCCCCAGAGCAACTTCATTGAATATTATTGGGGCAGCTGACATGACTATGACAATAGCTCAAGCTCGAGATCCAAACAGAGAAATCATTTTCCAAAAGCCAGGAGAAAAGAAAACATCTAAAGACAAACCTCAGCAGAAGAAGCCAAAGCGGTAATCTTTTTGTGTTATTTCATTTTCTGTTTGTTTTTGTCTTTAAACTATGCTATCTGTAACAAAGTTGTGTATATATATATCTGTTGCATGTGTTATAATTCTCTGTCAGATATATCTCTTCTCTTGCTTAGTTTGTATTTTTTGAGTCTTTGTTAGTGACCTCACCCAAATAGGGGGAGATTGTTGGATCCCTAGTTGATTTGGGCTAGGTTCACTGACTTAGGTTGTGACCCATCATGTATAGCCAGGGTCAATTTGTGTCCTAGAGTCTAGGTTAAGTCCTTAGGCTCAACTCCACATGGACCAGCTTTCAACAAGACCCTCAGAGACTCTAGACTCACAAGTTCTTCAAGACTAAGTAAAGTGAGTTCGACGTTCGTCGAACTCAGCTCGACGAAAGGAGTTTTGCGCTCGACGATCGTGAGACAATTCTTAGTGCTGAGCTCGACGATCTATGTTCTCTGTTCGACGAAAACTCAGTTTCTACATCAAGCCAAAGCCAAAGTTCATGCTTCGGTCGACGAATTATATTCTGAGCTCGACGAACTTGGACCTCAAGTTCACAGCTTCTCAGGTCGACGAAGTCAGCTTCTCAGGTCGACGGATGCTATACTCTACTCGATGATTTCTGGACTCAGAGAATCTGTGTCGACACTTAGGGTTTGTGTCGACACCAGACAGTTTATGTCGACACCAGGATTTCAGTCGACACCAGCTTATGTCGACACCAGGATTTCAGTCGACACCAGCTTATGTCGACACCAGAGGATTTGTGTCGACACCAAGATCAATCTGTCGACACCAATTTATGTCGACACAGCATTTCAGCAGATGCAGAGTATTTTGTCTAAGTCCAGAACTTTTCTCAGGTCGACGAATTTGATTCTCATCTCGACGAATGAAGACTGTCTATCAGATGAATGAAGCTTGTCTGGTCGACGAACTCTATCAAGCTCAGCTCGACAAACTCAAGCTCAGCTCGACGAACACAAGTTCAACTCGACGAATTGTGTTCTTTGTTCGATGAATCCAGATTAGGTTTTCTTCAAGGTTCCCGTCCCGTTTATTGGCGCTGATTCCTGAACATTTAATGCTAGATCTTCTCGGAATGTTACCGTTAGAACGTGCATTGACTATGGATGATTACATACCGTTTTTCCATGGGACGGTTAGGAAAGTCATTGATTGCTAATTCTTTCCAAGGCCGACTGTAATTAATGCTCGACATTTCAAAAGTTTGAATATTCCTCAATCAATAAGAGACAAGACACATGAGACATAGATAGATACACAAAAAAATAGTGGCACAGCAAGAGAACAGAATCAAGCAGTGGTAGTGTTCAAGAATCACAGGACAGAAAACAATCTGACAGACACTCTGAAGCTGCAGAAGAACAAAACATTCTCAAATCTAAAGTTCTTAACTGCAATCAGCCTTGACCAGAGAACTTTTGAAGAAGAAGAAGAAGAACCAAATTCAATCAAGAGTCTTCTTCTTTCTATTCTCAGGACAACTTCAAAGGACAATAGAACTTTATCAGTCAAAAGAAGTTCCTGAAGCAGTTCTGGTCCAGGCATTCTAGGTCATTGAAGGCCTATCACCCTGAAGCAGTGCTCCACCATTCCTGACCATCTCAAGATCTCAGGGGGAGCAAGATCTGCTACATCAATCCACAAGTCTTCTCTCTGACTATTGACAGAGAAGACACTATCACCCTCTCTCTCTCTAATTCCTGTACAGGGTTTTAAATCCCTTCAAAATTATTCTGGTTGCAAATCTCCTTCCAAAAGACTTGAGAGTTTAGTTTTTTGGGACCTGATCAAAACCCATTGGTGCCCAGGACACCTGATCAACTCATCCTGCAGTGGATTCCTACCTAGGGTGGTAGAAGAGTGGATGTACCCAGATTGATTGGGGAACCACTATAGATCCTTGTGTCATCTGGTTGCTTATTTTCTTTTGTTTTCTGGCTATGGTCTGTGATTGCTCTGTGTTTGGTTAGTTGTTGTGTTTACTTCATGTTATTTGCTTCCCTGTTCACTTAAGTATACAACAACAGTTGTAAAAAGTTTTAGTAAGCACCATACTCTATTACCCCCCCCCCCTAGAGTATATCAGATCTAACCTGCACTTTCATGATCCTTGCCCAAATCAGAACTAGGATTCCAACATAAGCACATATTTACAAGTAATATACAACATCAGTAGTAAGATCTGGTATCTCCTTATCACTTAAAGTATATACCTATAACTATGTCAGGGGTCGTTCCGTGCTGCAAGTCCAGTGCGTAGGCCTCCAGGGGCGCTGCTCGGCCCTGCTGGCCTCTCCTGCCAGCTCTGCCTCTGCAGCCTCTCTGACCTTGTCCCCGTGCCGGCAGTCTACCCTGAACTACTCATAATCCCTATCTCCCTGTCTCCTGTGGGCAGAAAGCTCTCATATGTCTCGGCTGCTGACATAAGAAGCAGTTCCCTGCGAAGGGAACATCTTGTCGGGCCACTGGTAAGGGCTGTGGTGTTGGAGCTGGTCTGATGTCTGGCTGCACAGCTGGGGGTGCTGGGGGTACTGGTGGGCGCCTCTAGGGCTGTCTGCAGTGTCGCTTCCTGCACTCTCTATCTTGTTTGTGGGGAGCGACTCCTCTGTCTTGCCTCTGGTCTCGAGGAATCTCTACCTGGCCTATGCGCTGCTGAGCCACTGTCCGTTGGTCCAACTCTAATGATATTGTATGGGTGACTATGGTGTGAAAGGTGGCCTGAGAGAGCATGATCAGGGCCTACCTCAGGTCATCTCGTAGTCCTCGGTAGAATCGAGAAGTTCTATCTCTGTCGCAGGCACCCAGATTCCCAACGAAGCGTGCCAGGTGTATAAACTCTCTCTCGTACTCTGCCACTGTGTGGTTGCCCTGTCGAATGAGCAAGAACATCTCCTGTAGCGCGGCTCGATCTGCATCCGTGATGAAGAACTCTAGTAGAGCCTTGGAGAATCCCCCCCAAAGAATCGCACTCAACGGCCGACCTCGAAAAGTAGAGCGGCTAGCCGCTCTCCACCAATCCCTCGCGTATCCCTCCAAAAGGGTCACCACTAAAGAGACTGCAGCCACAGTTGGGCATATCATTCCCACTAATAGCTCCTCCACCCGCTCCACCCACTCATCTATCTGGATGGTCGTCTCCGTACCTCTGAAAGGGTAAGGCCTTATTCCTAGGAAAGTCGATAGCAGATCGGTGGGTGTTGTCATCTCTCGCGGTGGCTGTGTCAGGGCAGCCCGGAAAATTGCTAGAATAGCCGTCAGTGTCTGCCCCATATCTGTCTCAGCAAACGGTACGGCCGCAGGAGAGACCGGGTCTGGAGGTGGGGTAGCTGGAACATATCCTCTGGATGAGGATCCCTCGTTACTGTACTCCGGTATCTGGAGAAGTAACAGGAAAGAGTGTTAGTATTTTGCAAAAGTAGGGGCAATTATCAAAAAATGACAAATAAAGCGGAAACAACGATGTATGGGCATACTATTGTATAGTCTAGCATCCCTAAGCCTCTACACTAGGGTCCACTAGGCTTCCGCTGCAAGGTTCATCCCGAACCTAGGACAAAGCGAGGGATGGAGGGATCTTGAGACTGCTCCATAAGGAAGAATTGTGATGGCTCTGATCCATTTGTAAGACCCCCCCCCCCCCAATTTTGATCCGGGTCGGGCCAGAGGGGGTACTACTGGCCCAAGACATCCACTCAGATGCTCCTTAGTGGAAAGGATCCACCCTATCTAAGCACTAGTTGGCCGCCTTGCTCGGCTCGAATCACAACATTCACAACCCATAAGAGTATAGCGGAAGCATTATCAGGAAACCACTGCATATATATAACACATCATATAATAATACAGATGTTCCAGGGCTGAAGCCTAAGTGTTTATATAAGCTCGTGGGCTATACACGTACTACATATAACCCTCACACTCAATCTCCATATGCTGCTCGGTGGTACTCACGTCTCTAAACTCTAAGAATGTCGGGTGTGTATCTGCTCGAGTAGTCCTAGCCACTGGCATAATCTCCTGCGGTAGCGGATCACTACGATGCTCCATTTCCTGTGAATGGTTATTTAGATAACTGTTAGTCACAAAACTAAGTGGAAATAAATCTCTTCACCGGATCCATATCCTGGGGACGAGCACACACCCACCCAATAGAAGTAAATAGTCGAAGCAAGAGAGGGTTAGCATAACATTTCATATATATATAGCTAGGAGCAACTATAAAAGAGTGCATGATAATATAACTGGGAAAAGCAGCAGACATATAAATCAGTTATAACAAGGCTCCACTAGCACATCAGCACATCAAGTTTTCACATCTTGTATTCTATCGCAAGCATTCATAGCCGCGCACACACCGTAGGTATTCATAGCCGCGCACACACCGCAGACATTCATAGCTGCGCACACAAACCCTATGTCGACATAGTTTGGACCGCTTCTGTTCTAGCAGGATAGCGAGCCCCGCGAGCCTCACCGAGGTGGTCGTCGATGAAAGTGGCCAGTCCTGCCACTTCTGGGGGTGGTCATACCGCACATCCCTATGCCCTAACGTACAACCTTGTGTACTCCTGGATGTGAGCGACATCCGGCGAATCGTTTTGGCCGACCAGCAGAGGAAAACTCGACGGAGAATAATATACCGGTCGGTCACCCATGCTACCCATCTCCCTGCCGCCTTGAGTCGTCGACTTTCACACATCGGTACGAACGGTCTGCGGGAGAGACTGACCCGCCACTATTTCACCGCAAGCAATTTACAACAATCAAACAAATGGAAATCATAAAACACACACCGGGTCTACGTCGGCCTGCCCTACTAGGCTTAAATTTTGGGCGGCGGCGCTCAACTCTACTTTCATCAAGTAGAGTGGGAGCGCATTATTTGGGGCTAGACCTAGAGGACTACTTCAACTCCGGTTATCCCCAACTAAGGCTCAACTTTAAAACGACTGCTCGTCAGAGCATGACCCGGGTTTATAATAGTAAATCACAATGAGGACTAGTGCGGTGATTATGCTGCTTATTTAAAGTGCTGGAATGAAATGTGACCAGTACGAGACTGGAGTGGTACTGAATAGAAAGTACTGATATAAGCTTAACCAATACGAGACTGGGGGTGTACAGAATAAAAAATACTGAAATAAGCTTAACCAGTGCGAGACTGGAGTAGTACTGAACCGAAAGTATTGAAATAAGCTTGACTAGTGCGAGACTGGAGTAGTACTGAACCGAAAGTACTGAAATAAGCTTGACCAGTGCGAGACTGGAGTAGTACTGAACCGAAAGTACTGAAATAAGCTTGAACAGTGCGAGACTGGATTAGTACTGAACCGAAAGTACTGAAATAAGCTTGATCAGTGCGAGACTAGAGTAGAACTGAACCGAAAGTACTAAAATAAGCTTGACTAGTGTGAGACTGGAGTAGTACTAAACCGAAAGTACTGAAATAAGCTTGATTAGTGCAAGACTGGAGAAAACACAAAGAAAATGGTTAGTAGTCCAATCACTCATATTCAGGAGGATTCAATTCCATCTCAGATTTAAAGGAGATTTCATTGGGTTACACCAATTATTAGGATCCAATTAATTTGGTTGCTCCATATTTATTACGGCTTAATCGGATCAAGGGCTTGTTAGGAGTCACATTCTTGTTATTCGTTGGGAACAACTCCTAACTCATCACTCGTACTCTCACCTTCCAAGCGTGCCCAATTCACCCAAGAGTCGAGGCACACGATGGTTTTACGAAATCTCGGAATTTCCGGAGCTTAGTCTCTTGCCTCGACCACTCTCATCGATAAGATAGTTTGAATTACTTATTTGATTATAAAGGGGTAGTCGCGCGGTCCAAGTTTCACCTTCGAGGGAAAATGAGTGGAAAACGTTCCGAGCACGACCCTAGGCTTCCAAATTTTAGGAAAAATATCAAAAACCTATCCCCACGACTCCAAATTTTGATACAACCCTTAGGAGGGTCTAAAATGAGCGTAGTAATTTTTTTATAATCTTCCCAAGTATTTTGGGCTTTTAATTTGGCCAAACAAATTTTATTTTGGCTTTTAAAAATACTAATTCAACTCCAAAAATTCTCAAATTTTTTGTGGAGGAAGCCATCGTCATGGGAAACATTTTTCATGTTGATCACTTTTACCCTAGGGGCATAGGTTTGGCCCAGAAATTTCTACAAATTTCTGATAATGAAATGGTCTGCAATTAGCAGATCAAATAGGATCCTGCGGCTGAGATCGAGCCGCACAGTGCAAAAGGCCAGCGCTTCCCCACAGCGGATCGACCACAGATCCATTATGGGGGCACAAAAGAGGAGGCGGGGGCAGGGATTAAGGTAAACAGGGCTGTCTGATCTCATCTTGAGATCAGACGGATGTTGTGCTTCCCGGCGGTGTGGAGGGTGGCAGCCTCCACCACCTCCAGACAGCCTCTGGCAGCCTCCGTCGCCGGACCCGATTGACTCGTCGGGGGCTGGCGACCCTCGGGGCGGTGGTCCGACGGCCTGGCGCCCCGACTGCCGCCGAAAAACCTAACCCGAGGGCCTGGGGTGGCAAGGGCTCTGTTCTCGGCGCCACCGCGCCACCCACACTCCCCGGGTGGTTGGCCGCCTACCGCTCCACCCCCGGCCGGCGCGCTGGGGGTCAGGCTTCTTGACGGCAGTGGCCCGATGGCCTTACGCCACCGGCTGCCGCCGCCAGCTCTAAACAGAGCATTGCTCTATTTTGCGGGTGCCGCCGGAGCCGCGTTTTCCGGCGGCACTGCTGCTCTCCTCCGCTGGGGGTCACCGCCCTCGGTGGTCTAGCACTCCCCCAGCGCCACCACCGGCGCTGGGTGATGACTAATTTTAGTCATCACTTTTTGGGTTATTTTAGTTTAAAATTTCCTAGGTTTAGGTACTATTTTTATTTATTTATATATATGCTATGTTGTATTTTTTTATAATATGTTTTAATATTTTATTTATTTTTTGTTTGTTATGTTGCATTTTGTGTTTTATTTGGTTGTTGTTTTGTCATTTCATGTTTTTGCATTTTTGTTATTCGTAGTTACCTTATTTTTGTTATTAATGTTTTTAACATAACTAATGTATGTTTTATATTTCTTTTGTAGGTGCAGCCCTCCATGGTGCAGCCCGACCTCCCACCTAGCAGCCCACCATGTCCAGCCCGAGCCCTACATGCAGCCCCTTCAACCCGAACCCATCAAAAGCAGCTCAACCAAATGCAACACCAAGCAGCCCATGCACTACCCGAGTCCTCTTCAAAGCCCATAAAAAATAGCCCATTTATCCAAGGCATGGCCGACCACCTCATGCTCTCCACCTCACTTAATTCCATGCATGTACCTTCCCATTCATGAGTTTTCCTCCTTGATGGCCGCCCCTCCGCTCTCTCTCCCCTTTATTATTTTCTCTCCTTTCATATTTCTCATTCATCCCTTTTTCCCTCTCTCTCATTCTCATTTAAACTCATCCATTCCCCCTTTATATAATTATTTTTGTTCCTTTTTATTTTCCCAAAAGAAAGTGCATGCATTTGGCCTTTTCTCTCTCCCCCATTAAATGATATTCATGCACCTTCTCCACCCTACATGGTCGGCCACCCCCCCCCCCCCTGCCATTTCATTTTATTCCCATCTAGAATCTTCCCTCCTTATCTATAAAAGGCACCATGGTCTCATGCTTTGGAAGGGAGATTTTGGAGAGAGCAAGTGGAGAGTACAAGTCAAGAGAGCTTTTGTTGTAATTTTATTTCTTAGTTTACCTTGTTGCAATCTCATTTCGTTTAATTAATTCAAAGAAAACTGTTGTCGACCTAAATCACCTAGAGGGGGTGAATAGGTGGTTTGTGCGTCTTTTGCGGAATAAAAAATAATTAGAGCACAGCACAGAAATATCTACCAATATCACAGACGACACAAGATGTATAGTGGTTCCCCAACCTTGGGTACATCCACTTTACCTCACCGATCTAGCAATCAACTAGACTCGGCTACTCCACTATCTCGGATCAAAAATCGATCCTACCCTCGGAACAAAGTTCCTACAAACTCGATCCAAACAAAACGGATCTACACCTCGGAAGATAGCACTTCCTACAAACTCGGAGTGAAAAACTCCTACACTCGGAGAAGATTTCTCCTACAAGATTAATAAAGAGTTTACAAGAATACAAACAGTAAATCACTCAGAACTGAAGGAAACGGCCAGGATCTTCTTCTTTTCAGCTTTGTAGCACTTTCAGAAATCGGTGAAGAAGTTCTCGGCCTCGATCTGGATCTACTCGCTTTTACAGAAATCGAGAGAAAATATGATCAGTGAAGTCGATCTCGATCTGTAACTTTTCTTCAGAATAATCCTCTGAAAGTAGAAGCTTTGGCCGGAGAAGAAGGCGGCGACGGCGGCTTCCGTTTCGTGAAAGTCAGAGAGGAGGCGGCTGAAGAATATTTCTCAAAAAAGAAATTACAAGAAAGCTTTGAGAATACTTAGGGTTTGTCATTTTCTGATAAGACCTTATATAGGAGAGACTAACGGTCATAATCGGTCATAATGATGTACACGTGGACCAATCATGTCGCGTGATTTGAAAAATCCCGTCAGAAAAATGACTTAGCAAAATGTCGGAAAGATTCAGCCAACTACACGAGTAAGTCAATAACTACTCGAGTAGTTGAATAACTACTCGAGTATATGATGGGAAACATACTCGGGTATGTATAAAAAGACTACTCGAGTATATAGAGATCAACTACTCGAGTAGGCAGACAGAACTACTCGAGTATGTGAAGGGACCTACTCGAGTATATAGAGGATCTACTCGAGTACTGGAAGAGCTACTCGAGTATATTACATAAACTACTCGAGTACATGAAGTACTACTCGAGTGGAATACTTAGAAAAAATTCTGAAGAGGTCTGCTGGCAACTACTCGAGTAGTTGAACTAAACTACTCGAGAGGAAGTAATCTACTCGAGTAGGTGAAGGTTCTACTCGAGTAAAAGACTTAGAAAAATTCTGGAGTAGGGAAATAGCAAGGTACACGGGTGACACATGAACTACTCGAGTAGGTAAAATGAACTACTCGAGTATGTTTCTATCTACTCGAGTATGTGAGTATACTTACTCGAGTATATGAGTTAGAGAAATTTAGATGAGAAAAACCTTATGGTACTCGGGTATAACGAGTAATCTACTCGAGTATATAAGCATGCTACTCGAGTATATGACTTGGTCTACTCGAGTAGGTGACTTAGCTACTCGAGTATATGACTATGTCTACTCGAGTACAAGATTCCTTTACTCGAGTAACTTATCCCAGACTACTCGAGTAGGTGAAAGCTCTACTCGAGTAAAACACTTAGAAATTTTCTGATGTTGGAAAAACTGATTCTTCTAGAGTAGTCAACACCCAATTCCTTTCACATAGTCCAATAGCTTGAATATGAAGTGTATCCCAATAGAGAGACCACACATGAGTCAACACTTTGGAATATGCAATGAGGGATTACATTGCACAATTCCTGTGTTTGGTGACCCACTGTGAGCTGACATTGGTCTACACTTCCCAGTGAAATTCCTGCAAACATATAGCTCAAACCAAGCATCAAATACAACTTAATTCATCTTAGTTCCAGGGTGACTTCATCAAATCTGGGTTCATGTGGATGAAATACCCAACAATCTCCCCCTATTTGTTGAAGTTAGAACCCTTTACACTAAGGTGAATTATGGACATAAAAAAAACTAAGTAGAAAAAATATGAGCAGGTAAGCAAGGATAATGAAAGAGATAATTAGACAGTAATGAAGAATTGTATATATATGTAAGTTTCCAAAAACATCAAGTCTACAATTTGTCATTTCAATTTCTCATCATCTTTTAGGTTTAGGCTTGGGATTGCTGCTTATCCATCTTCTCTTGCTGTCTCCTTAGGTAGCTGAAAGGCTTAGGAAAGTACTTAGGAGGCCTTGGAGGAGCAGCAGGGTTATTTCTCCCAAATTCTCTATCATGGATCTTCCTTTTCAGCATAGACTTCTCATATAACTCCCATTCCTGGGAACTGTAGTGCATGTTTCTGTTCTCATTGTGATCCATGACCAGCCTGAGTGTGTCCAAGATGAGAGACTTTGAAGTTGGAGACCAGGCTTCAGCATGTTCAGGGGCCTTAGAAGGAGCTGTCCTGCTGGCAGAGGGACCTTCACCATATTTCCTTTTCTTCTTGTGGATTCTGATCTCTGGAGGGGCTTGAAGGAATATATCAGCAGGATCTTCTTCTTCCCAGCCTGGAACATAAGTATCTGGAGGAGCAACTGAGTCTCCAGGCCTGGGGGAGAAGGTAGGTTGTTGAGGAACAGCTGGGGCAGTGACATCTGTGGCTAGAGGATTGAGATGATGGGGAATGATGTTTGGGTCAACTGCAAGATCTGGCAAGATCTGATTGTGCATCCAGACAGCAGTGTCATATGTGTGAAATTTGACACTCTGTATCTGGGCAAGCACATCATCATGAATGGTCTTCACATGAGCTTCCCATTCAACTGTATTCTGAGCAGTAGATTTTTCTACCTGGGCTTTGAGTTCTTTTTTCAAACCCTCCCCCTTTCTGATTTCAACAGATACTGTCTCTATGGTGTCATCTTTGAAAGTGCCAACTTCTTCACATATCTTCATCTTGTTGGCTTCAGTCCTCTTGTCTAGTTCTATCTGATTGTTTGCCAAGGTTACACCTTGTTCCATGACATTGCCAATACTAGTGATAGTATGGTCAAGATCTTTGCCACCAAGTTGGAACAGGTACTTTAGCTTGTCAGTGTTATGCTGAATTTCAGCAAAACCTCTGCTCATCTCAGTCGCAAGAGCAGTGACCTTGTCAGTGACCATCTTTAGAGAGGTGTCAAAATGATGTCTTTGTTCTTGAAGAAGAATGGCAATACTTTGCAGCAGATCTGAGGAGGAGGAAACTGTAGCAGCAGCAGTAGAGGGAGCAGCAGTAGGGATAGGAGGAGTTACCCAAGGAGCTATTTCTTCAATAAGCACTGAGCTGAGAGCTCTAGTGGTAGGAATGATAGCATCCAATTCTTCTGTATCATGGGGGATGGAGAAATTGAGGTTTCTGAGAGGGGCCTCAGCTGGCGCAGGAGAAGGCTCATCAGAAATAAAAATGGTTTCTGGCTTATCTGCTGGAGGAGGAGGAGAAGGTGTTGGAGTTCTGGCTGGAGAATGGGCAGGAGACTGTGCTGGAGACAAGTCCTTGTGATGTTCAGTGGTTGGAGCTGGAGGAGATAGAGGAGGAGGGGGAAGCACATCTTCAGTAAGCTCTGCAATCATGGCATCTATGGCAGCAGCTGTAGACAGAAGAGTGTCTTGAGGTACTTGATCTGAGGAAGTGGCTGGACTCTTTGGAGTACGAGGTAGGGATGGAATCTCTGGCTGAGGAGAGGGTTGCCTGACTGAGCTAGATGGAGCAGGCTCCCCCTCACTTGGTGCACCAGAGGAGCTGGCCACATGATGAGGAGGAGGAGATGGAGTCCTGTCCTCTACAGCTGGAACCTCTGGGATTGCTGAGACCTTTGCAGCTTGGGCAGAGTTCTTGAGCTTGAGATACCATCTCTGAATTGAAGAGATGGAGACCTTCTTCATGTGGTGAAGTGGAGTCCCTTTTGAGAAGTTGAATACTTCAGGATTTGTTTCATGAAGGAGCAGAGATATAATTCTTGCGTAGTTGGGGGATTTCATGCTGTCATTTATCTTGTCCAAAATCAGCATACCAAATTGGTATTTCTTGCGGCAGACAATGGCTTGCATTATATCGAAGAAGTATGAGGGAATGTCTCGGATGGAGTGAGTCTTGCACAGTAAAATTTTTCCAATAACATCAACCAAGAATTTGCCTTCTGCATTCATATCTGACCTTTTGAAGTATTGAGCATCAGTGGAAAAACCACAGAAAAGGGTTGTCCTGTCGGAATCCTCAGCAACTAGGTGATCTTCTTCATCAACAATCGGTAAACGGAGAAGTTGAGAGACAGAGGTCTTGGTGAACTTTAGTTTCAATCCCTTTACTGTAGATTTGAGGACTTTTCCATTCCGTCGAACCTTGAGATTTGAGAAGAATTCTGCAACTTTGGGGAAGAGAACGCGACAGGGTTCTTGGAGGATGAAGGAGAGGTCGGCGGTGTCGAGGAGGATGAGGAGGTTGTGGAAATCGTCGGAAAGCTCTGCAATACCGTCGGTGACTAGTTCGGAGCCGACGCCGATCTTGGGAGAAGTCGCCATGGATGCGAAGGACTGGAGGAGTTGAGAGAGACGGCTCTGCAACAGCGGCGGAGGCGAGTCGGTAGGGTAGGCGAAGAGATAGGGGGGGTACTCGAGAGATAGAAATGATGTCGACTAGGTTTGATGTTTCGGAATTTCATATATATATAACTCTTAAATTTCCACTAATTAAGTTAAAGAAAGAGGTGGCATATAGCCTTGGGTGGCGAATAGAATAATTTTTGAAAAACTGGGAATCAGGACACGAGAGAGAGATAGGCTACTCGAGTAGATAAAGGAGCTACTCGAGTAGGTCGACTGGAGTTACTCGAGTATGTGAGAAAACTACTCGAGTAGATATGGACTTACTCGAGTAGGTGAGAGACTTACTCGAGCAGGTATTGACTTACTCGAGTGGGTGAGAAACTTACTCGAGTAGGTCTTTAGATACTCGAGTAGGTCAGTACACATACTCGAGTAGGTTCATTCATATACTCGAGTAGGTCTTTAGATACTCGAGTATGTCTCATGCTTCTCGAGTTGAATTTTTGAAAAAGTTGAGAAAGAGTAGATTTTGACTAACCCTTTGCAATTACTTGCTTCTTAGTCATTCAGCCTTCTTTAGTCCTCTTTGTTGAGCATCCCAAGCTCTGTCTTGAAGAACGAGAACTTGGTCTCGTCCAGCGGCTTTGTGAAGATATCTGCAACTTGCCTATCTGTAGGCACATATTGGAGATCTATGTCTCCATGCTCCACATGTTCCCGGATGAAGTGGTACCTTAGCTCAATATGCTTTGTCCGGCTGTGGGAGACTGGATTGTTGGCTATTGCAATTGCGCTGGAGGAGTCACAGTACAAGGGAATATCCTTGAACTGCATGTTGTAGTCCTCGAACTGATTCTTTATCCATAGCAACTGTGCGCAACAGCTGCCTGCAGAGATATACTCTGACTCGGCCGTTGAGATTGCGACACAGTTCTGCTTCTTGCTACTCCAGGAAATTAGCCTTCTTCCGAAGAATTGGCAAGTCCCTGAGGTGCTTTTTCGGTCGTCTTTGCTACCTGCAAAATCTGCATCTGAAAATCCAATTAGTTCGCTGTCATTACTTCTTGGGTACCATAAGCCAAGATTTGGTGTGCCTTTAAGGTATCTCAAGATCCGCTTTGCAGCAGCGTAATGAGATTCCTTAGAGTTCACCTGAAATCTAGCACAGACACATGTTGAGAACATTATGTCAGGCCTACTGGCAGTAAGGTAGAGCAAGGATCCAATTATGCTTCTGTACTTGGTTTCATCAAAAGGTTTCCCTTTTTCATCCTTGTCCAGAGACATAGTTGAGCCCATTGGAGTCCTCATAGAGGTTGCGTTCTCCATTCCGAATTTCTTAATTAGCTCTTTGGTGAATTTGGTCTGTGAGATGAAAATTCCATCTGCAGATTGTTTCACTTGAAGCCCTAAGAAATACTTCAGCTCGCCCATACTGCTCATTTCAAACTTTCCTTGCATAAGTTTTGAGAACTTTTTGCAGAGGTTGTTATCTGTAGAGCCAAAGATAATGTCGTCGACATAGATTTGCACTAGCAAAATCTTGCCTTTTATTTCCCTAAGAATAATGTCTTGTCTATCTTTCCCCTTGTGAACTTGTTCTCAAGTAGAAAGGTAGACAGCGTTTCATACCAAGCTCGAGGAGCTTGTTTCAGACCATATAGGGCCTTGTGCAGAAAATAGACATGATCGGGAAAGTTAGGATCAACGAAACCTGGAGGTTGTTCCACATACACTTCCTCCTTTAAGTTACCATTCAGGAAGGCCGACTTCACGTCCATATGATAGACGGTGAAGCCTTTGAAGGCAGCATATGCTAGGAACAACCTTATTGCCTCCAGTCTGGCCACTGGAGCATATGTCTGGTCGAAGTCGATTCCTTCTTCTTGACGATAGCCTTTAGCGACGAGTCTGGCCTTGTTCTTTATGATAGTCCCATCTTCATCCATCTTGTTCCTGAAGACTCATTTTGTTCCAATGATGTTCTTTCCCTTGGGTCTTGGAACCAGCATCCACACATTGCAGCGCTTGAACTGATTTAGCTCTTCTTCCATTGCCATTATCCATGATGCGTCTGAGTTTGTTTCCTCAAATTTCTTTGGTTCAACCTGTGAGAGAAAACTCAAATGAAGATTCTCATTAGTTGTACCTCTCCGAGTTCTAACACCATCCCGGGGATCTCCTATGATCTGGTCCATGGGGTGATCTTTCAGATGTCTGAGCTCTAGAGTTCTTGCATCTGGATTATCTTCAAGACCGGAGTGATTTCTTCATCCTGGATGACTTCTTCATTTTGATCATCAGCCTCTCCAATAGGAGTGGGAGTGGTGATCTTAATGAACTTCTCGCCTTCTTCTTCGGACGGATCATCCAAGCTAGTTTCTTTCAGCTTTTCACCTGCATCTTCAATAAGCACACTAGACGGATTGCTTTGCAGCAAGCTCGTCTCATCAAATACAACATGTATCGATTCTTCCACCACCAGGGTTTTTCTATTGAAAATCATGTATGCCTTACTATGGCTACTATATCCTACAAAAATACCTTCAAAGCTCTTTTCGCTGAACTTGGTGGTATGATATTTGCCATTGTTAAGTACAAAGCATTTGCAGCCAAAGATTCTAAAGTAAGAGACTGTTGGTTTTCTGCCTTTTAGAAGTTCGTAAGGAGTCTTATTGTGGTCTTTGTTTATGAGTGCTCGATTTTGCACGTGGCATGCAGTGTTGACGGTCTCAGCCCAGAAGTACTCCGGTAGTGAAGCATCACTCAACATGATCCTGCAGGCCTCTATGAGTGTTATGTTCCTTCTCTCAGCCACTCCATTTTGTTGTGGAGTACGAGGAGAGGAAAACTCATGAAAGATACCTAAGCTTTCACAGAATTCTGTCATGGCCCCAGATTTGAACTCTGTTCCGTTGTCACTTCTGATTTTGACTATGGAGCAGTTGTATTCATTCTGGACTTGCCTGACAAAATTGGTAAAGATATCGAAGGTATCTGACTTGTGTTTCAGAAAGAACACCCACGCAAAGCGCGAGTAGTCATCAACAATTACCAATGTATATTCCTTGCCTCCCAAACTTCTAATCTGCAGTGGACCAAACAAGTCCATGTGCAATAGATGGAGACATCTGTTAGAGTCTCTGCCAATAGTGCTTTTAAAGGTAGCCCTTGTTTGCTTGCCTTTTACGCATGCATGACAAGGTCTGTCTTTGACGCATTTTACATTCGGGGCATCACGTACCAAGTTCATTGAAAATAATTTATTAATTGTTTTGAAATTAATATGTGCTAGTCTCTTGTGCCATTGGTCACCAAGAGACGGACTATCTTTTGCCAAAAGACACACTGGTGTGGAGGAATCTATACAGATGAAATTTAAACAGAAAATATTCCTGCTTTGAGTGCCGGATAGAATCGTTTCCATATTGTCAACGGATTTTATCAAGCACTTATCAGCATGGAACTCAACTATGTATCCTTTATCGCATAGTTGGCTTATGCTAATGAGATTGTGTTCCAATCCTTCAACATAGGCCACATCCGAGAAGGATACATTGTCGTTAGTAATCATACCATAGCCTCTAGTAATTCCACGGTCTGAACCTCCAAAGATGACCTTTGGTCCGTTCACGACTGGAGTAAAGTTCTGAATGAGGCTTCTCGTCCCGGTCATATGCCGAGAGCATCCGCTGTCCAAGTACCAGATAGGCATTTTGTTGGCCTTTGGACATCCCTGCAATCACAATTCGCCTTAGGAACCCAAACACGTTTGGTTCCTTGTTCTCGGGTTAGAGTGCTCCCCCTACGAGTGTTGGCATTATGAGCGGTCTTTCTTATATTACTGACATGAGGGATTGCAGTATTTCTGGAATTGAACCAGCAATCTATGGCGAAGTGACCAACCTTTCCACAGCACCAACAGTCAAATCTGTTGTACCTTTGCCTCAAGATCTCCTGCTTGACCTTTTGGAACTTTGGTCTAGCAGGGGTAGCATTCTTGGAGGAAGATGCCTCATGATGATGGCAATCATATGGCTTCTTCTCCTTTATGGGCTTCTCTACAACAGGCTTTGTCTTTGGTGCGTTCTTGAAGTTATGCCCATGATTGAAAGGGCCATAGCTCTGAAGAACAACTTCTTTATAAGGTGCCTTAAAGACACTTTCGCCAAAGTTTCGGGGTCGAGCCCATCCTTGATAGCGGGACTTTGGCTCTACATAAGTAGGCCTAGCAAAGTGCCTATATGATGAGTCAAAATCAAACTCATTTGTTGGAAAGATGACCTTTCTGAATGTGGTTTGATTTTGAGGGGCTTTTCCCTTTTCTTAGGCTGAGGCCTTTTTGGCGGCCTTATTTTTCCGTTGATTCTTGTTTCTCCTAGAGGATTTACTAGGAGCTTCTTCATGGCCTAGTCCAGCTCCCTTGGCCTTTGCTGAGAATTCGGCAATGAATGGAAGAACTGTCTTGGGCTTAGAGAAACTCTCAACAAGTTTCCTTTCAGCCGCAAGTTCGGCTTCCAAACCTTTGATGATCTTCTCCTTCAGGTCAAGGTGCTCAAGAGCCTTGTTATATTCTTCAATAGTATTATTGAAGTTTTCCTCGAGGGAGTCAGTCTTTGCGACTTTCTCTCTCAAGTTGCTCTCTTCGGCTTTTAGAGATTTGATCTCTTTAGCCTGAGTCTTCACGACTCGACGACATTTGTCGTAAGCCATGATTAACTCCTTATACTGGGCCATCAATTCTGACTCATCGTCAGAGGAGCTACTCTCGCAATCATGTTCAGAGACTTCAGACTCTGAGACGGGGGTGTGAGAGTTTACCTTCCCAGTGAACTGGGGCTCTTGTTCATCATCTGTTTGAGCCATTAGCCCAAAGTAAGCTTCTTCTTCTTCGCTTGACTCAGAAGAGTCGGAGTCGCTAAGAGTCTTGCTCTTTTTGGCTATGAGGCTCTTCTCCTTCCTCTTCTTGTTGTAAGAGGATTTCTTTTCTTCTCTTCTACCACCCTCCTTCTTCTTGTGAGGGCAGTCAGCAATGACGTGACCTGGCTTATTACAGCAATAACAAATGATGTTATTTGAAATATATTTATTCTGTTTAGTGTTATACCTATCGTGGCTGCTTGAGCCTTTTCTTTGTTGATCGTCATCGCGCCGCGATCTTCTGTGTGAGGCATCCTTGCCTTTCCATTGTTTCTTTTTATTAAGAAACTTCTTGAATTGCCTTGAGAGCAAGGAGAACTCTCCTTCAGATAGTTCAGAGCCTGAGGTGCTGGGCTCTGATGTTTCTTCTTCTTCATCAACTTCTGGAGCTGGAGCGGGGGAGGCAGCCTTAGTCTTTTTGGAGGTGTCTGCCTTCAAAGCACCAGATTTCTCCTTTACAGCAGACCTGCCCTTCTCTTCTTCAGCTTTTCTTGTATTGATTTGGAGTTCATAAGACATAAGCTTTCCAAAGAGATTTTGCGGGTCCGTTTCAGCTAGCTTCCCGAACTCCCTGATGGCACATACCTTGTTATCCCATTCCTTGGTTAGGGATCTCAAGAATTTGTCATTCAGTTCTCCGTTTGTGAAGACACGGCCATACACCCTTAGGCCATTTACAATCTTGAAGAAGTTCTCAAAGGTGTCGGCAATTGTTTCCTTGTTCCCTTGTCGGAACGCTTCATATTTTTGATTGAGAAGGGATCTCCGATCATCCCTTACTTCTTCAGTCTCTTCCATCAAAGTGACTAAGGAGTGCCACATCTCCTTAGCTGATTGACAGTGAATCAAATTCTGCAGCATCGAGTCATCGACTGCACTTGCTATGATGTTCTTAGCTTTCTTGTCGAGAGAGACAAGTGCAATCTCGTCTTTGTCGAGATCCATTAGCTTTTTGGGAACTTTCTTGGTAGGGTCGATAGTGGACATAGTCATGGGAACGTAAGGACCTTCTTCAACGATCATGAAGATCCTTGGATCCACAGCTTCCATGAAAAATTTTATCCTTTCTTTCCACATGGGAAAGTTGTTTTTGTTGCACAGTGGAAGCTTGGCGAAATCTTTGCCCTTGTCCATTTTATGGTAGAATCTAACAGACAACAGATCTGGATCTGATCAAGGTGTTAACCTTTTGACGATCAACCTGCCTCTGATACCAATTGAAAGAAAACTGTTGTCGACCTAAATCACCTAGAGGGGGGTGAATAGGTGGTTTGTGCGTCTTTTGCGGAATAAAAAATAATTAGAGCACAGCACAGAAATATCTACCAATATCACAGACGACACAAGATGTATAGTGGTTCCCCAACCTTGGGTACATCCACTTTCCCTCACCGATCTAGCAATCAACTAGACTCGGCTACTCCACTATCTCGGATCAAAAATCGATCCTACCCTCGGAACAAAGTTCCTACAAACTCGATCCAAACAAAACGAATCTACACCTCGGAAGATAGCACTTCCTAGAAACTCGGAGTGAAAAACTCCTACACTCGGAGAAGATTTCTCCCACAAGATTAATAAAGAGTTTACAAGAATACAAACAGTAAATCACTCAGATCTGAAGGAAACGGCCGGGATCTTCTTCTTTTCAGCTTTGTAGCACTTTCAGAAATCGGTGAAGAAGTTCTCGGCCTCGATCTGGATCTACTCGCTTTTACAGAAATCGAGAGAAAATATGATCAGTGAAGTCGATCTCGATCTGTAACTTTTCTTCAGAATAATCCTCTGAAAGTAGAAGCTTTGGCCGGAGAAGAAGGCGGCGACGGCGGCTTCCGTTTCGTGAAAGTCAGAGAGGAGGCGGCTGAAGAACATTTCTCGAAAAAGAAATTACAAGAAAGCTTTGAGAATACTTAGGGTTTGTCATTTTCTGATAAGACCTTATATAGGAGAGACTAACGGTCATAATCGGTCATAATGATGTACACGTGGACCAACCATGTCGCGTGATTTGAAAAATCCCGTCAGAAAAATGACTTAGCAAAATGTCGGAAAGATTCAGCCAACTATACGAGTAAGTCAATGACTACTCGAGTAGTTGAATAACTACTCGAGTATATGATGGGAAACATACTCGGGTATGTATAAAAAGACTACTCGAGTATATAGAGATCAACTACTCGAGTAGGCAGACAGAACTACTCGAGTATGTGAAGGGACCTACTCGAGTATATAGAGGATCTACTCGAGTACTGGAAGAGCTACTCGAGTATATTACATAAACTACTCGAGTACATGAAGTACTACTCGAGTGGAATACTTAGAAAAAATTCTGAAGAGGTCTGCTGGCAACTACTCGAGTAGTTGAACTAAACTACTCAAGAGGAAGTAATCTACTCGAGTAGGTGAAGGTTCTACTCGAGTAAAAGACTTAGAAAAATTCTGGAGTAGGGAAATAGCAAGGTACACGGGTGACACATGAACTACTCGAGTAGGTAAAATGAACTACTCGAGTATATTTCTATCTACTCGAGTATGTGAGTATACTTACTCGAGTATATGAGTTAGAGAAATTTAGATGAGAAAAACCTTATGGTACTCGGGTATAACGAGTAATCTACTCGAGTATATAAGCATGCTACTCGAGTATATGACTTGGTCTACTCGAGTAGGTGACTTAGCTACTCGAGTATATGACTATGTCTACTCGAGTACAAGACTCCTTTACTCGAGTAACTTATACCCAGACTACTTGAGTAGGTGAAAGCTCTACTTGAGTAAAACACTTAGAAATTTTCTGATGTTGGAAAAACTGATTCTTCTAGAGTAGTCAACACCCAATTCCTTTCTCATAGTCCAATAGCTTGAATATAAAGTGTATCCCAATAGAGAGACCACACATGAGTCAACACTTTGGAATATGCAATGAGGGATTACATTGCACAATTCCTGTGTTTGGTGACCCATTGTGAGCTGACATTGGTCTACACTTCCCAGTGAAATTCCTGCAAACATATAGCTCAAACCAAGCATCAAATACAACTTAATTCATCTTAGTTCCAGGGTGACTTCATCAAATCTGGGTTCATGTGGATGAAATACCCAACATTAATATAGTATCGTTTTGTTTTAGCATTGTGTACTCTTTCGTTTAGTATCAATAAAAATGAAATTTTCTTCTCTTTATATTATTGTTTCCTTTTCCAATATGTGTAGCTAATCTTCTTTTAGCATTTGATCATGAGGATCCATGATTTGAGATGGGAATTCTTTTTTACTTCGTAATTTTATTTTTGCTAAATTTTGCTTGATCCCTCTTTGATTTATTTTGTGTCGACTCCGTATTTCCGGTATACAGTAGTAGGCCTTTGATCTCATTTCATAGTAGTCGAGAGACTCGTTGATTTGAAAGATCACTCAAAGAAGGAAGGAGTTGCACGCAATCCTAGAGATAGGACGACGTAAATCCTCCGGATTGGAGTCAAATCCAATAGTGCGGATCGCCTCGATAATGCAACTTTAGGCCTCTTTGATTTGTAAAGAGATTTCGATCAAAGCGTCTATAAGTTAGAAGACTTAATGCTCTAGCGAGATTTTGTCTTATTTTCGGATCCGTCACGGTCGAGTTTAATTCGCAATTATAAAATTATATTTTTATTTCTCTTATCTCTTTTCATGGTGAATCATAGATCAAGTGCTATATTTTAATCCATAACTTCGTTTTAATTTCGTTTCAGTTTAATTTTAAAAATTCTCAAAATCGAACAATCTTTCGGTAGGATAATAGTAGAAGCGTGAGTAGCAGTACTTGACAGCCCCGAGTTTAAATACGACCTTGGTACTACAATTCGAAAGGTATACTTGCCTTTTCGGGTTGATAGGCTTTCACCACACCACTGGGGGAGGAGCTTTCCTCCTTGGGCACCACCCTGCCTGGAGCATGGCTCGGGTGGAGCCAGCAACGCTCCGGCCTTCGGGAGGCACATGCAAGTCGTTTAGAATAGGAAAGGGGGAGGGAGAAGGTCTCCACCTAAGTTTGGTGGGCTCGGGAGGGGCCGGCCTGGTCGGCCATGCCAAAGGTGGCGGTGGTGGAGGGGGAGGCCCCTTGGCTTGCCTTTTCTGGCCGCCTGGGCTCTGACAGGGGGTTGGGCAGGGGGAGAGGTGGCTGATCAAAGAGCTTGAGGGGGAAGAGGAGGAGGGGAGGGTCTTTTATAGGCTTTGGGAGGAGGTGCTCTCCTCCCCTAGCCAATGTGGGATTAATCCCTCCTTAGGGAGGGATTAATCCCCACCCTCCAGCTGTCCAAGGACAGCTGGAGGCCCCAACATTTCCCCCATGTGGGGAAAAAGGGCTAAGCCCTTATAGGCTTGGGCTTTTAAATAAGAGAGGGAGAAATAGAGGAGAGGAGAGGAAGTGGTGGGCCTCGACTTGTAGTGGGTTGTTTGCTGGTTGTGGGGGCCCAAAGTGGGTGAGGGGAAAGACCCTAAGTGCTCATGAAGAAGGGGTGGGCCCCCAATTTGGAGAAAAAAATCCAAAAATGAGTTTTAGGGGGTTTGACCAAGTCAACCCTAGGGTGGGTCCCTCTTGCTGGTCAAAGTCAAAGTGGGTCCAAGTCATCGGGGTCGGGTCAAAGTTCGGGTGTCATGTCTCAATAGGTGTGCGCACGCTTTTCGGTGCACAACTATGCTTGATTTGACCTCAGGTTGACCGATTGTCGTCGAAATTGACTGGGACGACTTTCGTTAACTTTGTATTGACCACACGAGTCCAACGCCACTGACTGGGGTTGAATCGGAATCCGTTTGATGAAAGTCCAAAATTTGCGCGTCGTAGTGCGCTAAAGCGGTCAAAGTGTCTAAATCTGTCGTTAGATCTCATATTGTGACGCGACAGGTTCCGATACACCCGTCTAGTTTATATGAGGTAACCAGAATCGACAGAACTCAATTCGGAGTTCTCTAGCTCGATATCCAAAATCTTGCTCTCGTTGCATTTTATGAGGAATAGTCACATCCACTATATGACCTCGGGGTCCAACTGAACGAGTTCTGGTGCACTCGCATCGACTATACGAGGTCATAGGAATTGACAGAACTCAATTCGGAGTTCTCTAGCTCTATTTCCTGCCTAGGGTTATCTCTCACTGGGTCATGGGTAGGGTTCGAGCCACTTTTATTGGGCCCAATTGGGCTCTGGTGACCCAATAAAAGTCAGGATGTCACACAGGCGGCGAGGTTACAGGTTAATATCAAAGACTAGTATATGAATCCTAACACAGAGCATTCTAGTAGAAGCATTAAGGTTAATATTGTAACACCCCAAATCCCAAGATTGGGTTAAGGTCGGGCAACACGGCCTGAGACACAGGCGTGTCCCACGTCGTGTCCTGCTCTGTTTAGCTAAACAACCTATTGAGTGCTCGACGAAATGCGCTCGATGAGTTCTCGAGAGGGAACACGCCCAGCGACACGGGCGTGTCCGAGGGCATGTCGTCCTCTGGTTCGTCGACCTCCACTTGAGCAATGTACTCGACGATCCTCGAGTGGGGAACACGACCTGTGACACGGGCGTGTCACATGGCCGTGTCATTCTCTGGTTTTGGCCAAGGCAATGAGGCCTGGTGAACACGGGCAGGACACGGGTGTGTCTCTGGGAACACAGCCTGTGACACGAGCATGTCACATGGTCGTGTCCTATTCGTGTTGAATCGGTTGTGTGCCGCCTGAGGTACACGGCCGCAGATACGGGCGTGTTTGTAGGCGTGCCAGGGCATACGGCCTGTGACACGGGCGTGTCACATGGCCGCGTCCTGCTCTGGGTAAGTCGGTTGTGTACCGCTTAAGGTACACATCCTGTAAGTCACACGCCGTGTCAGCCCAAAATTAGACATGTGTGGGCGATTTGTGGTCGTTCATTTCCTTCATCCGGGATCTGATGGCCCAGGCTTCTCCCTGCTTCTTTAAGGCCGGAATTGAGAAGATAATTCTCATTTACATTGGCCATTATCTTTCTACAAAGAGGTAGAGAGAAGGGAGAGCAAGCAGGAGGAGGAGAAAGGGATCCGGCCGCCGGTGGAGCTTCAGAGTTCCATATCGAGATCCGAGGCCAGATTTGTGGAGGCAAAGCCGTTGCGGTGCTTTCCAACCGGCTAGATGTCCATGGATCCAAAGAGGTCGTCAAGGGTAACGATCTTTCTTCCTTGGACATGTGAAGTCCTTGCTTTGGCATATGCATATATTTCCCCCAACAAAAGATGGCTTATTACGGGATTTCCTTGGGATGATTCTGGAGATCCCCAAGATGTCTTACATGTAGATCTGGAAACGTGAAGTACGGAATAAGCATACTGTGTGAAGCCCATCTGGACAGGTTGGTCTGGATTGGTGATGTTTTATGTTGCATGCCGGAGAAGACTCCGTGTATAAATGGATATGCCTGTGAAAGTACCTGTAAAGGATAGTAGCAGGAAATATTAGAGTGAAAGTCCAGGAAAATGCCCACTAAGTGCTTGTGTTGTATGCTATGAACGATAAGGTTAGGGCTAGGGATGGAAAGTGAGTTATGTCGCTAACGCCTCGCGATAGTGAGTGTCACTGGTAATGGCTCCTAGTTAACCTATGATTGTGAAGCCAGTCCTTCGGGGATAGTATGGCTATTTATGAGCTTGATGAGCTCTTTTAAAGGCCTTGTGCCGAACGAAAAAGGGGATGCCAACCCGTATTAGTCTTAGCATTGAACTAACAATTTGAGCATCGGGCAAAGGCTGAACTGTATCCGCGTTATGGCTGTACGCCACGAGTGCTTGGCCTATTAGCATTCGGTAGAACCCATAGCGAGAGTCTTAGGCCTGCGCGCCATTAAGACTAAAGTCTCCGGCTGAAAGCCATGGAGCAAAATGCTCAAGTTTGTCGTTGGGCTTTGGGCCTTGAATGGCGGTGGGCGACTGTTTATCCGGTACACCAATAATGTGCCATGAGTGCATGAAACGTCGGGCCGCGTGGGCGACATTTGTGATATGTGGATTGTGCGTGAGCGCACATTGTGTGTTATATCTGCTTGTAAAATGTTATGCCTACAGGGAAGAAATGACATTGCCCCGGGAAAGGGGTAGAATCATTATAAATTGGTCAGCTGAATGTTGACCGTTGCTTTGTTTGCCACCGTTGCGGTGGACTATCCTGTGCAGGTGCAGGAGAGACGAGCGGGAAAAGGGGGCTGAAGCCCTTGATGTTGTTGCTGCCGTCGTTGCTGCTATGCTGGCACTTGAAGGCCAAAGAAGTTTATATGAGATATTTGTCATGTGTGTCGGGCCTACGTGTCGATGTATGGAAGATATATGTGTTAAGCTTAACTGTAAGGTCATAAGGTCAAGCCTGTTGTGTACTTGTATAACATTCCTTCGTGGTGTGATATATATAAATGTTGGTTTTTATATTGTGGACATTCTAATGAGCTGAGTTCAATCAACGTAAAAGCTTCCGCTAGAATGCTCTGTGTTAGGATGCGCAACTCTGATATTAACTCGTAACATTGCTGCCTGTGTGTGGAATATGGTGTGGGGCCCCGGCCGGACCTTCTATTATATGTCATGTAACGGACGGAGGTGTTAAAATTTTGGTATCAGTTTGTCTTGGTCCTTCCCTTTCGAATTCGTGGTCGAATTCTTTAGTGGGGTGGCGAGCACGTGCAAGTGCGACCCACTATAACATTAATGAACTCAAGAATGTCCACTAAGGAATGTAAATACACCTGTTTTGGGAACCTGTGCGTTCCTTGTATTTCTGTTGGAAATATGTTTGTTGCTTACTTGTGTGTTTCACGACTGTAGGAGACTAGCGTGCCTGCGGGGCAGCAGGAACACCAATATTTGATGGGACTGATGACACCAACTGTGGTACCACCACATCCTCCTTCGGTAGAGACGGTCCGATTGATCGCTGATTTGGTCGTCGCAATGATCAAGTCCCAACAAGAGGGACGGGTCCAACCCTCTGTTCCGGTAGTGCGTCCCAAAATTCGATGGGACTGATGACACCAACTGTGGTACCACCACCTTCTCCTTCGGTAGAGACGGTCTGATTGATCGATGATGTGGTCTTCACAGTGATTAAGGCCCAACATGAGGGATGGGTCCAACCCTCTATTCCGGTGGTGCGTCCCATGCCGGTCGGTGTACTTGAGCAGACGGCAAGGGGAAGAGCATCAGCTTCGTCGTTGAACATGTGCCTGAACCAAGGAGTGGACACGGTTGAGGAATGCTTTCATGCATTTGTTGCGCTGAGACAACATCCATAGTTTGTGTTTGAAACCGAGGAAACTAAAATCAACAGGTTTTATGATGGGCTACGTCAAGAACTACGTTTTTTGTTGATGGGTCCGAAGTTAATGGGATTCCAACCATTGGTGGAGTCAGCTAGACTATTGGAGATGGACTTGACAAGAGCCCATCAAATGCCTGCGATCAGGGAATCGAGTTCTTCATGGGTTAGAAAGCCTGCTCACCGCAGGAGGGGGTGTAAAATCCCCTATCCGTCGCATAGCATATAGCAGTAGGTCCGGCCGGGGCCCGACGTCATAAACCACAGACAGACCCGGTGGTTACTCAATGGAAACCATTCAACCAATCATAACGTCCTACACAGAGCATTCTAGCGGAAGCAGTTTTATAAGTTGAAATTAAAAGAACCCAGCAACAAGCATGAATGTCCACTAATACACCAAATAGGAATGTAGTACATACACCAGTACTGGTCTTAAGACCTTACAAATGGTTTACTTCATATTACATGTATTACAAACTACGGTACGCAGGCCGGTCATACATGAACAAAAGCAAGTAAACACTCCAATTAGGCCTTCGAGGGCCGGCTTCGCAATTTGGGCTTTAGCCCGCTATTGACCGCTTGGTCCAGCAGCACCTGCAAGCAACAAACCACCGCACGGTGGCAAACAAAAGCAATGGTTAGCAATGTTGACCAAATTATAACGATCCCGCCCCCAACTCGGGGCGGCGATGCTCTTTCCCTGCATTTTATTAGCACAACCAAGCAGTATATAAATACATTGCATCACAGGCGTTGGAACGCATGGCCATACGCCCCGTGCTCTCAGGGCACATTCTCGGTGATCGCGGTCTAAGCCCGCTGACTCACCACCATCCCCAGGACGGCAATCTCTCGTGAGCAGTTTGGTCTTTTAGGCAGGAGTTACGACACTTTAAAATCATCAACAGCCTATGTCACGACACTTTAAAATCATCGACAGAAAATACCCGACCTCTATGCCCTCGGCATAAAGCAGGAACGGTTCCACTCAACCCGTTGCTCACTTGCCACGATACTTTAAAATCATCGGCACAAGTTAAGTTTCCCCGAAGCCCATGAATCGAACACACAATATTACATAACCCAGTTATGTACAAGTTGGCTCACAGGCCCACAAGTTTGGCAGAATCACGCATTTGCCCAGTTTTCCGGGTGCACCTTTCGGTTAATCCCTAAGGCTCCCTGTTGCAATCTACCGCGTAGAAAACCCGAAAAACAAACATTTGCGCGGAGTCTTCTCCGGCCATTAAGCAATGCAACATCACCGATCCAGACCAACATGTCCAGGTAGGCTTCACACATCATGCCTATGTCTGATTTCGTTTACGGACTCTACACAACGGGGACTATTCATGTCTACCCGAAGGAACGCCTCAAACTCACCGCAAACTCGCGAGAGCGGGCATCCTATGCAAAAGAAGGAGAGCTTTACATGCTCAAGAAGAGAATCGTTACCCTAGCGTTCTTCCTTGGCGCCATGGAAATGTAAGCGGATGAAAAGCACCGCACTCTCTTTGCCTCCGTAGATCCGAAGTCGGTTCGCGATTTGGAGCTCCGAAGCTCCTCCAAAGACCGGATCTAAGCTTCTTCTTCCTCCTTTGCTCTCCTCTCTCTCTATACTTTAGAAAGAGAACCTCTCAAGTGAAATGAGGGTTTCAAGGGTCCAATCCCGTGTATATCCAAGCACTAACAGCCCCCAGCCGTCGGATCCCGAATTAAAGAAACGAACGGCCATGATCCAGATCTAAAATGCAGAATCTGGGCCGAACACGGCCTGTGACACGCCCGTGTCTAGGGCCGTGTCCCTCATTCGCCGTCAAAATCGACGGGTCTGGAAAAACAGACGGGCATCCGACATGCCCGTGTTTGAGCTGACACGCCCGTGTTCCAACTGACACGGCCGTGTGGTTGGTCGTGTACCCCCATCGACACAGCCCCGAAAACAACCCGAGACTCACACGGGTATTGGACACGCCCGTGTACTATTTGACACGCCTGTGTCTAACTCGAACACGCCTGGGCTCCAGGCCATGTTCACTGTCTCGACACTTCGTCGAGCGAAGTTCGTCGACTACCTGACACAGCCTTGGACACGCCCGTGTCCTAGGCCGTGTGCCTTGTCTCGACATATCGTCGAGCGAAGTTCGTCGACTCCCCGGGCCGATCGTCGACACGGGCTCGACACGCCCTGAGACACGCCCATGTCTCAGGCCGTGTTCGCTGCTCGACGATCGTCGACTCCAAAATTGTCGACCTCTCGACCAAATCGTCGACTCGAGCCTGACACGCCCTGGGACACGCCCGTGTCCCAGGCCGTGTGCCCCCTGACAGATTCCAAATTTGGCCCAAAACGCCTCCCGTCGCTCTTTTGAGTTTCGGGCGGTACAACTCTCCCCCTCTTAAAAGAATTTCGTCCACAAAATTACATAAAGGAAAGATAAGTACAAAATTAAATTGTACCTGAGCGGAACAACTCCGGATACTCGTCAAGCATAGTCTGCTCTCGTTCCCAAGAGAGCTCCTCTTGACTGCAATTGTCTCAACGGACCTTGACCATCCTGATCTCTTTATTGCGTAGCCGCTTGACCTCCGAGTCCTCAATCCGCACGGGTTTGACCTTTGTCGTCAACCCACTATCAACCGGCACTCGATCGGCCGCGATCACTTGCGTAGGCTCTTGCACCGCCTTCCGTAGCACCGATATGTGGAATACATCATGTAAACCACTAAGCTCCACTGAAAGCTTCAACCGATAGGCTGCTT
This sequence comes from Platanthera guangdongensis, assembly GCA_039583875.1. Lineage (NCBI taxonomy): Eukaryota > Viridiplantae > Streptophyta > Magnoliopsida > Asparagales > Orchidaceae > Platanthera > Platanthera guangdongensis. The sequence goes on from CM077148.1 coordinate 70,490,325, forward strand.
CACCAACCCGCTCCAGAACCTCAAACGGCCCAAGGTACCTCGGGCTTAGCTTTTTCAATCACCGCACCCGCGAGACACCCTTGAACGGCTTGATCTTTAAGTACACCCAGTCGCCCATAGCGAACGCCACGTTCCTGTGCTTGGCATTATAGTACTTCGTCTGATGGTCCTGAGCGATTAGCAACCTTTCCCGAATGGTACGAACCAAAGACGTAGCATCTTCCACCTCTTGGCGCTTGTACAACTTTGACTCACCCGTTTCTAACCAAGACAACGGCGTGCGACATTTTCTACCATATAGGGCCTCGAAGGGCGCCATTTGAATACTCGCCTGGTATCTATTGTTGTACGCGAACTCCACCAAATAAAGATGGTCTTCCCATTGCTTTCCAAAGTCCAAGACACACATGTGGAGCATGTCTTCCATAGTTCTATTGACCCTCTCGGTCTGCCCATCCGTTTGCGGATGGAAGGCTGTGCTGAATTTTAACTTTGTTCCCAACATTTGCTGCACTAGCCTCCAATCATTGGACGTGAACCACCCATCTCGGTCACTCACGATGCTGCGGGGCACACCGTGAAGCCGTACTATATTATCCACATATAGTTTTGCCAACTTCTCCACCGGATCATCCTTCCTATGCGGAATGAAATGCGACACTTCGTTAGCCGATCTACGACCACCCAGATGGCGTTATTCCCCTTTTGCGACCTTGGCAAACCGTGCACAAAGTCCATAGTGATGTCGTCGAATTTCCACTCCGGAATAGGCAAGGACTTCAGAAATCCTCCCGGCTTTTGGCATTATGCCTTCACCAAGGCGCAAGTTTGGCACTTCGCCACGTAGAGCGCCACATCCTTCTTCAAAACCGGCCACCAAAACAGTTTCTTTACATCGCGGTACATCTTCGTGCTCCCGGGTGAATCAAGTACTTGGTATGATGTGCCTCATACAACAAATCCACCCGCAAATTGCCCACACTTGGGACGCACAGACGACCGTCTTTCCAAAGCAATTTGTCCACCACAACGAATTGGGAATTTGACCCATCCAGAGCCTCTACCATGAACTGCTTCATATGGTCATCCAAATCCAAAGCCTGCCGAATCCGATCAGCCAGGTTATATTGGACTTCAGTCCAATTCAAGAGTGCTTCAGCACTTGACTTCTTATCTACACAAACAATCTCCAACGCCTCCAACTCCCGAACCAACCGCTCGTCATAGATCGACAGCCAATTGGCTTGAGTTGGGGCTCGGCGACTCAACACGTCCGCAACCGCATTGCCCTTACCAGGCACGTAGTGGATCTTGAATGTATAGTCCCCCAGGAACTCCATCCATCTACGCTGCCGCATATTCAGATATTTCTGATCAATCAAATACTTCAGGCTCTTGTGATCGGTGTAGATATCAATCTTCACACCGTACAAAATAGTGCCTCCACAGCTTCAAGGCAAAAATCATGGCCGCTAACTCCAAGTCATGGACCAGATAGTTCCTCTCGTGCACTTTCAGCTGTCTCGAGCCATAAGCTATCACACTTCCGTGTTGTAGTAGCACGTAACCCAAACCGTTGCCCGAAGCATCACTATAAATCTCATAACCTTAGGTTCCACTAGGCAAACTCAGCACAGGAGCCGTGGTCAACCGACATTTCAACTCCTCAAAAGCTCGCGCGCACTCCGGCGTCCAAACGAACTTCTGCTCCTTCCTTGTCAAAGTAGTGAGAGGTAACGCTATCTATGAGAAGTTCTCTACGAAGCGCCTATAATAGCCGGCAAGCCCCAGAAAGCTCCGGACTTCCGCTACCGTAGAAAGCTCAGGCCACTCCCGTATCGCAACAATCTTCGCCGGATCCACTACAATGCCCTCCCCACTCACTATATGACCAAGGAACGCCACTGAGGACAACCAAAACTCACACTTCGAGAACTTGGCGTACAATTGATTTCTCCTTAGCGTCTCCAAAACTAAATGAAGATGCTTGAAGTGATCTTCCTCACTCTGCGAGTACACTAAAATATCGTCGATGAAAACGATCACAAAATGGTCCAAGTACTCCCTGAAGATCCTGTTCATCAAATCCATGAACACTGACGGCGCCTTAGTCAGCTCAAACGGCATGACCGTAAACTCGTAATGTCCGTATCTCGTACTGAACGTTGTCTTCGGGATATCACTCTCCCTTATTCGTAGCTGATAGTACCCGGATTTGAGATCCAACTTTGAGTACACCGTCGACCCGACCAACTGATCAAAAAGATCATCGATCCGGGGGATCAGGTACTTGTTCTTTTTCGTCAACTTGTTGAGCTCCCGATAATCAATACATAGCCTCAAGCTTTCGTCCTTCTTCTTAACAAATAGGACCGGCGTGCTCCCAGGCGAAAAACTTGGGCGCACAAACCCTTGCTCCAACAACTCTTGCAGTTGAACCTTCAGCTCCGCCATTTCCTTAGGCGCTAGCCGATATGGAGAGCGTGACACAGGCTTTGCACCTGGTACGAGCTCTATCGTAAAATCTATCTCTTGTTTAGGCGGGGCTCCAGGAAGATCTCTAGGGAACACATCAGGGTACTCCGATACCACTGAAATACTATCCAACGTAGGCTTCGGCTTTGCAACCTCCACTAGTGTAAAGAACAGTTCTGCACCAACACGAACCGCCTTCACCAACTGAAGAGCAGACATCAACGTCTTGCTCGACCCCTTCAAGCCCATAAAAGTCATCTCACGACTTGCTCCCAACTTGACTTCCTTGCGACCGCAATCAATATAGGTTTGTTGCTCCGAAAGCCAGTCCATGCCAAATATAACGTCAAACTCCACCAATAGAGTAACAACGCTTGCAGATCGAACTCCTGATTCCCAATGCGAATCTTAACACCGCAGATTCTATCCACGTGCATCGAACACCCATTGGGCAACAACACATCCAACTTATCCTTCGCCATCGAAGAAGGTACTCCGATGCGTGATATAAATGCTTCGGATAAAAATGAATGTGAAGCTCCCGTGTCAAAGAGTGCTCTTGCCGGATTTTCACAAATCAAAACAAATCCTAAACAAGCAGTGGTAAGGTAACATGTGCATAACAAGTATTTAAAGAAGTTAACTTGCTATAAATTAAACTGTACTTATCACCACATCCGCGTGTTTGATGGCCTCCTGTTGGCCAAGATTGTACACCCTCGGTTGGGCCGGAGCATAATGGGACGCGGTTGACTCCACCGCCTTGCCCTTCTCTTCATAAGTTGCTCCCGGCTTCCTTTCGGACATGGGACATCCGCTCCGGCACTCACGGGCATAATGCCCCGGCTTCCCACAGTTGTAACATTCGCCCGGGGTCCGACCCGTAGTCGCCCCAGAAGCACCAGCAGAGGGGGCTGGACCCGAAGTCCTAGCTTTCTTGTTCCACTTCCGGAACACGGAATTTGAGGAGTTCGACACTCTGAACTCCGACTTCTTCTCACCAACGCTCTTCTTCGATTGAACATTCTTCATGTCCTTCTCCAAGGACCGGGCCGTGTTGACCAAGGTCAAGAAACCCTGCATCATCGGCCCCGAGAGTAGTAACCTCAACTCATCTCTCAACCCTTCGTAGAATCGATTCGTCTTGCGCTCCTCATCCTCGATGGTGGAGCTAGCATATCGACTCAAACCTGTAAACTCGTGGAGATATTCATCCACGCTGTTGTCTCCTTGAACCAACTTCAGGAACACTTTCTCCAACGCTATCCTCTGCGCCGAAGGGAGGTATCTAGCCAAGAACAGTCTCGAGAACTCCTCCATCGAGACATCTATAAGTTGCCTACCTCTCAAAAGTTGCATCTCCAAACCTTCCCACCACATACTCGCTTCACCGTCCAGAAGGAACGTAGCAATGGTGGTCATTTGCCACTCCTCCGTCTTTATTGCTGTCATGACTCTCTTCACCCTGGAGAGCTAGTCTTCAGCTTGAGATGGGGTTCCCAACCCCGAGAATACCGGAGGATTAAAGCTCATGACATGTTTGAGCTGTCTCTCGGTTGCCCTCCTTGGCACCAACGGCTCCACTACTACCTGCTCCACCCTCCTCGGTTCAACCTCTGGAAGAGGTACCTGCTCCATCGCAGGAGCGGGCTGCTGCATTTACCTTGGAGGTTGCGCATTCATCATGGCCAACACTGCTTCGACCACCAATCGTATGGTCTCAGCCGATGGAGGTGTTGTAGGAGCATCATTAGGTGCACTGCTAGCCTCAGAAACTCGACGTTCCGACGGCCCAGCACCACTTCTGTTCACCCTAGTGGTACAAAACACCGTTAAGCGACCAAACAAAATTGCAAACAGCAATTATAGGAACACACAGGTTCCCCAAACACGTGTATTTTCATTCCTAAGTGGACATTCATGGGTTATTTTACTGTTATAACGATGACGCACATACATGTGCTCACCACCCTTAAAAAGAATTCGCCCACGAATTCATCTTAAGCCCGACCAAAACCAGTAGTCTGATACCAAATTGTAACACCCCCTATCCGTCGCATAGCATATAGCAGTAGGTCCGGCCGGGGCCCGACGCCATATACGACAGATAGACCGGCTAGTTACTCAATGGAAACCATTCAACCAATCATAACGTCCTACACAGAGCATTCTAGCAGAAGCAATTTTATAAGTTGCAATTAAAAAAACCCAGCAACAAGCATTAATGTCCACGAATACACCAAATAGGAATATAGTACATACACCAGTATTGGCCTTAAGGCCTTACAAATGGTTTACTTCATATTACATGTCTTATAAACCACGGCACGCAGGCCGGTCATACAAGAACAAAAGCAAGTAAACACTCCAATTAGGCCTTCGAGGGCCGGCTTCGCAATTTGGGCTTTAGCCCGCTATTGACCGCTTGGTCCAGCAGCACCTGCAAGCAACAAACCACCGCACGGTGGCAAACAAAAGCAACGGTCAGCAATGCTGACCAAATTATAACGATCCCGCCCCCAACTCGGGGAGGCGATGCTCCTTCCCTGCATTTTATCAGCACAACCAAGCAGTATATAAATACATTGCATCACAGGCGCTGGCACGCATGGCCACACGCCCCGTGCTCTCAGGGCACATTCTCGGTGATCGCGGTCTAAGCCCGCCGACTCACCACCATCCCCAGGACGGCAATCTCTCGTGAGCAGTTTGGCCTTTCAGGCAGGAGTTACGACACTTTAAAATCATCAACAGCCTATGTCACGAAACTTTAAAATCATCGACAGCAAAGACCCGACCTCTATGCCCTCGGCATAAAGCAGGAACAGTTCCACTCAACCCGTTGCTCACTTGCCACGACACTTTAAAATCATCGGCACGAGTTAAGTTTCACTGAAGTCCATGAATCGAACGCACAATATTACATAACCCAGTTATGTACAAGTTGGCTCCCAGGCCCACAAGTTTGGCAGAATCACGCACCTGCCCAGTTTTCCGGGTGCACCTTTGGGTTAATCCCTAAGGCTCCATGTTGCAATCTACCGCGTAGAAAACCCAAAAAATAAACATTTGCGCGGAGTCTTCTCCGGCCATTAAGCAAAGCAACATCACCGATCCAGACCAACAAGTCCGGGTAGGCTTCACACATCATGCCTATGTCCGTTTTCGTTTACGGACTCTACACAACGGGGACTATTCATGTCTACCCGAAGGAACGCCTCAAACTCACTGCAAACTTGCGAGAGCGGGCTTCCTATGCAAAAGAAGGAGAGCTTCACATGCTCAAGAAGAGAATCGTTACACTAGCGTTCTTCCTTGGCGCCATGGAAATGTAAGCGGATGAAAAGCACCGCACTCTCTTTGCCTCCGTAGATCCGAAGTCAGTTCGCGATTTGGAGCTCTGAAGCTCCTCCAAATACCGGATCTAAGCTTCTTCTTCCTCCTTTACTCTCCTCTCTCTCTCTCTATACTTTAGAAAGAGAACCTCTCAAGTGAAATGAGGGTTTCAAGGGTCCAATCCCGTGTATATCCAAGCACTAACAGCCCCCAGCCGTCGGATCCCAAATTAAAGAAATGAACGGCCACGATCCAGATCTAAAATGCAGAATCTGGGCCGAACACAGGCCTGTGACACGCCCGTGTCCAGGGCCGTGTCCCTCATTCGCAGTCAAAATCGACGCGTCTGGAAAAACACACGGGCATCCGACATGCCCGTGTTCGAGCTGACACGCCCGTGTTCCAACTTACACGGCCGTGTGGTTGGCCGTGTACCCCCATCGACACAGCCCCGAAAACAACCCAAGACTCATACGGGTATTGGACACGCCCGTGTCCTATTTGACACGCCCGTGTCTAACTCGAACACGCCTGGCCTCCAGGCCGTGTTCACTATCTCGACACTTCATCGAGCGAAGTTCGTCGACTACCTAACACGACCTTGGACACGCCCGTGTCCTAGGCCGTCTGCCTTGTCTCGACACATCGTCGAGCGAAGTTCGTCGACACCCCGGTCCGATCGTCGACACGGGCTCGACACGCCCTGAGACACGCCCGTGTCTCAGGCCGTGTTCACTGCTCGACGATCGTCGACTCCAATATTGTCGACCTCTCGACCAAATCGTCGACTCGAGCCTGACACGCCCTGGGACACGCCCGTGTCCCAGGCCATGTGCCCCCTGACAGATTCCAAATTTGGCCCAAAACGCCTCCCGTCGCTCTTTTGAGTTTCGGGGCGTTACAGGGGAAACACGAGACTCGTGCTTGTTATACTTGTGGCAAGAAGGGACATCTTGCCCAAGAGTATTGGGATGGTGACCAAAAGCCAAAGAAGCAATACAAGTGCTACTCGTGTGGCAAATAAGGACATAAAGCCCGAGATTCTCGAATTGGTCGTTAGATGACAATAAACAAGAAGGGAATTTCGAATTTATGTACATAAATAACTATGCTCTCGTACTGTGCATGTTTTGTGTATACAAACATGTCGTTAGTCTTTGAATGGAAGCTTCAAATGTTCCTTGTGTACTTAGATTGGTACAATACATATACGATTGGAATAAACGTGCTTGCACGGTAGTCGTGAACACGAATGGAAAGTTGATGATATAATACATGGGGTAAAGTGGGGCATATATCCCGTGACCGTCGGGTTGGTCAGCCAAAGGTTGAAACGAAGACCGGAGTGTCATATGCTGATAAGGGAAAGGCAGTGGTGGAGTCCACTACCGCCCAGGCGCGACCCCAAGTATTTAAACTTGGTCAGCAGAAGGCCATACAGTAAAGTGACATTGTCACCGACATGCGGTGACATATTGAATTGTTGTTTTGGCTCTTTCATACCTTGTTTGTAGCTTGCGTAGGATGTGTTTGTATTCGGCTTTGTCCTGACTCGAGACTGTCCGGCGAGAGCCCTATTTGATACTGGTGCTTCTCATTTATTTATATTTGTGGACCTCGTGTCACGGATCAGTGTACTGATTCGGTTAATGGTAGATAGTGTGAAGGTGTTATTACCAAATGGATGTTTGATGCTTGCGTATAGGGCTGGCGAGGTGATAGTTCAAATTGGAAGTCGGGATTTCTGTTTGAATGCATCTGTGCTACCTATATCGAAATTTGATGTGATCTTTGGTATGGACTAACTCTCGGAGCAGCGTGCCTTTATTGATTGCACGTCAAAAGAGATCACATTGGGCCAAAATACCGAGCTTGAGACTAAGTTCGCGGGTATGCGAGGGGTGAGCAGGACATTGATGTTTGCACTCAGAGTCGTCAATGCTGTTCGGAAGGGCGCAGAGTTATTCTTTACACTGATTCAGGCTGTTGGCCAAAGGCCAGTGTGAGTGATGTTCCGATTGTATCAGAGTTTGCTGATGTGTTTCCTAGGGATCTTCCTGGGCTACTACCCCAGTAGGAGATCGACTTCACTATTGAGTTGGTGCCAGGTGCGAAACTTATGGCCCGCTCGCCATATCACGTGGTGGCAAAGGAAATGGCTGAATTGAAATTGCAAGAGTTGTTGGAACAGTGATATATACGCCCAAGTATGTCACCTTGGAGCGCGCTTGCTATTTTGTGAAAAAGAAGGATAGTAGCATGCGATTGTGTATTGATTAGCGTGAATTGAATAAGTTGACAAAGAAAAAGAGACATTTGATGCCACAGGTAGATGAGTTGTTGGATAAATTAGCGGGATCGAAAGTGAAGCTGGATTTGAACTCGGGCTACGACCAGGTGAGAATTCGGGAAGGTGACATTTCCAAAGCAGCGTTTGGCACACGCTACGGTCATTACGAGTTTACTGTAATGCCGTTTGGGCTATGTAATATGCCATCGGAGTTTATCCGAACGTTCCGAGAGTACTTGGACCTGGTTCTTATTGTCTTCATTGATGATATCTTGGTGTACTCTCAATCAGAAGCTGATCATGCAAACCAGTTGCGGTTGGTGTTGCATACCTTGCAGAGGAATAAGCTCTACACCAAGTTCTCAACATATGAGTTTTGGCTCTCGTCAATGGTGAATGGAGATGGCATTGCGGTGGATCCTTTAAAGATAAGAGCCATCCAAAAGTGGCCAGTGTTGTCTTCAGTGGCCGAAGTTAGGCGTTTCCTTGGACTGTCAAGTGACTACAGACATTTTGTAGACAATTTCTCATGGATCTCTTTACATCTTACCACATTAACGAGGAAGGATCAAAAGTTCGTTTGGACGCCAAAGTGTGCGCGAGCTTTTGAAGAGCTAAAGAGTCGTTTGACCACGGTGCCCGTTTTGACGTCGTCATGTGGAACAAATGGCTGCGTTCTTCGTCAAGTTGGAAAGGTGATTGCATATGGCTCACGCCAGGTGAAAGTGCATGAGCAAAGTTATCCCATCCACGACTTGGAGTTGGCAGCGGTGATCTTTGCGCTTAAATTGTGGCGACATTATTTATATGGCGTGAATGTGGATATATTCACGGACCATAAGAGCCTAACATACTTATTGGAGCAAAAAGATCTCAATATGCGACAATGAAGGTGGGTAGAGTTCCTTAGAGACTATACTTTTAAGATTCATTACATTCCCGGGAAGGGAAGCGTGGTCGCAGATGCCTTGAGTCGTAGAACTCCGTCAAGGGCAAATTGGTTGCAGATGTATGATGAGCGTCTGATTCAGGAGTTGGAATCATTAGAGATTTCTTGTATTGACAAGAATTCCACAGCTGATGCATGCTTAAACTGGACGGAGGTACAATATGACCTTGCAGACAGGATTCGATGAGGAACGGAGCTGGATGAAAGTCTCCAACGATATGCAAAGGATGGGCTTGATGGCCAATTCTCCTGGGATGACGGCCTTTTGTGGAAAGAGGGTCGTTTGTGTGTCCCGAGTATGGACAAGTTGACAAAAGAATTGATGTATGAAGCGCATTTTACAAAATACTCAATCCACCTTGGGAGCACAAAGATGTTCAAGGATATGAAAAAGTTATTCTAGTGGCCATGACTAAAGAAAGACATAGCTCATTATGTGGCTAAATGTCAAACTTGTGCTTTGGTGAAAGCGGAATGCCAGAAGCCCGGAGGTTTCTTGAAGTCGTTACCGATTCCGGAATGGAAGTTTGATGATATTTCAATGGATTTCGTGCACTGGTTGCCGAGATCTCAATGCGGGAATGATTCAATCTGGGTGATTGTAGACCGGTTGACAAAAGTGGCTCACTTCCTTCCAAACAAGCGGGACGATTCAGTGGAAAGTTTGGCAAAACTTTATGTGAAGCAGATCGTACGGCTACACGGTGTTCCTCGTAGCATCACGAGTGATCGTGATGGGCGATTGACATCGAACGATTAGAGGATAATCCATCAATTGTTGGGAATGAAGTTGACGTTCAGTATGACCTTTCACCCCCAAACAGATGGCCACACTAAGAGGACCAACAGAACAATGGAAGATATGCTTCGAATGTGCGCCCTAGATTTTGGTAAGAGATGGGAAGATCATCTCTATATGGTGGAGTTTGCCTACAATAATAGCTACCAAACGAGCATCGGTATGGCACCGTTTGAAGCTCTGTATGGTCGTAAATGTCATACACTGTTAGCTGGGGCAGAATCAGACGAATCCAAACTATATAAGCATAAAGAAGTCGATGAACCTAACTCGACGATACGCTCTATTCGGGAGAGGCTACTGATAGCCCCGGATCGACAAGCAAAATACTACAAAGCCAAGCACTGGAACGTGGAGTTCGCGGTGGGCAATTGGGTATATTTGAAGATCAAACCCTTCAAATGCGTGTCCAAGATTCGGCGTCTAAAAAAAGTTAAAAGTTAAGTCCGAGATATCTTGGTCCATTTGAAGTGGTGGAGCGAGTTGGGTAAGCTGCCTATCGGCTAGCTCTTTCGGTAGAATTGAGTGGATTGTATGATGTGTTTCACATATCTGTGCGTCAGAAAGCCGTCAAAGATTCAGCTCAAGTGATCGAGAACAATCGTGTGCCGGTTGAGTATGGGCTAACGACGAAGGTTAGGCCCATTCGGATCGAGGATAGAGCCGATAAACAGTTGTGTAACAAGACAATTGAGATGGTCAAAGTCCGGTGAGACAACTGTGGTCGTGAGGAGCTAACATGGGAGAGAGAGCAGACCATGCGAGCTGAATTTCCCGAGCTGTTTGCTTAAACCTATTGTTCAGTGCATCTGTTGTTGTAACAGACATGCTTAAAGTTATAACATTATGACTACTGATTTCCTTACTGTGCGCAAATTTTGGGACGAAATTTCTTTTAAGGAGGGGAGGGTTGTAACACCCTAATCCCAAGATTGGGTTAAGGTTGGGCAACATGGCTTGGGACACGAGCGTTTCCCAAGCCATGTCCTGCTCTGCTTAGCTGAACAACATGTCGAGTGCTCGACGAAATGCACTCGACGAGTTCTCGATAGGGAACACGCCCTGCAACACGGGCGTGTCCAAGGGCGTGTCCTCCACTGGTTCGTCGACCTCCACTCGAGTAAATGTGCTCGACGATCCTCGAGTGGGGAACACGGCCTGTGAAACGGGCGTGTCATATGGTCGTGTCCTTCTCTGGTTTTGGCCAAGGCAATGAGGCCTGGTGAACACGAGCAGGACACGGTTGTGTTTCTGGGAACACGGCCTGTGACACGAGCGTGTCACATGGCCGTGTCCTGTTCGGGTTGAATCGGTTGTGTGCCGCCTGAGGTACACGGCCGCAGACACGGGTGTGTCTGTATGCATGCCAGGGCACACGGCCTGTGACACGGATGTGTCACATGGCCGTGTCCTACTCTGGGTAAGTCAGTTGTGCACCGCTTAAGGTACACGGCCTGTGATACGGGCGTATCACAGGCCGTGTCAGCCCAAAATTAGACATGTGTGGGCGATTTGTGGCCGTTCATTTCCTTCATCCAGGATCTGATGGCCCAGGCTTTTCCCTGCTACTTTAAGGCCGGAATTGAGATGATAAGTCTCATTTACCTTGGCCATTCTCTTTCTACAAAGAGCCAGAGAGAAGGGAGAGCAAGGAGGAGGAGGAGAAAGGGATCCGGACGCCTTTGGAGCTTCAGAGTTCCGTATCGAGATCCGAGGCCAGATTTGTGGAGGCAAGGCCGCTGCGGTGCTTTCCAACTGGCTAGATGTACATGGATCCAAAGAGGTCGTCAAGGGTAACTGTCACAACCCGCATTTTTCTCCGAATTCATGGAGTATCAGAGTATGAGAAAAACATGCTTCGTGATGCCACGTCGAGCAGGGGATAACTGTCGACGCTCAGGCGAACACCATCTAACAAGACTATGAAAGTTTCTTAAGTTTAATAATTAGAAAATCAGATACCTTTAGAGGTCGTATCCCTCGGCTCAGTGGATCATCTAGTACACAGTTTAAAACTATATTTATATGCAGCGGAAAATACTTTATTTATTGCTTTGACATCTTAAGAGAGTGCATAAGTGACCCCCGGGGTCAGCTTATACTATGTAAGACACTAAATTTATATCATATTATAAGTAGGGAAAACGTTCTTTTTACGTTACTTGGGAAGTAGTGTATGAGTTTATAAAACATGCAGATCATGAGATATACATATAGTAGTGTTTTAGGTTTAAAAGTAACTAGCAACCTAACATAAAATCTCCCAAGAACAAGTAGACTATCTCCAGAAAAGGTAGCAGTAAAAGAAACATATTTAGTATCATAAGGTAAAACTACCAGAGGGCGCCAACAAACTGACACGAACCCACTGGCAAGTATGTATGTCTGTAAGAAAAAACAGAAAAACTACCTCACAAAAGTAAGAGAAAGATCCCTACAACTCAAGGGATCACCAGCAACACCACAACAAATCTAGCCGCCCACCTGGCTACTAATCAGAACCTGAGGCATTCAGAAAAAGGAAAGAATTCCTCAGTAAGCGAAACAAGAAAATCTGAACTATGACATTAAATTTCAATGGAACAAGAGAGTAAGTAAACAAGACAGTAAAAAGCAAACATTGTCCAGAGTAAACCAAAAGTACACCAAACACCAAGCAACAACATCAAGCCCTGCTCAAATCCTGCAGTGGCTACAAGGAAAAAGGCCAAGAAAAACTTGCCACCATATGTTGCATTCTACCAGGAATAAACACCTAACAATCCTAATTTGTGAGTTAATGGCAGTAGTAAATAGTAATGGTCCTGAGTTGGTGACCAAAAACAGTCCCCCAAACAAACAGTTCCAACAAAAGCATAAGTTTCCATTGTCGGCACAAAACCACGACAAATCCAGCCCGTACCTGGAATAAAAAGGGTGGCGGCCACAGCAAATGCCCAGCCCATACCCGGGACTAAAAACAAATGGCGGCCACGGCTCGCACACAAAACATCCCGCTCCTTTAGAGCGTCAAAACACCACTACCTGCCATAACCCACGATTCGGCCCTCAAAATAAAGGAAGGACGAAAGGCCGACAAGACATTTCCCCTAGGAGGTATCACTCGGGATGAAAGATAATTGAAAGGAAATAAAAATTCTGCCTACAAGAATCATCGAACGCAGCTCGACGATTTTCGTCGAGCGCTGGAACAAAATCGCCGAATGAAGCAAAATCGTCGAGCGCAGCTCGACGGTTTTTCGTCGAATCACGGGACACGGGCAATCGTCGAACTCCGTTCGAAGATTTCCCTTTCGCCGAACGAAGGTCACGGGAAAAATCGTCGAACTCCGTTCGACGATTTTCCAATAAACGCAAGCCAAGGGAAAAAAAACAGACCACGGGGAAATTATCGTCGAACGCCGTTCGACGATTTTTCCCTTCGTCGAACAGAGGTCACGGGAAATCGCCGAACTCCATTCGACGATTTCCGTCAGACGCAGAACTAAGGCTCGTCGTCGAGCTCCGCTCGACGATAATCGTCGAACCCAGATCGACGATTTCTGTCGATCTAGCTGCAATGAGTGCACAGTAATTCTGAACCTCCTACTTCATTTCCGTCCAACTTCTTAGCCTAATTCGAACCTATTACTGGCAATTTAAGTATAAAATCTCACTGTTATTGGATTCTAGGGTTGAAAGGCTAATGTCTACCCAAACAGAGGTTTTAATAGGGAACCATTTGAATGATTAACAGGAAACAGTTTGATAAAACAGACAAGGTTACAACACTCCAACCAAAGGCATGAGTTTTAGAACTTGAGAGAATGCAAACAGAAATTTAAAGGGGCATTATGGTTAATGATTTGCATGTTTTTGATGGAAAAACATAGTAAGATATCAATCTCAGGAAAACAGGGAAAATTATAGCAATTATGACCATAAATAGGAGAAGAAAACTTGGCAAGGGCAGGATCACCACTTGCCTCAAATCCAGAGATTAACTCGCACAGCCCTTCCTCTCTCTCTCTCGGCTCCAGCCGCAACAACACCTAAACAGGATCTAAGGTTTTAATGGCAGAAAGGTTCAAACCAAAAAATCTGAGTCCTCTAAAAACACCACGAAAATTGGATCTCTTACCTTAGGAATGAAGGTCTAGGCGAGAGCACTCCAAATCTGCTTTCGGAATCGAATTCTGTCCACTATCGCTTCCAAAATCAGCGTCTGAAGGGTACAGGGTTGACGGTTTTCTTCCTCTCGATCAGGCAGCGGTTTCTCTCTCACAGAAGGAGACAATGAATAGTCTCATTTATTTCTTAAGGCTATATATATGATGCATGGATACTTCTTTTCAACCTAACTGCCACCTAAAACCACTCATTTCAAACTTTATAAATTAATTAATCATTACATCCATTATTATTAACACACCAAAACGACGCAAAAACCGAACCACCTCGGAATCCGACGAAATTCGCACCGTAGTTAAACATCCACGCTACGAACGCAACGGCGAAGTAGAAATCAACTTTCGACGAACAAAACTCGGGTTATCACTACCCTAAGCCAAAACACAAGTATCCCCGAGAGGCCTCACCGGTCACCAAAACAGACCCGACTTGCTAGGAGATCTTGCCAAAAAGGCTACCAATAACCATACAAGGAACCAAAAGAGCTAAGACCATGCTCTAACAAACGGCACATGTCGGAAACACGTCAACGTAACGCCAAACGAGAATTAAATAATCACAGAAAACCGGGGGCGTTACGGTCAGTCAGTAACGCCCCGAACCTCGAAGGAGCGACGGGGGACGTTTTGGGCCAGTTTTGGGTTCTGGCTGCAGGCACACGGCCTGGGACACGGGCGTGTCCCAGGGCGTGTCAAGCTTGTGTCGACACTCAGTCGGGAAGTCGACATTTTGATCTCGACATTGTGTCGAGACTGGGCACACGGCCTGCGACACGGGTGTGTCGCAGGGCGTGTCGACCCGTGTCGACACTTAGCCCGCAAAGTCGACACTCTACGTTCGACGAAGTGTCGAGACATGGCACACGGCCTGCAACATGGGCGTGTCGCAGGGCGTGTCAACACGTGTCGACACTCATCCCGGGAAGTCGACACTCTGCTCGACGATGTGTCGAGACAAGGCACACGGCCTAGGACACGGGCGTGTCCAAGGCCGTGTCATCAGGTTGATGATCTTCGCTCGACGAAGTGTCGAGTGTCGAGACCGTGTACACGGCCTGGAGCCCAGGCGTGTTGAGGTGACACGGGCAAGGACATGGGCGTGTCCTAGAACCCGTGCAGTGCTCGGGTTGTTTTCGAGGAAAAATGATGGGGGTACACGGCCGGCCACACGGCCGTGTCAGGTGGAACACGGGCGTATCAGATCGAACATGGGCGTGTTCGATGCCCGTATGTTATTCCAGGCAAGCCGATTTTGACGGCGAATGAGGCACACGACCCTGGACACGGGCGTGTGCCAGGCCGTGTGCGGTCCAGATTGGGCATTTCAGTCCCGAATCAAAGTCGTTCATTTCTTTAATTGATGATCCAACGTCTGGGGGTTGTTCCTGAAGGGATATACCCGGGATTGGACTTAGAAACCGTCACTTTTCATGAGTGGATATCTTTCTAAAAGCTTAGAGAGAGAGGAGATCCAAGAAAGGAAGAAGAAGCTAGATCCGTCCATTGGAGGAGCTTCGAAGCTCCAAATCGCGAGCCGACTCCGGATCCACGGAGGCAAAGCTAGTGCGGTGCTTTTCATCTGCTTATTTTTCCATGGCGCCAAAGAAGAACGCAAGGGTAACGATTCTCTTCTTGAGCATGAGTAGCTCTCCTTCTTTGCATAGGAAGCCCGCTCTCGCGAGTTTGCGGAGAGTTGTAGGCGTTCCTTCGGGTAGATATGTGAAGTCCTCGTTGTATAGAGTCCGTAAGCGAGAACGGACATAGGCATGATGTGTGAAGCCTACCTGGACATGTTGGTCCCGATCGGTGATGTTGCATTACATAAATGTCGGAGAAGACTCTGTGCTATTGGTTGTTTTTCGGGTTTTCTACACAGTAGATTGCGGCAGGGAGCCTTGGGGATTAACCCAAAGGTGCACCCGGAAAACTGGGCGGATGCGTGATCTTGCCAACTTGGTGGCCTAAGAGCCAACTTGAACATAACCGGGTTATGTGAATTGTGATGGAAATGGGACTCGGTGGAAGTTTGACCCGCACAAATGGCTTAAATTGTCGTTGCGATGTGAGCACGGGTTAGATGGAACCGTACCCGTTCTATGTCGTTCGGTTAAAGATACCTAAGGGTATGTGGCACTTGTCGTTGGCATAGATTAGGGTCTTCGGCGGTCAATGGCTTAAATTGTCGTGACCCAGGCCAGGAAGACAAAATGCTCATAGGTTTGGCCATCAAAGTGGCGGTGGTGAGTCCGGAATGTCTATGGCTTTAATTGACGTGACATCGACCGGTTCACCGAGAATGTGCCCTGAGAGCACGGGGCGTGTGGCCGTGCGAGCCAACGTCTGTGATGAAATGGTTATATATAAATATTGCTCGCTTATGCTAATGAAATGCAGGGAAGGAGCATCGCCGCCCCGAGTTGGGGGCGGGATCGTTATAATTTGGTCAGCATTGCTGACCGTTGCCTTGTTTTGCCACCGTGCGGTGGTTTGTTGTTTGCAGCTGCTGCTGGACCAAGCGGTCAATAGCGGGCTAAAGCCCTTTTTGCGAAGCTGGCCCTCGAAGGCCCAATTGGAAGTGTTTACTGTTTTTAATCATGTATGACCGGCCTGCATGCCGAGGTTTGTAAATCATGTAATATCAAGTGAACAATTTTTGTAAGCCCTTAAGGCTTGTACTGGTGTATTTTGTAACATTACTATTTGGTATTAGTGGACATTCATGCTTTAGTGCTGAGTTCTTTATTGCAACTTTTATAAAACTGCTTCCACTAGAATGCTCTGTGTAGGACGTTATGATTGGTTGGATGGTTTCCATGAGTAACCACCCGGTCTGTCTGTGGCATACGGCGTCGGGCCCCGGCCCGACCTACTGCTATATGCTATGTGACGGATAGGGGGTGTTACAATTTGGTATCAGACTACTGGTTTTGGTCGGGCTTAAAATGAATTCGCGGGCGAATTCTTTTTAAGGGGTGGTGAGCACATTGTGTGCGTCATCGTTATAACGGTAAAAGAACCCATGAATGTCCACTTAGGAATGAAAATACACGTGTTTGAGGAACCTGCGTGTTCCTGTAATTGCTGTTTGCAATTTTATTTGGTCGTTAACGGTGTTTTGTACCACTATAGGTGACCAGAAGTGGTGTTGGGCCGTCGGAATGCCGAGTTTCTGAGGCTAGCAGTGCACCGGATGTTGCTCCTGCAACACCTCTATCGGCTGAGAACTTACGATTGGTGGCTGAAGCAGTGTTGGCCATGATAAATGCGCAGCCTGCAAGGCAAACGCAGCAGCCCGCTCCTGTGATGGAGCAGGAACCTCTTCAAGAGGCTGAGCCGAGGAGAGTGGAGCAAGTGGTTGTGGAACCGGTGGTGCCAAGGAGGGCAACCGAGAGACAGCTTAAGCATGTAATGAGCTTTAACCCTCCGGTATTCTCGGGGTTGGGAACCCCATCTCAGGCTGAAGACTGGCTCTCCAGGGTGAAGAGAGTCATGACAGCAACGGAGACGGAGGAGTGGCAAATGACCACCATTGCTACGTTCCTTTTGGACGGTGAAGCGAGATTATGGTGGGAAGGTTTGGAGCTTGCATCATTCTAGAGGTAGACAACTTACAGACGTCCCGATGGAAGAGTTCTCGGGATTGTTCTTAGCAAGATACCTCCCTTCTACTCAGAGGATTTCGATGGAGAACGAATTTCTGAAGTTGGTTTAGGGTGAGAAGAGCGTGGATGAATATCTCCATGAGTTCACTCGTTTGAGTCGATATGCTAGCTCCACCATCGTGGATGAGGAGCGCAAGACTAATCGCTTCTATGAAGGCTTGAGAGATGAGTTGAGATTACTACTTTCGGGGCCGATGACGCAGGGTTTCTTAACCTTGGTCAATACTGCCCGGTCCTTGGAGAAGGACATGAAGAATGTACAAGCAAAGAAAAGCTTGGGTGATAGGAAATCTGAATTCAAAGCGCCGACTACTTCAAAGTCCGGCTATCGGAGGTCTTTCAAGAAGCATAGGACTTCGGGTCCAGCTCCTTCTGGTGCTTCTGGGGCGACTACGGGTCGGACCCCGGATGCGTGTTTTACTTGTGGAAAGACGGGGCATTTTGCCCGTGACTGTTGGAGCGGACGTCCTAAGTCCGAGAGAAGGTCGGGAGCTACTTATGAAGAGAAGGGCAAGGCGGTGGAGTCGACCGCGTCCCACTATGCTCCGGCCCAACCAAGGGTGTATAATCTTGGCCAACAGGAGGCCATCAAACAAGCTGATGTGGTGACAGGTACGGTTTAATTTATAACAAGTCAATTTCCTTAAATACTTGTTATGCACATGTTACCTTACCCCTGCTTGTTTAGAATTTGTATTGATTTGTGAAAATCCGGCACGAGCACTCTTCGTGTCGGGAGCTTCACACTCCTTCTTGTCCGAAGGATTTATATCACGCATCGGAGTCCCTTCTTCGATGGCAAAGGATAAGTTGGATGTGTTGTTGCCCAATGGTTATTCGATGTGAGCGGATAGGATCTGCGATGTTAAGATTCGTATTGGGAATCAGGAGTTCGACCTGCAGGCGTCTTTACTTCCGTTGGTGGAGTTCGACGTCATATTTGGCATGGACTGGCTCTCGGAGCAGCAGGCCCATATAGATTGCTGTAGCAAGGAAGTCAAGATGGGAGCAAGTCGTGAAACGACTTTTACGGGCTTAAAGGGGTCGAGCAAGACGTTGATGTCTGCTCTTCAGGTGGTGAAGGCGGTTCGTGCCGGTGCAGAACTGTTCTTTACACTAGTGGAGGTTGCGAAGCCGAAGCCCGCGTTGGATTGTATTTCAGTGGTATCGGAATACCCTGATGTGTTCCCCGTAGATCTTCCTGGAGCCCCGCCTCAGCAGGGAGATAGATTTTACGATTGAGCTAGTGCCAGGTGCAAAG
This sequence comes from Platanthera guangdongensis, assembly GCA_039583875.1. Taxonomy (NCBI): domain Eukaryota; kingdom Viridiplantae; phylum Streptophyta; class Magnoliopsida; order Asparagales; family Orchidaceae; genus Platanthera; species Platanthera guangdongensis. Next base: position 70,509,266 of record CM077148.1, read on the forward strand.
CCTGTGTCACGATCTCCTTATCGGCTAGCGCCTAAGGAAATGGCGGAGCTGAAAGTTCAACTACAAGAGTTGTTGGAGCAAGGGTATGTGCGCCCGAGTTCTTCGCCTTGGAGCGCACCGGTCCTCTTTGTTAAGAAGAAGGATGGAAGCTTGAGGCTATGTATTGATTATCGGGAGCTCAACAAGTTGACGGAGAAGAACAAGTACCCAATCCCCCGGATTGATGATCTTTTTGATCAGTTAGTCGGGTCGACGGTGTACTCGAAGTTGGATCTCAAGGTCTGGGTACTATCAGCTGCGAATAAGGGAGAGTGATATCCCGAAGACAGCGTTTAGTACGAGATACGGGCATTATGAGTTTACGGTCATGCCGTTTGGGCTGACTAATGCGCCGTCAGTGTTCATGGATTTGATGAACAGGACTTTCAGGGAGTACTTGGACCATTTCGTGATCGTCTTCATCGACGATATTTTGGTGTACTCGCAAAGTGAGGAAGATCACTTCAAGCATCTTCATTTGGTTCTCGAGACGCTAAGGAGAAATCAGTTGTATGCCAAGTTCTCTAAGTGCGAGTTTTGGCTATCCTCAGTAGCGTTCCTCGGTCATATAGTGAGTGGAAAGGGTATTGCTGTGGATCCGGCGAAGATCGTTGCGATACGGGAGTGGCCTGAGATTGCTACGGTAGCGAAAGTCCGGAGTTTTCTGGGGCTTGCCGGCTATTATAGGCGCTTCGTAGAGAACTTCTCGCGGATAGCTTTACCTCTCACTACTTTGACGAGGAAGGAGCATAAGTTCGTTTGGACGCCGGAGTGCGCGCGAGCTTTTGAGGAGTTGAAGTGTCGGTTGACCACGGTGTCTGTGCTGAGTTCGCCATGTGGGACCGAAGGCTATGAGATTTATAGTGATGCTTCGGGCAGCGGTTTGGGTTGCGTGCTACTGCAACATGGAAGTGTAATAGCTTATGGCTCGAGATAGCTAAAAGTGCATGAAAGGAACTATCCGGTCCATGACTTGGAGTTAGCGGCCGTGATTTTTGCCTTGAAGCTGTGGAGACACTATTTGTACTGGTGTGAAGATTGATATCTACAATCACAAGAGCCTGAAGTATCTTATTGATCAGAAGGATCTGAATATGCGGCAGCGTAGATGGATGGAGTTCCTGGGGGACTATACATTCAAGATCCACTACGTGCCTGGTAAGGGGAATGCGGTTGCGGACGCGTTGAGTCGTTGAGCCCCAGCTCAAGCCAATTGGCTATCGGTGCATGATGAGCGGTTGGTGCGGGAGTTGGAGGCGTTGGAGATTGTTTGTGTGGACAGGCAATCAAGTGCTGAAGCAGTTCTGAATTGGACTGAAGTCCAATATGACCTGGCTGATCGTATTCGGCATGCTTTGGATATGGATGCTCATATGAAGCAGTTCATGGTAGAAGCTCTGGATGGGTCAAATTCCCAATTCGTCGTGGAGGACGGATTACTTTGGAAAGACGGTCGCCTGTGCGTCCCAAGTGTGGGTAATTTGCGGGTGGAGTTGTTGTACGAGGCACACCATACCAAGTACTCGATTCACCCGGGGAGCACGAAGATGTACCGTGATGTGAAAAAACTATTTTGGTGGCCGGATTTGAAAAAGGATGTGGCGCTATACGTAGCAAAGTGTCAAACTTGCGCCTTGGTGAAGACGGAGTGCCAAAAGCCGGGAGGATTTCTTAAGTCCTTGTCTATTCCGGAGTGGAAATTTGACGACATCTCTATGGGATTTGTGCACGGTTTGCCAAGGTTGCAAAAGGGGAATGACGCCATTTGGGTGGTTGTTGATTGGTTAACGAAGGTGTCGCATTTCATTTCGCATAGGAAGGATGATCCGGTGGAGAAGTTGGCAAAGCTTTATGTGGATAACATAGTACGGCTTCATGGTGTGCCCCGCAGCATCGTGAGTGACCGAGATGGGCGGTTCACGTCCAATGATTGGAGGCTTGTGCAGCAAATGTTGGGAACAAAGCTGAAATTCAGCACAGCCTTCCATCCGCAAACGGATGGGCAGACCGAGAGGGTCAATAGAACCATGGAAGACATGCTCCGCATGTGTGTCTTGGATTTTGGAAAGTAGTGGGAAGATCACCTGTATTTGGTGGAGTTCGCATACAACAATAGCTACCAAGCGAGTATTCAGATGGCGCCTTTCGAGGCCCTATATGGTAGAAAATGTCGCACGACGTTGTCTTGGTTAGAAACGGGTGAGTCAAAGTTGTATAAGCGATCGGAAGTGGAGGATGCTACTTCTTTGGTGAGAACCATTCGGGAGAGGTTGCTTATCGCTCAGGACCGGCAAGCGAAGTACTATAATGCCAAGCACAGGAACGTGGAGTTCGCTGTGGGCGACTATGTGTACTTAAAGATCAAGCCGTTCAAGGGTGTCTCGCGGGTGCGGCGATTGAAAAAGCTAAGCCCGAGGTACCTTGGACCGTTTGAGGTTCTGGAGCGAGTTGGTGAAGCGGCCTATTCGGTTGAAGCTTTCAGTGGAGCTTAGTGGTTTACATGATGTATTCCATATTTCGGTGCTCTGGAAGGCGGTGCAAGAGCCTTCGCAAGTGATCGCGGTTGATCAAGTGCCGGTGGATAGTGGGTTGATGACAAAGGTCAAGCCCGTGCGGATTGAGGACTCGGAGGTTAAGCGGCTACGCAATAAAGAGATCAGGATGGTCAAGGTCCGGTGGGACAATTGCGGTCGTGAGGAGCTCTCTTGGGAGCGAGAGCAGACTATGCTTGACGAGTATCCGGAGTTGTTCCGCTCAGGTACAAATTTTGGTTTTGTACATGTCTTTCCTTTATATAATTTCGAGGACGAAATTCTTTTAAGAGGGGGAGAGTTGTAACACCCCGAACCTCAAAGGAGCGACGGGGGACGTTTTGGGCCAGTTTTGGGTTCTGGCTGCAGGCACACGGCCTGGGACACGGGCGTGTCCCAGGGCGTGTCAAGCTTGTGTCGACACTCAGCCGGGAAGTCGACATTTTGATCTCGATATTGTGTTGAGACTGGGCACACGGCCTGCGACACGGGCGTGTCGCAGGGCGTGTCGACCCGTGTCGACACTTAGCCCGCAAAGTCGACACTCTGCGTTCGACGAAGTGTCGAGACATGGCACACGGCCTGCGACACGGGCGTGTCGCAGGGCGTGTCAACCCGTGTCGACACTCGTCCCGGGAAGTCGACACTCTGCTCGACGATGTGTCGAGACAAGGCACACGGCCTAGGACACGGGCGTGTCCAAGGCCGTGTCATCAGGTCGACAATCTTCGCTCGACGAAGTGTCGAGTGTCGAGACCGTATACACGGCCTGGAGCCCAGGCGTGTTGAGGTGACACGGGCAAGGACACGGGCGTGTCCTAGAACCCGTGCAGTGCTCGGGTTATTTTCGGGGAAAAATGATGGGGGTACACGGCCGGCCACACGGCCGTGTCAGGTGGAACACGGGCGTGTCAGATCGAACACGGGCGTGTTTGATGCCCGTGTGTCATTCCAGGCAAGCCGATTTTGACGGCGAATGAGGCACACGGCCCTGGACACGGGCGTGTGCCAGGCCGTGTGCGGTCCAGATTGGGCATTTCAGTCCCGAATCAAAGCCGTTCATTTCTTTAATTGATGATCCAACGGCTGGGGGTTGTTCCTGAAGGGATATACCCGGGATTGGACTTAGAAACCCTCACTTTTCATGAGTGGATATCTTTCTAAAAGCTTAGAGAGAGGGGAGAGCCAATGAAGGAAGAAGAAGCTATATTCGGCCATTGGAGGAGCTTCGAAGCTCCAAATCGCGAGCCAACTCCGGATCCACGGAGGCAAAGCTAGTGCGGTGCTTTTCATCCGCTTATTTTTCCATGGCGCCAAAGAAGAACGCAAGGGTAACGATTCTCTTCTTGAGCATGAGTAGCTCTCCTTCTTTGCATAGGAAGCCCGCTCTCGCGAGTTTGCGGAGAGTTGGAGGCGTTCCTTCGGGTAGATATGTGAAGTCCCCGTTGTATAGAGTCCGTAAGCGAGAACGGACATAGGCATGATGTGTGAAGCCTACCTGGACATGTTGGTCTGGATCGGTGATGTTGCATTGCATAAATGCCAGAGAAGACTCCGTGCTATTGATTGTTTTTCGGGTTTTCTACACGGTAGATTGCGACAGGGAGCCTTGGGGATTAACCCAAAGGTGCACCCGGAAAACTGGGCGGATGCGTGATCTTGCCAACTTGGTGGCCTGAGAGCCAACTTGAACATAACCGGGTTATGTGAATTGTGATGGAAATGGGACTCGGTGGAAGTTTGACCCGCGCAAATAGCTTAAATTGTCGTTGCGATGTGAGCACGGGTTAGATGGAACCGTACCCGTTCTATGTCGTTCGGTTAAAGAGACCTAAGGGTACGTGGCACTTGCCGTTGGCATAGATTAGGGTCTTCGGTGGTCAATGGCTTAAATTGTCGTGACCCAGGCCAGGAAGACAAAATGCTCATAGGTTTGGCCGTCAAAGTGGCGGTGGTGAGTCCGGAATGTCTATGGCTTTAATTGACGTGACATCGACCGGTTCACCGAGAATGTGCCCTGAGAGCATGGGGCGTGTGGCCGTGCGAGCCAACGTCTATGATGAAATGGTTATATATAAATATTGCTCGCTTATGCTAATGAAATGCAGGGAAGGAGCATCGCCGCCCCGAGTTGGGGGCGGGATCATTATAATTTGGTCAGCATTGCTGACCGTTGCCTTGTTTTGCCACCGTGCGGTGGTTTGTTGTTTGCAGGTGCTGCTGGACCAAGCGGTCAATAGCGGGCTAAAGCCCTTTTTGCGAAGCCGGCCCTCGAAGGCCCAATTGGAAGTGTTTACTGTTTTTAATCATGTATGACCGGCCTGCGTGCCGAGGTTTGTAAATCATGTAATATCAAGTGAACAATTTTTGTAAGGCCTTAAGGCTTGTACTGGTGTATTTTGTAACATTCATATTTGGTATTAGTGGACATTCATGCTTTAGTGCTGGGTTCTTTATTGAAACTTTTATAAAACTGCTTCCTCTAGAATGCTCTGTGTAGGACGTTATGATTGGTTGGATGGTTTCCATGAGTAACCACCCAGTCTGTCTGTGGCATACGGCGTCGGGCCCCGGCCAGACCTACTGCTATATGCTATGCGACGGATAGGGGGTGTTACACACTCCCCCTAAAAGAAAGTTTCGTCCCGAAACTTTATATACGCTACTTCTACTATAGAAGGAAAGTAACAAACAAGAGTACTAGGAAGAAAACATACCAAACAAATCAAGGGAAAAGATGAGGGTGGGCCTCCCTTATAGCCGACTCTAACTCCCAAGTCGCGCTTTCCAAATCCTGATTCTTCCATAAAACTTTCACCATCGGGATATACTTCGTCCGCAGCACCCGATCTTGAGTATCCAAGATGCGGACCGGCACCTCAACATATGAAAGATTAGGCTCCAACTAGGGCACAACATCCAAGACTTGCCCACTGCTTCGCACACACTTCCGCAATTGACTTACATGAAACACATTATGAATACATGGGAAATTTGTTGGCAAATCCAATCTATATGCTGACACGCCAATCCGTTTAACAATCTTAAACGGGCCCACATACCTCGGATCCAATTTCCGGTTCTTACCGAACCTCTTAACACCAACCATCGGGGAAACCTTAAGAAACACAAGGTCCCCTACAAAAAACTCCAAGTCAGACCTACGCTGGTTGGCGTTCTTCTCATATCTCTCCTGAGCAATACAAAGCTTTTCCCGAATAAGCTTCACAGCAGTTTCCATCTCCTCGAGCGCATCTGGACCCAACACAGGCCTCTCACTAACCTCGGTCCAAAACAAGGGAGTTCTGCAGCGCCTCCCATACAAGGCTTCAAACAGAGCCATTTGCAAGCTCTCCTGGTAACTGTTATTGTAAGCGAATTCCATAAGCCGCAAACGCTCATCCCACACTCCTCCGTGGTCCAAGATGTAGCACCTGATCATATCCTCAACTATCTGGTTCACTCGCTCAGTCTGACCATTGGTCTGCGGGTGGTAAGCTGTAGAATACCTCAAATCTGTACCCAAACCCTCTTGCAGACTCCTCTAGAAGCGAGATGTAAAACAGGAGTCTCGATCCGAAATGATGCTAACTGGTGCCCCGTGCAATCTGATGACCTCATTCAAATACAGCTCCGCTATCTTTTTCATCGGATAATCAATCTTATATGGCACAAAGTGAGCACACTTCGTCAGTCTGTCCACTATAACCCAAAGAGAATCAAAACCTCTAGGAGATCTCGGCAAGCCCGTAATGAAGTCCATAGAAATACTCTCCCACTTCCAAGTAGGGATCTCCAACGGAGTCAACTTGCCACCAGGCCTTCCATGATCGGCCTTCACACGCTTGCAAGTGTGGCACTCAACAACAAATCGGGCTATATCACCCTTCATCCCATACCACCAGGCAATCTGCTTCAGTTCATGATACATCTTTGTGGATCCTGGATGGTAGACAACACTGGATCCATGATCCTCTCTGCAAATCATAGCCATGATGTCTCGAACAGCGGGAATGCAGAACCTGCCGCGGTACTTCAAAGTACCCGAATCATCAATAGAGAAATCCGGCAACTCCCCTCTCTCAGTCCTGAGGTACAAGTGCAGAAGATCCGGATCATCCTTCTGGTGCAACCTGGTAAGTGCAATCCAAGACGGCTCTGTCACTGCCAAACTGCTCTGCAAGTCACAGCGTCCCACGAAAATATCCATCAGGAGGAATTCTTCCACTAAATGATCGGCGGTGAGATTAAAGATCTTCCCCGTCTTCCGGCTCAGGGCATCGGCCACTACATTGGCCTTGCCCGGATGATACTGTATATCCACATCATAATCGGCCACATACTCTAACCAACGCCGCTGGCGCAAATTCAGCTCTTTCTGGGTGAAGACATACTTGAGGCTTTTATGATCGGTGAAGATCTTGCACTGAGCACCATAAAGTAAATGTCTCCACAACTTCAGGGCAAAGATCACTGTCGCGAACTCAAGATCATGCGTAGGGTAGTTCCTCTCATGGGTCTTCAGTTGCCTCGACCCATACGCAATCACCTTCCCTTCTTGCATCAACACACCTCCGAGCCCAACATGCGAGGCATCCACATACACATCATAGTCCATGCCCTCCGTAGGCAATGCCAAAACAGGAGCAGAACACAGCCTGCTTTTCAGCTCCTGAAAAGCCTCCTCGCATTTCTCGCTCCAAATGAACGTCGCATTCTTCTGCGTCATCTTAGTCAAGGGCGCTGTCAGTGTAGAAAAGCCCTCAATGAATCTTCTATAATAGTCGGCCAACCCCAAGAAGCTCCTAATCTCCTTTGGTGTGCTCGGCCTATGCCAATCCATCACTGCAGAAATCTTTTCCGGGTCAACCGAAATGTCGTCTTTGTTCACCACATGACCCAGGAAGAAAACCTGGGACAACCAGAATTCACATTTACTCAGCTTGGCGAATAACTGATGGACTCTCAAAGCAGATATAACTAATCACAGATGCTGCTCATGCTCCTCGGCACTGCGTGAGTAGATCAACACATCATCAATGAATACCACCACCAACTTGTCCAGAAAATCCTTGAACACCCGGTTCATCATGTCCATGAATGCTGATGGCGCGTTGGTCAAACCAAACGACATAACCAGAAATTCAAAATGCCCATGTCTCGACCTGAAAGCAGTCCGTGGAATGTCCGACTCACGGATCCTAAGCTGATGATAGCCTGAACGAAGATCAATCTTGGAGAACACCGTGCTACCACGCAACTGATCAAATAAATCATTGATCCTCGGCAGAGGGTACCTGTTCTTTATGGTAACTTTGTTCAGCTCCCTATAGTCGATGCACAGCCTCATCGACTCATCCTTCATCTTCACAAATAGAACAGGAGCACCCCAAGGCGACGAACTCGGCCTAATAAAACCTTTAGCCAACAACTCGTCCAACTAGACTCGCAACTCCTCCAACTCACGAGGGGCCATCTGGTAAGGCTCCTTAGCAATAGGACGCGTACCCGGTTCCAAATCAATCACAAACTCAACATCCCGCTCGGGGGGAAGACCAGGAAGGTCATCAGGAAAAACATCAGAGAAACCACGAACCACAGGAATCTCCTCCAGGAATCTCCTAACAGCAGTCCCAACCACCGAGACTAAACAAGCAAAACAATCAGAATGAAACAGCTTCTGAGCACATACCGCAGAAATGATAGGCGGATCCTGACACGAATCAGCATACACACTTCCAGGCTGACCGTTATCCTTGATGAAGTCCAAGCGCTTCCCTTTGCACTGAATAACCGCATCATACCTAGACAACCAGTCCATGCCCAGAATAACATCGAAGTCCTCTAGATCAATCATCTTCAAGTATGCCTTCGCAAGAAAGTCCCCCAACAAAATAGGGCAATCCAAAATGCCCAAATCTGACAACACAGATTCACCAGAAGGGAACTTGACGCGGAAGGTATCACGAACTTGATCTAGAATCAACCGATACCGCTCTACAAAGGCTCTAGATACAAACGAGTGGGTAGCGCCGGAGTCGAACAAATCACGCGCCCAGCGGTTCTTCACCTTAAATTCCCTATAGGAGTATATAAGCAACTAAGGCACTACCAGAAAAAAACTAAAACCCTTCTAGCAAATAAAACTTTCAAGCTAGGAAAAATGACTAACCTGAGATGACCTGAGTCGAAGTCTGAGCCTCCTCGGAAGAGATCACGTTCAGCTTCCCTTTGCCCTTGTCCACACGCTGAGGCGGAGGTAAAGCCTAAAGTGGAACTGCCTGAAGAATAGGCTGGATCTGAGGACACCTAGCCTTGATATGGCCCTTCTGGCCACACTGAAAGCAGGCCTTATGCTTGGACCAACACTGGGCAGCATCATGCCTGGGTCGCTTGCAAACAGCACAGGAAACATCCTTCCTAGGAGCACCTTGAATGGCATGAACTTGCTCCTTCCTCTGAGCTCCCGCCTTCTTGAAACATCTCTCAACAGGGTGGCCTGACCGGCCACAGAAGCTACACACTACCCTGCTCTTCTTTTCTGAAGCAACATCAAGTACCTGGGGGTTCTTCTCCTCAGCAGACTTTCTCTTGTCCTTCCTCATTTGCTGGCCTCTGCTCTTAGCGGTCTCAATTGCCTCCACTTTCAGAGCAGCCTCCACAACTCCTTCATAAGTCACTGATCCATAAGCACTGGCTAACTGCTGAACCTCGCTCCTCAAGCCACCAAGGAACCACTTGACTCGATCTACTTCAACACTCACCAACCCAGGGGCAAACCTGCTCAACTTGTTGAACTCTATCTCGTACTCACTGACCGTGAGTTGTCTCTGCTTCAGGTGAAGGAAGTCGTTCATAAGTCGGTCACGCTCGACCGAAGGCAAGAACTTCCTCAACAGCATCTCCTTGAATAATGCCCAAGAGCAACCAGCCACCAAGCTCTCCTTTTCCCTAAGTCACCAGCTCTTAGCCAAACCCTTTAGCTGATAGGCGGCTATCATCACTCTCTGATCATCTGCAACACCGGAGTACGAGAACATCTCCTCCATGGAGATCAGCCAATCATCTATGACCATGAAATCTGCCTTCCCATCATATGTAGGAGGGCTAAGTCTCTGAAACTGAGAAATGAAGGACATCTCCGCTGGCACCACCACTGGAGGCCTCAGGGGAGCAGGAGGGGGAGGGGCAGCTGAACCCCCTGTAGGGTCTTGCACTCCCTGAGTCTGTCCCGCCACAACTGCCGTCAGAGACAGGATCTGGACCTGCATCTCCACTAACTGCCTGGTCAGGGAATCGTTGCTCAACCGCAAGCTCTCGATCACCGCATCACTCTGCGCTCCAGAAGTCTCACCCTCAGACAGGGGTGTCGACATCGTCAAAGGACGTCTTGCCATCCTAAAATCATATCAACATTAGCCAAATCCTGGTACCACTACAACATTTTTGGTCTTTAGCAACATTTAACAACTGTTGCCTAATACCGTAAAGTGTTGTCAAAACATTGAAAACTATCCGTTGTCATTTTAACATGGTATCAGGGTGTAGCGGCTACCTATGCTGTCCGTGCCCTTACCAAAGACCTACGACAACAGTTTTTACATGTTTAGCTTGCAACATTACTTGAAACTGTTGCATATATCCCTACTAAAGGCAACAGTTTTTACATGGACCTATTGCAACATTTTCAAAATGTTTAAAGTCACATTTAATAATGGGATGTTGCCAAAACTATTTAATTAATCGGTTAAAAAAAATATTTTTGCACATGCAGCACGCTGAAAATGGATCGACAACGTTTCTGCTCTAACCGCTTGACCTCCAATGGTCTTCGCCTTGGAAATAAGTCCTCCCAAACGAAGCCTATATAATGAGACATTTTTTAAAACACATAAATATACTCTGACACAACCTCACCATCGGTCGGGGTGTTCCTACACCTTCATTGATGATTTCTCTCGATGTAAATATCTAAAGATCAAGCTGTTCACCTCCTTTTAGGTTAAGCCACATCAGTTTGATACGTCTATTAAACTACAATGCTAAGGAGTATCTTAGCCACGACTATTCACCATGGTGTTATTCGTCAAACAAACAAACAAAATTAACTCAAAAACCGTCAATGTCGCTTATGATGACATCAAATGCATGTTCCTCGCTCCTATTGGGGATATGAAGTCAATCGACAGTTCTCCACGGTGCTATTCTCCATTCTTTATCCACTCCCTTTCATCTTTGGGTGCTTCACTCGCTGCCACCCGTGACAAACTTCACCACGACCACTTTCTGGGCTACACTCAAAAGGATAAAAAGCAATAATATGTCACCTACAATACTAATCCTACTATACCAACCCATGACACCCACTCCAAATCAACCCTCTACTACTAAAGCTACCACGGATAATATTGTTGACCTGGATCTCCCGAAACATGTATTAAATGATCGTCTTATGCTTTAATACTGGCACCCCCCGTTCCTACCAGGAGGCCCTACTGAAAGTTGTCATCTACACTGAACGGGGTATTATACCTCTCCATAGTTGTTGGAACTGTCGCTGGGTCTTCGATGTAGAAGTTTCTCCCGGATGGCAGTGTGGATCGTTATAAGGCTAAGCCCAAACTTATGTTGATTACTCACTTTCTCTCTCGTGGCTCGTCTCAGCACTATTCGGGTTCTTCTCTCTGCAACAGGGATCCCATCTGGAGATGAACCTAATAGATTCCTCTATGGTGATCTGCAGGAGGATGTTTACATGGAGCAACCTCCTGGGTATGTTGCTCAAGACACGGGTATGCCGGCTAAAGAAAGCTATCTATGTTGCCTCAAGCATAATCCTCGTGCCTGGTTTGACAAGTTCAGTGGCATTGTTGCGGCCATTGGTTTTACAAGAGCTCAGCAGATCACTCCTTGTTTGTTCGGAAAACCGCCTCTGGTCTTGTTGTTCTTGCCACATGTTGATGACATTCTTCTTACTGGCATGACCAGGATGGGGTATTGATGACCAACAAAGCCACCTTCGTCAACATCTGATCACAAAGGATATGGGCTCCCCGAAATACTTTCTGGGGATTGAAATCTCTAGAAAGCCGCAACTGTCCATGGTCCTTTCACAACGTAAGTATGCTCTTGATCTTTTAAAGGAGGCAGGGCTGACTGGTGCTAAACCTGCACGTTGTCCTATGGATGTTGGAGAAGACAAAACTTGGACAGATAACTCACCTCTTCTCTCTGATCCTACGAGATACCGGCATCTGGTGGGCAAGCTCATAAAGTAACCAGACCCGACATCTCTTTGCTGTTGGCAAGGTGAGCCACTTCATGCAAGCTCCGAGGGAGTGTCATCTGCATCTGCTCTGAGGATATTAGAGTATATTAAAGCTAAGGGAAAGGACTAAAAAAATACCTTAGATATCATAATTGCGGATGACAAAGGGGACCGCAAATGACATCAGGTTTCTGCAAAGTGAAAGAGCAAGAAACAGTCTGTCGTTTCCAGGTCTAGTGCAGAGGCGGAATATCGCAGCATGGCATCGACTACATGTGAGTTGAAGTGGTTATGCTTGACTTAGGAGAGGTTTACAACTATCCTCTTCCTATGTTCTGTGACAATAAGGCCGCGATACACATTTCCAAAAATCCGGTCTTTCATGAGAGAACAAAACACATAGAAGTCGACTGTCATTTTATTCGGGAAGAAATATTGAAGAAACAGATTTGCACTCCATTTGAACAACGAGTGGCAGATGTCTTCACCAAGCCGGTGTCCGCTTCCTTTTTCCACATCTGCGACAAGCTGGGCATGATCGATATATATGCTCCAGCTTGAGGGGGAGTGTTGAAGTTGGTGACCGGGCGGTCTGGCGGTTTGTCTTGGCGGGTTGAACCGCGCGGTCTGGCGGTTTGTCTCAGCCGGCTTCCGGGCGGTCTGGTGGTCTAAACCGTGTTTTCTAACCGCGCGGCTTGTTCGGTTTGTTTTGTAAAGTTTAGGCTCACATCTCTTATTTGTATTCTCTCATCTGTCCTCCATTCTATATAAAGGAGGGCATACCTTTGTAATAGATACCTTTTTTGGATAATAAAATTTCGATTATTCAAAAGTCTATCTGTTTCTTCTTTTCTTTTCGCTACTTTTAAGACCAAAAATCATATCAACATTAGCCAAATCCTGGTACAATAGTTGGAACTAACTACAAGTACAGACAATACATATATAAATATGATCTTAAAACTGCTAAACTTGCTCTGGGAGTTTATTTGAACCAAAAATGATGTTATGCCTAATCTAGGATGGTTAACCACCACCATCTAACTCTTGTGCCTGGATCGGGAATGCATGAATTTATTTTTTTTTATTTTTTTTCTGAATTTAAAACCATGTGTGTACATATGTCATCCTGCAAGTCTTTAGCTTGGCACGTTGTGCTTATGCAATGTTATGCTATGCATGATTGTGCTATGCATTCTAAAAAGTCCCTAATGCATGTCATGAGATGCGTACGCATGAAAATGTTATGCATCTCATACTACATAATATTCTCATGCAACGAAAAAGAAACGTGCTAGCCGCATTCATGTGGTGAGGTTATGCATCCCATACTACATAACCCTCACATGTTGCCCCTATGGTGGATCCATATACAGACACATATTATGTATCTCCATACTACATAATATGCCCTGTATACTTCATGTTATGCTATGAGTGTAGTGTTCGTGCTTCAGCCAAGACGTGCTGATGACATACCGGTGTGTGTATGATATGATGCTAAACTCCTAATACCTATAAGGAAAAGTTGCCCGACAAATTGTCAAGCAACCTCCCTCTAATACCAACTGTCACAACCCGCATTTTTCTCATACTCTGATACTCCATGAATTCAGAGAAAAATGCGGGTTGTGATAGTAATGATCTTTCTTCCTTGGACATATGAAGTCCTTGCTTCGACATAGGCCATATATTTCCCCCACCAAAAGGTGGCTTATTACGGGATTTCCTTGGGATGATTCTGGAGATCCCCAAGATGTCTTGCATGTAGATATGGAAACGTGAAGTACAGGAATAAGCATACTGTGTGAAGCCCATCTGGACAGGTTGATCTGGAATTGGTGATGTTTTATGTTGCACGCCGGAGAAGACTCCGCGTATAAATGGATATGCTTGTGAAAGTACTTGTAAAGGATAGTAGCAGGAAGTACTGGAGTGAAAGTCCAAGAAAATACCCACTAAGTGCTTGTGTTGTATGCTATGAACGATAAGGTTATGGCTAGGGATGGAAAGTGAGTTCTGTCGCTAACGCCTCGCGATAGTGAGTGTCTCTGGCAATGGCTCCTAGTTAACTTATGATTATGAAGCCAGTCCTTCGGGGACAGTATGGCTTATTTGTGAGCTTGATGAGCTCTTTAAAAGGCCTTGTCCCTAACGGAAAAGGGGATGCCGACCCGCGTTAGTCTTAGCATTGAACTAACGATTTGAGCAATAGACAAAGGCTGAAACTGTATCCGCGTTATGGCTGTCCACCACGAGTGCTTGGGCTATTGGCATTCAGTAGAACCCATAGTGAGAGTCTTAGGCATGCGCGCCATTAAGACTAAAGTCTCCGACTGAAATCCATGGAGCAAAATGCTCAAGTTTGTCGTTGGGCTTCGGGCCTTGAATGGCGGTTGGTGACTGGTTTATCCAGGTATTCCAATAATGTGCCCTGAGTGCACAGAACGTCAGGTCGCATGGACGACGTTTGTGATATGTGGATTGTGCGTGAGCGCACATTGTGTGTTATATCTGCTTGTAAAATGCTATGCCTCCAGGGAAGAAATGTCACTGCCCCGGGAAAGGGGTAGGAATCGTTATAAATTGGTCAGCTGAATGCTGACCGTTGCTTTGTTTGCCACCATTGCGGCGGACTGTCCTGTGCAGGTGTAGGAGAGACGAGGTGGGAATAGGGGCTGAAGCCCTTGATGTTGCAGTTGCTGCCGCTGTTGCTATGCTGGCCCTTGAAGATCAAAGAAGTTTATATGAGATATTGTTCTTGTATGGCCAGCCTGCGTGCCGATATATGGAAGCTATATGTGCTAAGCTTAATTGTAAGACCATAAGGCCAAGACCTGTTGTGTACTTGTATAACATTCCTTCGTGGTGTGATATATATAAATGTTTGGTTTATATATTATGGACATTCTAATGAGCTGAGTTCAATCAACGTAAAAGCTTCTGCTAGAATGCGTTGTGTTAAGATGCGCAACTCTGATATTAACCCGTAACTTCGCCGCCTGTTTGTGGCATATGGTGTGGGGCCCCGGCCGGACCTTCTATTATATGTCATGTAACGGATGGAGGTGTTACAAATATTAAACTCATCGAGCATGAATGTCCTATATATATATATAAACCACCACATTTATATATCTCAAAGGAATGTATACAAAATACACAGAAATGTTTAGCCTTAAGGCCTTACAGTTATCCTTCATAAGTGTAGATTACATACAACGGCACGCAGACCGGCCACACATGAAAACAGTGAAACTTTTCTTCAATCCGCCTTCGAGGGCCAGCATAGCAGCAGCAAGGGCTTCAGCCCACTATTTCCCGCTCGGCTCTCCAGCACCTGCATGGGGACAATCCACCGCAACGGTGGCAAACAAAGTAACGGTCAACATTCAACTGAACCAATTTATAACGACCCTACCCCTTTCCCGGGGCAGTGATATTCCTTCCCTGCAGGCATAACATTTTCATTAGCAGATATATCACAAAACGTGCACTCATGCACATTCAATATATCACAAACGTCGACTGCATGGTCCGACGCTTCGTGCACTCAGGGCACATTCTTGATGTACCGTAAAACTAGGGTCCCACCACCGTTCTTAGGCCTCAGACCCAATGGTAAACATTGAGCATTCATGATCCACGACCCACGACCAGAGACTTTAGTCTTGATGGTGAACAACCCAAGACCCTTATTATGTGATCCTAAGGAAGCCAATAGCTTAGGCACTCAAGTTAAACAACCATAACACGGATACAATTCAACTCTTGCTCGTTGCTCAAATCGCTAGTTCAATGTCTATACTAATGCGTGTTGGCTTCCCCTTATCCGTTCGGCTCACTGCCTTTAAGAGCTCATAGCTCACAATAGCCACAACATCCTCGAAGGACTGACTTCATAATCACATGTTAGCTAGGAGCTATCGCCAGCGACAACCACTATCGTCTGATGTTAGTGATAGAACACTCTTTCTATACCCAGTCTCAACCATATCTGGACCAACTATCCAGAAAACCCTGCAGCCACCTGCAGTGACAGAAACACTGAACTTTCATAGCATACAACACATGAATTTTGAGGGTATTTTCCTGAAATTCCGCTGCAGTACTTCCTATTACTCCACTTCACAGGCACAACCCACCGACTCCACAAAATACTCATTTATACACGGAGTCTTCTCCGGTGCGCAAAATAAAACATCAACAATCCAGAATAATCTGTCTAGATGGGCTTCACACAGTATGTCTATTCAGTACTACACATTTCCATATCAACATGCAAACCTTATTAGGGATTTCAAGAATCAATCCAACGGAAATCCCTCAACATTCCACCTTTTGGTGGGGGAAATCCATGCATATGCCAAAATAAGGGCTTCACATTTTCAAGGTGGAAGATCGTTACCCTTGGAGTTTTCTTCAGAGCCATGACAAAGCTTTTCTACGTGGATGAAAATGATCGCCTCACTTTCCCCTTCGCGATTCTTAGCTTCGACTCGTAATTCCAGCCGCAAGATCTTCTCCAGCAATCCAACAAGTTCCACCCAAATCTTAGCTTCAGCCGAGAGTTCTCTGCTCCAGGTCTCGGGAAGTAAGGAAGAGAGAAAGAGAAAAAGAAATAATGACTTCCTCAATTCCATCACTCAGCATATGTGGCCCAGGGTTTTACCCCAGGCCATAAAATCTCTTCTCATCAAAATAAAGAAATGACTCGGGTTTGGGGTGACAAAGTCAACCACCGCTCAGTGACCGCACACCAGCCACCTGACACGAATCACCACTACGACGATATCTTATTTTGACAATTCGTCGAACGACGTCTGAGTTCGTCGAACTGGCCATAACACCTGACAACTATTTTTGTCGAGCTCTGCTCGACGCTTTCGCCTGTTACGACCAACTACTTTTGTGGGTGTTACATATTGAGCCGAAACATGCTTTAGATTTCTATGAATGAATATCCGCAAAATATGCTTGCATAGAATACCTTTAATTTCGAAGCCTCGACAAGAACATTCCGCTTCGCAGGAAAATATAAAACACATTAGATTTATATGCAGTTGTAATGATTTGAATAAATACAGTTGTACTTTAATTATACAGTTCTATGTCCAACATTCAAATACAGTTGCAGTTCAAATGATGTGATACCCTAAAAATACTACATACAGTTGTACTTTAATTATACAGTTATATGTCCAACATTAAAATACAGTTGTACTTCAGTGCTACCCTAAAAACACTGCATAAAGTTATATGTCCAACATTAAAATACAGTTGTAGTGTAAACTTAAAGAACAGATTCATGCCATGAGAAAACTTTTCAGAACGTGCAAAACATATCAATACTGCTGAAGAAAACTTATGCTTCATTTGGTACGGCAGTGGCGTTTGCTCCCGACGAGTCGAAATGGAGAGTTGGAACCAGGAGGGGGAAGCGGGGTTGGAAAAGCGGCGTTTGAGGGGCTTTTTCTTCCTGCGGCGGGTGAAAACGGAGCAAACGCCGCCAGCGCCCCGTTTGTTTACCCGTCGTCCAACGGCGTTTGCTCCAAACGCCCGACGAAAACGCTCAAATGAAGACTTAAAGAACAAATGCATGACATGAAAAAACTTTTCAGAAACATTTCACCATTGCTGAACCTCATTTCACAAAACATATCACCCAACTCGCATAAAATGTAGTATGAAAAACTTACATCACAACCTTCATCCATTTCGCCGTTGCAGGCCCCCATGTCAGTACTCCCCTTCTCCATTGATCCCGGAGGAAGCAGCGGAAGCTTGGCAGCGACTTGGCGATGATGGGAGTTTCCAAGCGATGGAAACTTAGACGGTGAATCTGGTTAGGGCCAGGCCTAAAAAAAGTTTCTGCAAGTTTAACTACCAGGAAAGTGAAAGAATGGTGGGGCCCGTGAACAAGTTTATTTAGTCGATTGTTAATCACAATCCGTTATTGGCTTGTCGCACGCCAAAATCTCATAACTTTTCGCATCTTTTCGAAATACGCCTTGTACATGTAATTTTAGAAAAAATGCTCAACACGAAAGCTCTAGATTTCGTGCTGATCACTTTTCCTAAAAATGCATGTACAAAGCGTACTTTCGAAATATGCGCAGGTTTTGCGCATTTCAAAAATACGCCTTGTACATGCAATTTCGGGAAAAAGTGTTCAACACGAAAGTTGTAGATCTCGTTTTGTGTTGAACATTTTTCCCGAAATTTCTTGTGCAAGACGTATTTCGAAAATACATGAAAAATTAAGAGATTTTGGGGTGCCACTAGTCAATAGCGGTTGATATTAACAATCGCCTTTATTTAAGACGATTGTTAACCGCAACCCGTTATTGGCTAGTCGCACCCAAAATCTTATAACTTTTCATGCCTTTTCGAAATACTCCTTGTACCTAAAATTTCATGAAAAGTGTTCAACAGAAAAGTTGTAGATCTCGACGAGATCAACAATTTTCGTATTGAACACTTTTCCTGAAATTGCATGTACAAGACGTATTTCTAAAAGGCGCAAAAACTAGACATATTTTCAAAGTACGCATTGTACACGCATTTTTAGGAAAAGTGATCAACACGAAAGTTGTAGATCTCGTCGAGATCTACAACTTTTGTGTTGAGCAGTTCTCCTAAAATTATATGTTCAAGACGTACTTCGAAAAAGCACGAAAAATTATGAGATTTTGAAGAGCGACTAGCCACTAACGGATTGTGGTTAACCATGACCGTATTTAAACCCTTATTATAATAGGCACCCTGAAAATATAGGTTTGTGCCAAAATGCACCCCGAAAGTTTAAAATTGGCAAAATGCACCCCCAAAGTGGGTTTTCTTGGCAATGCGCACCATAGAGTGTACATTTTGGTCATTTCATTTTTTGACTAGTGATGGTGCACATTGCCAAAAAAGTTCAATTTGAAGTGCATTTTGTCATTTTAAACTTTCAAGATATATTTTATTAAGGCGATTGATTCCGCACTGGATATCCGCAACGATTTTAAATTTTTCGCGCCTTTTGAAAATTCCTTGTACATGTTTTTAGGAAAAGTGTTCAACACGAAAGTTTAGATCTCGACGAGATCAAACTTTCGTGTTGAACAATTTTCCTAAAAATGCATGTACAAGACGTACATTAGGAAATACGCTCAATTTCGCGTCTTTTAGAAATACGCCTTATACAGCATTTTTAGAAAATTGTTCACACGAAAGTTTGATCCGTCGAATTACAACTTTCGTGTTGAACCTTTTCCTAAAAATGCATTACAAGAAGTATTTTCAAAAGGCGCGAAAAATTATAAGAATCGAGGCGGATATCCAAAATTGTAGTGCGGATATCAATCTCCTTTATTAAAAGCGAATTTACAAGATCACTTTGCCAATTAGCCAAATTTTCGAGAGAGGAGACGGAGCGAACATGAAAGGCTCGGCAACTTACGTGAGACGGTGAAATCGCCGCACTTCATATGCGTTGCTTCGATGTTTGTTGCTTCCATCGCCGCCTTCATCCTCGGAAAGCGTTGGTCCCAAGAATCCCTGCCGCTGTTATTCTTTACCCGCGGCACCTCCTGGGACGGTGGCCGCGTGCCCTACGTTGCCATCTCCCCCAACGCTAAGCGAACCTTTGACATCTCCTATCTCATCTCCAATGCTTCTTCCTCTGCTCCCACCATCCCTCCACCACAGCAACCATCTTCCCCACCTCCAAAGATGTACCGGCCGCCCCCGCCGCTTTCATTGGAGAGATTCGGGATCGTGGACGAGAACGGGGTGATGAATGATAGCTTCAGCACGGGGGGCTTCGATCCGGATTTAACCGAGAATTATGGCCTCAAAAATGAAACGGAGGAGGCCAGCATGGTGCAAGTCAACACTGGTAGGGTTATTAGGGTGAAAAAGTTCCAGCTCTGCCCTGTGAGTCAAAGGGAATATATTCCTTGCTTGGATAATTGGGGGGCAATCGACAAGCTCAAGTCGACAGAAAGAGGGGAGAAGTTCGAGAGACACTGCCCAGAAGCCGGGAATGGGCTAAATTGTTTAGTTCCTGCTCCAAAGAACTACAAGACTCCGATTCCTTGGCCAAGTAGTAGAGATGAGGTCGGTTCAGTTAAATTTGAGCTTTAATTGATTCAAATGCAATGTCCAGCCTTCTATAACATCCCTTCTTTTATTTTTGATGGAAGATCTAAGAACTGTAAATTCCTAGAACCATCGCTTGGTTAGCTATGACACAAATGAACAAGTTCAGTCCACTCTTAGGCTCCATTTGGGAGGACTTATTTGAAACTTGCGTTTTTGATAATCCACAATCTTAGTGGGTTCGACCGAATACGAAAGATTGGTTTCAAGAATCACAAGAATTTCTTCAGTGACGTGGTTAAGATCACAGATATACGCCCACAATTGACTAACATGGAAAACATTGCGAACACCAACCCAATCAGTAGGTAGATCAAGATAGTATGCAGATCCTCCGATATCCTTTGAGATAGTATGCGGTACCACGAACCTCGTGCTAAGCTTATGATGACAACCAAACCATTTCACCCTGGGAGAAGGAGAAACCTTTAGGAGCACTTGATCACCCACATCAAATTTTAATGGACGACGACGCAGGTTTGCATATTTTCTCTGCCTCTCGAAGACATGAATGAGTTGAAATCGAGTCTTCCTCATGGCTTCTTCCATTTCCCGAAGTGACTCTGGCCCCAAAACAATCCTTTCACCCACTTTCGACCAATAGAGAGGGGCCCTGCAACGTTGCCTGTACAATGCTTTGAAAGGGGCCATTTTGAAGCTCTCTTGATAGCTATTGTTGTAGGAGAATTCAATCAATGGTAAGTGCGTATGCCAAGCTCCCTTGTAATCCAAAATGTAACATCGAAGCATGTCTTCAAATATTTGATTAACCATTTTAGTTTGATCATCGGTCGTCGGAGGATAAGCAGTGCTTAGGTTGAGTTCGGTGCCCAAAGCTTATTGGAAGCCCTTCCAAAAATGTGATACAAATCTCGAGTCGCTATCCGATACAATCCGTAAGGGAATCCCATGAAGTCTAACAATCTCTGATACATAGAGTCAAGTCATCTTCTCGGTAGAATGACCTTCCTTATATGAGATGAAATGAGCCACTTTAGTCATGCGATCCACTATGATCCAAATCACATCATGCCCCCTCGGAGTGTGGGGCAAACCCGTGATAAAGTTCATGGAGATGTCTTCCCACTTCCATTTAGGGATAGAGGCTGCAAAAGACCACCATGATGCTGACGCTAAGATTTCAACTTGTGGTATGTTAAACATCGAGAAATGAAGCGAGTTGTGTAATTTTTCATACCATACCATCACACAATCTGCTTCAAGTCATGATACATCTTGTTATTGCCCGAATGACTAGATGTGTGAGATTCACGAGCTTCATGACATGTACGATCAAACAATTCATGAATATTAGGGATGCCGAAGCGACCTCAAAAACGCAAAACATCGACATAGATAGAAAAATCCAAAAGATTCCCAAGTTTAACCTTTCGGTGAATGCGTTGGAGCACGAGATCAGATAGATGCAAATTTTTTACCTGTTCCACCCATAGCGGACCAAAAACCTCTTCTTGACCCTCAGGTGAGATGGATATACCCATCCGTTCGAGGTCATCAATCAAGACTGCAAGAGCAGCTGTCATAGGTACACAAGTGGAAACAGAAGCTTATCGACTCAACGCATCTGCTAACAAATTGGCTTTACCGGGAACGTTTTTGAGCTGCAAGTCATAATCTGCTATGAATTCGATCCATCACCTCTGACGAAGATTGAAATCTTTCTGAACAAATATATACTTTAAACTCTGATGACAAGTGTAGATGTGATACCTCATGCCATAGAGATAATACCGCAAAAGTTTCAATGCAAACACTATCACAACTAGAGCTGTCACTTAAAATCGAAAACTGTAAGCTAAATTAGAACCGACTCGGAACCACAAAGAACCGAACCGAACCGTTCACGAATTTTTCAGGTTCCGGTTTGAATTTTGGAACTGTAAATAAGAATGGTCTGGGTGCGGTTTTTTCATTTTATTATCCGGACCGAAATCAGAACCAGAACCAGAACCAGAACCAAAATATAAATATTTCAAGTGGTTTCAGAATTTTTAGGCCCGATCTGGATCAAACCGAACCAGAACCGAACCACAATATGTTTATTATATATATATATATTATATTAATATTATATATTTATTATTTATATGACTGTATATATATCAGTCGTCCCATTGTAACGTCATCGATTGCAGCTTTACTCATTGATTGACCCTGCCAATATATAAAAATGGTATTTGGTAATTGTTATTTAATTTTATTAATGATTATATTATCTACTTTTTTCATATTTATATTTGATATTTCTCATCAACTTAGGTAGAGTGACTATTTTTATCATAGCATCGAATATTAAATGTTACTTGTTGTCCATCATGCTAATGACTATGTTTATGTTAATTATTATTCTTTTGATGGTTTATTGTAATCATACAATATAACTCATTCTTTTTCTGTTTGGTGCGTCGAATCAGATATTATTGCATGCATATCTGTATTAGTATAATTTTAACATATTTAAACTTAAGAAAGTATGAATTTTTTAATCCAACAATTTGAATTCAAATCTCCTTTTTAAATATTCATTTTTAAAGAGATAATAATCTTTGTGAATGTGTCTAATAACTCAAATTATAGAGTTAAAAATGATTAAAACTATAACATATAGAACCGATTGGAACCAGACCGAACCGTATAGAACCGGATCATACCGTTAGTGACTGGTTTGGTTCTGGTTCTTGTTGAACCGGAAATGGAACCGTTAACACGATGATTTCAAAAATTATGTTGGAACCGTAATCGGAACCGGAACTGATCAACCAAATAATGTTTTGGTTCCAATTTGAAGAACCGTAACCTTAGCGGTTCGGTTCGCGGTCTTATTAAAATCGAAATCGAACTGGAATCATGACAACTCTAATCGCAGCGAGTTTCAGATCTTGAGTGGGGTAGTTGCTCTCATGAGCTTACAACTGGATCGATCCATAAGCGATAACACGATCATCCTGCATTAAGACACATCCCAAACCAACTCCGGAGCGTTAGTGTAAACTGAAAAATTTGTCCCCTCTTAAAGAAAAGCTAAAACTTGCCCTAAACACAAACGTTATTTAAATTCTAGGAAGACCTGCTCACATTGATCTAACCACTGAAATCTAGTATGCTTTTGAGTTAACTTTGTTAGAAAAACAATAAGAGAGGAAAAATCCTTGACGAAACGTCGGTAGTAGCCAGCCAGACATAGGAAACTGAATTTCAGTAGGGGTAGTAGGCCGCTTACAGTCTATAACTGCAAAAATCTTTGCATGATCAATGAAAAATCCATCTCCTAAAATAACATGCCCCAAGAAAGCAGCGTGATTTAGCTAGAACTCATATTTCGTCAGCTTGACAAGAGTTAATGTTGACAAAAAAGTGGAGAGAGTGATCCTAAGATGTGCCGTATGATCCTCACGAGTCTTGAAATATTTTAGAATATCATCAATGAATACGATGATGAACTTATCCACATATTCATCAAAGATACGATGCATTAGTCAAACCATAAGACAACACTATGAATTCAAAATGTGCATACATAGTTCGGAAGACAGTCTCGGGGATGTCAGATTCCTTGATCTTCAGCTGATGGTAACCCGATCTGAGATCTGTCTTGGTCCTCTTGGAACAGACTGTACTACCCTTGAACTGATCAAAAAGTTCATCCACACGCGAAAGGGGATACTTATTCTTGATTGTCATCTTGTTTAGGTCCCGATAATCAATGCGAAGTCTGTTTGAACCGTCCTTTTTCACGAAGAGAACAAGGGCTCCCCCAGGTGAAGAGCTAGGACGAATGTATCCACGCTCATGAAATTCATCCAATTGCGATCTAAGTTCCTCTAGTTCACGCAGGGCCATACAATATGAAACTTTAGTATCGAGTGCGTCCCAGACTCTACGTCAATAGAAAATTCCACATCTCGATCAGGAGGCATCCCAGACAATTCGCCAGGAAAGACATCAGGAAACTCAGAAACAATTGGAATAGATTCAAGTTGAGTAGTGACAGAATCCAAAAGCGAGGCATATACAAAATAAACAGTACATCCTTGTTCAAGAAGGCGAGTGAGGTGTATAGTAGAAATTACCTCCATGTTGACGCAGGAGAAATCTATAGGCGGCGGTAAAATTGATGACCTAACCCTACATAGTATGTAAAGCCCGACAAATAAAATCACAATTGAATAATAAATAACATCATCCCACACAGAATATTCAATGTAAAACAAAGATAATTTATTTATGTGAGACAAACTTATGCTTTCCTCCACATGGAGGGCCAAAGCAAGAGCGCGCGGTGAATATCCTACAAATCACGATAATTATCTAACAGACTAGCATAATACAAGATATCCAAACTAATATAATAATCAATCAAATACAAATATGCTGAAAATAATAAGTCTAATGCAACGAGAACTCACCAAATACTGGGCTGGCCAAGAGACTGAAGAATCCAGAGACGGAGATGCGTGTACGACTATCCGAGGTGAAATCAGAGGCATGGAAAACGACGTAGGTGGCTGTGGGGAGTGGATCCACGGAAGAGGAGGTTTGGAAGCCATGGAGAAAATAAGGTTCGATATGGGGCTGCTGCAGAGGGAAGATGGAGGGCGGTGGCCGGCAGTTTTGTTGGAAGAGGAGGGGCATCCGACAACTGGATTGTTGGGAGGGAGAGGGGAGGCCGACAACTGGTTTGCTGGGAGAAGTAGGTGACGGAGGATTTCCTGGAGGTTTTCAGGCCGCCGGTTCACCCAAAAAAACTTTAGCCAATGAACAGTAAATTTCATTTTTGAACAGCAGAAGTGAATGGAAGTAGAAGTTTTCTGGACAACAGTTAGGCCGGCTGTTTTGGGGGTTGTAGGGGCTGCGAATGAGTGTTTCGAAGGGGGAAGGAGCATAGGGTTAGGGCAAACCTTGAGGAGGGAGATACACGCCTAGGAGTCGGCATCTAGGGTTCTACGGAGTCGGTACCACGAGATAATTGTGAGAATCCGGGAATAGCTTTCTCCAAATTCTGCAATAGCCTCAATCGGCTCACTACCCATTTATTTTATAATAAAATAAAGGATAGAACATCCCACCTTCAACGACTATAATTGGCCGGAGGTGGGGTCACCCAAATACATCAAAATACAACCCAAATTCATGAAGTAAAATATCAAATCGATTCGCAATGTGAATCTGGACACATCTGCGGAGTGCGGGGTTCGATCGTCGATCCGGGCATGCCATATATGGAAAGTCTCCAATTGGCTCCGAATAGGCCCAAAACTCGTCCTCCACTGCAGGCTCTCGTCTCTGCTCCGCATCAATCTCCCCGACTTGAAATAATTCATCTCCCGATGAATAGGGATCATAATTCTCTCGATATATGCAAGGTAAGACTCGAAGTGGTCCACTAGAAGTCGTCCAAGTGTAGTCGGTGGAAGAGTGTCCTCGCCAATCAACTCCTCGCGACTGAAAAGCTGTTATCTCCGGTGAATGGAGACGATCGTACTGAAGTCAAAGTACAGGGGCGAGTCGATCGAGCTCTGCTGCAAGTAGCCATATGCTATCAACGTTTGTAGTAGAAATGACTGACGGAGTCTTGTCTCCGTGATGCTCTCAATACGCAACTCACGAGTGGTGGATCCCAGTGCGATCGGCGGTGCCGTAGGTAGAACCAAAAAAGACGAGTTCCTAGGTGGGTGAGTGTCAAAAGTGGGTTAGTAGTGGCGGCCATCAGACGTGGGTGGGCTATGAAGGTGGCAAGGTAACAAAAATGGAGGTGTGGGAGGCTGGAAGTCCCCACTTCTAGGGTCCACATTCTCGCGAGGCTCGTAGTACGACGTCATATCTTCAACACTAAATATCAGGTGGATACCCATACTTGCAGGGATATCAAGATCATATGTATTTGCTTCGATCCATCTCATGATTATATAGGGATCTATTCGCCTTACGCTCAAGCTTTTAGCAAGCTTCGCACGGAGCCTCACAACGCAAATTCTTACCATCACCTGCTCGCCTTCACGAAGTTCCTGCTCTTGCCAGCAAACATCCACATGTGTCATACAAAATTTATTATCATTATGGATTTTTCGTCGGACCGACTCATGACACACATGCAAACGATGAACATACAACACAACAGACTCATGCAAATGATGAAGAAACGACTCAACAGACTCATGCAAATGATGAAGAAACGACTCAACAGGCTCATGCAAATGATGCAAATATAACGCGACAAACACTACATGCTTTATATGAGAAAATTTAATATTGACCTGAAAATCTATCACAGGAGGTGGCCTCTTAGGAGGCTCTCTCGGGGAAGTGTAAAAAAACTCATCCCGTGTGTGCTGAGTATTCAAGTGACTGTGCGAGATATGTACACTCAAATACGAACTCGTAAAGAGCCAAATGTCTCTCGGGGAACGTAACACATCAGGGGGCTCACTAGGAGGTGTGTACGAAAAGTCATTACGAATGAGACGACCACCTGGGTGAAAATTGTGTACACAGAGTAGAAGGCGTGACTCTATAGCGTGGTGAGTGTCCCTGTAAGTAAAAACTCGTCTGGTGGGTTAGCAGGTTGTGCGTTCCGAAACTTGTCGATAGTGCGATGTGTCATGCGATGTGTCATGCGATGTGTCAACAGGTGGTGCCCTAAATACTTGATGCTCCGCACAATATCCATCCTCTGGGGCAATGCTAGAGACGGTAGTGGAAGAGATGTCATTAACTCGAAACTCGTAAACAATCGGCTCACCTGAATCACGTCCTCACCAGGATGTGGTGGCTCATCAGGAGGCTCAACAGGGGGGTCGTCATAGAACTTGTCATTAGGGTCATGATCCTCCATATTAGTACCCTTGTGAGGGGTAGTGTCCCCGTGAATGGATGATATAGCCACTACGAGATCAACACCCGACTCTGGGCTCTTGATCGTGATATGACTCAGAACAATGTCAATGGGAGGGCGACACAGACCTACACTCAAGAATGAGTCCGTGGGCGTGGTGTCAAGAAATGGGTCTGTGGTTGGAGTGCTAACTAACCCAGTGTATGAAAGAAGAAGAGGTGTGAGTGAGAGACACAACATTACAGACTCAATAGGTCGCTCAGGCTCACTCTCAGTCGGGGTCACTGGAGTTACGTCAGAAACAAAAGATAGGTCACTCACCGAGCTATGCACCTCACTGGGGTGAAAGTAATACGCATTAAGCATCACTTTTGTCGTGGCTGACAGGACAGTGGTAGGCGTCATGGACCCGTGGTAACCTCAGTATGAGAAGGACTCGTACTGCAGAGGTCAATGTGAGAATCCCAACGACCATCTCTTGCGGATCTTAAAAATTGTTCATAACAAAGGGCGAGCTGATATGTCTGCTTGAGCGACTTTGAGCTATTGATAAAATATCTTAGTACGTTTGTCAGACCGAAGTGCAGAACAAAATCCGGAAATGGGCATGCTTTGCTCCTCACGGATATCACTCTTCATCACTAACTCATCAAAACGGTCCTTGCACTCAGCGACATACATGAATCCTTGCTGAAGGGAAAATAATTGATCTAGCAAGCGACTCCAATACGATGAAGGCAGATTTCTCTGACACAATATACGCTTCGTGTATACCCAACTGGTGATGCGATGTAGACGGTCTCGCTCGCGGTTCCTCTCTACACTAGACCAATTTGCCCTCGCCTGATCTAAAGTCTAAGTTTCGTAAATTTGACGCGACGTTCACCGAATAACTCAAAATGATCGAGATAATACTTCATATCCACGAGTCAATAACTGAAAGACTCGTGACTCGACGAGCTGTCAAACTAAGGGGCAACAATACGAAACTGACTCTTAAGTTTTCTCTCAAAGCGACAATCCTCATAATTGTCATCTCTAAGGTAATCGAGTCGAGTCTAAGGATCAACACGATCCGCTCGCATGCAAGGATATGAACGACGACAATCATCATACTGATCATGTCTAATTTAGTGGGGTCGCTTCGGTGGGTCAACACGATCTAAAAGTGGTGTGATGTGATTGATAATAATCGTCGTAGTAACGTGAGGGTCTCCCTGACAGGGGCTCTGTGAGAGCAGGTGCAAGTGGACTCGAGACCTCCAAAGTAAGGAGAGGAATAATTGTGACACTTAGACATAATGAAAAAACCTATAGACTCTACGACTGCGTACCAAAAGAGTGTGTAACTTGGATCTGATACCAATTGACTCAGGAATAACTATATGCGGCGGGAAAATCGGTGACCTGACCCTACATGTTATGCAAAGCCCGACGGATAAGATCACAATTGAATAATAAATAATATCATCCCACGCAAAATATTCAAAGAAAGGAAAAACAATTTATTTAAGCGAGACAAACTTTTAGGCTTTCCTCCGCGTGTAGGGCCAAAGCAAGAGCGCGCAACGAATAAATCCTGCAAATCACGATAATTATCTAACAGAACACCACAATACAAGATATCCAAATTAATATAGTAACCAATCCAATACAAATATGCTGAAAATAATAAGTCCAATACAATGAGAACTCACCAAATAGTGGGATGACCAAGACACTGAAGAATCCGGAGCCGTAGATGCGTGTACGACTATCCGAAGTGAAACCGGAGGCGTGAAAAACGACGTAGGTGACTGTGGGGAGTGGATCCACGAAAGTGGAGGGTTGGAAGCTAAGGGGAAATAAGGTTTGATATGGGGCTGTTATAGAGGGAAGATGGAAGGCGGCGGCCGACGGTTTTGCTGGAAGAGGAAGGGCAGACTACAGATGGATTGTTGGGAGGGAGAGGGGCGGCCGATGACTGGTTTGCTGGGAGGAAGAAGGTGGCAGGTGGCTGGCCCAACAAGGGTTAAAGGGGGTGGCCGGTGGTTGCTGGGGCTGTAGGCAGTGGTGGGCAAGCGAGGTTGGCGGTGCTTGGGGTGCAGCAGGGCACAGGGTGGCTCCACGGGTGGGAGTAAAATGTGGCTGACGGCTGCTGCTTTAGGAGGGTGGGGGGGGGGAAGTAGGCGACAGAGGATTTCCTGGAGGTTTTCAGGCCGCCAGTTCACCGGAATAAAAAAACTATAGCCAATGAACAGTAAATTTTACTTTTGAACAACATAATTAAAAATAGGAGTTTTCTGGACAACAATTAAGCCAGCTGTTTTGGGGGTTGTTGGGGCTGCAGATGATGGTTTGAAATTGGGAAGGAGCTTAGGGTTAGGGCAAATCTTGGGGAGGAATATACAAGCCTATGAGTCGTCACCTAGGGTTCCACAGAGTTGACACCGTGAGATGATTGTGGGAATCCGGGAATAACTTCCTCCAAATTTTGCAATAGCCCCAATCAGCTCACTACCTATCTATTTATAATAAAATAAAGGTCAGGACATACCACCTTCAACGACTATGATTGCCCGTAGGTGGGGTTTCCCAAATACATCAAAATACAATGCAAACTAATGAAGTAAAATCTCAAATCGATTCTCAACGCGAATCCGGACACATCTGTGGAGTCCGATCGTCGATCCGGGCACGACATATATGGAAAGTCGCCAATTGGCCCCGAACGGGCCTAAAACTTGTCCTCCATTGCAGGTCCTCATCTCTGCTCTGCATCACATGTGACTGGGGGTCTGAACATGAACGCTGTAGTTTCTGCCATTGATTCTGAGATTGACCCTCTTTGCCACACGGTCTAGTTTTGCTCTATACGCAACCAACCAATTCATGCTTAAGATCACATTGAACTTTGTCATATCCAGAACCATGAGATCGACTGAGACTCGCAATTCATAAAACATGATCAGACAATTGTGAATACCCCTATTTGAAAGGTGCAGATGTCCATGCACGATAATCTCATAAGGAACCTCAAGTGACAAAGTTGGCCAATGATGAAAATCTATAATATGACATGCAATGAATGAATGAGATGCACCAGAATCAAAAAGAACTTGCATATACTTGTTTGTGATCCTAAATTTTCTTAGAAATGAGGATCGAAGATTCAAATTATGATTGTTTGATATTAAAACAACTAAAAAAAGATTCAGAAAACTAATGATATCGCATTACATAATAGAGATGACGTTAGCAGATGCAAGTGTCTCGCCCTGAGAGATGACTTCATCACAACTTTACTCTTCTCTTGAGCTCCCAAAATAGATTGCAGCTGCTTAGCCTGGATTGGTACAACCATTCATCATAAAATAGTCTTGGATATGGTGCCCAACTTGTCCACACCTGTAGCAAGCATTCTGCTTACGACGACAATATTTCAGCAGGTGACCTAGCTTCTTGCAGTAAGCACAGACAGTGGAGGTAGAGGCAAGCGTTATCTGAGGTTGCTTTGCAGGTACAACCATCTTCTACTTCTTTAAAACATGACCCATCTTATGGCAAAAAGCACACATCTGTTTAAACTTGAGGCCTTGCTTCTGAGATGGAGCACCTTTTCGCTTGTGGTAAGATGTGGTGGCATTGCTTGTACCATGCTGAACCTTCTTAGCAGTACGTTCCAGCTTAATAACCTCCATTTGCAAGACAACTTCTACAGTCTCGGCGTAGGTGGTGGCACTATGAGCTACTACATGTTGACGGAAGTCATGACGGAGCCCCTACACGAAATGACTGATCTTCTTAGACTCGTCTGACACCAACTCCACAACAAGAAGGGATAGGCGAGCAGACACCTTTTCATACTCGGTCACTATCCTACCGAGCTGCTGGAGGGACAAGAATTTCTCATCTAGCCTGTCCCGCTCCACAGGACAAAGAAACTTCTCCATAATAACTTTCTTAAATCGATCCCAGGTCATGATGACAGAATTGGGGGGATTGTGGCATTGAAGCCACCAGGTGTAAGCATCCCCGGTTTGCTGGTAGGCTGCAAAAAGAATCTTTTGAGCCTTCGAAACTCCAGCATACTCAAAGTGCTTCACCATCTGGGAGAGCCACTTCGATATGACAAAATAGTCACGATCGCCATTATAAGATGGTGGCTTTAGTCTCTTGAATGCCAGTGTCTACCATCGCTATAGGAGGAGCATCCAGATTTGACGCAAGCGGGGTCACCAGGTTGACGACAAGCGAGTTGGTTCCAGGATCAGATGCATGAAGAAGGACTCCAGGAGTGGAAGTAATGATAACTACTCCAGCTGTCCCTGCGCGACCCAAACCAGATGCTGGATCAGGAGTTTGGCGATCCTCTTCCAGGCAAGTGAGACGATCCAGAATCTGCCTCAAAAGCTGGGCAGTGACATCTCCAAAAGATTCCCCTGCAGAGGAGATAGCCTGATTGCGATGCGTCTGCTTAGGAGACATCTGAAAAGAGATACAAAAAAATCGAGTATGATTGATAGTCAAACATAACAAAAAGGACGAAACACAATATCAGTGACTTGAAACTTAAGATTCTAACATCTTTTACACTGTCGGACACGTAAGTTATGTAATAATTATAATATTTTTATTGAACAACTCTAGGTATTGGTCATGCAAATGTAACAATAGAATCATGTGCAATAGTAAATAATTAGTAAATCCATGTGTGTACAATCATCATCTGTTGTTCTTATCTTAACACTTGTGCAATGAGTTGTGCTATGCATACAATGCAATTATGCCAAAATTACATTCTTAAGAATGTTCATGAATCGATACACATACCATGTTAAGTGCCCATATCGCTAACATGTAATGAATTTTATGTTACTAATGTCATCGCACTTAAAAAATTAAATTGTCCATAACCATTTAATATTCACAAGCGGTGTATATCATAATGGAAATTCATATGCACAAAATGTTAAGTTTGTGCATAACTCCTTAACATTCGTGTACATACTACTCATGATTATGAGTGCAGTTTGAGTGTTTCAGCCGAGAACAACAGAAAATGACAAGTTGAGTGAAGAAATGCTGTATATATATATATGTTGAAGCTTGAAGAGACCGGGCGGTCTAATATCTAGCCGCAACGGTCAGCTTGTCTCCCCGGTCTGGCGGTTTGGATTAGCGGTCTGCTAGACTCCTTGTTCTGTCGGTTTGGCTCAGCGGTCTGTTGGTTAGCTGCAGTAGCGTCTGATGATTAGCCGCAACAGCAGTCAGGAGGTTAGCCACAGCAGCGGTCTGCTGGGTAGCCGCATCAACGATCTGTTGGTTAGCCGCATCAGCGGTCTATTGGCAAGCTGCAACTGAGGTCTGGAGGTTAGCCGCAGCAGCGGTCTGGTGATTAGCCGCATCAGCGGTCTGTTGGCAAGCCGCAACTGAGGTTTGGAGGTTAGCCGCAGCAGCCGTCTTGGTGGTTAGCCGCAACAGCGGGCTGAGAGTTAACCACAACTGCGGTCTGGATGTTAGCCGGCGCTGGAGTTCAGAGGCTTCACTAGTTTTGTATTCTGTATAGCATGACGGTTTGACTGTGTCAAACAGCCTAGCTGCGCGGCTTGTATTTAGTCCCGCATCTCCTGTTGTATTCTCTCACCTCCCCCGTTTTCTATAAATTAGGGGGCATGCTTATGCATTGTTTATCTTTTTGGAGCAATAAAATTTGTCTTTATTTTGCTTTTTTTCACTGGTATCAGAGCGAACCGATCCTTTGCTTCAAAGAGATAGCGGTTTGTTTCTCTAACCGCTTCCGGTTAGCTGCTTCCGGTCTGCTTCTTCCCGCCCTGCCCTCTCTTCTTGTTCGCGCGGTCTTCCTTGCTAGCCGGTCTGCCTTGCTCTTTCTTGCTTGTGGCTGCTAGTTCGTGCGGCCTTTGCGGGTTTCTTGCCGCGCGCGTCTTCTTTGCTAGTCGATATTCTTTGCGACTTGTTGTGTTCGCGCGGCTTCCTTGCTGTTCGCGCTTCCGTTTTTCTTCTGTTCTTCCCGCAGGTTGTTTTTCTCTACTGGCGCAGTCTCTTCCTCTCCCTCTCCCTCTTCTCTTCTCTTCTAGTGCGGGTTGTTTTCTCTACTCGCGCGGCCTCTCTTTTTTCTGCGAGCTGTTTGATGACTAGTATCTAGTCATCATTTTGGACGAATATTTTATTGATATTTAAATAAATAATCACTTTTATTCGTTGTAATTTATAAAAAGCTCGTAAAAATAATATTTTATGTTTGAAATCTTGTATTTTCTATTTTACTGGATTACGGCAGGTCTCGGGGGGGGGGGGGGGATTTACATGCAATGTCCCGCTGAGTTCGCATGCGAGTCCAATTAGTCAACACGGAGCTCGGCCGGATGTATTCAACCCCTCCGGCCACCCATGCAAGCTACCATTAATTATATACATATGTATATATATGAATTTCTACATATATATATGTACTAGAAGTAGGCTACCACCGTCAGGCAAGTCCCCCGGCCAACAGCTCCAGCCAACAGCTCCGGCCAGCAGCTACCTCCACCACTAGCCAGCCTCCTCCTAGCAAGCTCGGCCGATACCTCCAGCGCCATCCACGTCAACCCGAGCTCTTTCATGCAGCGCCGACCACCATCCAGCTCTCCCCAGCTCTTCCATTGAAAAGTCGACCACCACTTCAACAGCTCTGCCACCTCCACCACCCTCCAGCAGCTCATTCTAGTAGCAGCTCCATGCACAGCAAAGCAACTCCTCTACCTCCATGCAGTCACCAAAGATCCCGCTCCAAGCATCAGCCACCCGGATTGCTGACATGGCACTCTGAAATTTAGGCAGCGGTTTCAACCTGGAAAATGCACAGTAATGTCTCCTCCATGCATGAAACCAGCGTCCACTTTATTAGCCCACCGTGACTCATCCATGCCTATAAAAAGGACTCTCCGATGAGGAGAAAAGGGAAGGAAAAGTGAGGAGAATTCATTAAGTCAGAGTTGTCATTTCATTTTGAGAAGAGTTTATTAGAGATTAAGATTGGAGAATTTTCAATTCAGAATCGCTCGTCAAGTTGCCTCGTTTTTCTGTCTTTATTTTGTTCAATAATTTTGTACGTCTTTCTTAGAAATAAAAGTTCAATTTTTATTTTCACTTGAAAATAATTTTATTTCAATTTTTGTCTTTTGTCACCTTCATTTCTTTTTCTTTTTATGATGTCGCATTTTATAAAAATGATTTTCCCAATCTCTATGAGTAACTAATCGCTATAGTGCTCGGTCGAGATGATCCGAGGATGAGATAATATCGTTATGATTTTAGATTTGTTTCTCTCTAATTGCTGAACGCCTACGATTTACCTTTGATCAATATTGCTATGAGGCTATATCGTCGATATATAGTTTTCATTTTGTTTTCGTTCTTTAGTTAGCCGAAAGGCTCGTAAGACGAATTTATCGCTCATAGGTAAAAAGAGTAGAACGCAATCCTCGAGAGAAAATGACATAACTTTTCCGGATTGGAGTAAAATCCAATAGTGAGGGTCACTACCTAAAACAAGTCTTTGGCGATGCGATTTGAGAACGAGAGTTCGGTTGATATACCTAAGCTTAGTTGAAGCTAATTCTCGAAAGAGGGGTGTTCATGCTTCAGGAACCTCCACAGTCAAGGTCTCTTCAACAAAAGAATTGCACTCTATTTTCATTTTGTATTTTCTATTTTCGAGGTGATTCAAAGATCGGGCACTAGCGTTTCAACCATCGAATTAATTCCATTTGTATTTCTAGTTTTTACTGTTCGCAACCTAAACTCAAAGTTCTAATTGATAAGATAATAACGTGATGGGATTCCATCCGATCGTGCATTTGGAGGCGCGGGACCCACGTTCGTCTATTCCCGCAGGAACGCTTGATCGGACCGCCGATCCGACTCCGCGGTTGCGTCCGGAACGTCGCTGCGAGTCGAAATTATATATTTATGTATTTTATTTGGGTTTATATGTTGTTATTTAGAGGCCGAACCCATCGGCCAATCATAGCCGTTGATGGTGAAGCCCTAGGGTGTTATTTCTTATAAATAGGGAGTTGTGGGCTGGTTTAGGGGGATGGCAGATTCTGGAGAAGTTCAATCCCGGAATCCTGTGATCCTTCCACGGTGCCGACTCCGTGGAGCCCTAGGTGACGACTCCTAGGCGTTCATCCTCTCCCCCAAGGTAATCCCTAACCTTCCCCACATTTTCCCACTGTTTCCTCCCCTTTTCCCACCCCCGGAACTCACCCCAACCTTCCTCAAATCCGCCGGCTACCGCCCTTCCTCAAACCCGCCGGCTACCGCCCTTCCCAAGCAACCCGCCGGCTACCGCCCTTCCCAAGCAGCCGCCGGACTGGCTGCTGCCAATCCCTGCCCTTTTCCAGCCCCTCTTGCCATTTCCGACCCCACTTAGGGCCTTCCTAGCCCTAGCCGGCCACTCCTCTCTTCCCCTTCGTGGATCCACCTCTTCCCCACTACTCCACAACCCCTAATCCTCCTAGATCCGGGTTCTATTGTCCCGATCTACACCCCCACTACCCGATCCGGGTTATATTGCCCCGATCTACCCTTCCCCGCCCCAATCCGACATTCCACCACCGGATCTACCTTCCCCGAGTCTGGATCTACGTGCTCCTATCCGGATCTACTCCATCGCCCTCCGATTCCGTTATTTGCCACCAAAACAGCCCCCCACCCGCCTTTGCCACCTCCGTCTCCACCCTCGGCACCCGATCCACGCATCCGGACTTATCACCTCCATTACCCTAAACCAGCCCGCTAGTTGTGAGTTTTATTTTCGTGATTTGGATTGTTGTATTTGCAATATTATTATTGGAAACTTCATATTTTGTTTGGCTCTAGTTTGTAGCGCCTTGTGTCAATTGATTACTAATTTGCAGGAGGACCGATTCGCCGCACGCTTTGCTTTGGCCCTCCGAGCGGAGGAAAGCCAACTATAATCGCCAAAATTAAATTATATTGTTTCTTTGTTTGCGCTTAATTTTGTGGTGCCAAATTATTATTGCTCATAACATTCGTCGCCGTCACTGACGGTCGTGTCGCATGTAGAGTCTAGATTGTGCACCCACGGCCTACCCTACATCAATTGGTATCAGAGCCCAAGGTTTGGGCCACTTGCATGCTCCGTAGTGGTAGGAATTATAGAGTCAGCATGGTTGAACCACAGATCACCGAGGACCGAGCGACGAGCTCGAACTCGAACGCCGCTTTTGCGGAGTTCCAGCGACTTGTCTTAGATCGTCTTGACACCATAGGGGCCCAGTTTGACGAGGTGCGTCATGATCTCACTGAAGTGAACCGTCGCTTAGGCCACTTAGAGGACGCTAGGGAAACACCGACACAGCACGCCGAATCACTTGAGGACGACCCCGATGCTCCTCTACGTTATGACCAGCGCCAGAGAGATGGTCATCCACATGCAGACCGCTCCCGTCGTGACCCTCACCACCGAGTCCCAGCCCCGCCGGTTAGGCGACATCCTGACCCGGTGCGTGAGAGGCCCCTACCTCCACGGGACGATTACCGTATGCCTCGTCGGCCTCCGCATGAGCCCAGAGACCGAGTGCCCCCACTTGGCCCCCGAGACTACCGCCATGACGAGTACTATCCTCCGGGTCGGAGAGAGCGTGGTCCCCCACCCGCTCGACACGACTACTTTCAGGAGGACTACCCCGAGGAGTACCCCGACCCACGGAGAGGTGGTCACTACCTTGACATTACTCGTCGTATCCGACTCGACGCCCCTTCGTTCGATGGTCGGCTAGATCCGAAAGCCTTCAGCGACTGGCTTTTGGATATGGATCACTATTTCGAGTGGTACGACATGAGCGACGAGCGGTGCGTCCGGTTTGCGAAGATGAAGTTGGTCGGGCAAGCCAAGGTGTTTTGGATCAGTGTTGAGAGAGCCCTAGAGCGGGATGGTTACTACCCCATCACCAGATGGGATGAGATGAAGGAGCGACTGAAAGAGAAGTACCTCCCCGCATCATATCGTGGGCAACTGTTTGAGCAGCTGCAGAACTTACGGCAGGGGACCCTTACCGTTGCCGAGTACATGGCCCGCTTCGATGAGTTGATCGTTAGGAGTGATGTTTCCGAGGAGCCTATTGCCACTGCCTCTCGCTTCAAAGCTGGCCTTCGTGCCGATATTCAGAGAGAGTTGATTCCCCACCGTTTGGAGACTGTTGACCAGATATTCCAGCTCTCCCTTGAGTACGAGCAGTACCTGCGTTCGTCTAGTACGAGGCAGTTCACCCCCCGGACTGATTCCTCGACATTTAAGAAACCCGCTCCGCCCCAGACCACTCCAGCTGCACCCTCACGTATCCCCGCGGATGCGAAGGGTAAAGCCATAGCCACTGATGATCAGCGATCTGGAGGCATTGTATGCTTTAGATGTTCTGGCAGAGGCCACGTGGCGGCGCGGTGCCCCACGCGGAACCTGCTAGTTGAGGGTGAGGAGCAACAAGGTTTAGAGGAGGAAGAGGAGGCCCCAGAGGAAGTTAGGGCCGCAGTCGAGGAGGGTTGGGAGAGTGACGCCGAGCGATCGTTAGAGGTAGGAGTGATTCGACGCCTCTTGCACACCCCCCGTGTGGATGAGGACTGGCGACGCACGACTATCTTCTACACCTACTTTCCTAGCGCAGGCGGACCCTGCAAACTAGCCATTGATAGTGGGAGTTGCGTGAATATCGTAGCCCAGAAGGCACTTGACCGTATGCAGGTGAGAGCAGAGCCTCACCCCCATCCGTACCGTGTCGTCTGGGTTGACAAGACGGCGATTCAGGTCACCCAGCGCTGCTTAGTCCCGCTCACTATCGCGTCCTTTCAGGACAAGGTTTGGTGCGATGTCATTCCCATGGACGTCGCCCACGTGTTGCTCGGCCGCCCCTGGCTCTTTGATCGTGATGTTACGTGCTTCGGTCGCTCGAACACGTATGTCTTTTATGATAAGGGGCGGAAGATCACGTTGACACCCACCCAGCCCCGAGATCGACCTAAGGGTGTGGTGGAGCCATCTGCGAGCACGAGCGCCTCGCGGCCCCTGCATATTCTGAGGCGAGGCGAGTTCCTACGAGATAGTGCCGAGTCCGACGTTATTTATGTGGTTGCCGCCACCCAGGTTGCTGAGTACGCCCCAGTTGATTTCCCTCCCGCGGTGCGTCCCTTGTTAGGCGAGTTTACGGACATTATGCCAGACGAGCTCCCCGATGAGCTGCCTCCCCCGCGGGACATTCAGCATGCCATTGATTTAGTCCCGGGAGCTTCCCTCCCGAACCTGCCCCACTACCGTATGCACCCGGATGAGCACGCTGAGCTCAAACGGCAGGTCGACGAGCTTCTCCGGAAGCAGTTCATTCGTGAGAGCATGAGTCCTTGTGCGGTCCCCACCCTTCTTACTCCTAAGAAGGACGGTAGTTGGCGTATGTGCATCGACAGCCGCGCCATTAATAAGATCACGGTCAAGTATCGTTTTCCTATTCCACGACTCGAGGATTTACTAGACACTATGTCGGGTGCCCAGATCTTCTCCAAGATCGACCTCCGCAGTGGGTACCACCAGATTCGAGTTCGTGAAGGGGACGAGTGGAAGACCGCATTTAAGACCAAGGACGGTCTGTATGAGTGGTTAGTTATGCCATTCGGGCTATCTAACGCCCCGAGCACGTTTATGCGTGTGATGACGCAGGTGTTGCGGCCCTACATGGGCAAGTTTCTGGTAGTGTACTTTGACGACATATTAGTCTACAGCCAGACGCAGGCCGCTCACCTCGATCATCTGAGACTTCTCTTTGGCACCCTTCGCCAAGAGAAACTGTATGTGAACCTGAAGAAGTGCGCCTTCCTCTCCGAGTCCGTTCACTTCCTGGGCTTTATCATTTCCTCCACCGGAGTCTCCGTTGATCCTGAGAAGGTCAAATCTATCCGAGATTGGCCTGTGCCTAAGAATATCCACGAAGCTCGCAGCTTTCACGGCCTTGCCACCTTCTACAGGAGGTTTGTCCAGGGGTTCAGCTCGATCATGGCCCCCTTCACGAGCTGTCTCAAGAAGGGAGAGTTCCAGTGGACCCCCGCAGCCACTAGAGCCTTTGAGGAGATTAAGGAGAGGTTGACGACAGCGCCCGTCCTACGATTGCCAGATTTTAGTCGCGCCTTTGAGGTCGCCTGCGATGCCTCGGGTATCGGTATAGGTGGCGTGTTGAGCCAAGAGAGACACCCAGTTTCTTACTTTAGTGAGAAATTGAATGAAGCTAAGCAAAAGTACTCGAACTACGATCGAGAATTTTACGCTATTGTCCAGTCTCTGCGCTACTGGCGACACTATCTCCTCCCCCGGGAGTTCGTGTTGTACTCCGATCACCAGGCCCTCCGTTACCTCGATTCACAACGCAAGTTGGGCCACCGACATGCGAAGTGGGTCGAGTATCTGCAGGATTTCCATTATGTTCTCAAGCACCGCGCGGGTGTCGAGAACAAGCCGGCTGACGCGCTGAGTCGCCGCGTATCCCTATTGCAGACGCTGACGGCGAGTGTGCAGGGCCTTGAGCGACTGATGCTCGATTACCCCACGTGTCCTGACTTTGGCGAGATTTACACCGCCTTGTCCCGAGACCCACCCGACCCCGTTGAGGGATACCAGATTTACGAGGGATATCTGTACCGGGGTTCTCGCCTGTGCGTTCCTCAGACGTCTTACCGAGACTATCTGATTTGGGAACTGCACGCGGGCGGAGCCGCGGGTCACTTCGGGCGGGATAAGTCTATAGCCATTGTTGAGGACCGTCTCTACTGGCCCAGCCTCAAGAAGGACGTAGCTCGAGTTGTGCGCCACTGCCGTATCTGCCAGACGGCCAAGGGAAGTAAACAGAACACCGGCCTTTATACACCCCTACCTGTTCCACACCGCCCTTGGGAGGACATCAGCATGGACTTTGTTCTCGGACTCCCCCGCACCTTACGGAGACACGATTCCATCTTTGTAGTGGTTGACCGGTTTTCGAAGATGGCACACTTCATTGCTTGCCGCAAGACGGCAGATGCGACCCACGTTGCATCTATATTCATGAGGGATGTCTTTCGGTTGCATGGTCTACCCAAGTCGATTGTGTCCGACCGTGATGTGAGATTCATGAGCTATTTTTGGAAAACCCTGTGGCACAAGACTGGTACTACCCTTAGGTTTTCCTCCGCATATCACCCACAGACGGACGGTCAGACTGAGGTAGTGAATAGGAGTCTAGGGAATCTGTTGCGGTGTCTAACTGGAGAGCATGTAGGTAGTTGGGATTTAGATTTGCCGATCGCCGAGTTTGCATATAATAGTTCGGTCAATAGGTCCACTGGGCTGAGCCCATTCCATATAGTGTCAGGATATGACCCCAGGAAACCCATTGACCTTATCCCAAGCCCGTTAGAGTCCCGGCCTAGTGAGTCCGCAGAATCATTTGCACAGCACCTGCATGAGTTGCATGAGTCGGTCCGCCGACGCATTATTATGAGCAATGAAAATTATAAGGCCCACGCGGATAAACGAAAGCGGGAACGTATTTTTAATGTTGGCGATCAGGTGATGGTACGAATCCGCTCGGAGAGGCTCCCTTCTGGGCCTGCCAAAAAGCTAAGCGCCAGGCGAATGGGCCCTTTCTCGGTTGTTAATCGGATTGGGACAAACGCCTACAGGCTGGATATCCCAACAAATATGGGGATTCACCCAGTATTTAATGTTGAGGATCTGACACCCTATCACGAGCCTCATGACTATGTGGACCCGGGCAGTGGAGGCGACCCACTCCCTCACTCCTTGCCACCCTTCCCCACCACCCCACCCATGTCGAGCAGCCACCTCAATCCACCCATTGCCCATATCCCTCCTCCTGGACAGTCGTCGTCTATGGTTCCGCCGTCGGCGTCACCGATCACTCCGGGCCCCACCATGAGAGAGTTGAGAGATGAGAGCATTACTGAGATCAGATCCCACCAGATTGTCCCCACCACAGACGGGCAACGTCTTCGCTACTTGGTCCATTGGCGCGGCCGCCCCGACGCGGACGACACTTGGATACTACCAGCTGAGCTTGCTCAACTCGCCCCCGGGCTTCGACTCCAGTACGATCGTCTCCATTCTTCGGAGATGAATGCTTTTCAGTCGGGGGGAGTTGATGGGATTCCATCCGATCGTGCATTTGGAGGCGCGGGACCCACGTTCGTCTATTCCCGCAGGAACGCTTGATCGGACCGCCGATCCGACTCCGCGGTTGCGTCCGGAACGTCGCTGCGAGTCGAAATTATATATTTATGTATTTTATTTGGGTTTATATGTTGTTATTTAGAGGCCGAACCCATCGGCCAATCATAGCCGTTGATGGTGAAGCCCTAGGGTGTTATTTCTTATAAAAAGGGAGTTGTGGGCTGGTTTAGGGGGATGGCAGATTCTGGAGAAGTTCAATCCCGGAATCCTGTGATCCTTCCACGGTGCCGACTCCGTGGAGCCCTAGGTGACGACTCCTAGGCGTTCATCCTCTCCCCCAAGGTAATCCCTAACCTTCCCCACATTTTCCCACTGTTTCCTCCCCTTTTCCCACCCCCGGAACTCACCCCAACCTTCCTCAAACCCGCCGGCTACCGCCCTTCCTCAAACCCGCCGGCTACCGCCCTTCCCAAGCAACCCGCCGGCTACCGCCCTTCCCAAGCAGCCGCCGGACTGGCTGCTGCCAATCCCTGCCCTTTTCCAGCCCCTCTTGCCATTTCCGACCCCACTTAGGGCCTTCCTAGCCCTAGCCGGCCACTCCTCTCTTCCCCTTCGTGGATCCACCTCTTCCCCACTACTCCACAGCCCCTAATCCTCCTAGATCCGGGTTCTATTGTCCCGATCTACACCCCCACTACCCGATCCGGGTTATATTGCCCCGATCTACCCTTCCCCGCCCCAATCCGACATTCCACCACCGGATCTACCTTCCCCGAGTCTGGATCTACGTGCTCCTATCCGGATCTACTCCATCGCCCTCCGATTCCGTTATTTGCCACCAAAACAGCCCCCCACCCGCCTTTGCCACCTCCGTCTCCACCCTCGGCACCCGATCCACGCATCCGGACTTATCACCTCCATTACCCTAAACCAGCCCGCTAGTTGTGAGTTTTATTTTCGTGATTTGGATTGTTGTATTTGCAATATTATTATTGGAAACTTCATATTTTGTTTGGCTCTAGTTTGTAGCGCCTTGTGTCAATTGATTACTAATTTGCAGGAGGACCGATTCGCCGCACGCTTTGCTTTGGCCCTCCGAGCGGAGGAAAGCCAACTATAATCGCCAAAATTAAATTATATTGTTTCTTTGTTTGCGCTTAATTTTGTGGTGCCAAATTATTATTGCTCATAACATTCGTCGCCGTCACTGACGGTCGTGTCGCATGTAGAGTCTAGATTGTGCACCCACGGCCTACCCTACATCATAACGATTTTTCGAATTAGAATTACTCGACCATCCCGAGTTTAATACGACCTTGGTTTTCATAAACCTATACTACTTTCGATACAGTACACTTGCCGTTATCGTTTACATGCATAGTTTTGTGCATCACTGTTCTTCCGGTTTCTCTCTCAACCGTGCGGTTTGAGTCTCTCTGCCGACCTTCTTTTCTTGTTCGCATTCTTTCTGCAACCTGTTTGTCGATTGGTTAACCGATCTGCTCTTTTGCGGCCTGCTCTTTTTCGGCTTGAGCACTTCTTGGTCGCCTG
Organism: Platanthera guangdongensis; assembly: GCA_039583875.1. Taxonomy (NCBI): domain Eukaryota; kingdom Viridiplantae; phylum Streptophyta; class Magnoliopsida; order Asparagales; family Orchidaceae; genus Platanthera; species Platanthera guangdongensis. The sequence continues at coordinate 70,551,868 of CM077148.1, forward strand.
TTCGTGGACCTTTGTTCCCCCGGTTTGTTCTGTTAAACTGCGCGGTTTGCTGTTGTTCTCTATGACCATTCCTTTTTCTTCTCTTGCTACTTCTGCTGTTGCTCAGTTGTCTACTACAGGAAGGTGACTCATTGTTTCTGGGGCTACTAATCATATGACGAGAAATTCTCGTCTTTTCTCTTCTCTTGACAGGAATAACCGGTTGCTTCCGGTTCTTATTGCGTATGGTACCCCGTCTCCGGTTTCTGGGTCTGGCACGGTGCATGTTACTCCTTCTCTAGAGCTTCGGGACACTCTTTTTTTCCCGTGTTTTCCGTGCAATCTTCTTTCTGTTACTGTTCTTTGCAAACAGTTGAACTGAGAAGCCGTTTTTACTGCTTCTACCCGTGTTTTTCGGGTCCCTCACTTCAAGGAGTCGATTGCTACCGGGACTCCAAGCGGTGACTTGTTCTATCTTGATACCGCTTCTGCTTTTTCATCCTCTTCTTACTTCAGTGGCATCTTCGCCTTGGACATCTTCCTCCCCGGATTCTTTATCAGCTTCTGCCTGATTTATCTCGAGAGAATTCTTCTCTTAATTGTTAGGCGTGCCAATTTGGCAAACATTGCCGGTCTACTTTTCCCGCTAACCAGGGCCGCGGTTCTTCTCGTCCTTTTGACCTTGTTCATTCGGATGTTTGAGGTCTTGCTCCCCTTCCTACTGTTGGTAGGGGTAACATGTATTTTGTTACTTTTATTGATGATTTCTCTCGGTGTACATGGTTGTATTTATTACATGAACGCTCTGAAATATTTTCTATTTTCACTGCGTTTTATAATGAGATTCGTACACAATTTGATACTGCTATTAAAGTTCTTCGCACTGATAATGCTAAGAAGTATTTTAGTCATCAATTTACGTCATTTTGTGTGAATCATGACATTGTCCATCAAACTACTTGTCCTTACACTTCTTAACAGAATGGTGTTGCTGAACGCAAGAATCGTCATTTTCTCGATTTGGCTCGTAGCCTTCTCACTCATATGCATGTTCCTCGGTCTTATTGAGGTCATGCTGTTCTTCTCTTTTGTTTTCTCATTAATCGAGTTTCGTCTTCGGTTCTCAATGCCAAGACTCCATTTTCTGTCCTGTATTCTGATGGGACTCCGTTTTCTTCTGGTCGAGGGTATGCACTATCTCTCTCAGGGTACACACCATCCAACTGGCAAAGGCTGTAGGGATCCTACTCAGAGCATCCGCGACCGTGTTTGCCTTGCCAGGGTGGTACTGAAGATCAAAGTCATAATCGCACATAAATTCCAATCATCATCTCTGTCGTAAGTTTAGTTCTTTTTGTGTGAAGACGTACTTGAGACTCTTGTGGTCTGTACAAGTAGTGCCTCCATATCTTCAGTGTGAAGACCACTGCCCCTAACTTCAAGTCATGTGTTGCATAGTTTTTCTCATTCACTTTTAGTTGTATAGAGGTGTAGGCAAACACCTTTCCACTTTTCATCAAGACTGCTCCTAAGCCTTGTTGACAAGCACCTGTGTACACCTGGAATCCCTCCTAGCCTGAGGGAATGGTCAGTATGGGGGCGGAGGTGAGCCTCCCTTTCAACTCCTGAAAGGCCTCTTCACATTGTGGTGTCCATATAAATGGTGCATCCTCCTTTGTTAGTGATGTCAGTGGTAGTGCTATTTTGGAGAACCCCTCTACGAACTTACGGTAATATCCCGCAAGCCTGAGAAAACTCCTCACATCTACTGCTGAACGAAGCTGTGGCCAATCCCTGACAACCTGAATCTTTGTTGGGTCCATTGTTGTACAAAGATTCATTCATATAATGACATAAGCTGTAACAAATGAAAGATGTAGGTGTTTTTATTTGATGCACAAGATTCATGATTTAGAAAGATTCAAGATCAGATTCAGGACTTATCAGATATTCAGAATTTTTGCCCGTGATCTCTAAGCGGCGACTTTTGCAAACCCTCACCCTTGAGCCAGTGAGTTCATGCTCGCTATGACCGGTCCTTTGTTCCCGTTAGGGATTCAAGAGAACCCAAATCAAAGAGTTGCATCAATTAGACAGTTCCTTTTAATGTTGCTTATGATATTAATGAATGAAATGATTCATAGTTTAGTGATTCTTAGCGTATTAAAACATGCTATTAATTTAATGATTCAGGTATTCAAGAGTAAATTCATAAACATAAGAAAATGCGAATCAAGCTAAGATCAATGTTTGCAAGCGAGAGATTTATCTACTTGCCTTAAGTAAGGCTGAATCCGGCGGTAGCAGCTAAGCGGTCGCAAGAAAAAATTGACAATCTTATTTCGAACCTGTTCAAGAACTATTATGGATGATATTTGAATTTAACGAAAAATCCCATGCTAGCACATGCAATTAATATCGCATAACCTAAACATTAGAGAGTTTGACAATTTACCTCCCTCAATAGTGAGTGGAGGGGAGGCTATCACGAGGAATAAGAGTTTTGGCGGTGCCTAGGTTAGGGAAACCCTAATTCGGAAGGAGTTTTTAGTGATCCTGCCAATCGATTCGATGAACAGTATCATAAATCACAAATACATAATGTTTAGGCGATTATAAGATGACATAAATCTTGAATCAACATATATACGCAATTTATAGCACAAAGGTTATTAAAGATTCAAAGAAAAAATTGAATAAGGGTGTTTGGAGGGAGAATCTTATCAAAGGAGCCAAATCTGAGCCCAAGGAGGTGAGGGAAGGAAACACTAGTAGTGAAATCGGAGCACAAGGACGAGAGGTGGCCGTCCCTCCTTCAACTTGCCGACCAAAATCGAGAGGAAGAAGTGCTGGAGGAGATCGGCCCTTAAAGGAGATTGTCGGCCCTTGGAGAAAAAGGAATCGTCGGCCATGAGGAGAAAGAGGGCTGCCGACCCTTGTAGGAGAGGGTGGAAACGCTGGTCAGTGTATGAAGTGGAGGAGGCGTCGACCACGACAGGAGGAGTCGCCTACCAGAGAAGGCAGAGCGAGCAGGAGGTTTAAGCTGCGGCTTGCGGAAGATGGGAGTCGTGCGTCGAGCAGGTTGTGGAAGACGGGAGGCAGGTTGTGTGCGGGAGCCTGGGACCGAAAGATTTAATCGGGGGAGGGGGCTGCACGACTAAAAGGGAAAACCTAATTATATTTTATTATAAAATTACCCTTTATTAAATTTAATTAATTTAGATCTCTTTATATATATATATATATATATATATATATATATATATATATATATATATATATATATATATATATATATATATATATATATATATACGAGTGACAGGTACGGGCCTCCGACCCGATGGCTACGCGCCACAGTACCCGGCCGGTGGCCCTCGTGCGCCACGTGCCGTCTCCAGTACTCTGTCAGCAGCGGGCCAAGCGCGACAGTACCCAACCGCCCTCGGCGGGCTTCGCCCGATTATATTAAAGGAAAAGAAAGTTAATTTTAACTAAATTAAAGAAACAATAATTTTAACTGAATTAAAAAAATATTAAATTTAACTTAATTTAATAACCAGTAATATTTAGTTAATTCAAGATAGAAGTTAATTTTAACTTAATTTTAACATAAAATACATATAAAACTGGTCCTATAAATTAACGTGAAAGTGTTCTTGGCAAAGTGGAGAATGCTTATAATGTATTTGTGACGGTCGGCGGTTCGATGCTCAGCCGACGCGTCTATTTATTTTTTTATTTTATTTTAATAAACTTGCACAACTTTAGTCCCACATCGTGGGCTAAGGCGAAATCTTTGGGTATATATTAAAGAAATGGTATTTAATATTTGAAACTTGATAGAGATTAGGCGGGCCTTATTGCGGGCGGAGCTTCACTGGGCTGGGCTGTATGCAAACGTGGTTGGAGTATATTAAGGGAGTATTTTATTTCTTAATTTTAACATATGTTTAGGACGCCCCTAGTAGGTTTAGGAGACCTACAAAAAAGTGAAGAGAGAGGGAGCGGTTTGATCCGACGGTGGTTCAAAAATAGTGATAGATCTAACGGTCATGATTGTTTCAATGAGTTTAAAATTCATCTCAAAATTATTTCCTTTATAGTAGTAGATATATATATATATATATCTTTATTATATAATACAATAGACATATCTCAAAGCACACCATGAAACATATCTGGACCGTCCGATCAAGCTCCATCAAGCACGGGCCGTTGGATTCAACACAAGAGGTCTGCGAATATCCAAATCACCTAAGATTGCACTGTTCACAAAGGAAAAAAACCCGATGCCCATTTCCACCTCCCGCCCCCTCACGGGCTCACCCCCGCCGCCGGCGGCGGCCTGCCCGACGCCCACCGGGGGGTTCGCCGGAGGCCGGCGAACCCGCCAGTGGGCGCCGGGCAGGCCGGCTGCGGCTCCGCCGGCGGCGGCCGAGAAGAGCGGCCCGCGTGAGCAGGCCGAAGCGGGGGGGGGGGATTTTGTTTTTTTTTCATTTTTTAAATCAGTAATTATATTAAATATATAATTTATTATAATTAATTATTAAATTATAGTAAAGATATAATTTAATTTAAAAATAATAATTAATTTGTTTAATATTATTTTTTGGATATAATTTTTATTTTTGTTTATAATTTTTGGATAAAAAAATTCAAATATTTGTAAATTATAAAATTTTAAAGAATTGCTTTAAATACTTTTAAATTTTGTCGGGGGCGGGCGAAGCCCGCCGGGGGGGGGGGGGGGGGCTTCAACCGTTGGGGGGCGGGCGAAGCCCGCTTGAATGCCAAGCGGGCGAAGCTCGCAGCGACGCATCGAGAACGGGCGAAACCCGTTCGAAGATATATATATATATATATATATATATATATATATATATATATATATATATATATATGTTAAGATTTCAGCAAATCGACCAAATCTGGCCAACAAAGATGGAGGAGAACCTTACAATGAGCTCCATTTTTCACGAGGATGGAGAAGAACCTCCTATGGATCAAGAAAATAGGGAAAAAGCGTCGTTCTTTGCCTGGATAGAGGAAAAAGAACCCTTGAATGTTTTGGGAAGCAATTCACGATGATGGACGACAGAGAAGTTTGGAGGGTCGGCTAGTAGGTCTCAGGAAGACGAACGAGACCGCGGTCCACTATTTTGATACGTGCTCCTCAATCTTCAGCGTCTCCTCGATCATCGACGTATGTGAGCGAGAGAGGATTCGCCGGGAGGAGGGTGCAAAATGTCGGATCGCGAACGAGGTCGGCTGTGTGGGAATCGTGAAAGAGGAGTTGTGCTATGCGGGAATCGCGAAATCGGAGGTACTGAGGTCGTAAATGGGGGTCACCGATCCGTGCTATAGGGAATTCTTATGGGAATTCAATAGAATTCCGATTCCCACGAAATTTCTGAGCCGCTGAACGACAAAATTAGAATTGACAATTGAATTCCAATTCCAAACCTCTAATTTCAGCCAAACGAACGGAGCCTTAGGGTGAAATGTGTGGCGACTCCTATAAGAATATTAATGAGTTTTGAGCAAAGAGGAAAGGAATATCCATTAATTGAGCTACCCGTAAGTGAAGTTGCGAGGAAGATGAGTGAAAAATAAGAGTATTAGGCAATTGTTCATTAGCTGTCTATTTACTGTTGCATTCTACTATTTATAGGCACTTCAATAACTATCTAATTGATAATATTGTCCCTATTACATAATTTTCTCAAGCAATGTAGCAGGTATTATTGTGGATACTATTTGAAAAGATGAAATTGTTGGGTAAGTAGAAAATGTGATAGAATTTTAGTTTTTAAATTGATCATATGTGTTAGGAGATAATGAAGAAGCCCATTATAATGAGCCCATGTACAAGCCCATGTATAGTCTATTTAGTTCCACATTGTAGATGTAAAAGACTCTCCCTCTCTTCCTCTCTATACAAGTGTATGTAATAATGTATTTGACAATTAATAAAATTACCGTGCGGTTTTCTCTCACTTACATCGTTCTCTACATGGTATCAGAGGCTATCGATCCGGTTTTTTTCTGGTCCTAGCGGCTAGCCTTTCTTTAACCGCCGATCACCTCTGCCTATCCGCGGTTTGCCGCGGACTCCCTCTAACCGCAGTCAGTCCGCTCCTCTACTGCGGCTTCTCATTTCTTACCCGCAAGTTTTCCCCCTTCTTCCGTGGATCCACCCCCTCGTGGCCTTTATATACTTCTTCGTGGGACCCACCGTTTTTTTGCCGCCGCGACCGCCGCGACCTGCTTCTATTCGCCGCGGACTTCTCTGATTATCGCGGACTGTTCTCCCTGTTCGCCGCGGACTGCAGTCTTTGTTCGATTGCGGACTTGGTTCTTGCTCTCCGCGACCTGCTTCTCTTCGCCGCAGACCCTCTTCTCTGCTCGCCGCGGACCATCTTCTCTATTCGCTATGGACTGCCTTCTCTGTTCGTTGCGGACTAGGTTCCTGCTCGCTCGACTTGCTTCTGTTCGTTGCAGACTAGATGCCTTCTTTGCTCGTTGCGGCTTGCTTCTTCTGTTCGCCGCGGACTGCCGTCTCTGATTGTTGTGGCCTGGGCTCCTGCTCGCCGGGGCCCGCTTGATTCTTCTCTATTCGACGCGGACGACCTTCTCTGCTCATCGCGGCTTGTCTTCACTGCGGACTCCTCTCCTTGCCGCTGCGACCTGTGCCTTCCCTAGCCGCAGATAGCTTCTCCCTGTTCGCTGATTGTGTCCGCGCGACTTGTGTTGGCTGCAAGGGTTTGCCACTGCGACCTTCCTTCCCTAGCCGCGACGACCTCGTCTCTATCCCTCTCTTGCGCGGACTCCTGCCCTAGCCGCTATGGACACTGCAGCTCCCTCCCTTCCCGCACGTGCTGCGCCACCGTCTGAGGTTCGTGGAGAGCTTCGTATAACCACCATCTCTTTCAGCGGGAAGGCTAATTTTGTTGAATGGGTACATTCGGTCCGCCGTGTTCTACAAACCAAGGTTCTTCTCCACCATCTCACTCGGGCGAAATCTGCTGAGCCCACTGATGACTGGCTCCCTGATGACGGGCGGGTCCAATCATGGATGCTTAACTCCATGGACATCGAGTCCTACCGAATGACCATGTATTATGAAACAAGCAAGGAAATGTGGGATAAACTGCATTCTCTCTACTCTGACAAAGACAGCTTACAACACTTGTTTGATATTATCTTCGCCCTCCAATCACTAGACCCTGGCCCCACGGGCGATTTAACTTCCTTTGTCGCAAAGGCTAAATCTCTGGTAGAAGTCTGGATACAACATCAGCCCCCCTCCACCGATCTGGCTATTCAGCTGGCACAGAAAAAAGCTGTTTGGATCCCGATGATGATGGCCCGAGTTTTTAGTCATCTTCACAGTATCAGGGCTCAGATTCTTTCCTCTTCCGTTACGCCTTCCTTATCTGATGTTTGCTCCATGGTGCTCAAGGTCACACCACCATTCGAGGCTCCCGCCAATTTTTCTCCAGCTCTACTCCAACAGCCACTTTTACCTACTCCGGCTCCTTTAGCTCGTAACTCCTCTACTCGGGGTGGTCGCTTCACGTCTCGAGGACGAGGTCGTGTCGGACGCTCTACTCTCAAGTGTACCCACTGTGGTCGGGATGGTCATCTTGAAACCACCTGTTATCGCAAGCATGGACTGCCTCCTCATCTTACTGCTACTACTACTACTGTTGCACCACCCCCCGCAACCCCTACAAACCAAGATATCAATGACCTTCGTCTACAACTTCAGCAGCTCCAAGGCATTGTTAATCGCTCCTCTGGTTCGGTTGCTTTTTTCTCCACCGAAGGTATATCCTGCCTCTCTCATAGCTCTCACTGGATTGTCGACTCCGGTGCTACTCACCACATTACCTCCCAGAAGCCACCTCAGTACATGCACTATGAATATCCCAAGTTCATGACTATGGCAAATGACGACACAACTCCGGTGTCTGGATCTGCTGGCCTGCGCCTCACTTCTACTCTCTCATTATCCTCGGTTCTTCATGTTCCGAGATCCCCCTTCAATCTAATCTCTGTGAGTAGGCTTACGCAAGACCTTTATTGCTGTCTAATCTTCTCTCCTTCTTCTTTTGTTGCGCAGGATCGTCGAATGCGGAATATCATTGGTAAAGGACGACTGTCAAATAAGCTTTACCTCTTGGATGTCTCCCCTACCATCCTCTCTGCAGTCCCCTCCGTCAACTGACATCGTCGTCTTGACCATGCCCACCTCCCGATTCTCAAGAAGGCTCTTCCTGATGTCTCCCTACATGAGTTTTCTTGTGAATCATATATCTTTGACAAACAACATCGTGTTTCTTTTTCGCCTACTTGTACTCGGAGTTCTTCTCCGTTTTCTATAATACATTCTGATATATAAGACCCCTATAAAGTCCTTAGTGTTCTTGGTTATCAGTACTTTGTTACCTTTATTGATGATTTTTCACGTCTTACATGGTTGTATCTCTTTCGTGGTCGTACTGAACTAACATCTGTTTTCCGTACCTTTATTACTGAGACGCGTACGCAATTCTCTGTTACTTTAAAGATAATTCGCACCGATAATGCTCGTGAATATACTAGTCGCACATTCTCCAATCTATGCACCGAATTTGGGATTATTCATCAGACATCCTGTACTTATACCCCCCAGCCAATGTTTTAAATATCGGATGTCGGACACATATCAGATTGTGTTTTTAAATGTCGGATGTCGGAAGTCGGAGACATATCGGGGATATTTTAAAATATCGGATTTTCATATAGTATAAATAAAATTTTTATTTAATGTATACTAATTATAATTATATGTTATAAAAATAGAAAAGTAATATAACAAATAAATAAAAAATGAATCATTTATTTTATGAAATAAATTTAAATGATATCTAAGAAAAAATATTATTAACAAATACAAAATGATACATTGTAAAATATATTTAATACTATGCACTAATTTTATTTTGATAACAATAAGTTAATTGCAAATTAAAAAAATTTAAAAGTTAAAAATACTTGATATATTATAAGTTTTTTCAAACTTATAAATTTATATTAAAAATATGAAACAATCACCTAATAATTATGAAACAATTATACAAAATTGATTGTAATAATAAAACGTTAAAAAATTGAGATAATATAATCGATTTAAACATACATAATATAATATCATATTCATATGTGATTTAAATATATGATGTTTGTCTGCAAATATAACATAAAATAAAATAGCAGGTGATATATTTAAAAGTCGTGTCGGCTGATATATCGGTAAATATCGGACATGTCGGTCTATATTTTACAAAAAGACATAATCTATTATTTTGAGACAAACGTATCATTTTCCTCTAAAAAATGACATGTCGGGAGACATGTCGGAGAACATTTAAAACAATGCCCCCAGCAGAACGGTGTGGCAGAGCGGAAAAATCGACATCTTCTTGATGTCACAAGGTCCCTCATGCTTCAAGTGCAGGTACCCACAAAACATTGGAACTTCCCTGTTTCTACTGCTTGTCATCTCATCAATCGCATGCCCTCCTCTGTTCTTGACTTCGCTTCTCCGTTTGGCATCCTCTTTCCTACTAAGTCTCTATTCTCTCTCACGTCACGTATCTTTGGATGTACCTGCTATGTCCACTCTCTTGGCCCGCCGACCGACAAACTTGCCTCCCCGGGCCACGAAATGTATGTTTGTTGGCTACTCCCGCACTCAAAAAGGATACAGACCTCAGACAGCAAACTAAGTGCTACAGCGCGGACAACTAGCTATGGCCGGCTAGCCGAGGCAAAGTGGATATTACAAAAAAAATTTAATCAGCTAACTATAGCTAAGTAACATTTTTTTAAAAAATTAAAATAGCTAACTATAGTTAAGTAAAAATTAAGATTTTTTATAAAATAGCTACCTTAATTTGATTTTTTTTAATTCCATTTTAAATTTAACCAGATCTGCCAATAACATGAGTTAAAAAAAATTTAACCGTTTGATTTTGTCATCATATATCCTCAGCCGGTTGACTTTCAAAGCCTATTTCTCCTAAATATATATATATATAAACAAACTTCTCTCATATTTAAAATGGCTGTCAATAACCATTTTGACCTAAACCCATCCGCTATAAAAGAAAACCCCTTCCTAATTCCAGGTGGCTGAAAATTCATCGAAATCGTTCCTATTCGGTTCCTGTCCAGCAATCCCGATCTCTCGTGCGCCCTTGCTCACCGGAGATTCGACCGGCGTTCTTCTTCGACGGAAGCGCCGACGAGATCTCCCTCCCTGTCCTGTTCCGGCGCCGCCACTGGGGAGCTTTCCAAGGGTCGACGTGCATTTCTCCACCCATTTTCGGACAGTTCATCCACTCGTCCACCGCCTGACGACGCTCCAGCCACCACCATCTTCCCCGTCCAGAGTCTGGAGTTGCCGGATTGCTCGCTGTGAAGCTTGTGTTGTAGCTCCCAAACCCTAGGCCGACCTTCTTCTTTCTGTCGGATCGCCTGGGAGAAATTACTTCTCTTCTTTGATTCATTTTATCTTCTTAGAATTTATGGCCACTGCATGAAATTTTTAAATAGTATTAGTGGAGAAACAGGAAACGAACATCAGGATAAATTAAACCAATGTGTCAGATTTTATACCTCAATTTGGTTTTGAATCAGTTTCTCGACTTTTAGAGAGCCCTGCAAGTTTGGATTGGAACCAGGAACTTGAAAAGACAAGATTTTCTTGAGAAAAAAAAGGTCGATCCTGCGTTCCTCCATTTGAATGCCTTGTTTTGGGAAATTGAGGTAGAGGATAACTTTGTGGGCTGAAATGAAAACATATAATAATGAGATTAGAACATAATTTCACCACTAATGTCTAGACAGGTGACATTAATACAGTTGAACTTCATGCTTTGTTTGAAGTCCTCAATGTGGGAGGGGGTTATCTTATAGAGGATGAGATGATGCGTCTTTCTCCTTATTCATTACATGCGCATGCTTTCCATTTCCGATATAATATGCAATTAAACACTACTCCACTGTTGATTTCATTTCTGAAAGTTCACCGAAATTAATTTTAAGAACTTGATTGATATTATGAGAAATGCATTACATGTTGTCATTTGTTGATTTTAATCCGTTCTAATAATATATATGGAATTAATGTATTCCATTTTTATGTTAACAAATATAACTTCTGTTGCTTTACAAATTTTTATCTTAGTGGACTGATTTAAAAAACTTTAGTAGCTAATTGTAGCTAAGTGGAATTGCAAAATAAAAAAAATTAGCAAACTATAGCTAAGTGGATTTGCAAAAATATTTTAAAGAAGCTAAATAAAGCTAAGTGAATTTGCAAAAAAAAATTAGAGTAGCTAACTATAGCTAAGTGATAAAATAATGTGGAAAAAATAAAGCTAACTATAGCTAGCTGGCCAGCTATAGAAGGCCTGAAAGGATATGTTGCTACTCTCCTGAAAATGAGAAGGTGTCCATCTCTGCTGATGTCACCTTTCTTGAAGAAAAACCCTTCTACTCCACCTCATCCATACTGTCTCCACCTTCCACAAATGTGCGTTCGGCTGTTCCCGTCACCACGTTACCCCACACCGCACCTCCTCCTACTCCACTCCCAGTGCCAATAGTGCCTCAACCCTCTCCCCCACTTCTCCGTGTCTACACCTGTTGCTCATCCCGGATAAAGGCCCTCCAGCAGCTCCCTTCTACTGATGCTATCCCGCAGATTGACGATCAGACAACATCATCTACGGCTCATCTACTGACAAATTATGTCTCATTGCATCGTCTTTCTCCGCCTCTTCTCTAATTTGCCCTCTCTCTCCACCATCTCCATTCCTAACTTCTTGCAGAAGCTCTCCAACACCCGGGGTGACGTGCGGCCATGGACGAAAAAATGACAGCTCTCTGGACTAATCAGACTTGGGACCTTGTCTCTCTACCTCCTGGCCAGTCTTGTGTTAGCTGCAAATGAGTCTTTGCTATCAAGCATGCTCCAGATGACACTATTGAACGTCTCAAAGCCAGCCTTGTGGCCAGAGGCTTCACCCAACAACATGACACTGATTACGACGAAACATTCTCTCCGGTCGCCAAGATGAATACTGTTCGAGTCTTGATTTCTCTTGCTGTACATCGACATTGGCCTCTACATCAGCTCGACATCAAAAATGCCTTTCTCAATGGAGATCTCCAAGAGACTATGTATATGCACCAACCACCCGGGTTTGAGATCACGGGGGAGTCTCGTGCATGCCATCTCCGGAAGTTTATATATGGTCTTAAACAGTCTCCTCGTGCTTGGTTTGACAAATTCATCAAAGTAGTTCGCAAGGTGGGATTCACACGTAGCTCTGCTGATTTCTTTCTCTTTACACGTCATCAAGCAACAGACACTGTGATTCTTTTGATATATGTTGATGATATCCTAATAACGGGCGATGACATTACTGGGATCCGTAACATCAAGAAACATTTAAACTCCGCATTTCAGATAAAAAACCTGGACAATCTTTAATACTTCCTTGGGCTCGAGGTTGCAAGGAGACCCGATGGTCTTGTTCTGTCATAACGAAAGTACTGTATTGATCTTCTGCAAGATGCATGTTACTCAGGATGCAAACCTGCGGACACTCCGATGGATGTGAATCATAAATTGTCTTCACATGACTCTGGAACTGAACCCGTTCTTACAAATCTAGAGTACTACCGTCGATTGGTAGGGAAACTAATCTATATCACGGTTACACGACCCGATATTTCATTTGCTGTTGGGGGTGTGAGACGATTTATGCATGCTCCTCGGACGTGCCATCTTCACGCGGTCGAACGGATTCTCAGATACTTGAAGACTGCTTCAGGACAAGGACTTGTTTATAAACCGTCCTCCTCTCTGTCTCTTGTTGCATATTCTGATGCTGAGTGCACAGGTTCCCTTGATGATAGACGTTCCACGACTGGTTTTTGCACCTATCTTGGTGGACACCTTATTACATGACGTAGCAAAAAACAGTCGGTTGTGGCTCGCTCATCTGCTGAGGTTGAGTACTGTGCAATGACAGCGGTTGTATCTGAGCTCACCTGGCTGGACAGTCGATTCAGTGATTTGGGCCTCATACTCTCTTCTCCGACAACCATCTTCTGTGACAGCCAAGCCGCCATACATATTGCCAAGAGTCCTGTATTTCATGTGCGGACAAAACATATTGAAGTCGACTGTCACTTCATTCGGGAAAAAATTCAATCAAAGAAGTTGGAGTTAGAGCATGTCTCTGCATCATGACAAGTTGCTGATATATTTACCAAAGCTCTCTCTCGGACATTATATCATCAGTTCTTATCCAATCTTGGTGCCTACGACTTGTACGCTCCAGCTTGCGGGGGAGTGTTAAGAGATAATGAAGAAGCCCATTGAAAGGAGCCCATGTACAAGACCATATATAGTATATTTAGTCCCACATTGTAGATGTAAAAGACTCTCTCTCTCTTTCTCTTTATATAAGTGTATGTACTAATGTATTTGACAATTAATAAAATTACTATGCGGTTTTCTCTCACTTACATCATTCTCTACTATATGTTAGGAAACTCTTAAAGCGACCAGTAGTTATGTGCCACAAGTAGGATTACGTTAAATTATTAACGTGCAATTTTTGGAAGACTTGATGATTTAGGCTGCATTTGGTTCCGCGTTTAGTGGTCCAACACGTTTCCAAATGCATGCGGAAAAACGCGTTACCTATATTTCCTGTTTGTTTTTCCGCCTGCATTTGGAATCGTCGGCGTTTAGGAGAAGTGTAAAAAAACAGCGGGTCGAAACCACGAGGGAGAGCTCCGTTTACTGCGTTTAGGAGAAGAGTGGCCACCTGGTGTCGGATCCCCGCCGCGTGCAGCCGCCGCGTTCAAATGCGCAGTGACGCCGCCCTGTCTTCGCCGTCCCCGACCGCCGCCTGCCTTCCCGGAGCCCACCGGCAGGGTTGCCGGTCCCCGATCTCCGGTTTATCCCGTTTGGATGAAACCCGCTGCCCGTCCTCCGCATCCAGTGCTCCACCTGCCGCCTCTCATGGAGCTTGAAGGAAGGGCCGTGAACGCCGGCCGAAGCAACGCCGGGATACCCCCGGCGGGTTCGCCGGGGTCCGGCGACCCCGCCGGTGGGCTCCGGGCAGGCCTCCGGCGGTGGAGCCAAGCGGAATCATGGCGGAAAAACGGTGAGTCGGCGGAGGAAGGCGGAGGAACAAGAGAATTTACAAAAACAATTTATAAATTACAAAAATATACATATCTATAGTTCATGAACAGTAATTTTAATAATATATATATATTTATATATAATATAAAAACAAAATATATATTTATATATAATAGAAAAACATTTTAAAAATTACAAAAAAAATATGTATATTGTTTAAACAGTAATTTTAATATATATATATATATATAATTAAAAAAATATATAATATTAATAAAAATAAATATTATTTTCAACTATTTATAATAAGTAAATACGTTAATGGTTTTTCTTAGAATTTGATGTGTGCCACTCCTCATTAATGAGTTTTTCAATTTTATATAAATTTTTTTTTAAAAAAATATCCAAAACGCCACCGCAGTTTTGCCAAACGATTCTCTGTTTGGAACAGCTCTGTAAACACAGACTATCCAAACAGATCTCCATTTCCAAGATCCAATTTCCAACAACTCCCTTTACAAACTTGCCTTTACAACAGCTCCTTTTACAACCGCAACCGCTCTACCAAATGAAGCCTTAGTAATGAAAATTTCACAAAGGGAGAATTTTCATAAGATGAGACTTAAATGGACATATATGAAGAAAGAAATAAAGATGAAAGAACCATTTTAGAGTTTGCCATAACACATGAACTAATTGTGTCAAATACGTTTTTCATGAAAAGTAAAGAACATTTAATTACATTTAAAAGTGGACTAAATAAATCACAGATTGATTATTTTATGGCTCGTAAAATAAATAAAATGATTTGTCAGGATTTCAAAGTTATAGCAGAAAATTTTTTGATAACACAACATTGGTTAGTGGTGTCAGACGTGCAAATTAAATTTAATAAAATTAAGACCGACAAAAATGTTGCGGTGAGATTTGAAGATGAAAAACAGGTTGCTTTCAAGACAGTAATTATGGAACAACTAGTTGACTCTTATGTTGATCTCTCATGAGAAGTTGTCTCTTCATATTTAATGATAAGTAAAAAAATATACTTGGAGAATCAAAAGATCGTGCACACCCAAATAAATAATCTTGGTGATGAAGAGTAGGTGTAAGACAAAGTGAAGACAAAGATGGTCAGTTATAAAACACTATATACATGTAAAAATGAGAGAAATTTGGCAAGATATATAGTCACAAAGAAAGAAGCTAAACATGCAATAAGTAATGAAAGAATTTAAGTTTATGATGAATTTTATAAGCGACTAGACACCAAAGATAAAGAACGTGACATATAAAATTGCTTATGTTAGAGAGATAAAGATGAGTTAAGCCAAGTTAAATGCAGAAATGTTGAAAAAGATACAGTTTTGACAGATGATATAACTATTAAAGAGCGATAAACAAGATACTTCTATTAACTCTATAATAAAATAAAAGACAATGAACTGAACTTGAAAAAGTTAAGTAAGAGGAAGAGTATAGAGACATAATATTTTATCGTAAAATTCAAGTATTGGATGTAACTGATGCTCTAAAGAAGATGATAAAAAATCGGTTGAGCCAGAGATATAACCATCGTAGTATGAAAATGTCTATTGAAAGAAGTAATTTTGTGGCTTATATGTTTCTTCTATAAAATACTGATGTCCAAGATGATGCCGAACCAATGAAGAGAAAGTATCTTGTTACCTTTGCATAAGTATAAATGAAACATACAAAATTATGTTAATCACAGAGAAATTAAATTAATGAGTTATACTATGAAACTATGAGAATGAGTAATAGATTGAAGTTGGATTCATTTCAGAGCAGTCAACCATTATAGTTATACATGTCTTGAGGAGACTCATTGACAACTATCGAGAAAGAAAACAAGAATTGCATATGCTGTTTATCAATCTTAAGAATGCTTATGATATGGTTCTTAGAGAGATCTTATGGAGAGTTTTATAAATGAAAAGTGTAAGGGGGCGTTTGGCGCGACTTATTCGCAGCGGTGCGGTGGAAACGCACCGCCCTTTTGCAAATAAGCACCGTTTGGCGCGGCTTATGATGGAAACGACGTTTAATAAAAACCGTTGTTTTCTCCTATAACTCATCCGCGATATATTTCTTCGGTCAGCCGCCGTTTCTTCCCGATAAACCTAGCTCCCTTCCTCTCTCCCGATCCAAACGAAGAATCACTCTTGTCGCTGGAGCTTCCGTCGTCGTTCGAAGCTTGTCGCTGAATCGGCATGGATGAGCGTGCGTGAAGCTTGTCGCTGGAGCATCCTCTTCTCCCGATCCAATCGTCGCTGGAGCTTCCGTCGTCGTTCGAAGCTGAAATCGGGATCGAGCAGCGTGCGTAAAGCTTGTCGCTGGAGCTTCCTCTTCTCCTGATCCAATCGACGAAGACCCGTCGTCGTTCGAGCAGCGTGCGTGAAGCAACGTTTGGCGCTGGAGCTTCCCCTAGCCGGCGGCGAAACTTCTGGTATGTTTCTCTTCCCCTAATCTCACATAGGAAACTGAGGTTTCGTTCCCCTAATCTCATCCCTTGTTTTTCCACACCGCAGCCAGAGCCATCGACGACCAACGACCGTCCAATCGCTCCAGATCTCCCTTGCTCCGGCGGTTCCTTCGCTGAGGTATACTCCTCCCTTCATCTCCATTGCAATCTTTGTGTTTTTGTTTAGGGTGTGTGTGTTGAATGCGTGTGATGAATGTGTGTGTGTGTGTTGAATGTGTGTGATGAATGTGTGTCTTGAGTGTGTGTGATGAATGTGTGTTTTATATGTGTGTATGTGTTGTTGTGTGTGTATATATGTGTGTGTGTTTGTGTATGAGTGTGTGTGTGTATATATGTATGTGTATGTGTGTGTGTGTATGTATATATATATGTATATGTATGTTTGTGTGTGTGTGTGTGTGTGTGTGTGTGTGTTGAATGTGTGTGTTGAATGCGTGTGATGAATGTGTGTGTGTGTTGAATGTGTGTGATGAATGTGTGTGTTGAGTGTGTGTGAGTGTTGTTGTGTGTGTATATATATGTGTGTGTGTGTGTATATATATATGTATGTGTATGTGTGTGTGTATGTGTGTGTGTGTGTGTGTGTGTGTATATATGTATATGTATGTTTGTGTGTGTGTGTGAGTAATATGTGTATATGTGTATGTGATATGCTTGTGTTCATCTTGTTTATATTTTGCTTTAAATCCCGACCATATTTTGTTTAGATTTACATTTATAATGTTTTTGAATGTTGTTTGTATATGCGTGTGTTTGCCTTATAAAGATGGGCAAAACAAAAGATGGTGATGTTGCCGCAATGTGGGATAATGCCGATGTTCTGCTCTTTTGCGATATTTGCATAAAAGAGATAGAACTCGGGAATCGACCAACGACGCATTTTAACAAGGAGGGGTGGAGTAATATTATGAAGAAATTTGAAGAGTCAACTGAAAAGAAATACGATAAGGTCCAATTCAAAAATAAATGAGATCATCTGAAGAAGGAATGGAAACTCTGGATGGAGTTGAAACGTGGTGAGACCGGGTTAGGTTGGAATACATCAAGGAAAACTATCGACGCCTCCGACGAGTGGTGGGATGAGCGATTGAAGGTATTCTTTTTTAAAGTCATTAATTTTGTAAAATAAAATTTTCCTAATTCAAGTATACTAAAAGCTATAACTTTTCAGGTTGTCCCGGCCGCCAAGAAATTTCAGTATTCAGGCATCCATCCAGAGTTAGAGGAGAAACTCACCCTGATGTTCAGTGCTGTTGTCGCGACGGGACATCATTCATGTACCACCAACACCATCAATGATACACCAGAGTCTTTTGATGAAAGAGTGATGTCAGATGGTGAACATGTAGACGTTGAGGTCAACAAGGGCCCTTCAACTCATGACGGTAAATCAGAAGTTTCCAAAAAAAAAGGAAATGGAAAAACAAACCTGTTAGCTCTGTATTACAAGATTTGGCGGAGTCTTCTAAGACCATCAGCAGATGCATCCAAGAGCCACCACCAAAACCTTCTTCTGAGTTTAGTATTCAGCGAGCATTAGACAAATTAGCCATGTACCCGAAAGTGATAGCTGATGAAGACTTCAATGATTTCGCCATCACATATTTTATGGATAAAAGTCATAGAGAGACTTTTCTGTGCCTTCCAGATTCCCAGAACGTCAAGTGGCTGCGTAACCGTTTTCTTCGTGGGGGTTAATAGGGAGTCTTTGATATTATCTTAGCTGTTTTGTTTTTTGGATTTTGTTATCTGTGGACTCATGGTTTTGTTTATCTCTATTGTTTGTTATCAGTGGACTCATGTTATCCGTGGACTCCTGTTATCTGTTATGTGGTGTTTATATCTTTTGTGGATGTGGATATCATTATGCTTGTATTCATGGTTGTGCACCCCTCATTTTTTGCATTATCTGTATTTATTTTTCGTGTCTATTAACAGGAAATGTCTACTGATGATTCCGAATATTCGACGGAAGAGCAGAAGACTACAAGAAGAAATTATGCTATTGCAAGTCATCAAAATGTGGTATCGGCAGTATGTTTGGTATCAGAATATACTGGTCTGTTAACCGGTCCAGTTCCTCGAATGACATGAAAACAAACTGGTGACAAATGGGTTGGTGAGCTTCTTCGTGCGCCTCGAGTTCGATTTCATGAATCTTTTATGATGAGTCAAGAAAGTTTTATGGATTTATTACTGTCTCTGGAGGAGAAATGTGGTTTCCAAGGATCTCGCAGAACTGCATCAAGGGAAATCTTATCATTGACGGTATACATATTGTCACATAATGAATCAATGAGAAAAACGTGCGAGGGATTTCAGCATTCAACAGAGACAATTAACATATTTTTTTCTCATGGTCTTCGCGCATTGATGAAATTATCGAAGAAAGTGATACAACCATCAGATAGAAATTTTACAGGAACACCACCAGAGATTCTATATGACAGACGGTACATGCGTTTTTTTAGGAATTGTATTGGAGCGATAAATGAGACACATGTTCACGCGTGTGTGCCAGTTGGAAGTCAAGTACCGTACATTGGTAGGCGTGGAAGTCCAACTCAAAATGTCATGACAGCTTGTGATTTTAATGTACTTTACTTTTGTTATGGCTGGTTGGGAAGGATCAGCACACGATAGTCGTATATTCAATGTTGTCCTAAGTGATCCGCGTTATAATTTCCCTCATGCACCTCCGGGTAACTATTAAATTTGTTTTATTTGTTTATTCATAATAATATTTGGACAACTAAATAATTATTATTAATGTGCAGGAAAATAATCGTGGGATGACCTCTCAAATAAATTCGCGTGTAGATATAGATTTCGTTGAGTCTGAGCAAAGTGATCCATATCGTGGGATGACCTCTCAAAGGCGGCAAGAAGATTGCTCTGACACTGCGGCCGGTGTAGAGGAGATGATTGCACTGCGTGATATTATAGCAGATCAGGTGTTTGAAGCTAGAGCATAGACTTAAAAAATGTCTGGATGAAAAAAAAGATTTTCTGCGTTGGGTGTTACGTTATGTAGAAGATGTTAATTATTGAAAAATATATGTTATGATTGAAAAAAAATGTATGAATGAAATTTTATTTTGTGTTAAATTTGAAAAAAAAATAATTCAAAACTCTGTTTTGTATCCAAACAACTTTTTGAAAACTCTGTTTCGTAAAATCCGTTTCACCAAAACAGTGTTTTAACAAAACTCCGTTTTCCAGAATCAACAATTTTTCTATCAGCAGCAGTTCATCAACAGCTTTCCATCAGCAACAGCCCAACCAAACAGAGCCTAAATGTATCATACATTAACATAATCAAAGATACGTATACAAATTCAGTGATGAGGTTGAGAACATCTGGGGGATTAACACAAGAATTTTTATATCACTGCTGACTTACGTCACGATTCAACTTTAAGCCCTTATCTCTTTACCCTTATCTCTTTACACTTATTTGAGATGAGCTCTCCGGACATATCCAACAAATAATACCTTGAGGTTTATTGTTTGTGGATAATATCATTTTAGTCGATGAGACGCGCGAGGGTGTAAACATGAAACTTGAATCTTGGCGTGACATTTTAGAAAAGAATGGTTTTAGGTTGAGCAAAGCATAAACAGAGTATTTGAGCTTAAATTTAGCAGTGCAAGAAAGACAAATGACTTCATTATTAAGTTAGGTAATCGAGGTATTTTCCGCAATAAGTGCTTAAATATCTTGGATCGATAATTCAAAAATATGGAGGTGTTGATAAAATGTGATGCAGAGAATCCAACCAGGTTGGTTAAAGTGGAGAGGCGCTTCAGGGATCTTATGCGATCGTAATGTACCATTAAAATTTAAAGGCAAGTTTTACCGCACTGTAATTAGAGCAACAATGCTCTATGATTCTGAGTGTTGGATATTGAATTGTGCACATGAACAAAAAATGAGAGTTGCGGAGATGAGAATGCTTTGGTGGATGTGTGAACACACGAGACTAGATAAATTTAGGTTTGAATGTATCAGGGATAAGACAGGAGTGACACCAATTGCAGTGAAGATGCGTCATGGCCTAGCGCACGACCGTGCATGTTAAACATACTTTAAATGTGATTGAATTGCTCTATCCGTGCACTCAAAGTAAAATTGCCTAGGCGAATAACCACTGAAATGTGCAGAATATTGCCAAATGGATAAATAAAGGTGACAAGGAAAGCGTCATGCTCTCCCGAATAACAATTAAATGTGCATTGCACACAATAATCAACTAGAAGTGCGCTTTGTGTGTGCTTTGTACTTTAATGAAATATGAGCGCTATTTCAATATAAGTGAAGCAACTAATGATGAAATCAAGCCTATATAAACATGAAATTTGTTATATAAAAATGACTTATCACAAACCCATCCACAACTCCATCCACAGCTGCGTCTGGCCCTGTAATCCCTCAGCAGCCCGATCTCCACCTAAAAAACTATCTGGCGCTTTCAAAAAAACAACCCGCCCTTTTGGCGAGCCCTCCAAGTCCAGCCGCCCGATCCTTAACATACCACTCTCCAGAAACTCCCCAACCTCCAGATTTATCCGGAGACATGCTCTGGCCAACTCTCGGATATTGGGTTCTCCAAGTAACATCTTTCTAAATATAGAGCTTAAAACCATGTGATCTCCAAAATAATCTAATACACATACCCCTCTCCCTTATATAAATAGGGAGGGCACACATAATAAGAAAGTACAACTAATATTAATTAATTAATCAATATTGACCAATTAATTAATAACAATTAATATAAAAGCTGGAGGGTACATATAATAAGAAGTAAAACTAATATTATTTAATATAATTAATTTGCCAATATTAATTAATAATAATTAATAAATATTAGCAATTAATTATTAATAATTAATTAATACTAACTATTTAATTAATATTAATATGGGCAGCCCGGTGCACAAAGCATCCCTGTGCAGCGAGGGTACGGAGAAAGGTCCCACCAAACGGGTGAAAATTAGGCAATCCGTACCCTGCATTTTTGCAAGAGGCTCTTTTCAGGACTCGAACCCATGACTTTAAGGTCACATGACGACACCTTAACCTGTGCGCCATGAATGTATCAAAGAGGCTTCCATATGCGAGTGCCGGTGGTCCCAATGAGGGGAGTTTACTTGGGCGAATGCGTGTGCATATCATATCATTGCCCTTGAAAATCGACTTAGCCCTCAATGTCGAGCCTCCAATATTTAGAAAGAGCTTTAATAATAGCAGTGGTATGTTCAATATGTTTGAGTTGAATGAGAGGCAGCGTTGCTGCGTAATACCGATGGTGACAAATAAGTATCTAAGGGGTTAAAGTTATAAATTAGTGACCGTGGACAAGTCTGAAAAATCAAGGTGTTGTATTTTGGGGAATTGGAGGGTGCAGAATTTGGGGTGGCTTAGGGTTGTGGATATGAGATCAAGGAGGACAGAAAAGCAAGTAATAAAAAAGGCTGGTAGGTGGGGGGGGGGATCAAGGTGGAAAAAGACACAGTAGGCATTAAAATTATATGTTGGCGGGGATATGGGGGTGAAAGCCGGTGGTTTTAAAGGGAAACAATTATGACAGGATGGGTGGCATCTAGGAAAAGTGAAAAGAGGGGGGTGGGGGGTGGGTACAATCAAAAAAATTTAAATAAAAAAGTGTGACAAGAGAGGGAGGGAATAAAGTAAGTTTTGGCTGCCAGTGGATGAGGGGGTAGCAGTTGGTGTGGGAATAGAGAAACATGGTAGCTATTGGAGGACAAATTATGAAGAGGCCGTGTAAAAGGGAAAAGGGACAAGAGCGTGAGGATCAAGGAGGGCAAGTCGTAGCCGAGCAGGGAGATGAATTGAATGGGAGGGCGACATGAGCGTCAACAAGGTCATGCAAAATGACCGACAAAAGTAGAGGTGGGCGGCTGAACTGGTCAACGAGGGACGCATGAGGATCTTCGGATTCAGAGGATTAACGCCTCAAGACGGCGAGTGCGCAGGTGGGGCTTGTGAGGTTGGCGAGAGTGCAGTGAGTCGGATTAGGCGTTCTCTTGGTGGTGGAGGCCGCAGAACTGCAGGATGGCACAGAGATGGGTTCACTGATGATGGAGAGTGTAAATTTCTCTGGTTGCGGGTGGTAGAAGTTCCTACGAGCCATCGTACCTTTCCGTCGACGACAACTGCGGAACTGGGAGATGCTGAACTACAGCGAAATTGGTGGAGGCGGCGACCCGCAAATTGGGAGGAGGCGGCGGCCCGCAAATTGGGGGGAGGCGGCGGCCCGCAAATTGGGAGGAGGCGGCGGCCCGCAAATTGGGACGAGGCGGCGGCCCGCAAATTGCGAGGAGGCGGCGGCCCGCAAATTGGGAGGAGGCGGCGACCCGCAAATTGCGAGGAGGCGGCGACATCATGGAGTGACTGGCCTCGCAAAGTTCGTGGATGTCAAGGCGTCGTTGAAGCACCTGCATGGATGCATGTATGGAAGCGGTCTGTTCGGCGAGAGCGACGAACTGTTCGGCGAGCGAGGTGATTTGTTTGGTAAGGGAGGCAGATTGTGTGGCGAGGCGACAGTGTATGGCGCCAAGGTGAGCAGTCAGCATAGCACAAGGGCGGGTGGTGACTCGACACCGGTCCGTAAAAGAGCGGGGCCGACGATAGATGGATGGGCTCGATAAAACAAATGCAAGGCAGCAGGACGCAGTTAAAGAGCGCGACAGATAAAGCGGACGGAATCCCGGTGGCTTGGAATAAGCAGACAGGGGTGGCAGGTTGGACCATTGTTATGAAGCTAAAAATTGATCCATCGAAGAGTAGAATGAAATAACACAAGGCTGATTTAATTGGAAGAAAGAACATACAAAACAGGATACAGAGACAAGCTCCAACCAACTCTCGGAGGCTTTGTCCTCCAAAGAGCCTCTTTCTAAATATAGAGCCTAAAACCAAATAATCTCCAAGATAATCTAACACACATACCCCTCCCCTTATATAGATGACGCAGGGCACACATAATAAGGAAGTAAAACTTATATTAATTAATTAATATTAATAATTGGCAAATATGAATTAATAATAATTAATCAATATTAACCAATTAATCAATTAATAATAGTTATTTAATACTAACTATTTAATCATTGTTAAGATTATAATTAAGAATCTTAGAGAATAATATATTCCACCATGATTGTATCAAGGTGACTTTCATATGCGAGCGCCGGTGGCCCCAATAAGGGGCGTTTGCTTGGACGAATGCATGTGCATTCTACCCTACAAGGTTGTGCGTTACTATGATCACCAGATGCTGTGTTACTTCGTTTCACAAAAAAAGTTAGGACATCGACACACATAATGAGTCGAGTATCTGCAGGATTTTCATTGCGTTCTCAAACACCGTGTGTGTGTTGGTAAGAAACCCGCGGACACTCCGAGCCGCCAAGTCACATTGTGGATGTTGAGAGCCCGAGTGGATGAGTTTGAGAGGTTGATCACGAACTATCCAATTTGTTTAGATTTTTGTGAGGTTTATACTTCTCTTTGTATAGATATCCCCTGGAACATACCGATGGATTCCAGGTTATTGAGGGTTACATTCATACCCAGGACCTCCTATCGTGATTATCTGATCTGGGAGATACATGCTGGTAGCGTTGCCAGATGTTTCGGTAGGGACAAGTTAATAGCTATTGTGCAAGACCGTTCTTATTGGCCGAACCTGAAGAATGATGTGACTCGCATCATTCGACACTGTCGTGCCTGTTGATGAGTCCAATTATTACAATGATTTTTGGACTCATCTGGGCCAGTTTTATCGTCTTAGCACTGCACTTGAGAGCTATAACTGCTTATATTTGCTTACTTGCCTATTTCATGATTAAGTGCACTTTAGACCCGTTTTCTGTGTGCTTTAGATATTTCTGCATTTCCGTTTGTTTTACTTGTTCTTTCGCCGTGTCTTGAGAATGTGATGTGCACTTTTGGTGGCCTATCTGCCTCTTTTGCTGGTGCATGGGTCGTGTGCGTGCTCCGGAACCGCTCAGGAGACCCCGACGATACAGGAACACTGCGCACGATCACTGGACTCACTGCGCACGACCACTGGTCGTGCGCCACTGATCTTGCACATTACATTCTCCTTTTCCCAATTCTGTATTAGCCAATCGCACGATCAGTGGATTCAGTGCGCACGACCACCGGTCGTGCGCCACTGATCGTGCGCATATCTGATGATGTTTCTGTCCAAGTTGCAGATTTAATTGGAATTTGTGCACGATCATCGACCGACAGTGCGCACGACCACTGGTCGTGCGCCACTGATCGTGCGCTCTGCTTATTCTGCCTCTGTATTTAAGGGCCAGCTCCGCAATTTAGGGTACGGGGGGTCATTTCTGCGATCAGAGAGTGCACGGGAAGTGCCGTTCTACCTCTCCAGCTGCTCCATCCACCTCCACCTTCATTGGGAGTCCGTAGCCGGTGATTCCGAAGCTTTCCAAACCCTCCGACGAAGCTCCCGACCATTGATGACCTCAACTCCAAGCTTTCCACCGGAGTTGGCAAAGAAGACGACCTAGAGAACGGACTCAAAGGCCTTCGAGGTGACAGCTCGTTGGTAACGGAAGCCTCCTCGGACTGAGCCCGGAAGCGGATTGATAACTCGCTATTCCGGCCACGACCTGCGGTGGACCTTCACCCTCTAGTGGTTTACTCCTCTTCCCCTTCCTCCGTTGTATGGAATGAATTGATATTGCAATGAACTACATTTTCTACTCTATATCTAAGTGAATGTTGTAGTTTTCATTTGCTTTGAGTTGTGTGTTGTGAATGTGCCTCGCCCACTCCACATCCACTCCATACCCTTGTTTCACCCGATTGTACTCCGCACAAGAACACTTCCATCCATTAGCTTTCCGTCCACTCGCCCAACCGAAGTTCGACATCGCGGCCGATACACTCACCTCACCTTGCGAAGCGGTGCCTTCGACCCGCACAGCCTTAATTAGTTTATTAGATCAAAACCACAATCTCACAAGCCCCTTTTTACTCTTTTCTACGTATAACTCTCATAACGATATTTTCTAAACTGTTGCCGCTCTATGCTAATTGCATTCCTCAAGAGACCGACACTCGGGGATTTATTCCCAAACTTTATTACTTGTGCGACCGGTGCGCTTGCCGATTTCCACGCATCAAGTTTTTGGCGCCGTTGCCGGGGAATGCAACTATAGAGCGACTCAGGATGACTGAAAATATTGTTATAAGAGTTTGTGTTTTTTACTGCTGTTTTCTTGTGTAGTTTGCCGCAGTGAATGCAGGGTCGAGCCACAAGAGATCTTGTAGCCTACGACCCAGAGATCGAACGTACTATCCTAGCGCGAAGACGCGCCACAGCCATCACTTTTGCCCCAATGGGAGACCAGCTGAATATTGATGCCGACAACCGAGTTGGAGGGATACCTCCTGACGACCGAAATGACGACGAAAATGAAGTGAACCCTCCCCAGGTCCGCACCATGAGGGATTACACTACACCTACCGTCGGTAGCATATACCCCGGTTTCGGACCTGCTATCACCAACCAACAGTTCGAGATTAAACCAGCTATCCTGAATATCATTCGGAACAACGCCCAGTTCTCAGGAATGGCCACTGAAGACGCCCATCTTCACCTGGCGTAATTCTCCGAAATTTGCGTCACGTTCCGCTACGCTGGAATCCCGGACGAAACAGTCAAGCTCCGCCTCTTCCCTTTTTCACTAAGGGACAAAGCAAAGACATGGCTTCACTCCCTCCCACCTGGAACAGCCACCACCTGGGAGGCTTTGACCACAAAATTCCTAGCTAAGTTCCATCCGGTAGATCGGATCGTGAGCATGAGGCGAGCAATAGCCAACTTCAACGAGCTGCTAAGGAAGTGCCCTAACCATGGATTCCAAACGTGGAACCTCGTCGAAAGTTTCTACATCGCTATTAAACCCCACCACCGAGCCATGATCGATGCCGCCTCCGGAGGGACAATCATGAACCTTCCTCCAGATGATGCTCTGAGAATCTTACAAGACACCGCCACCCACAACGCTTACTGGACTGCTGGAAGAAACACCCCACGAAGCACAAGCGGAGTATTCACCGTGGATATCCCAAACCCGTCGCCGCCGCCCCAGTGATGGCAATCTCATGCCAAGGTTGCTGAAGCACCGACCACCACAGCTTCGAATGCCTAGGAGTCGAGGTACCCGACGAATCTTCTTTTCTGAATGAGTCAGTTAATTTTGTAGCAAATCAAAACAGGGGAGTGCCTTACGGAAACACATACAACCCGGGGGTGAGAAACCACCCCAACTTTTCTTGGAATCCAAACGCATCTGGCCAAAGATGGCAACCGGGGCAGCATCAAAACGATGCGTATGCCTCCGAAAGCCAACCGCGGCCGTCTCAACCAAATTATTCCCAAGGGCCCCCTGCCGTTAAAAAAAGTTCTTTGGAAGAGATGTTCGATAAATTCGTTGAAATTTCCCAAACCAACATGACAAATCAAGCCGCCTCGATGTGGTGTCCGAGCGCACCCAAGGCACCTTACCTAGTAACACCAAAAAGAACCCCCATGAACAAGGTAAAAGCCTTGAGGAGGAAAATTTGGGAAAAAGCAACGAACTCGTCGTCCATTGTAAAATAAACAACTTCGAAACCCCAGCATTATGCGACTCCGGGGCGTCCAGCAACATCCTCACCCTGCAAGATGTTGCGAAGATGCACCTACAAGTCGACACTGAAAACCGAAAGTCGCTTATCTTAGCGAATGACAATTTGGTTGACACCGAGGGAGGTGTTTGAGAAGTCGAAATCGAGATCAACGGGAAAAGTATAACCACTGACTTCCCGGTTTTGGGACCAAGGGAAAATAACTCTATTCCTATATTAGGAGTCCCATTCCTGACGGCCAGCGGCGCATCCCTCGATTTCTCCAAAGGACGCGTCACTTGGCCGGCAGAAGATTCCGCCCACGATAACACATCCATACATCCCTCTCCCATCCAAAATAACAATTTTTTGAGTGTCACAGATACCAAGATAGATTCAGGACCCCCAGCATTGGAAGAAGCACATCCAGAAGAGAAGACAAAGCAAGGACTCTCCCAGGAGATAGATGAGAATCAAGAGCTCTTGGTCAAAGAAGAGGTCGAGTGTGCCAAAGCCACGACTGCCTTTCTACTTCCCGCCAACTCTGTTTTTGAGCATGGCGAACCGAGTTTTATCCGGGGGAAATCCCTAGACACTTATTTGTATAACACTGCTGATAACTCTGTTAAGCGATCTGTAGCTTGGGCAGATCCGGTCGCCGTCATGGTGCCGGACAAGACGCCACCAAACACAAAAACAGGGAAACCCACAGACTACATCCATTGGAAGTCTCCCACGTTGGAGAAACTTAAAGAGGCAAAGCGTTTACGCGACGAGCGCTACGCTGCCTTCCGGTGCGAGGAAGAGCGCAATCGGAGTAAGGGGAAACCCCCTTCCCCCAACGCAAAAAGACAATCTGCCGTCCCCTCGCACCCCACCGGAGACACTTACCACAAATCCGCTTATAGCTGATTGCAATACGATCATTCCACTGACCCTCCTCTTTCCGTTTTCTCGCTGCGTATGGAACTCTAGTTTACTCTATTTTATTTCTTTCTTTTCAACTGCAAAGAAATCTTTATTATAACTGCTAATACAGGTATTTGATACACCTTAAGGACGGTAAACAAAAGGGCTTTCGGGAGACAACGCATGTTGGACCATTTGGTCCTGTGCTGTGTTTTGAGCTCTTTTTCTATATATATATATTTGTGTTTCCATCTTTTGTTTTGCATCCGTATTTAAATCGCAGGTGCAGGAATTTTTGAGACGCGACACTTGGCCGCACTTGGATATCTCGTCGCACGACCGGTATGCTCAATTTTGAGCATGGGTACTTCTTCCCCTATCCCTGTATTTTTATTTTGCATGTTTTACTTTTTCATATTGTCATATTCTAGTCTGGGGGTGGAGTTGCCTGTGATCACTACACAACACAGTTTATTGCATACTAGTCTGCCTTTATTTATTTTATGATCACTACTTGCACACACTGAATCACACACATGAGTGCGCACTTAACCATGCGCGCGGCTCAGGACAAATGTTTTACTTTTGTGTAAACTCTAAAAAGTGGTGCTGACTAAGGATTTTGGGATATAGTAGTTCGAAACTCATGCAGTGCTCCTAATCGAGTACTCATGATTTGCATAGAAATAGTATAGGATTACTTTTTCTTCATGCTCGTAGACTTGAATTTATTCTGCAAAAGTAAATTTTGCTTGTGTTACTTAAAATTGTAGAATCTGGAGTAATCGAACGGTAGTGTAGAGATGAGTATAGCCGTCACTAGACTCGTATTGCTCGAGTCGGGGGGAAGGATCGTCTTTTTCGGGAACTGAGAACTTGCCCCAAACTACTCTCGAAGCATTGGTGCCCGGGTAGTCGAGTGTATGCGTGAGGTAGACCATCATTTTGTCTAGTTTGAGCCTTTTTTTACCTAGTCCTAGCAGCTGACCCTTGCAAGCCAAATTTGCGTCTACCCTTCTTTTATTTCAGCTTCACCTATATTCACCAAAGCCTAAAAGCCAACCCTTCTGTCGCAACCAAAACCGTGAGTTTGATCGATTTCAAAAATTTGATATGTTGTGATATTTGAGATTCATGTGGTGTATAGATGACTTCATGATTTGCTAATTTTTAGATTTTGGGATTGCTGAATGAAAAAGACGAAAAATGAAAAAAAGAAGATGAATAAACAAAAAAAAAATTTAAAATTACTACAAAGAGTATTGCAATCCCCATCTTGTGTGTTAGTTTTTGGTCGGGATAGGCCGTGTGCATATCCGATTTTCAAGCCAAGTCTGGGGGTGTGTCACACATGCATTTCTTCGTGGCTATTTGGGTTTAGCTCTTGTTCGCTCGCTTTGGTTGCGTGTAGCCTCCTTGTTTATCATTGACTACCCCACCTTAGCCTTAGCCCCATTCAAACCTACAAGTCCTGCTGATTCACACTTGAGTCTACTTAGCATCGTGGAGAGAGTGTGAAAGAGCAATCTTATGGTTCCCGACATTGATGGATTTCTTTGGAGGTGATCACGAGCCCCGGTCTTGGGCAATGCTTACCTTAGTGGCCTGTCTACTTTCTCCGTACACATGACCGAACGATTCTCCAGAATTCTAATTTTAAGTAGACACAATATTTATTTACCTCTGTCGAATAATTTAAACTCCGTAGTATAATTAAAAAGTTTTTCTATTCTATTTTCTATGCGCATGATGTATTTGATTTCTCGTCCTACTTTATTTTGAAGTTTCTAAGCCAGCTAGCTGTTTTACCATCCACGGAGTAATGATTTGCGCGAGACGCACAAATGGTTAAGTATGGGGGTGTGATGAGTCCAATTATTACACTGATTTTTGTACTCATCTGGGCCAATTTTATCGTCTTAGCACTGCACTTGAGAGCTATAACTGCTTATATTTGCTTACTTACCTATTTCATGATTAAGTGCACTTTAGACCCGTTTTCTGTGTGCTTTAGATATTTCTGCATTTCCGTTTGTTTTACTTGTTCTTTCGCCGTGTCTTGAGAATGTGGTGTGCACTTTTGGTGGCCTATCTGGCTCTTTTGCTGGTGCATGAGTCGTGTGCGTGCTCCGGAACCGCTCGGGAGACCCCGACGATACAGGAACACTGCGCACGATCACTGGACTCACTGCGCACGACCACAGGTCGTGCGCCACTGATCGTGCTCATTACATTCTCCTTTTCCCCAGTTCTGTCTTAGCCAATCGCACGATCAGTGGATTCAGTGCGCACGACCACCGGTCGTGCGCCATTGATCGTGCGCATATCTGTTGATGTTTCTGTCCAAGTTGCAGGTTTAATTGGAAATTGCGCACGATCATCGACCGACAGTGCGCACGACCACTGGTCGTGCGCCACTGATTGTGCGCTCTGCTTATTCTGCCTCCGTATTTAAGGGCCTGCACCGCGATTTAGGGTACGGGGGGTCATTTCTGCGATCGGAGAGTGCACGGGAAGTGCCGTTCTACCTCTCCAGCTGCTCCATCCACCTCCACCTTCATTGGGAGTCCGTAGCCGATGATTCCGAAGCTTT
Organism: Platanthera guangdongensis; assembly: GCA_039583875.1. Classification (NCBI taxonomy): domain Eukaryota; kingdom Viridiplantae; phylum Streptophyta; class Magnoliopsida; order Asparagales; family Orchidaceae; genus Platanthera; species Platanthera guangdongensis. The sequence goes on from CM077148.1 coordinate 70,582,751, forward strand.
CCAAACCCTCCGGCGAAGCTCCCGGCCATTGATGTCCTCACCTCCAAGCTTTCCATCGGAGTTGGCGAAGAAGACGACCTAGAGAACGGACTCAAAGGCCTTCGAGGTGACAGCTCGTTGGTACCGGAAGCCTCCTCGGACTGAGCCCGGAAGCGGATTGACAACTCGCTATTCCGGCCACGACCTGCGGTGGACCTTCACCCTCTAGTGGTTTACTCCTCTTCCCCTTCCTTCGTTGTATGGAATGCATTGATATTGTAATGAACTACATTTTCTACTCTATATCTAAGTGAATGTTGTAGTTTTCATTTGCTTTGAGTTGTGTGTTGTGAATGCGCCTCGCCCACTCCACATCCACTGCATACCCTTGTTTCACCCGATTGTACTCCGCACAAGAACACTTCCATCCATTAGCTTTCCGTCCACTCGCCCAACCGAAGTTCGGCATCGCGGCCGATACACTCACCTCACCTTGCGAAGCGGTGCCTTCGACCCGCACAGCCTTAATTAGTTTATTAGATCAAAACCACAATCTCACAAGCCCTTTTTTACTCTTTTCTACGTATAACTCTCATAACGATATTTTCTGAACTGTTGCCTCTCTATGCTAATTGCATTTCTCAAGAGACCGACACTCGGGGATTTATTCCCAAACTTTATTACTTGTGCGACTGGTGCGTTTGCCGATTTCACGCATCACCTGTCAAAAGGATCCTAGCAAAACACAGGCCTGAACACTCCTCTGCTTGTCCCATACTAGCCCTGGATGGATATTAGTATGGATTTCGTGCTCCGGCTACCTCACACCCTAAAGAAGCACAACTCTAACTATGTCATCGTCGATCAATTTTCGAAGATGACCCATTTCATTGCATGTAGAAAAATTGCAGACGCATCTCATGTCGAATCTCTATCCGTGAGCGAAGTCTTTAGGTTGCACGGTCTGTCCAAGTGCATAGTGTATGACAGATGTGCAGTTCATGAGCTACTTTTGAAAGACACTATGACACAAAACTGGCAAAACTTTGAAGTTTTCATTAGCCTTCCCCTCACAGACGGACGGGCATACTGAGGTGGTTAATAGAAGTCTAGGGAATTTGCTTAGGTGTCTGGTGGGTGAGCATGCATCTAGTTGTGATTCAGTCCTCCCCATTGCGAAATTCTACAATAATTCCGTCAATAGGTCTACTGGGTTAAAACATTTCATGTAGTATTATGTTACGAGCCTAGGAAACCGATGGGAGTCCCACCGCTTGTAGCTCCCCCGATCCCATTAGAAAAGAAAACAACCGGCGTACTCTGCTTTTTCAAAGGGGCTCGGGGGGTCCGCGAGCGATGGAAGTCCCTATGTGCGAAGCCCATTTGCCCGAGAACAGATGAGTACGGGCAGAGTCTCTGTCTCGGCGGCACGTGTACTGCCATTCGTTATATAAAAATGTATATATAGATACACTAGTGATAGTGCACGGGGGGACCACCCGTGCCCCGTGTGACAGTACCCGACCCGCTGACGGCGGGCTTCTAACGTTTTGTTTAATTTTTTTAATTAACTAAAATTTTTATTGAAATTAATTTTTACAAAAAGATTTTGAAAAAATAAAAAAAATGGGAGACGACGAAGTATAACCAGCGGGCAGAGGCATCACCTGATGGTAGAAATGCAGCCGCCGGTGGACCCCAAGTAACGTGCGTTGCCCTAATAAAATACCCTCCCTAAACCCCGTTATATCTTAATTTCGAAGCCATTAGCCGCATATTACTATTTAAATCCAAAATAAGCAATATTGCCTGTGATGCGGGACTAAATGGCTTGCCTACGCCTGACGCCTGCCTTCTAACATTTATTTTCCGCCACCGACGGCGGAGCCGCCAGCGGCCTGACCGGAGCCCACCGGGTGGTTCGCCGGGGTTCGGCGAACCCGCCGGGGTTGTCCGGCGGCGGGCGGGCAGGGCCACCACCGGCGGTGGCCCTGCCCGCCCGCCGCCGGACAACCCTCGACAAACCGGTCGGTGGGCTCCGGTCACGCCGCCAGCCGGCGGCGCCGCCGTAGGCAGGCAGTTCGCGAAGAAGAAAATGGCCATATCAGGTTTTTTTCTAGATCGCGGGAGGGAGTTATGGACGGAAGCACTATTTGCAGCCGTGATTGTGATGATCAAATGGTTGGGATTACATTTATGGTTCAAACCTGGTTTCAGAGTGTGTCAATAAGTTTTACTATATATAATATAAATATAATATCATATTATGAAACTGTATATGTTTTAAACTCTGTATATATATAATTATATTAAAATTGTAGAGATGGAAAAAGGCCAACCTTGTATATATGTTCACTTGGTACAAATACAAAGAATGAGTACAAATATATAGATGAGAGAAAGAGAGGAAAATCCTATACACAATGTGGGACTAAAGAGAGGAGAGAAAATCAATAAATGCTATAAAAATGGGCCTAGTTTAAATGAGCTTTTCTAACACTCCCCCGCAAGCTGGAGCGTATAGGTCATATGCACCCAGCTTGGACAAACACTGGTAGAACAGGGTACTTGATAAGGCCTTTGTGAGGATGTCGGCAACTTGATCAGTTCCTGGAACATGCTTCAATTCAAGTTTCTTCAATTGAACCTTCTCACGAACAAAGTGACAGTCAACTTCGATATGTTTTTTGCGCTCATGAAACACCGGATTTTTTGCTATGTGTGTGGCGGCTTGACTATCACAAAATAGAACAGCAGAGGAGGGGAGTTTTACTCCCAGGTCAGTAAGGAGACTTTCAAGCCATGTGAGTTCTGAGACAACCGAGGCCATCGATCGGTATTCAGCTTCTGCAGAGGAACGGGCTACCACAGCTTGTTTCTTACTTTTTCATGTAATAAGATGACCACCAAAATAAGTACAGAACCCACTTGTTGACCTCCGATCGTCCAGGGAACCCGCATAATCGGCATCAGAATAGGCAACCAATGCGGGAGCAGAGTCGGAGGTTTTGTAAACCAGCCCTTGACCCGGAGCTCCCTTAAGATATCGGAGAATCCGTTCAACCGCCTGGAGATGAGAGGTCCGGGGGGCATGCATGAACCGACTAACAACCCCAACTGCAAATGATATATCCGGCCTCGTGACCGTTAGATAGATCAACTTTCCCACAAGGCGTCGATAGTATTCCGGATTCGGAAGCAGCAAATCGTCATCCGAAGCATGAGCGCACAGTTTGTGATTTGCCTCCATCGGGGTACAGGCTGGCTTGCAACCAGACTGACCAGCATCTTTGAGAAGATCGAGACAGTACTTTCGTTGGGAGAGCACCAACCCGTCCGGCCGCCGTGCGATCTCGAGACCAAGGAAGTAACGAAGTTTCCCCAGATCTTTAGTCTGAAAAACAGTGCTCAGATGTTGTTTGACCTCTTGAATCCCCTTTGAGTCATCCCCAGTGAGAAGGATGTCATCAACATAAACCAACAGAAGGACGGTGCCAGTGGCCCGGTGTCGGGTAAAAAGGGAGAAATCTGCAGAACTCCGAGTGAACCCCATGTCTCGAACCACCTTGCTGAACTTGTCAAACCACGCCCGAGGGGATTGTTTGAGACCATAAATGAATTTTTTGAGAAGACATACCCGAGACTCCCCCGTGGTCTCAAACCCGGGCGGTTGGCGCATGTAGATGGTTTCCTGAAGGTCGCCATTCAAAAAGGCGTTCTTGATATCTAGCTGATGAAGGGGCCAGTGGCGGTGCACCGCGACGGAGAGAAGAACACAGACAGTGTTGAGCTTGGCCACCAGAGAGAAGGTTTCCTCATAGTCGAGACCCTCCTGTTGTGTGAAGCCACGGGCCACAAGACGGGCCTTCAGTTGGGCAATAGAGCCATCCTGAGCATGCTTGATGACGAACACCCATTTACACTCAACAGGGTGCTGACCGGGAGGTAAGGGAACCAAGACCCAGGTCTGGTTGGCCCAGAGAGCCGTCATTTCTTCGTCCATGGCAGCCCGCCAGCCAGGATGGTGAAGCGCCTCCTGCAAAGAGGTAGAGACCGAAACAGAGGATAATGAGGTGGCAAAGGGAAGAAGAGATAGAGAGAGGCGATGGAGAGAGACGTAATTCGCCATCGGATGAGCGGTAGAGGCGGCAGCCGGAGCAGCAGGTAGCGGAGCACCAGAGGTCGAAGCCGACTGCAAAGGGGCAACGGAAGGAGGAGAGCGACGAGAATAGACCCGGATAACCGGTGGTGGTGGACGGACAGGAGGGTGGGAAGGAGGAGAGGAGAAGGATGAGGAGTGAGGAGCAGGAATGACAGGACGAACGACGGGATCTGGACTCAGAGCGATATCCAGATCAGTGAAGAATGGAATATCTTCACGGAAAGTTACGTCAGCCGAGACAGTAACCTTGCGGGTAGCAGGCGAATAACATACATAACCCTTTTGAGTGCGCGAGTAGCCCACAAAGATATGCTTGGCGGCACGAGGATCCAACTTGTCCGTGGAGGGACCAAGGTGGTGAACGTAGCAGGTACACCCAAACACCCGCGGAGGAACGGGAAAAGGCGGAGTAGTGAGAAAGAGGAGGCTGAAGGGAGTAGCATACTGGAGGACGGAAGAAGGGAGGCGGTTGATGAGAAAGCAAGCCATGGAGAGCGCGTAGTTCCAGTATGGTTTGGGAACCCGCATTTGAAGCATAAGGGAGCGAGCGACATCAAGAAGGTGACGATTCTTGCGCTCGGCGACACCATTCTGTTGTGGAGTGTACGGACACGAGGTTTGGTGAAGAATGCCGAACTCAGAGCAGAGAGTGGCGAAGGTATGACTGGTGTACTCCCGCGCATTGTCAGTACGAATAGTACGGATGGGCGCAGAGAACTGAGTGCGAGTCTCAAGTATGAAAGCCCGAAAGACGCGGGGAAGTTCAGAGCGATCCCGGAGGAGATATAACCACGTCATGCGAGAGTAATCATCAATAAAAGTAAGAAAATACCGATAGCCAGAAATACTAGTAAATTTGTACGGACCCCATATATCGGAGTGTACCAAAATAAAAGGAGCGGAGCTCCGAATACAATGAGAAGGGAACGAGGAATGGGGCTGTTTGCCCAAAATACATGTGTCGCAGCGAAAAGCAGGAAGAGAAACATCTGGAAGAGCCTTCCGGAGGACTGGAAGAGGAGCATGACCCAGACGGCGATGCCAATCCGAAGAGGAGATAGATGCGAGGATAGTGGGAGAGTCGTCAAGAAGATAGAGCCCATTCTGCAGCCGTCCTCTACCAATGATAGTCCGCGTATGCTGATCCTGTATGAGAAAAGAAGAAGAAGTAAATGTCACGGAGTAATTAGAATCAGTAGTAAGGCGACCAACAGACAGTAAATTGAAAGGAGAGCCCGGAACATGTAGAGCCGAGCGCAGAAGGAGAGAAGAAGTGAGGGAAATATCAGCACATCCAGAGACGGGAACCGATGCCCCATTAGCGACAGTAATGTACTTCGGGTGAGGTGAAGACAAGTACTGAGGCGGCCTAACAGAGGTGATATGATGAGTGACACCAGAATCAAGGATCCACCGCGGGCCAGAGGATAGGCAGACGATACCTTCATTGGAGAGGGAGGCAGCAGAGGCAACCGAGGCAGGCGGGCGGCTAAGCAGGCCATGCAGATGCTGGAGCTGAAGACGAACCTCCTCGAGATCAGTACGAGGGGAAGCGGAGTCGGTAGTAGCAACAGAGACCTGCGGACGAGGAGGTCGCCCATGTTTGCGATACCACGTGGCCTCAAGATGCCCATCTTTACCGCAGAACAAGCACTTAGGCCGAGACCTGCCACCCCGACCCCGGCCGCGAGAATCAGAGCGGCCTCCACGTGCAGAAGATGGAAGAGACAATAAGGGAGCGGGTGCCTGTTGAACAAGGGCCGGAGAAGGAAGTCCGGGCACATCCGGAGGCGTGGATACTTTGAGAAGCATCGAGCACACATCAGAGAAAGTTAGTGTAACGGTAGAGGAGAGGATGTGAGCCCGGACACTGTGAAGATGAGGCGGGACCCGGGCCATCATCATTGCGATACCCACAGCTTCCTTTTGGGCACGTTGAGCAGCAAGATCTAAAGTAGGAGGCTGATGGTGGATCCAAGCCTCAACCAGAGACCGAGCCTGAGCAACAAAGGACGTCAGGTCGGTCGCTCCACTGCTATCAAGGGCCTGGAGAGCAGTGATGATGTCATACAGATGATGGAGACTATCCTTGCCAGAGTAGAGGGTGTGGAGCTCGTCCCACATGCCTTTGACCGTCTCATGGTACATGGCGAGGCGATAAGATTCGCCATCAAGAGAGTTAAGAAGCCAAGTTTGCACGCGACCATCATTGCGTAACCATTCCTCAGTAGGGGTACCGATAACGGCCTGAGTCAAGTGATGAAGGAACCCCTTGGACTGCAGGACACGACGAACCGAGTGTGCCCATTCCACGAAGTTTTTCTTGCCAGTTAGAGAAATTGTAGTAATCCGAAGCTCGTCGCGGACTACCGGGAGAGAGGCCGGGCGGTCAGGAGGAGGAACTGCCGTGCCAACAGAGTCCGCAGAGGAAGTCATGGAGGCAGGAAGCGGCTAGGAGAACAGAACGGGCACCAAAGAAGACCGCACGACCAGACCAGAGGCCGGCCGGTCAAGAGGAGAGCAGTCGCTGAGAGAGAGAACAGGTCGCAGCGGACAGAGACAAGCCGCTAAGAGAAGAAAGAGGTGGAGACCGCGACCAAAATGCGGGAAGACAAGAGTCCGCACGGTCTGGCTGAGCACAGCAGCGGTCCAAGAGACAGGAGGCCGGCAGCGGGTAGAAAGAAGAGACCGCGAGTAGGGAAGACTCGAGCGGAAAGAGAGAAGAGACTGCAGCGACCAAGGACCAACCCGTTGGAGAGGCAGGCCGCAGAAGAAGCAGGCCGCAGAAGGGAGAGGTCGCAAGAGAGGCAGGCCGCTGCGAGATGGAGCAGGCCGCAAGAGAGGCAGGCCGCTGCGAGCTGGAGCAGGCCGCAAGAGAGGCAGGCCGCTGTGAGCTGGAGCAGGCCGCAAGAGAGGCAGGCCGCTGCGAGCTGGAGCAGGCCGCAGGAGAGGCAGGCCGCTGCGAGCTGGAGCAGGCCGCAATAGAGGCAGGCTGCTGCGAGCTGGAGCAGGCCGCAATAGAGGCAGGCCGCTGCGAGCTGGAGCAGGCCGCAAGAGAGGCAGGCCGCTGCGGGAGAGAGAACAGACCGCAAGAGACAGCGGTCTGGAGGAGAGAGAAGAGAGGTGGACCCGACGAGAGAGAAAGAGAAGGGGATGGCTATAAATGCCGGAGGGGAGGGGTGGAACCACGGAGAGGAAGAGGAAGTGGGAGAAGAAAAGTGAAGCGACCAGGACAGCAGGCCGCAGGAAGCCGGGCGGGTAGCGGACAAAGATCAAACCGCGCGGGTAAGAAAGAGAAGCCGCTCTAGGAAGACCGTTGGCTTTGATACCATGTAGAGATGGAAAAAGGCCAACCTTGTATATATGTTCACTTGGTACAAATACAAAGAATGAGTACAAATATATAGATGAGAGAAAGAGAGAGGAAAGTCCTATACACAATGTGGGACTAAAGAGAGGAGAGAAAATCAATAAATGCTATAAAAATAGGCCTAGTTTAAATGAGCTTTTCTAACAAAAATAATGAAGTCCAACATTTTAAAATGTATTTGATATATTCCCGTAATCTGTCAAACCCAAGCAAACATGAACTTGACACTTGACACATGACACATGCAACATTGCTAAAATAAACTACAACTGAAAAAATAAAAGGGCTCGACATAACATATCCTTTGAGTCGTTCACTTGTGCGTTGACTTGTTTATTTGTATCAATACTTCCCGCTTGAAAATTGACATTGCCTTCAATGTCGTTTCAGGTTGGGACCATCGTCAGATTCAAAAACTCCAAAGTCAGAGTGGCGATATCTTCGTCTATGGTTAAACATCATGCTTAATTACTTTCTTGTGTGTGGGGGACTAAGACTGTCCATAACAAAAACTAAAGACATGACAACGGAGGTTGAAGTACTCTAGGTATGATGTTCATTGATGGTGTGTATTCACATTTGGTGTAGGTACATGAAAGGGCGGTTGAAGTGTTGTTACTGACTGAAGTTTTAGCAACAACAATGGCAGTTAGTGGATGTATAAGTTCATCGAGAGAACACACGAAGGCTGAAGAGTATTTGTGCATCAGTGGGAGGCTGGTAGTGGGTCAAAGTAATGATCAAAGGAGACTATAACTCATCTTCAACAAAAGGTGCATGCTCTATGAGGACGTGAAGGCGTACCCTAATGTGGGGCTGTAGCCCAACTAGTTTTCGACTTAGAGCCACAGAACATGTGTTGCGATCTCGATGAAATCGTCCATCTACGCGATGACTGACTCTAGTTGTCAAACTGTCCAAAGTTCGTTGAAAGCGTTGCTCCTTGACAACTTTCATATCAACGAATAAGATCTTCTTTGAGGTCCATTAAGGACTAGTTGATGGGTTCAATCGAGCTATTGTAGAGCAGACCCCTTCTTGTAAGTGGTGGATAAAGAAATCTTTGGAAACTTTGGGCAATTTTGTAGTTCAAAAAAATGCTCAGCATGAGCTATCCATTCTAGGGGATATACCTAGTCAAAAACATGAATGTCGAGCCAGTGAGGTTATTTGGATTGCGACCATAAGCGGACTAGATTAAGGTGGCATACTCTACAGTACTTACAGAGGGTGGCATGTCAATGTTGGGTGGATATAAAGTCTCGAGTGTCGACGATGATGGTGCTGTGATCGATTAGTAGGGTGTGAGTCTCCTTCACAACCACCTGAAGGTTAGACAATGTAGTCTTAGTGTGATCCATGCGGAAATAGAGGGAGGTGACATTGAGAACTAATTGTCCAGGGGGAAGCGACCGGTGGAGGAGTCGAGGTCTGTCTAAACTAGGAGCAGTTAATTCCTGCAAGCGTGATTGGATATTTAGGGAGAGAAGATCGTCGGTTTAGTGCTTGAGTGTTGCAATAATGCGGAAACATGAGCGGAAGAGGGATCAAATGACTGCGCTTGTACCCATATGCGTTGGGCCTAGAACATCTTGTCAGGAGATGACCAAGGGATTATTGATGGAAGTTGCCACATAGGAAATGTTGATGATAAGGCGATCGATGTAATCTGGGTGGGGTGTTGTGAGCAAGGTGAGATTGAATGGGATTGGATGCTCGATCTAGAAGCTCCAAGTACTGTGGTCGGGCTACTTGGAGAGTTCTCCAACTATCACCGGGTTGCAGGGAGAGTTCTCAGACTATAACCTCTTTATATAGAGAGCTTTACGTGTGGGTATAATTAAAAAACTGTTGCTTAAATAAAATAAATGACTGAAAAAATAAACGGACAAGGCATCTTGCATCTTTTGATGTAACCCGGAATTCTTGAAGTCGATTTTAAATAAATAAATTTGAGTTTCTTTTAAATATATAGCGCATGTGAGATGTTCTCGGGCAAACAGAAAGCGACAATCGTTCTCAGTTTCACAAATGTTCCTATGAGCCTAGCAATCGAGCTTAACTAACAATATGAATTAACGCTTCCGCAAGCACATGAACTTAAGATGAACAAGAACGGTTTTCAAATTGACGACAAATAAGTAAACATGTGAATTAGGGCAAGCAAACTTTGATTTTAAAGATCAAAATAAATAAACATAAATTTTTGACTAATCAGAAAGCATCTTGATGTTTTGGGGAATATACCTCAACCCACGAAGCAACAAGTGCGGTTCCTTATGAAAGGGCTACCGGAATAGAGGAGTCAGACAAGGACAACTTGGATGGCTCTTGAGGTGGTCAAAACAGTCTCAAGTGGAGGTGCGGTGGTGGGGTGGGTCATATGGAGAAGGAATTAGGCTCTCGACGACAGTGCGGAGGAGGAGGCCTTTGGCCTCGGCGAAGTTCCGAAGTGGCGGAAGGGGCGCCAACATCGTCCACTTGGTCGGAAGAAAACTGAGGGAGGTTCACCGGTGTCCACAAACACTAGCATCAACATAGGCGTGGAACGAAGAAATGGTTTTGTTTGGGCGCAGGAGGCTATGGTTGGACTATCAGGAACAATGAAGATTTCTCTGTCCCAAATTTTCCAAGCTGCATACTGTATTGAGAGGGGGGCTGTTTAATAGTAATATGTTTCAATTAGCAATGGACCCAAAAGTAAACGAGTGTCATTAATTAAGGGGAGAGGTTAATAAAGAAGTAAAAACTGTCCAATTAAAGGTGGCAGATTTCAAAGGACCCAAAGAGAATATTTCCTTTCAAATTATTTTTCCCACTTAGAATTATTCCTATAAGTCAATTCCAAAATTAGCATATTCTTAATTGTTTGTTTCATTTCAATATTAACTAATTTTGAATATGCTATATTTTAATATATATTTTTGTGTGCATGCCTTAATTTTTCATGTTACCGGATTTAACGAATCTTTTTATTCATGGACTTATTGGAAGATCACCCCAATAAGCCGTCATAACAAACAAGGGCGATGCGTGCGAAATAAATCAATCTACATGCATGATAATTAAATAAATGTGTGCGAAGATGTTATGCTCCCGGACGGAGCCCGACTATTTGGGCGTCAGTACACGCGAAGGCGGAAGGAACCCGAAGGCGACAAATGGGCTAAACCAACTGGTTCAGCCCCCTCTCCCTCTATCTGAAGACCGGCGGTATGGGGGCCGAACCAGACCGGTTCAGCCCCCTTATGGGGAGGGGCCGGCCGGCCCCTCTCATCCCCGGGTATAAATAACCCGGGGTGGCTCTCTTGGTGGACAAACAAGATTATTCCAAGGTATTCTCTCTTCTCTTTCACTCAACCCTAATTCTCTAGTTCTTTCTCTTTAGATCTCTCTCTCCCCTCCTCCTCCTATCATTTGGTATCAGAAGCTCTTTTCTCCACCATGGTGACTACTCGAACGCAAGACGAAATCGGCCGCTTGGAAACCATAGAAGAAAATCTGATGGGGTTGACGGATTTGGTGGCCGCCATCGAGGAAAACGTGAAAACATTCACGCAAAGGGTAGAAGAACGGCTCGACACCCGAATGAATGAGATCATGACGTTGTTGGCACAAAATCTGAAGGCTAAGGCCGTGTCGGAAGAGGATCCAGGCGGATCTTCTATTCCACGATTCGATCCGCACAGGAGCGGCGGAAATGCGGGGCAAGGGGCGGCGGAAGGCTCGGCCAGGGATCAGGGCGCGGGACTCGTAGCAGGCGGCGGGTCGGGCCAGGGCGGCGGAATTGGCGCAGGCGGGTTCGGCGCAGGCAGATTCGGCGCAGGCGGGTTCAGCGCCGCGACTTACGGCGGTTTGGGCCCAGGCGGCTGGTTTGGCGCAGGGGAATCCGACGCAGGTGGTGCTGGCGGTGAGTCACGGACGGGGTAGCCGCCTTGGAGGCGGGTCAGCGACGAATGGGGGGGGGGTGTTGGGAGGACCTCGGGGTGGCCAATTCCCCCATATGGAGGGGGGGAGGGCCTGCTGTCTCACCCGGCTGGAAGGGGATAGCCCGTGGGGTTCGGGGGAGGCGTGCAGTGGGGTGGTCAGGGTGTTCCAGCGGCGGGGCCGTTTCGTCAAGGGTTCCCGGGCATGCCTTTTGAACTCGGGGAACCAAGAAGGCCGACGGAGTATGGACAAGAAGCGGGGTGGCGTGGACAGGCCGGCCCGCGACCGTACATTCCGCCAAAGTTGATGCGAATGAATTTTCCCAAGTTTAATGGAGGTGACACCGTGGAGTGTCTGCAGAAGGCGAAACTGTTTTTCAGTTATCAGGAGATTCCCGAAGGGCAGTGAGTGCAGTTAGCATCTTTCCACATGGAGGATGATGCTTTACAGTGGGTGCAGTGGTTCCTGAGGGGAAAGGACTACGTGCCCTGAACCGACTTTGTGGATGGATTCACCGCTCGTTTTGGGCCATTGGAGTACGAAGACTTTGATGCACTCCTACAGAAGCTACGCCAAAAGGTTACACTGATGGAGTACCGAACAAAGTTCAAGAAGTTGGCTAACCGAGTACAGTGGTAAGAAAAGACATTACTCAGTTGTTTTGTGTCGGGGCTCGAGGATTATTTGCGGGATGAGATCCAGTCCTACAGGCCCCGCAGCTTGAACCATGCAATCAGTTTTGCACGGATATAGAAGGAACGCTACAACAGGCAACGCTCCCAAAGCACAACACATACTACTACCACCACGGCGGGGGTGGGAAAGGAATCCCAGGGTCCCAGCAAGCCGGTTGTCACTCGGCGACTTGGCCGGAACTTCAGGCGCGGAAGGAAAAAAGGTTGTGCTTCAACTGTGATGAGACGTTCGCTCCGGGGCACAAATGTCAAAAGGTCCAGGTGTTCATGTTACATGAGCATGCTGAGGAGGAGGTGGACATGGTTCCCGAGCCAGATTTGACAGAGGAGTCGGAGGTGACTGAGTTTGGAGTATCGATACAGGCTATGGAGGGCTGCAACGCCCCTCTCACTATGCGCATGACAGACAAGGTCCGACGGGAACATGTGACGATTCTGATGGATAGTGGGAGTACCCACAACTTTATCCATCCCGAGGTGGCGCGCCGAGTGGGACACGTGGTCGATCGAGGTGCTTCTGATGCAGGCTAGTCCTTTTGGGCATTTTGATGATCGACATAACTAACGCAACGCTCTCAGATAACCCTCACGCCACGCTCAAGCCTTAAACGCAGCAACGACACAATTTGTGTTTTCAATATTCAGAGATTACGGAGAGTTCGCAAAGCCCTTCAAGATAATACCAAGGCTATATGCTAAGGTCCTCTCAAGCGAAAGGAACCCGCACGGTTCGGTCGAGCGTTGTTGTACCCAAAGAGAATCCACCGAAAACAAAAGATTCGGACAAGGGTGGTTCTCTCCCAACAAAATAAAACGAGAGCCGCCACGCCACGCCTCACGAACTTAAACGAAAAAAAACACCAACAAGATCTATGAAGAAACTAATCACGAAAATTCAAGCGTTTCACAAGCCACGCAACACGCATATGCCACAAGATCTATCAACAGGGAAAATCACAGAGTAGAAGATATATTCGTTACCCAACCGGAATGGATGATTCCGATTACTCTCTACTTGGTTCGACCTTCAACGGCTCCACCGGAGTCACGCCAGATGGAGAGGAACTTGTCCTCCTTCGTCGCTTCACGCCGGGGTTTAAGAATCCACAACAGCAAGCCTTTGACCTTGGCCGAATTTCTTCAAGGAAGGGGTTGATCGTTTTGTTTTTGGTGAGGGGGAAGGTGGTGGTCGGGTTTGTATTGAGGAGGATGCCGTCCTTGGTGTGGTTGATGAAGGTGCCGGTTTTGGGAGAGGTATTGAAGGCTTTGGTCGAATATTTGAAAGGAGGTAGAGAGGGGGGAAAGAAAGGGGGAGGCCGAAATTTTGGAGAGGAGGAGAGGAGAGGAGGAGGAAACGAATTTTCCAAGAGGGGAAGAGTGAGGAGGGGGGGGGGGAATTCAAATTTTGAATTCTTGGTTTTCAATTATTTCATTCTCTATTCAATCCTTCATGAAAAGGCCTATATATTGGCTACACCACTCAATCTCCACCATACAATATTAAACCACTCATGATGGCTAATGACACCCATCATGTCATAACAAAACAATAATTAAAGACATTAAATAAAGATAGCAATTGATGGTTATAAGCACCCATCATACATGAAATTAAATAACATTGCAAAATAAAATAATAATAAAACAAAACATAAAAAGTGACTTAATAATTAATAATAATTTATTAATAATTATTATTAATTATTAATATATTGGTTTGCGCCTCGGGCGGATATTTTGGCGTCGCTCCACATGGTCGTCACAGCGCCGCAAGTCTATCTGGAGGCAGAGAAATATCTTTCGTAAGCACGCCGTCATCGTCTTCAACATGTTGAGGGCCGTCGTCTCCATCAATCCTCCCCCGCTCAAAAGTACTCATCACCGATGAGTAGATCTGATTGTACAGGTGAGGGAAAGCATCATCCATTAGAACCACGAAGCGACACACAACACCACTAGGAGAGGAGGGCACAACAACGCAGAGTATCCTGTCATGTAAAAATATGTTCCTAGGGAACCTTGGCAACGCATTAGGCAATAAAGTCCAGAAAACATTGGCCCGTGCCCGTTGGAGAGTGCGAAGAACACATGCATGACCACCCGTCGGAGAGGAGTGGAACTCATGCATCATAACTGCCATCTAGGCCGACTTCGAAGGAATGACCACGCGGCCCCGATAGAACAACCTGTCATTCTAAAAATGGTAGCTCGGAGCAGTCTCGCATGCCTGTCGAAGGGACTCCACAATAAGTTCCAACTCGGGATCACGTTGTACCTCGTCCTGTATCTCTTCAATGGAGTCAAGCAGTGGTGTAGAAATCTGAGCGAGGGCGCCCTCAGGTAAGCGGGACAAAGCATCAGCAACTCGATTGTCCTTCCCGTGCCGGTAGACGATCTCATAATCATACCCTAGAAGTTTGGTCACCCACTTCTGTTGGAGAGAAGAAGAGACCCGTTGTTCCAAGAAATGTTTTAGACTCTGATGGTCCGTCCGGATCTTGAAATGTCTTCCCAACAAATATGGCCGCCACAGGGCCACTGCATGAATGACCGCCAACATCTCTTTCTCGTAGGTGGACAATCCCAGCGTCCGAGGAGCCAACGTCTTGTTGTCGAAGGCCATGAGTCGCCCCTCCTGCATCAATACAACACCGAGCCCCACTACTGAAGCATCAGTCTCCACTACAAACTCCTTGGTGAAATCGGGAAGCGCTAGGACCGGCGTAGTCGTCATGGCCTTTTTGAGTGCTTGGAAGGCCTCCTTCGCCTCATCCTGCCAGAGGAAGGCGTCCTTCTGCAGCAACTGGGTAAGAGGCCGGGCGATCTTGTCGTAGTCCTTCACAAAGCGACGGTAGTATCCGGTGAGGCCTAAGAAGCCCCGTAGTGCCCGTATAGTCAGGGGCTGCGGCCAGGACAGCATACTCTCAATCTTCTGGGGGTCGTCCTTGACTCCCTGAGCCGAGACTAAATGTCCCAAGTATTCCACCTCCTCCTGACCGAAGGAACACTTGGACT
Source organism: Platanthera guangdongensis (assembly GCA_039583875.1). NCBI lineage: Eukaryota > Viridiplantae > Streptophyta > Magnoliopsida > Asparagales > Orchidaceae > Platanthera > Platanthera guangdongensis. The sequence goes on from CM077148.1 coordinate 70,597,899, forward strand.
GTTTGGCGTAGAGCTGATTCTGGCGGAGGATGGAGAAGACTTCTTCAACATGAGTTAAGTGCTCCTACCAACTGAGACTGTATATGAGAATGTCATCAAAGAAGATCAGCACAAAATGGCAAAGGAGCGGACGAGAAATCTCGTTCATGTTGGCCTGAAAGGTGGACGGCCCACCGGCCAGGCAGTTGGCTATCACCAGGAACTCATAGTGGTCGTCGTGTGTCCGAAAAGCTATTTTGTGGATGTCTCCCTGTCGCATAAGGATCTGATAGTAACCGGACCGCAAGTCCAGCTTGGTGAACCGTTGTGCGTCGTGCAGTTCGTCCAACAATTCTTCAATCAAAGGAATAGGAAATTTGTCCTTTACAGTGGCACTGTTCAGCGCGCGGTGGTCGACGCAAAACCGCCACGAACCATCCTTCTTCTTGACCAAAATGATCGGGGCAGAGAATGAGCTCGTACTGGGGAGAATGAAACCCGCATCTAGCATCTCCCGAACACTGCGCTCGATCTCCGCCTTCTGCATGTGCGGATATCAATATGGTCGGATGTTGGTAGGCTCCGCCCCCGCCTTGAGGACGATCTGATGATCCCGAAAGCACGGTGGTGGAAGAGTGTGGGGCTCCTGGAATATGTCAGCATACTGATCTAGGAGAGACTGCATCTGGACGGGTACCTCAGATGGCCCAGTGTCGGACGACTTCACCCCCAAAACCACTGTCATCATGTTGTCTTCTTCCCCAATACATTGTAGGCTTCGGAGAGAGACCTCCTTCACTGGAGATGATTTTAGGCCCCTCATGCAAAACTGCTTCGCATGTTGTAATAACTTCATAGTCATGCGGTCCCAATCAAAGGTGACTCGCCGTAGCTGTCGCAGCCAATGTACCCCAAGCACCATGTTGAAACCGCGGATGGGAAGAAGATAAACATCTGTATGACCCATGTAGCCTTGTATGTTGAGCTCCACCTGCTTCAACACTCCTTCAGACTGCAGCTTGTTCCCATCGGCCACCATAACCGGAAAGGAAGATGATGGAGACGACGGCCCTCAACATGTTGAAGACGATGACGGCGTGCTTACGGAAGATATTTCTCTGCCTCCAGATAAAGACTAGCGGCGTCGTGACGACCATGTGGAGCGACGCCAAAATATCCGCCCGCAGCGCAAACCAATATATTAATAATTAATAATAATAATTAATAAATTATTATTAATTATTAAGTCACTTTTTATGTTTTGTTTTATTATTATTTTATTTTGCAATGTTATTTAATTTCATGTATAATGGGTGCCTATAACCATCAATTGCTATTTTTATTTAATGTCTTTAATTATTGTTTTGTTATGACATGATGGGTGTCATTAGCCATCATGAGTGGTTTAATATTGTATGGTGGAGATTGAGTGGTGTAGCCTATATATAGGCCTTTTCATGAAGGATTAAGTAGATAATGAAAAAATTGAAAACCAAGGATTCAAAATTTGAATTCCCCCCCCCCTCATCACTCTTCCCCTCTTGGAAAATTCGTTTCCTCCTCTTCTCTCCTCCTCTCCAAAATTTCGGCCTCCCCCTTTCTTTCCACCTTCTCTACCTCCTTTCAAATATTCGACCAAAGCCTTCAATACCTCTCCCAAAACCGGCACCTTCATCAACCACACCAAGGACGGCTATCCTCCTCAATACAAACCCGACCACCACCTTCCCCCTCACCAAACAAAATGATCAACCCCTTCCTTGAAGAAATTCGGCCAAGGCCAAAGGCTTGCTGTTGTGGATTCTTAAACCCCGACGTGAAGCGACGAAGGAGGACAAGTTTCACTCCATCCGGCGTGACTCCGGTGGAGCCGTTGAAGGTCGAACCAAGTAGAGAGTAATCGGAATCATCCATTCTGGTTGGGTAACGAATATATCTTCTACTCTGTGATTTTCCCTCTTGATAGATCTTGTGGCATATGTGTGTTGCGTGGCTTGTGAAACGCTTGAATTTTCGTGATTAATTTCTTCATAGATCTTGTTGGTGTTCTTTTTTCCGTTTAAGTTCGTGAGGCGTGGCGTCCCTCGTTTTATTTTGTTGGGAGAGAACCACCCTTGTCCGAATCTTTTGTTTTCGGTGGATTCTCTTTGGGTACAACAACGCTCGACCGATCTGTGTGGGTTCCTTTCGCTTGAGAGGACCTTGGCCTATCACCTTGGTATTATCTTGAAGGGCTTTGCGAACTCTCCGTAATCTCTGAATATTGAAAACACAAATTGTGTCGTTGCTGCATTTAAGGCTTGAGCGTGGCGTGAGGGTTATCGGAGAGCGTTGCGTTAGTTACGTCGATCACCAAAACGCCCAAAAGGACTAGCCTGCATCAATTTGGTATCAGAGGGAGGTTCACGTCAATTTCTTAATTGGCACCCTCCCCCTTTTATTTGCACGTCGGCACGTACGTTTCTAGTTCGTTTATTTGATAATTTAACCAAAAATAAAATTTGTGGTCTGTCAGTAGCGGTGTAAATTTCTTATTTTTCAGTCGAATTTAAAAAAAAAATTTAATCAACCTCATCTTTTTTCAGGCAAGAAAATCTATTTTATATAATTATAATCTTAGTGGCTAAGCGGGAACAATTCTATCTTTCCTAGAATTAGTTGTTCAGGTACCCTTTCTTTGCATTCGCACAAAATCCGGATCGAGTGTCCTCTCCGATTCACACTGAAATGGCTTTCGACGTTAACGCTTCCAATCGTCATCTGACTTATCTACACACTAATATTTTTACCTATGATGGTTATGGGGATCCCAAGTATTTTAGATACTGGCTTGAGGGGGTAGAAACCTATTTCGAATATAACCAATTGGGCGAATACCTAAAGGTTAGTGTAGTCCGAGAGCGGTTAAGAGGTCGAGCCCGCGAGTTTTGGCTGAACGAAGAGAAAGAGCGCGGTGTTGGCAGCTATCCTTATGCTTGGCCGCACAAGCGAAGAATTCTCTCAGCGAAATTTGATTCCCCCTACCGCCTTAGTACTAACCCGACATCCGATAACCAGTATTGTTATGACACTAAAACCAAGCCGGATCATAGGAGTGATATATTATCCCAAGATAGGTCCTTTCCCCAGGTTGGTAGAGCTACCCCTAGCGTACCTGCACCCACCTACAGAGGAAGGGAAACAGTGAGGTCCCCTATCCCGAGTTCTGTACATGTGACTGCTAGGACTGTCATGAGCCCGCGGGGTGAGAGTAGTCCTACCCGTAAAGGTAGGCAAACGATTACGACATATGTGTCAAGTGGCGCTCCTGATCTTGGCTCGATTGAGCATCCTACCCCGATTACGCCCTTAGGCCTTATTAAGGCTCTCCCCGAGTTGCCTGAATTAGTCGTTGACTCTCCTGTTGAGTCTGAGGCGGTGTCTAGGACTGTGCCCGTCACTGAGGACGAGGCTGAATATGCTGGCGATTTGAGTGACGATGAGGAGATTGGTTACCCTAGTGACCTGGACGAGGATTTCTCCTCTGAGGAATCGTCTCCTCTTCCTTTCGGCGATGTTTCTGAGGCGTCTCCCTTGATAGTTATGGAGTCTTCTGATGACCCTGAGTCAGAAGACATTCCGGCTGAGTCACCCTATGTTGAGAGCTTACCTGTTACCGATTTAGGTGATGACCTGCTAGAACACGAGCTAGTTCCTTCTAGCCCGGAACTTATTGAGGTGCCCATTTATTTAGCTTCCCCGTTAGATCAATCCAGTCAGATAAGTGAGAGTGAGGATCACAATATTATAATGATTGGTCCAGGATTGGTACATGTTTCAACGGTGTTGGAAGAGTCACCTTGGGATGGATGTTTATCTTCGGATAATCTTAGTGGTGCACATCCGGGAGATAGTTCATTGATATTATCATCGTTGCTTGAGGATCATACTAATTTAGATTCTCCCCGGAATTCGATTTGCCCAACCCTCCATCATGATTTAGACAATGTACCTACTTCGTGGGAAGATTTGGTTAGTGAAGGATGTGACGTTTTGGAAGATTTACCCTGTGTGGGAAGGCTATTTGTGGATGACGGTAGCACTGAGGACCCGATAGACATTTCTTTGATGTTAGCTCCTTCGCCAGAAGCCCAAAATAGATTAGAAATTTTGTCGAGTACAATTTTGCCTACTTTTGAGACCAATACTGATTCTTATTTGGACGAATTATCGAGTGGGTTGGAAGACATGTCGGCTGAGTTGGTAGAGTCACCTCGTGATGAATGTTTATCTGATAGTGAGTTAGATGTTGACGATCCGGCTGAGTTTTCGGTAAGGACGAATCTACTGTTTGATTTTTCCTTTGATTTTGATGGCTTGCACCCGGAGGATTTTTCTTGGACGTTAAATCCGTGTTTTGACGGTGAGTATGATTTAGTTCCTCCTCCGGAATCGACCATGTCGACTCCTCATCCGGTTAACTTGACTCGATTAGATGACTTGTTAGGGAACGAGCTTGTCATTTCTAGCCCGAGATATCCGGAGATGTTTATTTATCCAGCTCCCCCATTAGACTTACCCAGACGGATGTGTGTGAGCGATTTGTTAGTTGCCGCGTTCGGTCTTTCCACTACTTTTCATAGATCTGACTATGTTGTTCCTAGGGTGGATCGTTCATCTGACCGCTTGGCGTTGGGTAAGGCTTCGTTTTGGACTATTAGTGATTCCATGGTGATGGTACGTTTTGATGTGATTGTCCGGCTTCATGGCATACCATGAGCGATCATCTCGGATCGTGACCTGACGTTCGTCAGTAACTTTTGGAAGGAGCTCTTTCGCTTACAAGAGTCCTCTTTACGTTTCAGCACAACTCACCACCCGCAGATTGATGGGCAGACTGAGGTACTCAATCGAGGCGTAAAAACATACCTCCGTTGCTATGTTATGGACGAGCCGCGCACTTGGACGAGTTGGTTGCATTGGGCCGAGTACTGCTACAACACTTCTTACAACTCTGCCAGCAAGATGACTCCGTTCGAGGTCGTGTACGGTCGTCCTCCTCCTTCCTTGAGCAGTTATGAGGCCGGCAGTACGGCGTTGCCCGCCGTTGACCGTGCACTTCGTGATCATGATCGCACACTCGCTGCTTTGCGCGAGAATCTCCGGACATCACAGGACCGCATGAAGGCGCATGCTGACAAGCATCGAAAAGAGCGGGAGTTCCAGGTGGGGGATGAAGTCTTTTTCAAGCTACGCCCCTCCCTACAGACAATTGTCCGTGGCCCAGCGGTCAAACCAGAAGTTGGCACCTCGTTACTATGGTCCCTTCCGAATTGTCTGGCGGGTGGGCCCTGTTGTTTACACGTTGGCGTTGCCCGAAGGATCGAGGTTACATCCGACCTTTCATGTTTCCTTGTTGAAGCAGAAGATCAGCGACATTGTTTGAGCCAGCCCTCTTATGCCCGGGGCGACCAACACGGGCGAGCTGTGTCCGATACCTAAGGAGATTCTGATGATCAAGTGGAAGCACCGCGACGATGAGTACCGTCCTGAGCTACTAGTCAAGTGGAAGAATATGACCGCGACGCACAACACATGGGTGGACTTGCTGGAGTTCCAGGAGCTTTACCCCGATTACCACCTTGGGGAGAAGATGGTTCTTGATGGGGAAGGGAATGTTACGCCCCTGGACAGAGCTCGGCTATTTGGGCGTCAGTACATGCGAAGACAGAAGGAACCCAAAGGCAACAATGAGACTGAACCAACCGGTTCAGCCCCCTCTCCCTCTATCTGAAGACCGGCGGTATGGGGGCCGAACTAGACCGGTTCAACCCCCATATGGGGAGGGGCCCCTCTCATCCCCGGGTATAAATAACCCGGGGTGGCTCTCTTGGTGGACAAGCAAGATTTTTTCAAGGTATTCTCTCTTCTCTTCCACTCAACCCTAATTCTCTAGTTCTTTCTCTTTAGATCTCTCTCTCCCCTCTTCCTCCTATCAAAAGACATGTGATGCGGAGAAGTACGAGTTTTGGGCCCGATCGGGGATGATTTGACTACTTACCATATATGGAGTGCCCGGATCGACGATCGGACTTCACAGATGTGTTCGGATTCGCGCTGCGAATCGATTTGATATATTATTTTACTTTGTTTGCATTTATTTTGATGTATTTGGGTAGACTCACCTTCGGCCAATCATAGTCGTTGTTTGGGGATGCCCTAATCCTTGTTTTATTATAAATAGAGGTGTTAGAGGCTGATCTAAGGTATTGCAGAATTTGGTGAAAAGAAATTTCGGATTCCAGCGATCAAGCCATGACGCCGACTCCGTGGAACCATATGTGACGACTCCTAGGTGCCTATTTTCCTCCCCAAGATATCCCCTAATTCTTGCCCACTTTTCCCCTTCCCAAAACCTCTCTCGCATCCCTCTACAACCTTCCAAACAACCCATCGTTGCTATCCAAATTTTCCCTTTCTATTAATCTCAACATACTATTCAAAAATGAAATTCACTTTTCAACAATAAAGTTTTCCTTAGCCTGAAGCCCCGTCGGCCTGCTTCTACCCATTCCCTGCACCACCGGCCTTCAGGCCCCCATCCAGCAAGGCGCCGTTTCTACCTGTTTTCCCTGCTGGAGCTGCTGCATGTCGCCCCTTACCCTCCCAGCCGTCAAGCCGCCAGCCGCCCCTCTCTGGCCCCTCAGTCCAACTGCCGGCTCCTCCTCCTCCCAGCAGCCCACCCCCACCCCCACGCCGCAACCCATCTCCCTTAACTGCCGCTCCTCTACGTCCTCCCTCTCTCGTGGAACCACCCAAATCAGCCACCCTATTTCAAAATTTGTTCAGATCTGGACAAATCAGTCCCGATCCGCTATTCCCCCACCCTCCCCTCATTTCCTAGCCCGGATCCACCATCAAACATCGAATCCATCCATCCCCCGCCCGGATCTACTTATACGTGGCCGGATCTATCTATTTCCGGCCCATTTTCATCTTCCGTCGCCGAGGACAGCCACCTCCATTATTTCCACTCCGCCGGTTCCACTTTCGATCGCCGATCCATGCATTCGTCTCCGGAATCTTCATTGCCTTGTTCAACCCACTATTTAGTGAATATTGTTGTATAAGATTATTATTTTTCAGCATTTATTTATCGGATTGAACATCATATTGGTTTGAATATATCGTATGGTAGTAATTTGTTAGATTTATATTGTGATTTGCAGTACTTTATTCGTAGTGCGCTCTATCTTTGGCCCTCCACGCGGAGGAAAGTTTAAGCTCGTTTGCCCTAATAAATTATTTGTATCTTGCTTTCAATATTCTGCGTGAGATGATAGTATTTATTATCTAATTTGTGATCTAACCGTCGGATCTGCATAGCATGTAGTGTTAGGTCACAGTTTATCCACCGCCTATAGATTCGCCCTGGGTCAATATGTACTACAAAAAATATACTGGAAATAATAATAACATAATGTACAAAGATGCGACACATATTACATCATTACTTGTTAGGGTTAACATGTGTACATGCATCATGTCATGACAGAGTATGTTGGGAAGGTTTTATTTATGTGTTGGCTGGCTACTGAACAATAGAGTTATTTTTATAGGGGATGAAAATGTAACATTGTCTTCTGAATTGATTTCTATTAGAACGTATCTAAAAATTTTCCTATCTCATGGAGAATGTTTTTTAAATAAAAAAAGTGATTATAGGTGTGGTTCAACAATGTCCCCCATACACGTTTGGCTGAAGATAAAGGAGGGCAAAATTGGATCAGAAGGGATAATGATAAGTTTAAATTTCCAGGAGGAGGAACTCAGTTCATACATGGAGCAAATCAGTATTTAACTCAAATCTCTGAGGTTGTTTAATTTCTTCAAATGCTCTCAGTCATAACAGATTGATAATACTATATAATTTCACATTGCATATTTTCTGACTAAACTATGTATCATCCAATATATTCTTATGCAGATGGTTCCCGATATTGTGTTTGGTTCTCATATAAGAGTTGTTCTTGATGTTGGATGTGGTGTAGCAAGTTTTGGTGCATATTTATTTTTGGAAAATGTGATCACCATGTCAATAGCTCCAAAAGATGTTCATGAGAACCAGATTCAGTTTGCTCTTGAGCGCGGTGTACCTGCGATGGTAGCAGTGTTTGCAACACGGAGGTTGCTTTATCCGAGTGAAGCATTTGATCTAATCCATTGCTCAAGATGTCGGATAAATTGGACACGCCATGGTATAAACTGTTATCTTTCTTTTGCTTCCCCTTGAAATTTATATACATTCACCAAGAATTAAACTGGTTCCAAAAAAAATTTGATCACAATCTTCAATCAATTATGTCTGTCTCTCTTTATCAGTAAATTAATGATTCAACCTGAATCTGCAAAGTGGGAGGAATCAAATGCGTTACTCTTATAACGTGCATCGGAACCCGTTCAGGGTTGTTTCTCACTATCACCAGTTATTCGATCGTCATCTGGACGATTGGAGCCCGCGGATATGACCGGCTTTATTTTGATATTTTTAATGATTTTTTTTAAAGTTTTTTAGTGATATTTGAGGGTTAGATTAAATGATAAGATTGAACTATTTGAGCTATCCGATTTATTTTACCTAATATCTCGTATTTATGCTCATACTAATGTCTAGCTCTGTATCAAAGATTTTCTATAAAAAGAATACGACTCGGTCACTCACGGTGCGAATCTGTGCCCCTCCTTGGTGCCAATTCTGAGGGACATCTCTTGGTGAAGCCAAGCCACCACCGCTTGCATACCCACAACCCTTAAAAACCCTCGTACTCCTCGAGCCTCGAAACCAGCGGCATGCGTGCCTCCTAGATATACCACAAGATGACGCCAAGCTTCTCAACTACCTTGCCCAGTTCTCCTTAACTCCAACAACCCCTTACTCAATAGAGCCGAGCTGCCTACTTCTCGTATAACCACCCCTCCTTCCTTCCTTCATCACAACACCCTTCTTTTCCTTGATAATGACATCCCTCCAACAACCATTTGTTACGCCTAAACGTCATGTCCCCCAAAGCCATAATATTCTACATCGATTTTCTTCGCTAACCACACATTCGAACCTACACACATGAGCTCATAGTAATTTTATTTATTGCTTTGCTGTTGAACACATGTGATATATTCTCCGTCGCATTCAAGGACGCTTGACGCCATCATGCGTCATGGATCTTAATATTATTATTATTATTATGCTTTTATTTATTGTCATGTATTTCCTTTTTTCTTGCGCACCTAGGTATTTTAATTTGTTCGGCTCATCGGTTTGACCACCCGGTGAGATCCTAAATAAATGGTCCGGTAATTTAGGGTTGTTAGGACAAAAAAGACAAGCTTAAAATTATTTAAAAATACGCATAAAATTTAATAGAGAAAAAAAATCCAATATATGAGAATGTGGACACCATTTGAAAAGTTTCCAAATGATGAGGCTATATTTAGAAGAAAATATTGTGGAGAATAATTAGGAGACAAAGTTTGCAACATCATAATTGGAAATATACTTTTTGGAAATGTAGAGAAGAGAGCACGATCAATGAAGAAAAACCAGTAAACCTTGTATATTCTTGTTCAATGTGTAAATACAATGTATGAGTACATATATATAGGAAGGAAAAGGAGAGAGGAGTTCCATATACATGGTGTGAGACTAACACAACAAGAGAAAAAGAAAGACAAAATTGGCCATTAGGTGGGCCTTTACAATGTCTTTTCAAACAATCCCCCGCAAGCTGGAGCGCACAAGTCGTAGACACTAAGCTTGGATAAGAATTTATAGAATAGAGTACTAGGCAGAGCTTTAGTAAGAAGATCCGCGACTTGGTCAGTAGCCGGAACATGTCTAAATTCCAATTTCTTCATTTGAACTTTCTCCCGAATGAAGTGACAATCAACTTCAATGTGTTTTGTTCTTTCGTGGAAGACCAGATTCTTAGCTATTTGTATAGTAGCTTGACTATCACAAAGTAAGGTAGCTGGTGAGGAAAGTTCTACTCCTATATCTTCTAGGAGACTTTCGAGCCAAGTAAGCTCAGATATAACATACGCCATTGAACGGTACTCAGCTTCAGCTGAAGATCGTGCAACCATATCTTGTTTCTTACCGCGCCAGGTAACAAGATGTCTTCCCAAGTAGGTACAAAATCTGCTGGTAGAGTTCCGATCATCCATGGATCCAGCATAATCTGCATCTGAATACGCAACCAGAGTTAGAGTAGTAGTAGAGGAGGTTTTGTATACCAGCCCTTGACCAAGGGCTGTTTTTAAGTACCTTAGGATGTGTTCGACGATCTGTAGATGAGACATCCGAGGAGAGTGCATAAACCGACTGACAACTCCAACAACAAATGATATGTCCGGTCTTCTGACCGTTAGGTAAATCAGTTTTTCAACAAGCCGTCGATAGTATTTTGGATTTGAAAGAAGTGGATCTGTATCTGAGCCCCCAACACAAAGCTTATAATTGACATCCATGAGAGTTTTGGTCGACTTACATTCAGAGTAACCAGCATCCTGAAGGAGGTCAAGACAATACTTCCGTTGAGATAGGACAAGACTATCCGGACGTCTCGCGATCTCAAGGATGAGAAAGTATCGGAGGTTCCTGAGATCTTTTGTGTTGGAACACCCTATTACTGATTTTGGCAAGGATCACTATGTCCTTTAGAAAATTTGTTTTGACCTCCTTGTATAGATATAAAGGTCAATTAGATTGTGTCTACGGGTTAGTATTTAGGTTTGAAAGCTGCCCTCAAGACCCTCAAGACCAGATATTTTAGTTCAGGAGACTAAGTCATTTCGTCGAGCTCAGGACGACGAATCGTCGAACTCCACTTGACGATCTCTGAGCTCACTTCGACGAATCGTCGAACTCCATTCGACGATCTCTGAGCTCACTTCAACGAGTCGTTGAACTCCGTTCGACGATCTTCGAGCTCAGATCGACGTTCCTGTCTCTTGTTTGTTTCCCCTTCTGTGAGCTCAGTTCGACGATAGTTGAGCTCAGATCGACGTTTTCTGTTTCAGTCTAAGACCAGTCTCTGAGCTCAGTTCAACGATAGTCGAGCTCAGGTCAACGTTTTTCTGGAGAGATCGACGTTTTTCAAGATTCAAATTCAGACAGTTATGGAATTATTCCCAGCATTTATTTCAAGGATCTTGTAGCCGTTTCAATTAATCTGGAGCAAGTTTCAAGGGAATTTTAAAGGAATGTTTTATTGGACTTTACTCCAGAAGACAAAATGCAGTTAAGGAAGTCATTTATGACAGGGTAACAGCTATCTTGGACAGAGAGTTCAGATCTAAGGAATAAAAGAATTATTCATGTTATGCTGAAAAAATACACTAGAAAACAACAAGAATAACAACAACAACAACAGAAAGAGAAAGAGTTGCAGATATTCACAGTCTTAGAATTCTTACAGGAACACATCACTAAAGGAGATCAATATTCTGAAATTTCTTGATCCCTCTTGATTCCAGTGTTCAAAGGCCATTATCATTCAAGACTCCAGACAATACACATTTCAGCTGCTGCTGGAATCATCTTTTGCTGGAGATCAAATCTTCTGAAGGCCTATCACCCTACTGCAAAGCTTCACTTCCTGAACAACTCAAGAACTCAGGGGGAGCTTTGACAACATCCACTATCTTCTCTGATTGTTGACAGAGAAGATCATCTCTCTCTCTCTCTCTGCTGTAAAGGGTTTATCAAACTCCCTTCAAAAGTTTGTGTTGATTTCTGAGACCTTATCAAAACTCAGTGGTGGCAAGACACCTGATCAAAAAATCTGGTTTGGTTTTTGAGTACCTTATCAAAAGCTCATTGGTGCCCAGGACACCTGATCAACTCATCCTGCAGTGGATTCGTACCTATGGTGGTAGAAGAGTGGATGTACCCAGATTGGTTGGGGAACCACTATAGCTCCTTGTGTCATCTGATTGCTTATTTTCTTTTGTTTTCTGTCTGTAATTTGTGATTGTTCTGTGATTGCTTTGTAATTAGATAGTTGCTGTGTTTGCTGTATTTCATTTGCTTCCCTGTTCACTTAGGAATATAACAAGAGTTGTAAAAAGTTTTTAGCAAACACCATACTCTATTCACCCCCCCCTTTAGAGTATATCAGATCTAACCTGCACTTTCAATTGGTATCAAAGCCAGGTTGGTTTAAATAACACACCTTAGTGGTTGTACAAGCTAACACCTGAACCCAAAGATCCCTCTAGTTAGATCTGCTTGTTTTAAGTTTGTTATTAGAATTATTTCTTCACAAAACATGACCCAAAACAAAGATTATGCTAACACCAGACCTCCATTGTTCAACCTATCTAAGTTTGCACTTTGGAAGGCAAGGATTAGATTGTACATGAACTCTATTGATGAAGACATTTTCAATTCTGTTTTGACAGTGTGTCCAAGAGCTCCAGAAAATACAAGTACAAGTGCTGTTCCACCTCCTTCAGGAACAGATGCAGAAATCAAGAAATGGAAAGTGGCAGATGCTAAGACAATGGATATTCTAGCCCAGACTATGTCTGATGAAATATTCCAAAAAGTAGCTGACTACAACTCAGCAAAGGACATCTGGGACAAGTTATCTGAGATAGTCTCAGGATCTGCTGATGAGAGAAAAGATAGAAGATCTCACCTCATAACCCAATATGAGAATTTCAAGAAAGGAGAAGCTGAGTCAGTAGCAGACATGTATAATAGACTCAGTCTCATAGTTAATGAGCTGAAAACATTGGACAAAGAGATCTCATTGACTGAGCTCAATGATAAAATCCTAATGTGCTTTCCAAGCACTTGAGACTCAAGGATCTGACCAATCAAGGATGCCAGAAGCCTAAATGAGATCACAACTGAAGATCTCTTGGGCAAGCTCAAGTCTTATGAGCTGCTCATCAAGAATAGAGAAGAAGAGCAGAAGGCTGCCTCACCAGCTACAAGAAAGAAAAAATTAATAACTTTCAAAGCCATTGAAGATCAGCCTGAAGACAAGGTTACAGACAATGAAGAGCTGCTAAGCTTACTGGCCAAAAGGTTTTACAAAAGGACCAGGAAGGATTTCAGGAAATGATCATACAGAGAGCATGATAAGCTAAGGTATGACAAATCAAATAACAAAGAGATTATTTGTTTTGGATGCAGGAAAACAGACCACATTGTGCCTGACTGTCCAGAAAATAAAAACAAGGACAAGAAGGACATGAAAGAAAGGAGAAAAGAAAAGGACTTCAAGAAGAGCAGCAATGACAAACCCTCCTCCAGCAAGAACAAACATACAAGGAAGGAGTTTGTTGCTGAAACTTGGAGTGAGACAGAAGAAGAATCTGAAGCTTCATCCAGCTCTAGTGATGATGAAGATGATGCTGATTAAAAGAATTATGCATGATGGCTATCAATGTCTCACAACAAAATTCTGATGCAGAAGAGTCAGAGTCAGAATCAGAGACTCAATCTGAAGAGCACCAGGTAATAAGTTTTTTTGATTTTAATTCTGAGGACTTCAAGTGTGAGTTTAAAACACTGTGTTTAGATTTATTAAAATCTGAGAAGGAAATCATTTCTCTCAGAAATCAGCTATCTGAACACATCACTTTAAAATCAGAAAACTTCAAACTCTCTGAGAAGTTGGAATGCTGTAGGGAGCAGATAGCCTCACTGAAAGGTGAGCTATCAGAAGCCAAAAAGTTTGAAGAATCCCTCAATGGGAGAAGTATCAAGCTAATGGACATCACAAGCACAGTGAACTCAAGATTCAATAGTACACTGGGCTTGGGTGCCTCATCTAGCCAGCCTATAGTATTAACAACTCCAATCAAGTTTATCTCTGATAAAGGTAAGAGAGTTGTAGAGGTAGTTAGGAAGAATTCTGACTTACCTAAGAAAACAAGAGTTCAACAGAAATCATCGAACGGAGCTAGACGATCGTCGAATGAAGATCAACGATCTCAGGCTAAATCGTCGAACTCAGGTCGACGATCTCTGAACCCTGAACTCTGCTACAGTCGATCTTTGAACGGAGCTCGACGATCTGACCCAAGATTGTGGAACTCAGCTCAGCGATCGTCGAGCAGAGATCAGAGTTTTGAAATTTTTTTCAAAGGTAAATCAAATTTCAAACCTAGGGGTCCTTCATCCCAAAGATTTAACCCTTATACTGAATGGATAATACCTCATAGGAGATATCATCCTGAAGGCTATAAGAGTCAACCAGGGATGTCTTTTATTTTTGAATTCAAAGGTTATCAACCTAGACCCAAGGTAAACTGGGTTAAAAACAAATAAATTGTTTTATGTGCAGGTGTAGACCTATCCAAATCAAACCAGCAATGGTATCTGGATAGTGGGTGCTCAAAGAACATGACAGGAAACAAGGACAGTTTCACATCTTTCAAAGCCAAACTTGGACCCAAAGTAATATTTGGTGATTCAAACTTTGTACTAACAAAAGGATATGATGCAGTGCAGATTGACACAGTTACTTTCAAGAAAGTAGCCTATGTGGAAGGACTGAAGCACAGCTTAATCAGTATCAGTCAACTGTGTGATGAAGGCTATCAAGTGACTTTCAACAAATCCTCATGCAAGATCAAATCAGAGGACAACACCACTGTGTTGACAGGTAAAAGGAAAGGTAACATTTATCTTGTGGATTTTCTTTCAACTAAAGCAGATATATGCTTATTCAACTCTATCTGTAGACCTAATGAACTATGACATAAAAGATTCAGACATATAAACCTTAGAACCATTGCTAGGCTATCCAAGGACAACCTTGTTAGAGGACTACCTTCTGGCCCCTACAAGAAGGAAGGACTTTGCAGGGCTTGTCAATTAGGCAAACAAACCAAAAATAGTTTCAAGTCACTTAATAAAAGTGATTCACCTAGGATTTTGTATCTGTTACACATGAATATTTTTGGACCAATTACAGTACAAAGCTTAGGAGGGAAATCCTATACTTTAGTGGTTGTAGATGACTTCTCTAGATTCACATGAGTGTTCTTTCTGAGGAAGAAATCTGATAACTTTAAGTGTTTGACAGAGTTTCTCAAATACATACAGAGTGAGTTCAATACTCACATTGCCCTGATCAGAAGTGATCATGGGACATAGTTTGATTCTCTTCTTATGCAAGAGTTCTGTCAGAGTGAAGCGATCAGACACACTTTCTCAGCTCCTAGAACTTCTCAACAAAATGGGGTAGTTGAAAGAAAAAATAGAACCCTTATTGAATCTGCTACTACATTGTTGTCAGATGCTCACCTTCCTCTATCCTTTTGGGCAGAGGCAGTGAACATATCCAACTATGTGTTGAATAGAAGTTTAATACATAAACTGAAGGACAAAACTCCTTATGAATTACTCAAAGGGAAGAAATCTAAAGTATATTACTTCAGAATCTTTGGTTGTATTTGCTACATTCATAATAATGACAAAAAATACTTAGCAAAATTTCAAGCTAAAGCTAATGAATGAGTGTTTCTGGGATACTCCATGATCAGTAAAGCTTATAGGGTATATAATAAATCTACTCTCAAAATTGAAGAATCTGTTCATATATCTTTTGATGAATCTAACATGTCTTTCAAGTAGAAGAATACTTCTACCATACAACCTTTGCAGGTACACTCTCTTGCAGAAGACTTGGACAGGTTACAAATTATTCAAAAAGATGAAAGCAGTGAAAATGAAGAAGACATTCAACATCTTGAAGAGAAACTTCTTGAAAAGCCAGTTGTTGTACCACCAGAGGAAACAACAACACATATTGGTGAACTATCAACATCTCCTGTTGATTTAGTAACATCAAGAGACCATCCAATCTCCCAAGTGATTGGAGACATCTCAGCTGGTGTGCAAACCAGAAATCAGGTCAACCAAAACCTGATGCACACTTGCTTCCTTTCTCAAATTGAACCTCAATCCATTCAAGATGCAGAGCAAGATCCACACTGAATCATTGCAATGCAAGAGGAGTTGCATCAATTTGAAAGGAACAAAGTTTGAGAACTAGTACCAAGGCCAAATGATCACTCCATTGTTGGAACAAAGTGAGTGTTCAAAAATAAATTGGATGATCAAGGAGTCATTGTAAGGAACAAGGCAAGACTAGTTGCTCAAGGGTACTCTCAAGAAAAAAGGATAGATTATGACCAGACATTTGCACCAGTTGAAAGGTTAGAGACCATAAGAATCTTCTTAGCATATGCAGCACACAAATGATTCAAAGTATAACAGATGGATGTAAAGAGTGCTTTTCTCAATGAAGATATTAAAGAAGAAGTTTATGTCAGACAACCCCCAGGTTTTATCTCTTCAACTCATACTGATTATGTTTTCAAATTGCATAAAGCATTATATGGTGTAAAGCAAGCTCCTATAGCATGATATGAGATCCTAGCATGCTTTCTTCTGAAAAATGATTTTATAAGGGGTAGAGTAGACCAAACTCTTTTTATTAGAACCCATAAGTCTCATACCCTACTAGTACAAATTTATGTAGATGATATTATATTTGGTTCTACTGATTCAAATTTGTGCAGAAGGTTTTCCAATCTAATGCATTCTAAATTTGAAATGAGTAGCATGAGTAAGCTATCCTTCTTTCTAGGATTGCAAATCAAAGAACATGCTGAAGACATATTTATTTCTCAAACCAAGTATGCAAAAGAATTAGTTAAAAAATTTGGTATGTCTGAAGCATCATGTATGAAAACACCTATGCCTACTAATGCTGTATTAGATGCTGATGAACATGGGAAACCTGTTGATCAGACAACATATAGAGCAATGATTGGCTATTTATTGTACCTTACAGCTAGTAGACCTGACATAATGTTTGCTACATGCATATGTGCTAGATTCCAAGTGAGCCCTAGAGAGTCACACTTAACCTTAATAAAAATGATTCTTAGGTATGTGAAAAGTTGTCCAAATATAGGTCTCTGGTATACAAAAGATTCAGCATTTGACTTAACTGGATTTTCAGATGCTGATTATGCTGGATGCAGAATAGATAGGAAAAACACCAGTGGAACTTGTCAGTTTCTTGGTGACAGACTTGTCTCCTGGTTTTGCAAGAAACAAACATCTGTGTCAACTTCAACTGCTGAAGCTGAAAATATGACTGCAGGTAGTTGTTGTTCACAAATCTTGTGGATTCAAAACCAACTCCTAGATTATGACTATAACTTAGAAAAGTCTAAAATATTTTGTGATAATACCAGTGCTATTTCCATTGCACAAAATCCAGTCCTCCATAGTAGGACAAAACACATAGAAATTAGACATCACTTTCTAAGGGATAATGTTGAGAAAAACAAAATTGAACTTCAATATATCCCAACTGATTTGCAAATGAGAGATATTTTCACCAAACCCTTGGATGAAAAGAAACATACATTCTTCCTGAATCAGTTAGAAATGTTAGATGGAGGAAGTCTAAAATAAGATCCAAGATTTTAAAAATCTAAAAATGACCAAGACTAGGCAAATCAAAATGCTTTTTCTAGTGTATAGAGTGTTTCTGGTCTCTGAACTGCGCTCGACGATTTTCCCCAAGATCGTCGAACGGAGATCGACGATTTCAGAAATCGTCGACCAGAGTTCAGCGCTTCTCAGATAGTGCTAAACTATCTTTCTTCAGATCAGCGATCGTCGAACGGAGCTCGACGCTCTCCAATATCGTCGAACGGAGATCGACGATGTTGATGACCTTTCAGTTTCCTTTAGAAGCCCAGATCGTCGAACAGAGTTCAACGATTTTTCCTTTTCTGCGTCGAACCTTAATATAAAACTCATTTTTCGGCCGTCGTTCTGCCTTTGCGCTTTCATACTCTCTGCAAATTTTCCCTTTCCCTCCAAACTTTTCTACACTTGGTCTTTTGTTTGTTCATTTTTGTAGGAATCAATGACAGTTTCAGTCACAATCTTGGCAGCAATGAAATTTGACGCTGGCTTTGATATAAACATGGATTCTTTTGATAACAGCGATCAAATCTTCAAGGACATTCTGGAACTTTTCAAGGACCAACAGTTAGTCAACATAATGACTACAAGGATCAAATTGGCCACATATGAAATAAAGGAATGAGTGTATACTGCCCACAATCTGGATCAGAACATACTGGTTGGAACCATCTCAGGAACTCAGGTACCTTTAACACCTGCTGTTTTGACAGAAGTATTTCAATTAAATTCTGGTGAAGATTCTATTGAGCTTTCTGGAGAGGAATTTTCACTTATGATTGAGAGGATGAGACATTCAGAAGCTAACTCTAGTAAATTGCTTAAGAAGAATCTGTCAGTTGAGTACAAATTTTTTGCTGATGTAGTTGGGAAAGTGTTATTGACAAAACACTCAGCTCATGATACCATCTCTAGGTATTAACTCAGTTTGATGGGTGCCTTAGTGGATAAAAAGCAACTGAACTGGGGAGAAGTGTTCTTTGATTTAATCAAGAAGAAAATTAACAAGAATTTTGTTAATTTTGGGAGGATTTTAGGGTTGTTTCTTCGTAATAGATGCCCTGCACTGCTTGTTTCCAGTGTGATGCACATCAATGCCTCCAAGAGCCTTACCTGTGCCCTATTTGGGAAATGGGACAGACAGATTGTAAAGCCCAGCAGACCCTCTGCAATCTCTTCTTCAGGCACAAGGACTACTTCAGTCTCTTCCCCTCAGGTTTCTGCCCCTGCAGAAGATTTGCCTGCTTCATCTCCTCCTTCTCCACCTATTGTTTCATCTACAACAGTCACATCCACCATCACAATTTCCATCCCATCTCCAACTTCAATCCCTTCTCCAACTCCACCATTAACTGAAGAAATCTTCCATCCACTACATCACTATGATTCATCATCTCATATTCCATCATTCACTCTTCTAGATGATTCCTATATGGATGATTCTCCTTCATCCCATATTGAGCCACCATCATCATCCACTTCTTATCAATAACTACTTCAGGACATCATTGCTCAACCATCATTCACACCATCCATTTCCATTCCACTATCTTCTATCTTCACAATTCCTATATCTCAACCATCACTTTCACAATCCACAGTCTCTCCAACAACATCTCCTGCTGTTCCAACTCTCATCTCTACCTCATCCATCCCTACCTTTACTCAAGTCCTTCTTGAGCAAGTAGATCTTCCAGCTATTGCAGACAAGCTATATGAGCTGATAGTTCCGAGGCTATCACTACTGCTGGAGACCTCTTTGGCTCTACTTTTGCAAACTATTCAAGAGTTGTCTGCCAGGCTATCCTCTTTTCTTCCTCCTCAGGCAATACCTTTTTCTGGGTGCCTTGATCCAGTTCTCACTGAATCTAGGCAGGGGGAGATGCCTTATGAAGCTGAGAGATTGCCTGCTGCAGTAACTTCAGACCAAGCTCCAGTTGCAGTCATTACAGTGGACCTCAGGTCACTGCTATCAATATTTGATTCTGTATACTTCAGCTGTCTTCCAGTCCAGCATACTGAAGATCTTACTAAGGCCACTGTGCCTATTTCCAGCTGTGACCCCAGCTTAATAAGTTCTTATGTAAATTCCTTCAATTCCTTCAATGCTGTTGACAGTGCTCCTTCTGTTTCTGTTGCTCCTACTGCTGCTGTTGATGTTTCAGCTAGTTTAGTTGCTGCTGTTTCAGTTTCTGAAGATATGCATATGACAAAGGCAATTGTTTTTGAGCCTGCTGTATCTGAGCCTATTGTTTCTGAAATTTTTGTATCTGAACCAGCTGTCATAGCTCCTTCTGCCAATGTTGCTTCTACTCCACTTCCTGCTGCTGCTGTTGCTCCTGTTGCTGTTTCTGCTGTCTCTTCTGCTTAGTCTCAACAACAGAAAGAATATATCAAAAGGATTGATGCAGTGTATGATAATTCACAAAACTCAGACAGTGATCAGTTTAGAACTGACTCTGATGATTCCTCTGCAACAATTGCAAGGAAAAGGAAAGCAAGAATCAAGGCCATGAAGAGAGTTCCCCCAGAGAAGGTGAAAGATACAAATGATATTCCATATTATATATTGCATGATTGCCCTATTACAGAACCATGGATGCAGTACTCCAGGAATCAGCTGAAAGTCATGAAAAAGAAAAGGAAGTATGACAAAGGATCATCCCATTTCAATCCTCCTCCTCCTCCTCCTTCACCTGATGCAGGTACATGTGGTAGTTCTGCCTTTCAATCTACTGCTAGAAGTCAAAGTTCATATCAATCTCAAGGAAGATCTCAGTACAGAGGAAATCAGCCTAGAGGTTACCAGTCCAGAAGAGGACAGTACAGAGGAAATCAAAGATGACTCAGAGTGTATTCCAGGCAACATCCTTATCAAAGGGAAGGACAAGGTCCCTCTGACACTACTTCTGGTCCTTTCCCTTATAAGCTTAAAGATCTAGTCTCTTCCAGAGCTCCTCCTGATAATTCTTCAAACAGATATGAGCCTCCTGTTCCATTTGAAGACCCAAAAAATAATCCCACTTCATGGACTGCCAGAATGAAAGAGTTGATTGCACTAGACCAAATCAAGAAGGCTAGAGAACAAGGAAAAGATACATCTAATATCACTACTCTACCAGATCAAAGAAAGAAAGAACTTGAGAGATACTCTTCCAGCAAATTCTTTGATTCAGAAAGTTATATGAAACTGCACCCATAAGCTGTAGTCCCCAGGCCAAAGCATCAAACTTCTCTAGGTGTAGCTGATGACAGAAGATCCAAGAAAGAAGCTCTCAACCCCAACAGAGAAATAGTTCTCATAAATAGCAAGGAAAATGAATGATTCTGTAAGATGACAGTAAATTTGTTTTCTGACTATCTGTGATAATGTCTGTGTTTCTGCAATGTTTTGTTTGTTACATTTCTGCATTGCATGTTTTTATTTTTCCAATGTCTGTAAATAGTAATCCTAACCCAAATAGGGGGAGATTGTTGGAACACCCTATTACTGATTTGGGCAAACATCACTATGTCATTTAGAAAATTTGTTTTGACCTCCTTGTATAGATCTAAAGGTCAATTAGATTGTGTCTAAGAGTTAGTATTTAGGTTTGAAAGCTGCCCTCAAGACCCTCAAGATCAGATATTTCAGTTCAGGAGACTAAGTCATTTCGTCGAGCTCAGGACGACGAATCGTCGAACTCCACTCGACGATCTCTGAGCTCACTTCGACGAATCGTCGAACTCCATTCGACGATCTCTGAGCTCACTTCAACGAGTCGTTGAACTCCGTTCGACGATCTTCGAGCTCAGATCGACGTTCCTGTCTCTTGTTTGTTTCCCCTTCTCTGAGCTCAGTTCGACGATAGTTGAGCTCAGATCGACGTTTTCTGTTTCAGTCTAAGACCAGTCTCTGAGCTCAGTTCAACGATAGTCGAGCTCAGGTCAATGTTTTTCTGGAGAGATCGACGTTTTTCAAGATTCAAATTCAGACAGTTATGGAATTATTCCCAGCATTTATTTCATGGATCTTGTAGCCGTTTCAATTAATCTGGAGCAAGTTTCAAGAGAATTTTAAAGGAATGTTTTATTGGAATTTCCTTCAGAAGACAAAATGCAGTTAAGGAAGTCATTTATGACAGACTAACGACTATCTTGGACAGAGAATTCAGATCTAAGGAATAAAAGAATTATTCATGTTCTGCTGAAAAAATACACAAGAAAACAACAAGAATAACAACAACAACAACAGAAAGAGAAAGGGTTGCAGATATTCACAGTCTTAGAATTCTTACAGGAACACATCACTGAAGGAGATTAATATTCTGAAATTTCTAGATCGCTCTTGATTCCAGTGTTCAAAGGCCATTATCATTCAAGACTCCAGACAACACACATTTCAGCTGCTGCTGGAATCATCTTTTGCTGGAGATCAAATCTTCTGAAGGCCTATCACCTTACTGCAAATGTTCACTTCCTGAACAACTCAAAAACTCAGGGGGAGCTTTGACAACATCCACTATCTTCTCTCTGATTGTTGACAGAGAAGATCATCTCTCTCTCTCTCTCTGCTGTAAAGGGTTTATCAAACTCCCTTCAAAAGTTTGTGTTGGTTTATGAGATCTTATCAAAACTCAGTGGTGGCAAGACACCTGATCAAAAAATCTGGTTTGGTTTTTGAGTAGCTTATCAAAAGCTCATTGGTGCCCAGGACACCTGATCTACTCATCCTGCAGTGGATTCCTACCTAGGGTGGTAGAATAGTGGATGTGCCCAGATTGGTTGGGGAACCACTATAGCTCCTTGTGTCATCTGGTTGCTTATTTTTTCTTTTATTTTCTGACTGTGGTTTGTGATTGTTCTGTGATTGCTTTGTAATTAGATAGTTGCTGTGTTTGCTGTATTTCATTTGCTTCCCTGTTCACTTAGGAATACAACAAGAGTTGTAAAAAGTTTTTAGCAAGCAACATACTCTATTCACCCCCTTTAGAGTATATCAGATCTAACCTGCACTTTCATTTTGTTTGAAAAACAGAGCTCAGGTGCTGTTTGATCATTTGTATTCCCTTTGAGTCATTGCCTGTGATTAGGATGTCGTCGACATACACCAAGAGGAGAACAGTGCCTGTTGTGTGATGTCGAGTAAATAGAGAGAAATCTGCCGAGCTCCGAGTAAAACCAACCTCTCGCTTAGCCCTACTGAATTTGTCTAACCATGCCCTTAGGGACTGTTTGAGATCATAAATTGATTTTTTGAGGTGACAAGTCCTAGACTCCCTCGTGGTCTCAAACCCCGGAGGTTGTTGCATGTATACTGTTTCTTGCAGATCACCATTTAGAAAGACATTCTTGATATCTAGTTAATATAAGGTCCAATGACGATACACAACCACTGAAAGGAGAACACGAACTGTGTTAAGCTTGCCCACAAGAGAGAATATTTCTTCATAATCGAGACCTTGTTGTTGAGTAAATACACGAGCCACCGGCCTGACTTTAAGACGGTCAATTGTCCCATCAACAACATACTTGATGATAAATACCCATTTACAACCAACAGTAGTTTGGACTGGAGGAAGAGGAACCATATCCCACGTCCGGTTAGCCCAGAGGGCTGTAATTTTTTCGTCCATGGCTGCCCGCCAGCCTGGGTGTTGGAGAACCTACTGCACAGAGTTAAGGATAGAAACAGAAGATAGGGAAGTAACAAAGTTGTGAAGCGATGGGATAGACGATGTAATGACACATAATTCGCCATAGGATGGGCGGTGGAGGCTGGTGCCCGATCAGCAGGTCGCAAAATGTTAGAGGTCGAAGCCGACTGCATTGGGGCGGCAGAGCGAGGAGAGGGACGAGTATAGACACAAATAAGTGGGGCTTCTTGAAGAACGGGAGCCAGATCAGGTATAAGTGGGGGTGGAGGAGAGGTAACTGCGATGACAGGTCTTGGCAAAGACTGGGGTAGAAGAGGTGGGTTTGGAGCGTTGAAGTATGATTGATCTTCCCGAAAAGTAACGTCAGCAGAGACGATCACCTTGCGTGTAGTAGGAGAATAACAAACATAGCCTTTCTTGGTACGAGAATATCCGACAAACATGTGTTTAGTTGCCCGGGGATCCAACTTGTCCGAAGGCGGACCAAGTGCATGAACATAGCAAATGCAACCAAAAATGTGAGACGTGAAAGAGAACAACGAAGTAAACAGGAAGATGACTAAGCATAGTAGCCTTTTGAAGAACGGAGGAAGGGAGACGGTTAATGAGATAACATGCTGTCGAAAGAGCAAAGTTCAAATATACCTTGAGGACATGCATTTGAATCATGAGAGAGCGAACAACATCAATGAGGTGTCTATTTTTCCGTTCGGAGACGCCGTTTTGTTGCGAAGTATAGACACATGAAGTCTGGTGAATAATTCCGAATTCTGAGCAGATATTGACAAACTCATGGATAGTGTTTTCGCGAGCATTATTAGTTCAAAGAGTTTTGGTTTTGTCAGAAATTATGTGCGAGTTTTGAAAACAAAAGGAAAACTCAGAACGATCATGTAGTAAGTATAACCATGTCTTCCGAGTGTAATCATCAATAAAGGTAACAAAGTAACGATATCCAAATATACTAGGAATTTTGTACGGGCCCCAAACATCAGAATGCACCAAAATAAAATGAACGGAACTCCGAGTACAATTAGGAGGAAAAGATGAACGATGCTGTTTTCCCAAAATACATGAATCACACGTAAAATGCGGAAGAGAAATATTAGGAAGGTCCTTCTTGAGGATTGGTAGGGGAGCATGTCCAAGACGCCGATGCCAATAAACAGAGGAAACTGATGAGAGGATGACAGGAGAAACATCAAGAAGGTAGAGCCCGTTTTGCTGCTGTCCTTTACCAATGATACTCCGTGTCCGTCGATATTGCATCAGAAAAGAAGTACAGGTGAATGTGACAGAACAATTCAGATCAGCAGTGAGACGACTAACAAAAAGCAGGTTAAACGGGGAGCCCGGGACATGAAGCGCCGAGCGGAGAGATATAAATGAATTCAGAGGAATATCAGTAGAGCTAGAGACATGAATGATAGCGCCATTGGCCATAGTGATGCACTTAGGATATGAAGAATGCAAGTATTGAGGCGGCTTCAGCGAGGTGATATTGTGAGTGACACATGAATCCACTATCTAGCGTGGACCAGTGGGTAGACAAGCGATACCTTTATTATAGACAGAAGCAACGGAGGCAGGCAGGTGATTGAGCATCCCGTGACATTGATGGAGCTGGGGGCGGACTTCGTCAAGATCAGCACGAGTGCTAGAGGGACTGAGGGCAACAACAGAAGCAGTCGGACGCTGAGGAAGATCATGTTTGCGGTAGCAGGTCTCCTCAAGGTGTTCGTCCTTTCTGCAAAAAGAACACTTAGGCCGTGACCGACCACCACGACCCCGTCCTCGAGAGCCTGAACGTCCTCTACGAGTAGGAGGGAGAGGTAGTAATGACACATATGAGTGTTAGAGAAGGGCCGAGGTGGGAGGTTAGTAGTATCAGGAGGCGGTGAGGCTTTGAGTAGCATAGAACACACATCAAAGAACGATGGAGTCACAACAAACGAGAGGATCTGAGCTCGAGCACTCTGAAGATGAGGCAGGACCCGAGCCATCATCATGACAATACCGTCTGCTTCCTTTTGAATGCGCTGGGCAGCGAGGTCCAAAGTCTGGGGCTGATGCTGAATCCAAGCTTCAACTAGTGTCTTGGACTGAGCAACAAATGAGATTAAGTCAGTAGCACCGCCGATGTCAAGAGTCTGAAGACCCGTAATGTCATACAAATGCTGGAGACTGTCCTTGCCGGAGTAAAGAGAATGAAGCTCATCCCACATCGCTTTGACCGTCTCATGATGCATGGCCATGCAGTATGGTTCACTATCAAGAGAGTTGAGAAACCATGTTTGAACGCGCCCATCGTTACGAAGCCAATCATTAGTAGGGATTGCGAGTGTTAAGTGATGCAGAAATCCTTTAGATTGAAGAACCCGATGAATCGAATGCACCCACTCAACAAAATTTTTCTTTTTTGTCAGATAGATAGTAGTGATGCATAACTCGTCACGGAATTCAGGAACAGGAGTAGCCCCCGCCGTAGAAGAAAATGTAGCAGTAGAAGAGTCCATGAGCAAGAGGGCAACCGGTTACACAGGATGGCTAGCCGGTCAAGGCGAGCAAACCACACGAATAGCCAGAAGGGTACACCCGACGGGAAGGCGACAAGCAATGCGGCCAGAGAAAGACGACCAGAAAGCCGAAGAGAAGGCAAAGAGCAGGCCGCACAATTGAAGTTGAAGTCTGCAAGAGAGAAGGATGCCGTTAGAGACACAGACCGACAATCCGCAACACACGGGCAAGCCGGAAGAAAACTCTAAGCAAGGAGACCACCTGGTACGAGCAGCGGCTAGAGAGACCAAGAAACAGCGACAAAAGCCAGGCCGTGCCAAGCAGCAAGAAGACCGCAGCGGTTAAGATGAAAAACAACAGAGGTGGCAACCACGAGAGGATGGGCGAGCAAACTGCGCGAGTAGATAGATCGCGCTCCGCAGAGGTGGCGACCACGAGACCGGGGCAAGCAGCAGATGTGGCGACCACGAGAGGCTGAGCAAGCAAACCGCGCGAGTAGATAAACCGCGCGAGTTGGTAGACCACGCGGTTAGATAGACCGCACTCCGAGAGGCTGAGCGAGCAAACCACGCGAGTAAGAAGACAACCCGCCGTGGTTAGAAGGGATAACCCATGCGATCAAGAAGAAACCGCAGCGGACTCAAAAAAATAGATTGCGGGAGGGCAGAGAGGTGGGTCCCAGCAGCAGATGCTATAAAGGCACTGGAAAGACACGAGAATTAGGAGGAGAGAAGAGAGGAACTCGTCGAGTACCAAACAGATAGAAGAAAATCTATCCGGCAAGGAGGCAGCTCGTCGAGCGCGTGGAAAGAGAAACTCGTCCAGTACCGAGCAGATAGAAGAGTTCTATCCGGCCAGAAGGCAACTCACCGAGCCTGCAGAAAGAAGAAAGGAGGAGACCGCCCAAGGAGTGGTGGTTAAGAAATCAGAGATCGCCAAAGGAGGACCAGTGGCTATGCTACCATGTAGAGAGTAGAGCACAATCAATGAAGGAAAAACAGTAAACCTTGTATATCCTTGTTCAGTGTGTAAATACAGTGTATGAGTACATATATATATTGGAGGAAGAAGGAGAGAGGAGTCCCATATATAGGGTGTGAGACTAATACAATAGGAGAAAAATAAAGACTAAATGGGCCATTAGGTGGGCCTTTACGATATCTTTTCTAACGGGAAACAAATTGAAAAGGAGCAAACATAGAAAATCTCTTTTGCTCCTGAAAAGAGAGTCGGAAAATTACAAAGAAACAAGAAATCCTCATTTCCTCTGTATTGCCGGCGGAAGTCGCCCCCTCTACAGCCACCCGTGAATCCCTTCCCAGCACGTCAACATATCGGCTGGACAAGCCAGCCAGGGAACGTACGACATCACCTCAAGCCCGTCGGCGACCTCTCCTAATAGAACCCTCGCTGCTCTCAGTTTTGCTCACGGCCCGTTAATGCCGTCCACACGTGGTCCTTGTGATCAACCAAAGGTGTCTGGAAGAATCTATTCCTCAACCGCCAGCCATCGAACCCTGTTGCCAACCTTCCAGGATCTGACGCCGTCCAGTCCTGGCCTCCTCGCGGAAGGGCCATACTCCAGCTGGGTGCCATCGACCTCAACTCTTCCTTCCGGCGACCCAGCCAGGATCCTCGACGACAATAACTCCATCAACCATCTGTCAGTACGACATCTTCTGCTGCACGACGAGCCTTGGAGCGCATCTTTTGGTTGCTATATCCATACCGTATCCTTGCTCCTTTTTGTTCAGCTTAATTTTATGCAATCTAATTAAATAGTCGTAGCGTGCCTTTGAACGTTCGTACCACCTTAATTTCCGTTATCCGATAAATTATTATTGCGGCTTATGCTTGTGGTCATACGAATATCGTTTTGAGTCAATCCGTTTATCTCTTTAAAGTTCAATTTCAGATAATATCATAGATCTTTTTGACGTCCAAAAGTCGATAGTAATTTTGCGCGCGAAAACTCAAGTTGGCCCGCTCGGCCTATAACAAATAAATTAATTCGCATAAAAATAGTATTTTTTGTAAAACCCTAATTTCTGCCTACATCAGTTTGGTATCAGACCTATTTGATTCATTCCTATCGTGAATCAGGCGATCCGGGCTTCAAATATATATATATATTTTCAGGAAAAAATAAGATTTTTTTTAATTTTCTGAATTTTTATAATCTATTTTTAGAAAGGAAAAAGTGTTTTATTAGATGTCCTTTTAATTTAAATCCGTTATTTTATTTTCAAATTTAAATCTCTATTTTAAAATAATAAAAAAATAATTTTAAAATTATCATTTTCTTAAAATCATTTTATATTTTTCTGAAAATGTTGACCTCCGCTTATTTTAAACGAAAAATCATGTGAGAAAAGTAGAAGATAACGTCACCGCACTGAGTACACAAATTCAACATCTAACGAAATCAATTGAAGCATTACCGCCTGTGTCAATAAGAATTAGAGAAACGTAGGTCAAGTGCTCACTGGATTACGTGCGAGCGTTAATACTTTAGAGGCCAACTAACACCTAAGACTAAATCCACCAGCCCAAGTCGAGCACTATGCAAATAAAAGGAACTTGGAACTAGAAAACCCGAATCCACGACCTTTCAAACCTATAGTCCATAACCCAAGAGAGCCGCCTCGTTGGGATTTATGGATAAATTAGATGTCAACGATTTTGAGGGACAGTTAGAGCTCGAGTGTTGCTTTAATGTGATATGATGGATTGTTTCCTAGTTTGGGAGCAATTACCTCCAACTAGGCAAGTAGAGTACACCGTTCTTAGGCTAAAACGATCCGCTTTGGTTTGGTGGGGACAGTTAGAGCGCTCTTGATTTAATTTAGGGTTGCCTAAACATGGAATGAATTCAATGCTCAACTCAGGAAGCAGTACGTTCCCCATGAATATCTCCAAACTCTATATCGTAGATTCCATAACCTACGACAAGGGAAATCATCGGTAGATGAGTACACTGATAAGTTCCTTGTCTTACAGTCGAGACTAGACCTTTGTGAGGATGATGACATGATCGTATCCCGTTATCTAAAGGAGTTATGTTATTCGATACGGGAACAGTTTGAGTTGCACATTTATCCAAATTTAGGGGAAGTCTCTAGCAGAGCTTGTAGAGTGGAGTACTTATAGAAACAGACATTTGGAGTTAGGTCTACTTATAGATCTACATCGAGCGCCACCACTACCACCACTGCTAGAATCTCAGATTCCCCACATCCTCCCATTACTACCGGGACTCCGACCCCACCCACTATTCCCTCCAAGGGAAAGGAGATTATTGGGGCTAAGCCCAATACTGGAGTATTTCTATGCTTCGAGTGCATGGAGACAGGGCACAAATTGCTTGAGTGCCCGCGATGTCGTTCTGTTGCTGTTATTGATTCCGCTGATAGACGAGAGCCTGAGTATGGTGTTTATGTTAATGAATCTCACCCTGAGCCTGAGCACGAGACTGAGGATGTCATAGAAGTGGAAGGCAAAAATGCCGAACACTTCATCTGCATCTTAAGTTATAGCCTGATCACCCCTTGTGAGTCTACCGAGGATGACCATAGGATGCACAATATTTTTCGCACTACTGCATACATCCAGGGACAACTTTGTTGCATTATCATCGATAGTGGTAGTAACGTATGGTTGACAAATTAGTGCTTGAGATACATCCGTCAGAACAGCCCTACAACTTATCCAAAGTCAATAGTCATTTGACTATGCCTGTTACTCACTACTATATAGTAGAGTTTTTTATAGGGAACACATTCAGATAGAGTATTGTGTCATATTGCTTACAGGGATGTCTGTCACATCCTGCTAGGGAGATCTTGACAGTACGATCGACTTGTCATGCACCACGACACAAGAAACTCTCATTCCTTCGAGCACAATGGACACACGATATTCTTCTCCCCCAGAAGAATTGCCTTATTTCAAGAGCCCACGAGGGGATCTCTACGCATTCTAGTTCACTTTTTTTGAGTTCACCACATTACTGTTGGCCTCACTCCCACATGACCCCCAACCCCATGTAGTAACTCGTGGCCCAAATGTGTTGCTCATCCCACATTTATCTATTCCCGAACTGCCACCTGATATTTCTCTGTTTTCCTATACTATATCTAATGAACATTCACTCGACACACCTCACTCTGTTGATTTCATATTTAGAGACTTTGCCTTTATGTCACCTCACAATCATTGGAATATAAGTGGATTTGGGGTGTTATACCAACAAAAATATTTTCTATTATTTTTTTGTAACACACTATGGGATCGACAGGGAACCAAACTCGAGTATAGTAGCGTTTATCACACCCCGACTAATGGGTCGACTAAGGTCGTTGATAATAGTCTGAGGGGCCTTCTTAAGTGTATAACTAGGACAAATTCAAAACATGGGGACCTTGTACTTCTACAAGCACAATTAACATATAATTATAAAATTTGCCCTCCTAATAAATCTCCTTTCGAGATTATATACGTGCTTTTATTACCCCATTTGCATGCCCACCATCCCCTCCATTTCCATGAACGTATTTCATTCGATGCGCAAGCTCATATAAATTATTTACAAAAGTTACATAAATTTATTGCTAAAACTTGCGAGCAATCTTTGAAAAGTATAAAGTTACGGCCGGTCCTTATCGCCATGTGTTGTAGTTTTCAAAAGAAGATTCAGTGTTTGTTTATTGAAACATGATTGATCTAATTCAAGTTCAGAAGCGCATCGAGCCACCTGTCGAGGCCTCAGATATACCACCTGACTTAGCACCAGCGATGACAACAGATCTCTTCGTTACCGGTCATTGCGAGTTCTCGTCGGGGTCGAGCTCTCTCAACCCCGGTGGAATTGATGCGTCCTCCGTTGCATTCAAGGATGCGTGACGCCATCATGCGTTACGGATCTTATTATTATTATTATGCTTTTATTTATTATCATGTACTTCGTTTTTTTCGCGCACCTATATATTTAAATTTGTTCGGCTCATCGGTTTGAATAGCCGGTGGGACCCTAAATAAATGGTCTGGTAAATTAGAGTAGTTAGGATGGAAAAGTCAAGCTTAAATTATTTAAAAAGAGGCCAAATATTTAATAGAGAAAAATTCCAATATATGAGAATATGGACAACATTTGAAAAGTTTCCAAATGTTGTGGCTATATTTAGAAGAATATATTATGGAGAATAATTTGGAGATAAAATTGGCCACATCATAATTGGAAATCTATTTTTTGGAAACAAATTGAAAAGGAGCAAGCCTAAAAAATCCTTTATATTAAGACCCCTTCTGTCCATGAAAAGTGAGTCAAAAAATCACAGAGAAACGAGAAATCCTCGTTTCCTCTGTATTGTCGACGAAAGTCGTCCCCTCTACAGCCGCCTACGAGCACAATGGACACACGATTATTCTTCTCCACTAGAAGAACAACCTTATTTCAAGAGCCCACGAGGGGATCTCTACGCATTCTAGTTCACTTTTTATCGACTTCACCACATTACTGTTGGCCTCACTCCCACATGACCCCCCACCCCATGTAGTAACTCGTGGCCCAGATGTGTTGCTCATCCCACATTTATCGATTCCCAAATTGCCACCTGATATTTCTCTGTTTTCCTATACTATATCTAATGAACATTCACTCGACACACCTCACTCTGTTGATTTTATATTTAAAGACTGTGCCTTTATTTCACCTCACAATCATTTGAATATAAGTGGATTTGGGGTGTTATACCAACAAAAAAAATATTTTCTATTATATTTTTGGAACACACTATGGGATCGACGGGGAACCAAACTCGAGTATAATAGCGTTTATCACACCCCGGCTAATGGGTCGACTAAGGTCGTTGATAATAGTCTGAGGGACCTTCTTAACGGTATAACTAGGACAAATTTAAAACATGGGGACCTTGTACTTCTACAAGCACAATTCACATATAATTATAAAATTTGCCCTCCTAATAAATCTCCTTTTGAGATTATATATGTGCTTTTATTACCCCAGGTGCATGCCCGCCATCCCCTCCATTTCCATGAACGTATTTCATTCGATGCGCAAGCTTATATAAATTATTTACAAAAGTTGCATAAATTTATTGCTAAAAGTTGCAAGCAATTTTTGAAAAGTATAAATTTACGGCCGGTCCTTATCGCCATGTGTTGTATTTTTCAAAGCAAGATTCAGTGTTTGTTTATTGCAACATGATTGATCTAATTCAAGTTCAGAAGCGCATCGAGCCACCTGTCGAGGCCTCAGACATACCGCCTGACTTAGTACCAACGATGACAACAGATCTCTTCGTTACCGGTCATTGCGAGTTCTCGTCGGGGTCGAGCTCTCTCAACCCCGATGGAATTGATGCGTCCTCCGTTGCATTCAAGGATGCGAGCCGCCATCATGCGTTATGGATCTTATTATTATTATTATGCTTTTATTTATTATCATGTATTTCATTTTTTCTCACGCACCTATATATTTGAATTTGTTCGGCTCATCGGTTTGACTAGCCGGTGAGACCCTAAATAAATGGTCTGGTAAATTAGGGTAGTTAGGACGGAAAAGTGAAGCTTAAATTATTTAAAAAGAGGCATAAAAGTTAACAGAGAAAAATTCCAATATATGAGAATTAGGACAACATTTGAAAAGTTTCCAAATGTTGTGGCTATATTTAGAAGAATATATTATGGAGAATAATTTGGAGATAAAATTGGCCACATCATAGTTGGAAATCTATTTTTTGGAAACAAGTTGAAAATGAGCAAGCCTAAAAAATCCTTTATATTAAGACCCCTTCTGTTCATGAAAAGTGAGTCGAAAAATTACAGAGAAACGAGAAATCCTCGTTTCCTCTGTATTGTCGACGGAACTCGTCCCCTCTACAGCCGCCTACGAATCCCTAACCAGCATGTCGGCATATCGGCTGGATAAGCTAGCCAGTGAACGTACGACGCCACCTCAAGCCCGTCGACGACCTCTCCTAACGTAACCCTCGCCGCTCTTAGTTCTGCTTACCGGTCCGTTAACGCCATCCACACGCGGCCCTTGTGATCAATTGAAGGTGCCTGGAAGAATCTGTTCCTCAATCGCCAGCCATCGAACCCCGTTGCCAACCTTCCAGGTTCTGACGCCGTCCAATCCCGACCTCGTCGCGGAAGGGCCGTACTCCAACTGGGTGTCGCTGACCTCAACTCTTATTTCCGGCGATCCAGCCAGGACCGTCAACGATCAGAACTCCATCAACCTTCTGTCACTCCATCAACCATCTGTCAGGACGACGTCTTCCGCTGCGTGAGAAACTTTGGAGCACACCATTCTGGCTGCTATATCCTTACTATATCCTTGCTCCTCTTTGGTTAGCTTAATTTTATGCAATGTAATTAAATAATCATAGCTTGCCTTTGAACATTCACACCGTCTAATTTTCTGTTATCCCATAAATTATTATTGCGGCTTATGTTTGTGGTCGTATGGATCTCGTTTTGAGTCAATCCGTTAAACGTTTTAATGTTCAATTTCAAATAATATTATTGATCTTTTCAAAGTCCAAGAGTCGATAGTGATTTTGCACGCGAATAGTCGAGTTGGCCCGCTCTGCCTACATCCACAACAACACTCAAGCCTTTATCCCACTATAGTGGGGTCGGCTATATGGATCTTTTGTCCCTATTGTACCATATCTTGTCATAATCTCACTAATGCCTAAGTACATCATGTCTTTCCTTATAGTTTCATTCCAAGTCTTTATTGGTCCACCCCTCCCTCGTTTAACATGCCTAGTGACTAGACTCTCACAACGCCTAACATGTGCCTCTAGTGGTCTCTGTTGTACGTGTCCAAACCATCTTAGACAAGCTTCTCGTATCTTCTCTATAATTGATGCTACTCTTGTCTTATCCCTGATACATTCATTCCTAATTTTATCCAATCTCGTGTGTCCACACATCCACCTAAGCATTCTCATCTCCGCAACTCCCATTTTTTGCTCATGTACACAATTCACTGCCCAACACTCAAAACCATAGAGCACCGCGGGTCTAATTGCAGCACGGTAAAACTTGCCCTTAAGTTTTAGTGGTACTTTACGGTCACATAAGATCCATGGCGCGCCTCTCCACTTCAATCAACCCGCTTGGATTCTATGTGTCACATCTTTATCAATACCTCCATCGTTTTGAACTATCAATCCAAGATATTTAAAACACTCAATACGGGAAATATCTTGATCACCCAACTTAATAACGAAATCATGCGTCCTTCTTGTACTTCTAAATTTAAGCTCCATATACCCCGTCTTTCCCCTGCTCAACCTAAAACCCTTCTTTTCTAAATTATCTCGCCTATAACAAATAAATTTATTCGCATAAAAATAGTATTTTTGTAAAACCCTAGTTTCAGCCTACATTAACATGCGTTAAATAATACGTTCCATCTTTTTTGAAACTAATTTGGCCTCGTTTGGCGCAGAATATCTTCCGCTCCGCACAACCGCGAACGCGGTCCGCGCGGCGCGGATGAAAACCCCCCAAAATTCGGTCTTCATAGCGTCGGGGATGATCCCCGCAGCCCGGTCGCGGTCCCTCCAAAGTCCAAACGACGCGGGGTTGCGACCGGACAATGGTGTCCGCTTGAGTAGGGCTGCAATTTGAGTCGAGCCTGCCTAAGTACATCATGTCTTTCCTTATAGTTTCATTCAAAGTCTTTATTTGTCTACCTCTCCCTCGTTTAACATGCCTAGTGACTAGACGCTCACAATGCCTGACAGGTGACTCTAGTGGTCTCCTTTGTCTGGGTACAAACTGTTAGAAGACATAAGGAAAAATGATGTAAAGGCCCATTTATAGGTTCCTTTTCTTCCTTCTCCTTTAGTCCCACATCCATTGTATAAGATTCTTCCTTCCTCTCTTCTCCTATATATTTGCACTCTCTCTTGTATTTGTCATATGAAAGAAGTATATACAAGGTTCGTCCTTTGTTTTTTACATGGTATCAGAGCGAACCGGTCCGGCCTGTTTTGTAACCGCTCGGCTTCCCTATCCACTTGACTTACATTTCTTGACCGGGCGGCTTGGTCTTTCGCCTGGCTCTCTTTTTACCGAGCGGCTTCTCCTCTCCTGCTTAGCCGCAGTGTCGTGCGGTCTGCCTCTTTCTAGCCGCAGTCTCCGTTACCGCGGCTTCCCGCGCGGACAAGGTCATTCTAACCGCTTATTCTGCTCTGTCTCTCGCGTGGCTTTCACCTCTTCTCCTCCTCCTCCTTCCCTTTATAACCTTTCTCACAGGTGGGGACCTCCCCTCCTGTTTTTTTTCCTCTGCCCGTGCGGTCTCCTTCTCTATCTGCGCGGTCTCCCTCTCACTTCTCCCCACAGCTCTACCCGCTTTCCTTCTTCCCGCTCGTCGCGACTTGTCTAAAGTCGCCGCGACTTGGCTTTGTCGCCGCGGTCTCTCTTCTCGCCGCGTGTTGCGCATCTTACTCGCTGTTGTCTTCTAGTCTACCCGCCGAGATCTTCCTTCTCGCTGCTCTGCCCTCTGTTCGCTGCGGCTTGCCTTATTCGCCGCGGCTTGTCTTCTCGTCGCGCTTTACCTCTCTTGTCGCTGCGGCTTCTCCTCTTCTCGGCAAGCTCCGCATCTAGGTCGCAACATCTCTCCTTGCCGCTGGCGTGCTCACCGTGATCGTGCGGACTTCTCGCACGTTTTCTTTTCTGTTTAGTCGCTGCGACTTGTCGTGTTGTTAGCGGCCTCTCCTCTCTGCTGCGGGCTCTGCATATTGGTCGTGTCATCCTCGTGCCGCTGGTTTGTTATCACTGTGACCGTGCGGCCTCTCCTCGTGTCTCGGCGTTGCGAATTCTTTCAGCTATCTGCTCCGCATCTTGGTCGCGGCCTCTTGCCGCTGGTGTGTTGACATCGAGACCGTGCGACTTCTCTTGCTATCTAGTATTGGCGGCGTCTCTTCTCTACCGCTCCGGCTCTTCGTGCGGTCTGTCCCTCCCGCCCGGTCTTGTGCCTGTTCGCTGGACTGTGTTCTTTCTACCCGCTGCTGCTCAGGGTTCTTCCCGCCGCGGCCTGTTTCTTTTCGCTATGGGCTCCCTTCTACTCGCTGCCTCTCACGCGATCTCCTCTAGTCGCGTGCGATCTCTTCTTACCGCTGGTGACTGCACGACTTTGTCTCTCACTGCCCTCATTATTCTTCGTCGTAGCTGCTGGTTCTGTCCGGCAAGCCGCGTGCTTCCTTGCCGCCCGACTTGTGTGCCTATTCGCAGCTCAGGATTATGGCATCTGGTTCCACCACTACTGATGATATTGCCGCGTTGCGTGCTCAACTCCATCAGCTTCAAGAGGTGGTTAGTCGCTCCTCTGGCTCTGTGGCCTCGATCTTCAAGGACGGTATATCATGCTTCTCACACAGCTCTCCTTGGATTGTGGTCTCGGGTGGTACACATCATCTCTCTCCGCACCATCCACCCAATTACTTAGATACTGCTTACCCCAAGCACATCACCGTAGCCAATGGTGACAGGATCCCGGTTTCTGGCGCTGCTCATCTGCCTCTTACTCCTCTCTCCTTATCCTCGGTTTTTCATGTTCCGGGATCTCCTTTTAATCTCCTTTCTGTTAGCCGTCTTACGCAAGACCTTGATTGCTGTGTTACTTTCTCACGCTCTTCCTTTGTGGTGCAGGATCGGCTAACGCAAAATATACTCGGTAGAGAGCGACTGTCTTACGGGCTATATCTTCTTGATGTTCCTCCCACTGCTCTCACCACTGTCTCCACCACTGATTGACATCATCGTCTTGGGCATGCCCCTCTTCCAATACTCAAGAAAGCTCTTCCTAATGTTTCTCTTGTAGAGTTCTTTTGTGAATCGTGTATTTTCGGAAAACAACACCGTGTCTCTTTTTCTCCTTCATGTACCCGGAGCGATTCTCCTCTCTCCTTAGTACATTCTGATATCTGGGGACCCTATAAGGTCCCTAGTGTTTTTGGGTATCGATACTTTGTTAGCTTTATCGATGATTACTCACGGGTAACCTGGTTGTATTTACTTCGTGATCGTACCAAACTCCCAACCACGTTCCGCACGTTTCTTACGGAAACTCGCACTCAGTTCTCTACATGTGTCAAAACTCTTCATACAGACAATGCTCGAGAATATACTGGCCGCACATTCTCCAATCTATGCGCTGAGTTCAGTATTATACATCAGACTTCACGTGCCTACACCCCTCAACAAAATGACATAGCGGAAAAGAAAAATCGCCACCTCGTTGATGTGGCTAGATCTCTCATGATCCAAATGCAAGTTCCTCCCCTCTATTGGAACTTCGTAGTCTCTACAACTTGTCACCTCATCAATCGCATGTCTTCATCTGTCCTCAACTTTGTGACACCCATTACTCTCCTTTACCCATCCACGAATCTCTTCTCTCTCACACCTTGTGTTTTTGATTGTATCTGTTATGTCCACCATCTTGGTCCTTCCAATGACAAGCTAGCTCCTCGTGCTACCAAAGCTATGCTTGTTGGGTACTCCCGCACTCAGAAGGGGTATGTCTGCTTTAATCCTGGAAGATTGAAGAGACCGAGCGGACTGAAGTCTAACCGCAACGGTCTGTTTGATCCAGCGACCTAGCGGTCTGGTCTGACGGACTGGTGATAAACCTCGTCTTGTGGTCAGGTGGACAGCAGCAATGGCGGTCTGGAGGTTAGCCACAACGGTCTGTATGAAGCCGCAACAGTCTGGCAGAGAACAGGCGCAGCGGTCTGGTTGAAGCCGCAATGGTCTGGTTGAAGCCGCAACAGTGGACATGTGGTTAACCGCAACTGCGGTCTGGTGGCAATCCACTGTTGCAGTCTGGAGGCTTACCGCAGCAGCATCTGATGATAAGCCGCAACTGCGGCCTGGTGGCAACCCGCAATTGCTGTCTGGAGGTTTGCCGCAGCAGAGGTCTGATGATTACCTGCAGATGCGGTCAGGTGGCAACCCGCA
Organism: Platanthera guangdongensis; assembly: GCA_039583875.1. Classification (NCBI taxonomy): domain Eukaryota; kingdom Viridiplantae; phylum Streptophyta; class Magnoliopsida; order Asparagales; family Orchidaceae; genus Platanthera; species Platanthera guangdongensis. The sequence continues at coordinate 70,635,543 of CM077148.1, forward strand.
ACATTGGTCTGATGATTAGCCGCAACTGCGGCCTGGTGGCAACCCGCAATTGCGGTTTGGCGGCTTGTCCAGCAGTCTTCCCTGGCGGAATGGCGGTTTCCCTTGGTGTTGTTGGGAGTTTTTGTTATTCTTCTATATAGTGTGCGGTTTGACGTTGTCAAACTGCATAAGCCGCGCGGATTGTATTTAGTCCCACATCGTTTGTTGTAATTCTCTCATCTCCCCCAGTTTCTATAAATAAGGGGCATACCCATGTAATAATTATATTTTTGGAACAATATAGTTGGCGGTTTATTTAGCTCTTTGTCCCTTTCTTTCATGTTATCGGAGCGAACCGATCCTCTTCCACCGGCTTCGTCCGACTTCTTCCGGTTTGTCCGGTTTCTTTCCCTTCCCTCCCCTCCCTTGCTTCTCGCTGTGCTTGCGACTTGCTTCCTTCCAGGCTTTTCTTTTCGCCCGACTTTCCTTGGTAACCGCGCTTCTTTGCGGCTTGTTGTGTTCGCGCGGTTTCTACTCTTTGCTGCCAGTACCACATTTTGCTCGCGGTGTGTTCCTAGCCGCTGGTGTGTTGACATCGTGACCGTACGATTTCTCCTTTTTTCTGCGACCTTTCCTGTGGTCAGTTTCTTTCTGCGCCTTCTTTGCCGGCTTGTTTCTAACCGTGCAGTTAGTCTTTCTGCTTTCCAGTTTCTTCTTGCGGATGGCTTCCCTTCTCTCTTCTACTATTCGTGCTCTTATGACCTCCTCTGATAAGTGACTTATTAACTATGAGACCACTTGTCACATGACTGATAACTCTCGTTTGTTTTCCTTTTTGCTTGAACAGAACAGGCTGTCTCCTGTGGTTATTGCTAACGGGGCTTCTGCTCGTGTGCGTGGTGTTGACATTGTGCGTCTCTCTTCGTCTTTGCTGCTAGAGGACACTCTCTATGTCCCTACTGTAACAAACCTAATAATAATATAATATAATGATAATAATAATAATAATAATAATATAAAATATAATAAAAAAAGACCTTAAAAAGTCATATAAACCTGCCCTTCCCGGTCCAATTCTCGCATCCCGCAGGAAATCATCCCGATCCCGCCTCCTTCGCCCTCGACGGTCCCGTCTCCGCCTCCCGAGCGCCCGACAGCCCCCTCCTCTGCCTTCAGTGGCCGGCGAACCTCCCCTCCAGGTCCGGCGCCTCTTCCTCTTGCTTCCCCGTCGTCTCCGACGCTCCCCTTGGCCGGCAACTCCCGCAGCAACTCCTCTCTTGGCCGGCTGCTTCCAAGGGGGACGACTGCCTTTCTCCCCTCCTCTTCTCCTCCTCCGGCCAATGAGGGCAAAAAACATCGTTTCTTCTCCGGCAACCCTAGCTCCTACTCGTTCCGGCCGGTGGATTTCGTGAGGGACTCCTAGGGTTTCGCTTGAAACTCCTCTTCGTGGATTTCTGAGCCCAGATCTGGTCTCCTTGGGTAAGGAACCCCGCCTCACTCTCGTTTTCAGTTTGCTCTAATTTTATTACGCTAATTTTTCGCTCTCCGATCTGGGGTTTTTGGACGATCCAACCTATGTCCATCGTATAACCCGCTAATCCCGGATTTGTGTTTCCCAGTGTGTGTCCTTGTTTTTAGGTTGTGGAATCGCTCCAAGCCCTCTCCGAATTAGAGATTCTTGCTTACAAACGCCGCCAAAACTCCCGATCCCTCGCAGTAGTCTCTTCTCCCCTCACTTTCGAGGAAGGTAAATTTCTAAACCCCTCTCCTGTTGCGTGGTGCGAATGTCAAACACTTGTGCAAGTGTAGGAATCTTGTTTGATATGCATTTTTGATCTTGAACAGGTTTAACTCGAGTTTCTAACCTCGCTTGCGCCACTTAGCTGTCAATAACATTATTGAGGTCACCTTAAGGCAAGTAGAGACAACTTTCTCGCTTGCAAATATGTGATCTAATTTACTTCAGTTTTGTTATGAAATAGCCCCTTATAGACTGGAATCGTTCTAATGAATATTGTATTGGCTGTATTGTGTTTTCCGTCGAGTAACCTGGAATGAAATTCTTTGGCTTCCTGGTTTCAAATGGTGTTGAAGATGAACAGTTGCGGTTTGATGTTACTATTCAGTCTTTGTTTCCTGTTGAAAATGATTAAGTGTAGCTAATTTGATACATGTTTGCTTCCGTGAATAGTTAGAAAATTTGAGTTGTCTTTAGTTTAGAGATTTCATGGCTTCCCACAAAACAGTAGAGTGGTTGAGATTTCGTTGGAGCCACTTGTGTGTGAGTGAGCGCATTGCTTCCGTGGTGCCCGTGTGCGATAGTGGCCGACCTCGGAGCTGAAGATCGAAGGTGATGAGGAATTACTCGTGGGATCGGCGTCTACCACGGAAAGACGACTCTTTCCGCGGGTAACTTGCTTATTTCTCTTCCTTTATGCGCGTCTAAATTTTCTCTTAGGTTAATTGGACTTATTGTTGGGTTTTCGCCCGGGTTTTGTCAGTGAACGTCATGGAGAAAACTCCAAACAAAAACGCATTTGGAGTTTACAATTTTCGTTTTACTATGACAGACGGAAAAAACGAATGTTGCAATTTCTTTTTCCCAGATTTAGAATTAAATCATTTTTTAAGAAAATTCATCTTTTTAACAAAATACTTCTTTTTGTTCTTTACAAAAACTAAAGTTGTTTATTTTTTAAAGTTCGTGCAATTATCGTTCAAACCGTTTGCATACATTTAGGGTTTCCTAAAAATAGTTGATGGACGCACAAATCCTACGCGCCGTCCTGCATAAATTTGGTATCAGAGTTAGGTTCCGAAATTTTCTATGTTTCGGAATTCGCCCAGCGTAGAGTAGGGAACCCCGCATAACATTTTATTTTTCAGGAATTTTTTTTAACATAATCATACATCTACATTTTACTTGTTTGTTTGCATGCATCTGCGTATTGGTAGGTTAGTGAGTATAAGTTCACAACACCACAATTCACCACCTGAACGCCCTCTAGAGGTAAACTCGGAGATGCGTCGAGTTGAACGTGGTTAACCGAGTCGTGGAAACGACGAGAATTAACCGCTCCCGTGATTTTTATCTTTTGCCCACCAAATAGCAACATTAACCGAGAGCGTCTACCAAATGAGAGAAGGATTTCAAAACCTTAATGTTATGATGAATTGTTTAGAAGTAACCCCTTGAGCGTCAATCCAACCTCCAATTCGAGAGGAGCATTCTGTCGTCCACGGCACAAAGACCCACCACACTACGTAGAAAGATCTACACTTAGGAGAAACCCTCTTTTTGAGGAAAAGGTTAAAAATATTTTTAGATAGGTATGAATTTGAGCACGAACAAGGTAGAAATTTCCCGAGGAATTTTCCTGAACCCCAATGAAAGCCTTTCCTAGGTACGCAAGATCATTATCAGGAGAGATCCTAAAATGACGTAGCTAGAGAAGAGCGTCCGCAAGACCATCGCCGGCCTATACCGCCCATGCATCGTGATGATCGTCCTAGAGATTGACATCGACCGCCACCCCCATGACATCGAGACAATCATGGTCCTTACGATGGTGATTTCGACTATCCTCCCCTAGATAGGCGACCGGATCTCATATGAGTTGTGAAATTAGATCCGCCACTTTATGATGGTTCTATGGATCACAAGGTCTTTCCAGACTGGGTTATAGACATTGAGACCTACTTTGAGTGGTACTGTATGGATGAGGACCAAAAAGTTCAGTTCGCCAAAATGAGATTATCTGGGCGACTGAAAATCTTTTGGATAAGTTAAGAGCGTAGTATAGAGATAAATGGACGCCCTCCCATCAGACATTGACCCCACATGAACGCCATATTGGAGGAGCGGTACATTCCCCAACACTATCAGATCCGTCTACGAGACGAGTTGATGTCATTATGTCAAGCGTCCAAATCAGTATCTGATTACCTAGCTGAGATAAAAGACCTTATGATTAGGTGCAACATGGTTGAACACCCAGAAGACACCTTATCTAAATTTAAGTGTGGACTACGACCCGAGATTCGAGATGAGTTGATTCAATATGATCAATATTCCCCAGTTGAGACCATATATATCGCCATCAATATCGAGGAGCACCAGAAGATTACCTCCCGGTTCAAATCTCATACCAAAACGAATACTCCTTACAAGATAGAAGAACCTAAGGGTAAGAAGAATGGATTGAAGCCTACTTCGACCTATACGAGACATCAGAAAGGAAAGTCCCCCATGGGAACTGTGACCCCTTCACAAATCCGATGTTATGAGTGCTAGCAGATGAGCCATATATCTAGGGATTGCCCCAAGAGGAAAGACACGCTTGTCATTCATGAGGTGACTGTAGAAGAAGCTGAAGTCGAGAGAGACTCACACGTCTTGAAAGATGAAGTGTACGATACACCTAGTGATGAGGAGATAGATCCCGACGTTCTAGTGGTGAGATGCATGTTATCTACACCACAAGAATACACCGATTATTGGCAGACGGACATCTTCCAGGCCTATTTTAAGGCGGAGAAACCCTTACCCATTTCAGGTAGCTTAGGTCACCAAGACTACATTATCAGTGACTAAGAGATGTTTAGTGCCCATCACTATCAATACATACTCTGATAAGATTTGGTGTGATGTTATGCCTATGGATGTGCACCATGTGTTACTTGGACGTGCGCCACGTGTACGATCGAGATGTCACCATACATGGCAGGTCCAACACTTGCTCCTTTCTCCTGGATGGAAAAAGAGTAGCGTTGACCCCGGTGCACCCACAACACCAGCATCCCGCGCAAGCCATAGTGCGAAAGAATCTCTTCCTCCCACTGAAAGGAAGATGACTCTTGGCATTATACGAGGCACTGAGTTCCATCAAGAGAGTTTCGACGGTGTATTCTATTATGCCTTCGTGGTCTTACAAACATCTGAGTATTAGAGAGGTACGAGTCTATTCCTATACATGCTAGGAGACTCTTAGAGAAGTTTCAGGACATACACCCTGATGAGCTTCTGGCTGTGTTACCCCACCATGATGTCTATTCAACACGCAATAGATCTTGTTCCTGGAGCCTCCCTCCCCCATCTACCGCATTACCGATTGAATCCCGCCGCCCGCGAGGGGTTGTAGAAGCAGATCAGAGAGCTTTTAGACAGAGGATTTATTCGCCATAGCCTTAGTCCTTGTGCGGTGCCTGCCCTCCTTTCCCCCAAAAAAGATGGTACTTGACGTATGTGTGTTGACAATCGCGCTGTTAACAAAATCACTGTGAAATATCGTTTCCCGATACCCCGACTGGTTGATATGTTAGACATGTTGACTGGATCCACGATCTTCTGTAAGATCGACCTTCATGGTGGTTATCATCAGATCCGTATACGCGAAGGAGACGAGTGGAAGACTGCCTTCAAGTCGAAGGAAGGACTTTATGAGTGTCTTGTGATACCCTTTGGGTTATCCAATGCCCCTACTCCTTTTGCTCAGATGATGACCCAGGTTTTCAAACCTTATATTTGGAAGTTCGTAGTAGTCTATTCCGACGACATTTTGATATATAGTCGGACTGAGAGTGAGCACTCGACTCCCCTTACATACTATTTTCGAGCTCATGCGAGCCGAACGACTATACATCTATTTGAAGAAGTGCGTTTTATGGTTGAGTCTGTTATCTTTCTTGGATATATAGTGAGCTCCGCTGTCATCACTATGGATCCTGAGAAAGTTCGAGCGATTTGTGAGTGACCACCCCTCAAAATATTCACGACCTTCATAGCTTTCATGAACGAGCCGCCTTTTATCGTCGATTCATTAAGAATTTCAGTACGATTATGACACCAGTCATTGAGTGTACGAAGAAGGGGAGTTTCCAGTAGACATCATCAATAAGTAGAGTCTTTGAGATTATCAAGGATAAGATGTCCACTGCACCTGTTTTGAGACTCCCTGATTTCAGTCAGGTATTCAAGGTATCCCGTGATGCCTCTGGGGTTGGGATAAGAGGTGTACCTCGTTCGATTTTTCAATGAAAATCTCTCAGGCCTGAAGCTGAATTATTCTAACTATGAGCGCGAATTCTATGCGATTGTACAAACGTTACGTCACTGGAGGCATTATTTGTTCTCCACTCCAATCATCAGGCATTTCGTTATATCAATTCACAACAGAAGTTGAACCCTCAACAGGCGAAATGGGTATCATGCTTACATGAGTACACCTTCGTTCTCAAGCACTGTAATGGAATGGAGAATAGGGTTGCCGACGTCCTTATTCGAGTCACCATCGTATTATCTCAGATGCGTACTCAGGTGATGAGATTTGAGCGTATCAAGGATGACTATTCCTGTTGTCCCGATTTTAATGGTATTTACGATGCGATACGTTCAGGTCCCTTTCACAATTAGACCGATTATCTAATTCGAGACAAATATTTATTTTGTGGGACCCGTCTATGTATTCCTCGCACCTCGTTGCGAAACTTCATTGTATGAGAATTACATGGCGGAGGCTTAGGTGGACACTTTGGACGTGATAAGACTATAGTCTTAGTAGATGAGCGATTCTATTGGCCCGGGATGAAGCAGATTATCGCAAGATTGTCAGTAGCTGGCGCACTTGTTAGGTAGCGAAGGGCAATAAACAGCCCGCTGGATTGTATACCCCTTTACCGGTGCCTAATATTCCTTAGGATGATGTTAGTATGGATTTTGTACTTGGGTTGCCGTTCACTTTTAGAAAACACGATTCCATTCTTGTAGTGGTTGATCAGTTTTCTAAAATGGCGTATTTCATCCCCTGCAACAAAACAGATGACGACTCTCATATAGCCCGCATTTATTATAAAGAGGTTGTTGCGCATCGAGGAATATCTAAGACTATCATTACCGATCAAGATGTTAAGTTCACCAGTTATTTCTGGAAGTCACTCTGGAGACTATTAGAGACTAAACTTCTATTTTCGACCGCTTATCACCCACAGACCGACGGTTAAACTGAAGTCGTAAGTAGGAGTTTAAGAAATTTACTGCGTTGTTTGATGAGAGATCACCACGGAAATTGGAATCTAATTCTTTCGCACGCTCAATTGACTTATAATAATTCTAAAAATAGGCCCACGGATTTATCTCCTAAGGTTGTTCATAGTCACACTGCACGAGTGCCTCTAGACTTAGCCCCACTGCCACCCACTTTTAGGATTAGTCAGTTTGTACATGAGTATGCATGACATTTGCATGATTTGCATAAAAAATTGAGCCGAAATTGCATAGCACTTATGACTTATATGCAACACAAGCTAACATGCACAAAAAGCTACTAGTTTCAAAGTGGATGATTTGGTGATGGTTCGGCTAAATCCGAAACAGTTACCTTGTGGTCCGTAAAGAAGCTAGCTGACCGTATAATTGGACCCTTTCGAGTAGTAAAGCGGATTTGACAAAATGCGTATGGACTTGAGATGTCTTCCGTTTGTTGAGCAAATCCGGTTTTAATGTAGTCGGTTTGACTTTATTCCACGATTAGCCGTATGATTCTTTAGATTTTCCCTTGCCTTCTCATATATTTGATTCTTCTGAGTTGGTGAGTGCTAATGAGGAGCCACATACATGACACTCCAATACTCATTCAGTTACTGACACGTCACCCACAGTTATTCCTTTTTCCACTGACAATTTTCAGGCTGAGAATGAGACTAATGTAGGGGTGGCTAGTGGTGCGCAAAACCTAGGCTATTATGGACGAAATGCAAATGTGACACGCTAGTCCTAAACCACTTGCAATGTGGCCGTCGGAAGTGACGACGAATAAATTGAGCAATGATAATTTTCTTAACACTACACAAATAATCAAAAGTGAAACAATTATTTAATTTAGTAATTTTATATGACGTTCCTTCGCTCGGAGGGCCAAGGTCAAGCGCTCGGCGAATAATTTCTCTTGTAAGTTAGTAGTGTATCGAAAACAAATCTCTACTAGCAAGAATCAAAGCGATGTATATTAATTCACCAATGATAAATGTCAAATCACATAAAGAGAACTCACAAAGTAGAGGGCTGAACCGCGACACTGAAGATTTGGAGAGCCGGATGTGTAGATCTGCGATCGGAGGAGGAACCGGTGGCGTGACGATGGTGACGGTGACTGCCCTCGGCGAAAAACAGTGGTAACAAATAGTAAAACGGCAGATCTGGCTACGAATAAGTAGATCCGGGCTGGGGGTGGGTAGATCCGCTATTTAGGGACGAATCCGGACAAAAATGGAAAGTTTGTGCGGTGGAAATAACGGATCAGGTGGCTATAATCCTAGATCTGAACTGATCTAGAATTTTAGGGCTATTGGGATGGTGGATCCACGGAGGGAATTTTAAAGGAGTGGCCGGCTAGGGTTGAGGATTGTTCTGGGCGGTTGGAGGGGAAAGAGGGCTGGTCGGCTGGCTGGAAGGGGGCCTGTAGGGGGTCGATTTGGAGGTGGGGAAGAGGGGTTGCGGGCTGGGGTTGGAGGAGGCCGGCGGTGGGCTGTTGGAGACCGACGGTGGCAGAACAGGGTTCGGGAGGCGGCTTGCTGGAACTGCAGGCCGAGCGGCTTGGAGAGCGGTTTTGGAAGGTTTCCGGTGGCTGGAAGTGGAGTTTGAGGGATGGAAAATGAAGGTGGGGTAAAGATTACATTGGGAGGAGTTTGATGGCCTAGGAGTCGTCACCTAGGGTTCCACGACGTCGGCACCGGGGAGGGATCGCTGGAATCCGGGATTACTTCTTCTCCAAATTCTGCAATGACTTGGTTAAGTCTCTTAGACCAATATTTATAAGATGAGAACAACCTAGGGCTTCACCATCAACGACTATGATTGGCCGGTTGGATCTGACACTAAAAACATGAAAATAAACTCAAAAAAATAAACTAATATATGTTTTTGACTCGCGGCGACGTGCCGGACGCAACCACGTGGTCCAATCGTCGATCCGGGTACGCCATATATGGTAAGTCGGCAAATCAGCCCTGAAGGGGCCCAAAGCTCGTGCTCGTCTTTGCTCCGCATAAATCTCCCCGGCTTGAAAGAATTCCTATCCCGATGATTAAGGATCAGAATTCTCTCGCTGCATGCCGGTAAAACTCGAAGAAGTCCACCAGAGGTCGCCCAAGTGTCGTCGCCGAAAAGTGTCCTCGCCAATCAACTCTCCCTGACTGAAAAGCTGTCATCTCCGGTGAATGGAAACGGCCGTACCGAAGTCGAAGTAATGGGGCGAATCGATCAAGCTCTGTTGCAAGTAACCAAGAGTCACCAACGTCTGTAGTGGGAATGTACTGGTGGAGTCTGGTCTCCATGAAGCTCTCAACGCTCAACTCACGAGTGGTGGATCCCGGTGCGATCGGCGGCGCCGTCGGTAGAACAAAAGAAGACGAGTCCCCAAGTGGGTGAGTGTCAGAAGTGAGTGAGTAGTGGTGACCATCAGACATATGTGGGCTATGGGGGTGGCAAGGCGACGGTAGTGGAGTTGTGGGCGGCTGGAAATCTCCACTGCTCGGGTCTACATACTCACGAGGCTCATACTATGGAGTCAGATCCTCAACATTAAACACCGGGTGAATTCCCATACTAGTCGGGATATCGAGCCGGTTGGCATTTGTCCAAATACGACTAATAACAGAGTACCGACCCATTCACCTAACGCTTAACTTCTTGGCAGGCCCTGAAGGGAGCCTCTTTGGGCGGATTCATACCATTACCCTTTTGTCTTCATTAAATATTCGTTCTCGTCTTCGCTTATCTGTATGAGTTTTATAATTTTCATTGCTTGTTATTATTCGTCGGCCAACCGACTCATGCAACTCATGCAAATGTCGTGTAAAATACTCAGCAGACTCATGCAAGTAATGCAAATGATGCAAAGACAACACGACAGACTCGGTACACTTCTTACAGGAAAATATAATAATTCCTGAGATGTCTCTAAAATGTGGTGACCTATCAGGAGGTTCTTTCAGTGGAATGTAGACAAACTCATCCCATGTGTGACGAGTGCTCAGATGACCGTGAGAGACAACTATACTCAAATACGGGCTCGTAAAGAGACAAATGTCTCTCAGGGAACGTAACACATCATGGGGGTCCCCAGGAGGTGTAAGAAAATTCATCACGAAGGAGACGACCACCTGAGTGAAAATCATGTACACCGGCTAGAATTCGTGACTATAAAATATGGTGAGCGTCCCAGACAAGAAAGAACTCATCGGGTGGCGTGTCCCAAAACTCATCCAGAGTGTGAGGCGTCATAAGGTAGGTCCTCACAATATAAGTATACTCAAGTGGACTCAAGGTAGGCCCTACATATGTCATGCTCCACTCAAGGTCCCTTCTCTGGGGCAAGGCCAGAGATGATAATGAAAGAGGCGTCATACCTGACTGGCTCACCCGAGTCTCAACCTCACCAAGATGTGGCGGATCATCGGGAGGCTCAACAGAGGGCTCGTAATAAGGCTCGCCACTAAGGTCAAGGTCCTCTCGATGAGTACCATCGAAAGGGGTAGTGCCCCCGTGCATGAATGACATAGCCACTACAAGATCAACACTATACTCTTGACTCTCAGTAGTGAAGTAACCCGAGACACTACTAAGGGAAGAGTAGGGGGTGTCTAGAATCAAGTGTGGGTCAATCGATATAGTGTCGAGAACCGTGTCTCTGTTCAAAGGTAGCACTAGGTCTAGGTGTAGGTCTAGGTGAGGTGAAAAGGATGGGTATACCATGACATTATCACTAGGTCGCTCGTCCTCACCCACGTGACCATGCTCACTAGTCATGCCAGTATCACTCTCCACCTGTATGAAAAGGTCATGAAAAGGTCATGGTCAGATTCAACCTCAAGATCACATGAGCACTGAATCTCATCAAATTGAGAAGGATCAAAACCAAGTGTCAGAGCTCTTATCTTGGTGGGAACACTACTCGCCGCATCGGCCGCTTGAACCAAATCCCTAGATTTTCTTTGTTGTGCGAACAGGAAAAAGTAGACCGAAAATTTGGAGTAATGAAAACTTTATTATCCAAAAAAGGTATCAATTACAATGATATAACATCCCTTTTATAGAATGAAGGAGATGAGAGAGATTACAATTAAGCAATGTGAGACTAAAAATTTACAAGTATATGCGGCTTTACAAATAGACAAACCGGACAGGTCGTGCGGTTAGACAAGCCGGCTAACCGCCCGACAACCAACAGTAGGAGAGAACAAGCACCACAGAGAGCAAGCCGCCACAGGAGACCGCTAGACCGCCCGGTCTCCAAGTCGTCTGAGACAAACCGTCAGACCGCTGGGATACCAAACAACAACAGCCCGACAGACAGGCCGGCTAGGATAAACCGTCAGACCGCCCGGCCTCCGAACAACAACAGACCGCCCGACCTCCATACTGCAACATTCATAATGTAGATCTTAGGTGATGAAACTGAGCTTCTAAGAGATCAAAACAGTCAAGTACTAATCGCATAAATTCAGCCTCAGGTAACTCTATTGGTGGAACACTAGGAGGGTCTTGACATGTACTGTGATCCTACCGATGGTGACCTCTATAGGGTTCTTGAGGGTCGTCTAGACGGTAGTTCCTAATATAATTAGATTGTGCTGGTGGGTACGTCTGAGCCTTGTGAACGTGCTGTGGAGGTCGCTCATATCCAAACTCAGGTTCCTCTCCTAGAGGAGATGTGTAGCGGCGATGACCTGAACGATATTCAATTCTATCATCGTGAAATCGCGGAGAGGTGTAATGATGAAGACGTGAGGACCTCTCGTCGTGGTGATCGCCTCTAGCATGATGGAATAATGTCGAGGGGTCGACACGATCTCTAGAAGTGGTGTGCGGGGAACGATGATAATCATAATGATAACATGATCTCTCTTGAGGAGCTCTATGAGGTCGGGTATAGGTAGACTCAGGATTCTCAGATGGAGGAGACGAACGACGACGATAACTAGACATAAATGAGCCCAATGATTATTTAAAACCTACCACTACGAAACATGCAAATGACCTAACCTTGACCTCTGATACCAATTGATGTAGGGGTAGGCTAGTGGTGCCCAAAACCTAGGCTATTATGGACGAAATGCAAATGTGACACGGTAGTCCTAAACAACATGCAATGTGCCCGTCAGAAGTGACGACGAATAAATTGAGTAATGATAATTTTCTTAACACCACACAAATAATCAAAAGTGAAACAATTATTTAATTTAGCAATTTTATATGACGTTCCTCCGCTCTTAGAACCAAGGTCAAGCGCGCGGCGAATAATTTCTCCTGCAAGACAGTAGTGTATCGAAACAAATCTCTACTAGCAAGAATCAAAGCGATTTATATTAATTCACCAATCATAAATGTCAAATCACATAAACAAATATCACAAGAGAACTCACAAAGTAGAGAGCTGAACCGAGACACTGAAGATTTGGAGGGCCGGATGTGTAGATCGGCGATCAGAGGAGGAATCGATGACGTGACGACGATGACTGCCCTTAGCAAAAAACAGTGGTAACAGATAGTAAAACGGCGGATCCGACCACAAATAAGTAGAGATCCAGGCCGGGGGTGGGTAGATCCGCTATTTAGGGGCGGATCCGGACAAAAATGGAAAGTTTGTCCGGTGGAAATAACGGATCAGGTGGGTAGAATCCTATATCTAAACTGATCTAGAATTTTAGGGCTATTGAGATCGTGGATCCACGGAGGGAATTTTAAAGGAGTGGCCGGCTAGGGTTGGGGATTGTTCCGGGCGGTTGGAGGGGAAATAGGGCTGGTCGGCTTGCTAGAAGGGGGACTGTAGGGGGTCGGTTTGGAGGTGGGGAAGAGGGGTTGCGGGTTGGGGTTGGAGGAGGCCGACGGTGGGCTGCTGGAGACCGACGATGGCATAACAGGGTTTGGGAGGCGGCTTGCTGGAACTGTAGGCCGAGCGGCTTGTAGAGGGGTTTTGGAAGGTTTCCGGTGGCTGGAAGTGGAGTTTGAGGGGTGGAAAACGAAGGTGGGGGTAGAGATTACTTTGGGGAGGAGTTTGACGGCCTAGGTGTCGTCACCTAGGGTTCCACGGCGTCGGCACACGGGAGAGATCGCTGGAATTCGGGAATTCTTCTACAAATTCTGAAATGACTTGGTTCAGCCTCTTAGACCAATATTTATAAGAAGAGAACAACATAGGGCTTCACCATCAACGACTATGATTGGCCGGTTGGATCGGTGATGCAACCCACGTCGCTTCGTTTTTATTATTTTTATTGCACATGTCTTTTATTATTGCAGCACATGTTTTTGCGTATTTTTGGATTATTTTGTGCGTTGAGCTGTATCACGCGTATTATAAGCGCTTGATTGTTATTTTGTATCGCGCATGTTGTCGCACAACTTTGATTTTGCTCGTTGGTGTGACCGACCAACATGACCCTAAATGCATATGTCCGTTATTTTAGGAGAAGGGTTAGTTTAGGGCAAGCTTTTAAAATTACCTATTTCATTTAGATATATATATGCTTTAAAAATCAACCCATTTTGAAGCCCACCTCGAATGCCCATCTCAAACTATTAACCCTAACTGTAGCTTATAAAAGCCAACCCCTGCCACTATTATTCCCGACTGGAAAATGAACTGAGTAAACCTTTTTTTGGTTTCTATCGATTCTCCATCCAGCGCCAGCCCTAACTCCACGATTCCTCCACTGTTCCACCTGAGCTCCCGATCGGTGCCGGCGAGCTTTCACCGCCTGAAGCCGCTCCCTCCTGTGAGTGTCATTACCGGCGCCAAGCTCCCTGAGCCGCGACAGCTCTTCTCCAGTCGCCGTTTCCAGCCCGACTCCTATCGATCACGACTCTTCATCGGTGGCCATACCTCTTCGACGAATCCAGCTGCAGAGTTCCCTTCGGCCGCCGTTTCTGTCGCAGGAACCATCATAGGGTTCCGGCGGACCATCCCGATCGGCCCGTCCCCGACGTCCAGCGGGCTCCCCACCTCCAGTCTCCTTCCTCACCTTCCAGAAAATCCTGAAGTGGCCGTTACTCCTTCGATTTTAGTTGGTATACCTTGCTTCGCCTAGCTCCATTCTGCAGTTTATATTTTGTGATTAAATATTTAAAATGGTAGTTAATTATTAAGAGCTTGCCCTAATTAGTCAGATCTCCTGATTACCTTTATTTTTTGTTACACGTGCATGCCACCAATTATTTTTGTTCCTGTGGAATGTTGTCTCATGACGTCGTTACAATCGCGTGTTAGTTTTGCGAGTGTTTGTGACACTTTGGTCGCTTTAGTCGTTAGAAATAGCCCGCAATTTTTCTCGCGCCGCTTTAATTTTAAAGTTCTCTATTTTATTTTATTTGTAAACTACACCCCACCTTGGGTCACATCAGTTTGGCGTTGCTGCTTGGATATCTCACTCCTATCGTGGGATAGCCGAGCGCCAGTCGTTTTCCAATTCTAGGTTTAGAATTTTTTTGTTTTCGTTAAAAAGAAAATGATTAGTGATTTAGATGCGCGTATTAGAGCTTTGATGAAGGATGTTGAGTGCGTCACTGCTGATCTCCGACAGAATTTGTGTGGGTTGTGCACCTCTATTCACAACTTGGAGGTGACAACGCGTACATATTATGCTGCTCTTGCATATCTTCCCACTTCATATCACGTTGTGGAACCCGAGGTTAGGTGTTTCGTTCGTCCTCCATATCTCCTCAGTTTCACGACGAACACTTTAGCTCCACCCACCCCCACTGTGACGCTCACTTCAGTCGAGGAGATTCTTCCGGAGCCCCTGCTCCCGGAAGAAAAATTTCATCCTATACTTATCACCTCGACTGATGTCGTGACTCCACGTGTCTCCACTACAACACTCCCTTCAGTCGAGGATGTTCTTCTTGAGCCCCTGCTCCAGGAAGGACTTCTACCTATTTTTACCACCCCGACTGAAGTCGCACCTCCACCTGTCCCCGCTTTAGCACCCCCTTCGATCGAGGATGTTCTTCCCGAGCCCCTGCTCCAGGAAGATGAGTCTTTCCTCCTTCCTTCCTCCCGATTGACACAGTGTATCCGCTTTCCCCGACTGACTCACATCCTTCAGTCGCCGAGTTGTTTCCTGAGGCCCCTCTCCAGGGAGGACTTATTAGTGATGTGTCACTCACCTCGGATGACACATCATCGTTTTCTCTTCTCCCAGAGGAGTTGGTTAGTGATGAAGCCCTCATCTTGGGTGACACAGACTCATGCGTCTTATGTCCTGACGTTCTTAGCACACTACCGCCACAAACCATTGAGCCCACAGATATTGTGCTTGGTAGCTCTTCACCTGTGGCACTCGAGTCACCACCTTATATTGACTTTATCTTCAGTGAGCACGCCTTTAGTTCACATCACTTACCTTTGATGTATGCGCGTATGTTGAGCCACTACATCGCTATCATCCGAGTGCGGACACTTCTAGGTTTTGCAGTCTTGAGGGAGTCAAGACAATACTTAGATTTTTTACTCCCCATCGGGACACCCGCTTCAAAGGATTTTTATGGAAAATTTTACATGGTCAAATTGGGATCTTCTTAAAATTTTGTGACTCGAGTGTGATGCTGACGAGCGAAATTAAAGACGATATTCGATCGGGGTTTAGCAGACGTTCGTAGGTGTCTATCGGACGAGAGAATGCTGCGTTATGAGTTACTGATTCCACGAGCTTTTTCCACTTGCTTCCTGTTCTACCTACTGCCACATGTTTTCCCCCCCAGACCGCCCCTGTCATCCTCTGAAAGCTCTAATAATTAATGTTTATTTAAATATTTGACATGAAATTTTGACTAATGGATCACGAATTTTTGGATGAGAGGGTACTTGCAGGTTTTGGGTCACATCCATGGCATCAGCAGGACAGTATGCAGCATCTCTTCGATCGATGCGTGGACTTTTTACTTGCAGGTTACTTCGAGTCTCGTCGGGGTCGAGCTCTTTCAACCCCGGGAGAATTGATGCAACACGCGTCGCTTCATTTTTATTATTTTTATTGCACGTGTCTTTTATTATTGCAGCACATGTTTTTGCGCATTTTTGGATTATTGTGTAACGTCGAGTTGTATCGCGCGTATTATAAGCGCTTGATTGTTATTTTGTATCGCGCATGTTGTCGCGCAATTTTGATTTGACTCGTTGGTGTGACCGAGCAACGTGATCCTAAATGCATAAGTCCGGTATTTTTGGAGAGAGGTTAGTTTAGGGCAAGCTTTTAAAATTACCTTTTCATATAGATATATATGCTTTAAAAATCTGCCCATTTTGAAGCCCACGTCCAAAGCCCATCTCAAACTATTAACCCTAACCTTAGCTTATAAAAGCCAATCCCTGCCACTATTATTCCTGGCTGGAAAATGAACTGATTAAACCTTTTTTTGGTTTCTATCGATTCTCCATCCAGCGCCAGTCCTAACTCCACGATTCCTCCCCTGTTCTACCCGAGCTCCCGATCGGTGCCGGCGAGCTTTCACCGCCTGAAGCCGCCCCCTCCTGTGAGTGTCATTCCTGGCGGTAAGCTCCCTGAGCCGCGACACCTCTTCTCCAGTCGCCGTTTCCAGCCCGACTCCCAGCGATCACGACTCTACATCGGCGGCCCTACCTCTTCGACGAATCCAACAACAGAGTTCTCGTCGGCCGCCGTTTCTTTCGCAGGAACCTTCCTAGGGTTCCGACGGACCATCCCGATCGGCCCATCCCCAACGTCCAGCGAGCTCTCCACCTCCAGTCTCCTTCCTCACCTTCCAGAAAATCCTTATGTGGTCGCTACTCCTTCGATTTTAGTCGGTATACCTTGCTTCTCCTAGCTCCACTCCTGCAGTTTATATTTTGTGCTTACATATTTAAAATGGTAGTTAATTATTAAGAGCTTGTCCTAATTAGTCAGATCTCCTGATTACCGTTATTTTTTGTTACACGTGCATGCCACCAATTATTTCTGTGCCTGTGGAATGATGTCTCATGACATCGCTACAATCGCGCAGTAGTTTTGCGAGTGTTTGTGACACTTTGGTCGTTTTAGTCGTTAGAAATAGCCCGCAAATCCTCTCGCACCGATTTAATTTTAAAGTTCTCTATTTTATTTTATTTCTAAACTACACCCCCACCTTGGGTCACATCAATCGGGCACTAAAAACATGAAAATAAACTCAAAAAAATAAATTAATATATGTTTTTGACTCCGATGACGTGCCAGACGTAACCGCGGGGTCCGATCGTCGATCCGGGCACACCATATATGTTAAGTCTCCAAATCAGCCCCGAACGGGCCCAAAGCTCGTGCTCGTCTCTGCTCCGCATCAGAGACGCTAGGAGATTCTCCCATACTAGTTCCCAGAGCTGCTGTCAGAGTTCCGCGATAGATCTTCGGAAACTCTTGGCTAGTTGTATTCGCGAGCATTATCACTTCAAAGAATTTTGATTTTGTTAGAAAACTGTGTGCAAGTTTCAAGAATGAAAGACCTGAACACACAAGAAAGCTCAGAGCGATCACGTAGTAAGTATAACCATGTCGTCCGAGAGTAGTCATCAATAAAGGTAACACAATAACGATAGCCAGATATACTTGGAATTTTGTACGGGCCCCAAACATTATAGTGCACTAAAATAAAAGGAGCGGAGCTACGAGTACAATTAGGAGTAAAGATGAACGATGCTGTTTTCCCAAAATACATGAACCACACGTAAAAGGCGAAAGAGAAATATCACGATGGGACTTCTTGAGGACCGGTATGGGAGCATGCCCAAGATGCCGATGCCAATCAACAGAGGAGACTGATGCTAGAATGGTAGGAGAAATATCAAGAAGGTAGAGCCCGTTTTGCAGCCGTCCTTTACCAATGATACTCTGCGTCCGTCGATCCTGCATCAAAAAAGTAGAGGTGAATGTGACAAAACAATTCAAATTGGCAGTGAGACGACTAACAGAAAGCAGGTTAAACGGGGATCCCGGGACCGGGAGAGCCGAGCGGAGAGAAATAAAGGAATTCAGAGGAATATCAGCAAAGCTAGAGACGGAACGGTAACGCCATTGGCCACAGTGATACACTTAGGATATGAAGAATCTAAGTATTGAGGAGGCTTCTACGAGGTGATATGGTGAGTGACACTTGAATCCATTATCCAGCATGGACCAGTGGGTAGACAAATGATACCTTCATTAGATACAGAAACAACAGAGACAGACGGGTGACTGAGCATCCCGTGAAGTTGTTGGAGCTAGAGGAGGACCTCGTCAAGATCAGCACAAGTGGCAAAGGGACAGGGGGCAACAACGGAAGCAGTCGGACGCGGAGGAAGACCATGTTTGCGGTAGCAGGTCGCCTCAAGGTGTTCGTCCTTTCCGCAGAAAGAACACTTAGGTCGCGGCCGGCCACCACTTTCTTTCTAGTTCGAGTCCGCCTCCTTGTCATCCTTTTCTAGGAAGATTTGGGAAGATGCGGTGATCATACAATAGGAGGTTCTAGCAGATCAGATATAACGATAGATTTCATTACTCCGCTACTGCACTCTAAGTGTTTCTATTGTATTTTGGATGTGTTGGTGGACAATTTATCTAGGTATTGTCATCTCTTGCTGTTCTGCCACCCTATCACTTCACAAATTGTAATCAAGGACTTCATTACATAGATCATGTGATTGTGTGGTTTCCCTGTGTGAGAGATCGAGGTGGCGACCCACCTTGTTTTGAGAACTTTTTGGCAGACCCTCTTCAAGTTGTAGGGGACAGCTTTGCATGAGCACCGCCTATTATACCTAGACCGACAGACAGTCAGAAGTGCTGAATAGGTATTTGGACACTTACCTCAATTGTTTTATTTCTGACCCGACGCATGATTGGGTTAAGTGGTTGAGTTGGATGAAATATTCCTACAATCTCCTTTCATTATATCGCAGGCATGACACCCTTTTAGGTAGTATAGGTGCCCTGCGCCCTCCGCCTCCATCTTTCATCACTCACGAGGCGAGTGCCAAGAGGAGGCAGTGGCTACTTGTTTACAGGAACATGTTGAAATACTGCAGTAGCTCCTCCGCCACCTTATCGAACAAGCTTAACACAAGATGACATCAATGGCTAATGGAAATGGCTGTGAGGTGCAGTTCAAAGTGTGTGAGTCTTTGTTCGTCAAACTGATCATGTACTGTCTGACATTAGTGGCTAATCAGTCGCATCAGAAACTATCCACCCGTTTTTATAGCCTCTTCTAGATTACAACCCGTCTAAGCACAGTAGCATATTAACTCCGACTTCCCGTCAGCAGTCCCATCCACCAAGCATTCTGCGTATCTGGGCTCAAGAAGGAAATGAGAGACCATTTCACCCATCCCGCGTAGCTCATAAGTCCCGAGACTATGTCATTGATTGCAACTCTACTCATGGGATGGAGATTTGGTCGATCAGGTTCTCGTACATTGCCAACACTGCCCACCTTCAGATTTTACTTGGGTAAATCACGACGTCTTCTCTCGACAGTTTTTTGTGCTCTGCCTTGAGGTTAAGACACATTTCCCATACAAAGATATTATTACAGTACATGACAAAGGAGAATTGTCCGCATGGTCTTGGCAGTTATATATGCGTAGTGCGGCTCTGATGGATAGGAAGCGATCCCATTTGTTTACTCGCGAGGAGACTATTTATCCTTCATGTTTTATTTATGTAATGCTCTTGTGGTAAATGTGAATTTGTGTTATTTACATCTTTGCCATTACTATAATGCATATATGAGAGTTTGCATGCTTTTGGGATTATCTTTAGGTCATTAATCAAGTTGGTTGGGGCTGGCTCAAGAGTGTTCTCTTGGGATTCTCTCCATCATGCTCATTTTTTCTTCTTCTCCAACCCTCTCAATCCAGGTTCCTCTAACCCTAAAGTGGTAGCATTTTGATACCAAAATGATATAGGCTAGACTACAAGATTGATAGTTAATTGGATTACCCAAACTTATTTTTAATTGTACTTGAGTGTTGAGTTGAGAATCAACCCATCATTTTTTTGAACTCCAGTATTTAGTGCATGTTTGGCTAAGCTGTGGCGGTGCAGGAAGCAATGGTGAAAAACAGTGGTGCAGGAAGCAATGGTGAAAAACAGTGGTGCAGGAATCAACTGTTTTGTAGTGGTGAAAAAATTTATGAAACTGTTTGGAAAATTATAATTGCAGTGTTGTGTGACACAGTGA
The DNA here is from genome assembly GCA_039583875.1 of Platanthera guangdongensis. NCBI lineage: Eukaryota > Viridiplantae > Streptophyta > Magnoliopsida > Asparagales > Orchidaceae > Platanthera > Platanthera guangdongensis. Next base: position 70,655,734 of record CM077148.1, read on the forward strand.
TGCAGACCTAACTGTAATAAAAATTAAACAGTGGTAATAATAATTAAACAGTCTGCAGAATTTACGAACTCTAAATAATAATTAAACAGTTTTTTCGATATTAAATATTTTTTAATTGTAAAAATTAATTATATTAAATACTAATAATGATGAGATTCCACAAAATACGTTCGAACGAGTTTTTTTGCGCCCTCGACACGACTCGACTCGCTCACGAGCTAGGACGATTATTTTTTAACCGCTTCACTAGCGCCTCGACTGATCCGCAACAAATATATACAAAAAGTATTTAACTTTAAAACAACTTACGAGCTAGAACAGTTATTATAATTTCTTAAATATATATATTTTAAAGTTTTAAATTTTAAATAAAATTTTATAAAGTTAAATGATATACATACATATATTCAAATAAATGTTTAGCAATATATAAACATAAATAATATATAAAATTTAATATTATTTTTAAAAAATTGCAGCTTATATATATTTATATATATAAAAAATTAACAATATATAAATTAACATTTTTTATTTTTAAATTATTTTTTTAACAATATATAAACTTTATTTTTTTTATAAAGTTAATTATTTTTTTAATTTTTTTTATTTTTTAAAACAACGCTGCAGCCCTGAAAAAGGGCTGCAGAGCTGCCTGCTGCGGGTCTACACCCGCGGCAGGTTAAATGGCGGTGGCTTCTTGCCACCGCCCGCCCCTTAAAATGTTTGGCGGAGCTGCAGGGACAGCTGCGGCATGCAGCACCTGTGCGGCTCCGCCAAACAAGGCCTTAGATTCAAGTCTTCAAATAAATTTAATTAGTAAATTAGCATTTTATGCATTCAAGATTCAATTTTACACATGCGTACTATTGCCTACAACAATATGAGAATTAAAACAACAATTTTTTGCAAATTAACAACAAAAAGGCAAGTAATCAAGCAAACAGGTTCATATTTTAATCTCTTAAAATTCATGCATATAAATCAAAAGTAACAATATAAAATCCGGGAGAGTAACCCTTAAAAAAACTCCATGTACCATTGACAGAAAGTATATTCCAACATGTGTTGGCTGCAGTTAGAGTTCAAATGCACTATTCACAGTGACTGATTTCATTTCAGAGGGAACTGTTAGGCTTAGGTCGGGGCACTGGAAGGAAAAGGGAGTCTCGGGTTGAAGTCTGTTAGGTGGGACTTGTGGGTGTCAATTGGGGTTTTGCAAAGAGTATCATGTTTGAAAGGGCTTTAAGACTTGAGCAGGATCATGTGTGGGACTGTGGGCAACTGGAAGAATTTTTCATGATTGATTAAGGGTTCTGACAGAGTCCAGTAAGATCAGGTGAATTGGTGGACTTCCAGACAAAAAAGCACATGTAGCCACAATGATGGTTCAATCGAGTCTCTGGTTGCTTGGTGACAATATGGGAGGCCAGACTTGGTGTCCGTCAACTATCCTTCAGGAGGTGGTTGCGAGGACTGGATTGCCGATGAGAGGCATCGTTGCCAGAGAAAGAGTCACATGAGGCGTCTGCGTTGAAATTCCCAAAATTAGAGAACAATTTGGATGGTTGATTGTGTCCTGATGCTTCTGGAAGGACTATAAAGGGTCTGGTTACCGTATATAAGGTGAGGGGAGGTAGTATAAGAATGTGAAATCAGAGTCCAACGGATGGAAATGGGATTTGGGCAGGGTTTAGGGGAATTCTATAGTCTGGAATCATCTTCCCGCAACTAGAAGGGGCCTGGATCGAAATTTTTGGTGTCATTTGTACATAGGAGCGATGGACGTTGATTTGTGCCGGGGAGGGGGGGGGGGGTCGTTCGGGGTAAGTTTGAGGATATGCTGTTAAAGGCGCGCCTAAGGCTCCAGACTCAGAGGTCTGCGCCTTCATGCACCATTTTTGCGCCTTTGGACATTAAATGCGCACTTGGATGTGATTTTTGTTGTAAACCTTTTTTTCAAAAAATAATAATAATGCAATAACTAAATAATTTTTATATGATTTAGTGTTTTTGAAACATAATCGATCGTTGATACTTAGATATGATGCACATGACAATATTGATTTTGTTTTTTAAGAGAGATAAATGATAGTAATGAATGATTAATGAGTAAAATATATGAACAATCTGTTCAAGAAGATGAACTGATGTTTGATGCTAATTATTTAAAATGAATGTGCTTGCGCCTTGCCTTATTCAGGCGCGCGCATGCGCCTTGAGCCTTGCGCTTAGGCTCCAAAATCCCTTTGCGCCTTGTTGCGCCTTGCGTCTTTAATAGCTAAGGTTTGAGGGAGGTGGGGCAAGGATATGCGGTAGGGGTGGTTGGCGCACAACTGAGAGGGAGGGATGTGTTGGACGAAGGGAAATTTCGGGGTGGGGGCTGGGTCGGTTTTGGGAGTTAATTGGTTTAGCGGGTAGGAGTGGAAGAACGTGGGATTTGGCATGGGAGGGGAAGTGTCCATTAATTGGGTAGTGAGGAGATAATTTTGGATTTTGTTATATAGAGGTAGTTGCGTGTTGAATGGTCAAAGGTGGTTATAGGCGATTATGCAAAGTTTAAGGGATTAGTGAAGGTGGTTTTTGGAGTTATGTAGGTGGTCAAAGGTGGTTATTGATGTCAGACGACTTTAGTGGGGGCCGGTGGCGGTGGATGGTGACCGGAAGTGGCAATGGTTGTGTGAGATGGAGGGGTGATGGCTGGAAATGGAGATGGAGGACTGACCTTGGTCAACTGAGGGAGGGGAACAAGGAACGGAGTCCGAGCTCTGCACTTGGGGCCCAACTTCGCATCGATGATGGAGGACTGATCGAATGAAGAATTTTTTCTCTAACTTTAATGACCATGAAATGAGTCTTCTACCCCTATATATAGATTAAGGAGGGGCCATGATTCTCCAATCATGACGGCCTTCAAAACATGCCAAATAAAAACCATAAAATTCAAATAAAGTACTAAATTCGTAGTTCGATGATCCACTTGAACTCTCTTGGTCGTCATTTGACGGTTTCTTGTTTGTGGCATGTAGATCCTAATGGGTTGTGTGATATGATCCACATCAGTGGAGATTTGACGGAGTCTTCTAATCTTAAGCTCTTCAAATTACTTTTTATATTTTTGTTTTTCGTAACACCGTGTGTGGAAGCGCCTTCTTGCGGTGGAGACTAGTCTGGCAGAATAGGGAGTGAAAGCGCCTCTTGGTGTGGTGACTAATTAGGTAGACTATGGATTAAAAACATCTCATGGTGTGGCAACTTGTTTGTGAACTAGGGAAGAAATCAAACTTGTGTAGGGACATCTATGTTAGTGGGCCTAGGGAAACTATTGTACTCACTCTCGTGTCTACTGCATCCAATTGCATAGTATGTAATAAATACTTCACATCTTTGTTCATATGTTGATCTTTAAATTAAATTTTCTTGTATTTCAATTTCTTAATAATTAGTTGTATATCTCTTGGTGCAATTATTTGAAATTAACATTAAAATTCTTCTTGCTTGCGGGCAAACCTTTTTCACCCCCTCAAAGGTTGTGGAACAATTCAACACACAATTTTAGCAATCAATGTATAGCTGTAGATCCGTCCATGGTAGATACCATAAAGAACTAGCCCGTGCCAATGCCAATATCTGTTATCTGAAGCTTTCTAGGTTAGCAAGATATTATCGATATTTTCTTGAAGGCTTTTCAAAATTTGTACTTCCACTACGATGCTAACCCGGAAGGAACGAACGAAAACTTATTTGAACAGCATCATGTGAACAAACTTTTAATGAATTGTAGGAATGTATGATGCTCCCATATTGTCTTTACCATCTGACACCGAAGGTTTTTAACCCGAGGCATCTTCTTTGAGTTTCTACAATAGACGACAAAAAAATCAGAAACAATAGCGTATTCATCCATGGATTATCAAAATGTCCCTCGATGCTAGGGCCTGCAATAGTTGACTATGCTGCATGCCAATGACCATGTCTTCATTGATGGGCTGTTGCTTTGTCGATCAGGGGTATGAAGGCTGGAGGTGGAACAAGCATTGTACAATCAAGTGGAGTCGACGAGCACCACACCGGACGACCTATTTGGGGAAGCCAACATGGGTCGTGATTAGGGTCAGAGATGTTGAAACCGGAATCCGGTCTCCTGTGGAGTTCGACCTTTGGGGAAGGGGTGGTCTCGTGCCTACTTCGCTCCTGCAAGAAAAACAACAAAGAAGGCAAGGAGAAACAGATCCAAGGGCTCGGCAGGGAGGTCCCACCACAAACCCGAAAGATCTCAAAGCGCTTCCCCTCCTTAGCCAGAAGCCGAGCTAAGGTACCCTCAGAAAGCACTTGAAGATTGGAGTAGGAGAGTACAGGGAAGAACCTGCTTTCTGGGGTACCCCTTGGGTCCTATTTATAGCTTTTTAAATCCAGACTGCCAATAACCAAAAGAACTGACCTGAAATTACCAGAAAACCCTTGGTTGGGTCTGCCAACAGCCAAACTCCGCTGTTTTAAAGGGCTATGGGCAGACCAGCGGGGGCAAAACAGTAAAAAGTACCTCATACATCCAGGCGAGCTGGGGAGCTTTGGCCACCTCGGCATGTTCTGCTCGCCTACTGCTGCCGAGCTCCACTGCGAGGACGCGAGTTGTGTCTCGCTCGGCATATGCCGAACTCGGGGTCGCCGATCGTCGATCTCTGGTCGACGGATGCCGAGCTCGGGCTCGCCCCCTTTACTGCCGAGCTCGCCTATTGTCCTCAACCCGATTTGCCTAGACCCTGGTGACCTTGCTCGCCGGACACGGGGTTGTACACAATCCCCGCTCTTTTTGAGCTTGTCAAAGCTCGGAAAGAAACATCCAACCCCAAGTGTGCGGCGAGCACTGGTTGGCGAGTTGGAGGGAATCTTCTGGTGGGGGCCACCTGCGGCTATATATATGTGCACCTGCCCACCTGCCTGACTCTTGCCATTCCCTCTGCTGCCTTGCCAAGATGCCTCTTCCTAAGGAGATCCAAGAGCGCATAGACCGAGCCCGCCAGGCCTCCGCGGCTCACGTTGCCGCTCTGACGGCGGTTCCCGCGAAAGCTCCCCAAACCGATTCTACCGAGCCCAGTTCCAAGAAGTCAAAGCCATTCCCTGAGGCGGCTGAGCCCATTTTCAACGACCTGAGGGCCACCCTGGCTTGCGAGACCGGCTCTTCCACCCGAACTATTCTTGAGAAGGATAGAGAGGTTGTCGTAGTTGGCGACGACCTGGACGGTCAACCAGATGGCGAGGGCGTCGCGCCGCGAGAGCCCACACCGCGGGGCAAGACCACGCTCGCCAACTCACGATTCTCGGCACCGGACAGCCATCCCCGGGACCCACCTCTTCTCTTTGTGATCCTGCCTGTGAGCTCGCAGAGGCCGAATTCGCCAGTGCGCACCTCCCCTCCTCGCCAAGCTGACGTGGTCGCGGGGACGGGTCTGGGGACCATTCCCACCCCGGGATTCGAGCTCATCTCGCCGGGGGCTCGCGGCCCAGGTCGCGGGAAGGATCTGAGGTTCATACCTCCCCGCGCTTCCCTCGATCTGCCGAGCTCGTCTGGTTAGTCTTGCTTGACTTCTCGCTCCATGAGTTTTCGCTCTTTTTGCTAATACCTGTCTTCACAGCTCTTCCCAGTCAATCGGCTGCCGAGGAATCCTCGCGGGCAGCCCACTATTCTCCCCTCCCTTCCCCGAGCTCGCTGGACTCTTACCAGGGTCCTGAGGTGGATCAAGGCGAGTTGACGAGGAGGGAGGTCAAGCTCCTCAAAAAGTTGGTGTGCGGGCTGCGCGAGGTGCAGGGGGTCAACGAGACGCTGCAGCGCGACTACGCGCGTCTTGCTGACGAGGTGCGCCACGGCCAAGCTGGCGAGCTGATGTCCCCCTCCCGGCTCCTGGACGAGATAGACGACGGTCTCTCGGTTGCGCAGAGGAATTCCGGAAGGATCCGCGAGCTGCTCCGCGCGCGACAGCCTGGGGGGCGGGGGTCACGAGGCCGGGGTAGGTAAGTGAGCGGCTCCTTTGCCGAGCCCACCGGCACTCGCATCCCGATGCCCTCCCTGCTTGCGCGCCCTGTCTCTTTAAACCCTGAACTTTATTTCTGTAATAAATAAATCTTAGAATATTCTTGATCATGTTACTTAAATAAAATGCTGCAATGTTGTGCTTAGCCTTGGTTGGGATGCGCCGGAAGTCGGCGAACTGGGGTGGCGAGCTGGGGTGGCGAGCTGGGGCAGCGAGCCGCGCTGATTGGACAGCCTGCCTCAGATTTCTTTTCCTATAAATAGCCCCCCCCCTCACCTACCCCCGTACTGTGCCTTTATTGCTTTTTTCCCTTCTCCCTGTGCTTTTCCGTTTCCTGCTCGCGCTCTACCTCTGCCTCCGCGAATCATGGGCAAGGCGAATCCAGATGCCGACGGCCGCTCCAAGTGCGCTCAGCACTTCGCGGACTATTACTTCTTCGAGGGGAACACTAGCGAGGAGGAGCTCGCTGAGTTTGTGGCGGAGCGCGTTCCGCCGGGCTTTGAGGCTCGCAGGCCAAAACAGGGGGAGGCCATCAATACCTTTTACGAGGATGAGCTCGCCTTCCCCCTTTCTCATTTTGAGGTGGGGTTACGCCTCCCCCTGTGGCCGGAGATCCGGCAGATCTTAAAATAATACGAAGCCGTGCCCGCGCAGCTGAATTCCAACGCCATCGCGATGATGGTGGCGTTCGCGAGTTACCTCCGGCGGGAGAGGATCGAGTTCAACCTGACGGTGTTCAGGAAACTCTTCTCCTACAAGGCGACGCCGGACGGGGTCGCCTACTTCGGCGGCTCGCTAATCAAAGTTCGCGAGATCGCGAACAAGCACCACACCTGGATGACCAAGATCGCCTTCATCAAGGGAGATCTCGGCAACATCCCCTACTCGCCTCAGCAGAAGGGCGAGGAGGTGTACCGCCCGCCGGCCGTGTCCGACAACGACGCCGAACTCCACAAATTCTTCCTCCACAAAGATTTCGAGGTCGCCTTCCTGCGGAGGGGCCTCGACGCGCTCCCCCCGTTCTGCCCGGCGAAGGTATGCTTCCCTCCTCATCTTGCCGAGTTCGCCTGCCCGCCGAACTCGCCATATCATTGCTGAATTCCTAACTTTTAAGTGTTTTCCTGCAGGGGAGCGAATAATCCCCGTGAACCCGCCGTTCGCGGATCCGGGGCTCCATACCGACCCTCTTGCTCGCGAGAGGGCGGCGGCGGCGGCCTGCCGAGATGAGGCGGCCCTCTCGCAACCCTCTTCCAGCAAGAGGCGGCCTGAGGACGCGGGGTCAAACCCGCCATTCGGCCATCGACAAATGAAGAAGATGCGGAGAGCCCTGCTGGCTCCGCGGGGGCAACAACAACAACAGCCCAGCCACAAGTACATCAGCTCGTCGGCGACCCCTCCCGACGCGTCGCCGGAGAGCCCGCTGAAGGAGATAACCAGCAAGGGGCGGAAAGGTGGCGAGGGCCCCTCTTCCACGGCGGCGATCTCCCCTCCTCCATCGGCGAAGAGGGCTGCCCGCGAGCGCGCGCCGCCGAAGCAACACCCCCTCTTCAACTTCGGCGCGCGCTGGAAGGATTCGGCGGGCGAGCCCATGCTGCAGTGGGACGAGCTCGCTCATCGAGTCTCCGTCTCCACTCTGCACCCCTCCTGGCACGACCGCGAGCCTGCCACCGGTCACGCCTACGCCCTCGGCTTCGGCCTATATGGCCGGGAGGATGCCGAGGCCTACAAGAAGATGACCCTTCGGCAGCTCGGCCATGAGGGCCTGCAGTCCCACCTGCGGACCCTGGAGCTGCATCACATGCTGGCACGCCGCAACTTTGCCCTCAGCCACCAACTCGAAAAGGCCGAGCAGGCACGCGACCTCGCCAAGGATAAGGTCACCGATCAGGCGAGGCGGCTCGGCATAGCGGAGGGTCTACTCGCCCAAGCCGCCGGCGGGTTGGTAAGTTTCAAGCGCTGCTCTTCTTTTTCACTTAGAATATTTTGTGCTGCTGCTAAATGGACTCTTTTCCAGGATGCCAAGGCGGCGGGCGAGCTTCAGGCTCGCAACACCGAGCTGGGGGAGGAGGTCAGCCAGCTGCGCGCACTACTGGCCGCGGATGCCGAGGCTGCAGGGGAGCTCCAGGCTCGCAACGCTGAGCAGGGGGAGGAGATCGGCCAGCTGCGCGCACGCCTTGCCGAGCTGGAGGGCGCGAACACGAACCTGAAGGGGGAGAATCAGCACCTCCTCGGCGAGGTGCGTCGCCAGGCGGACATCTTCTTCCCGCCTAACGACATCGACCCTACCCTCCCCTACAAAAGCCCGCGGATCTTTGGCGAGGCCGACCTCGTCGAGAGATTGCGGATCAACTCCATCCAAGCCGCCGAGTGCACCCTCCAGATGATGAAGGATTCTGGGGTGCTGGTGGAGGGGTGCGAGGGGATCTCGGCTCGGGACCTGATGCCGAGCCTATTCCCGGCAACGCCGCCCAGCGAGAAGGAGGACAGCCTGGACGCGATGTTCGGGAAAAGCTTTCAGGATCCTTCGGGCGACGGCGAGGACCAGTCCGGCGGAGGGGGCGAGGCCCGAGGGTAGCCTGTATTTTTTCTTTTTTCCTTTTTTGTTCACTCGTCGAGGCGAGCCCCCTGTAATTACTTTTTGTAAACAATTAATGAAAGTTTTTGATCATACCCGTGCCACTTCCTTTTCTTTTCTTTCTTTACTTTATTTGTTGTGCTCTGAATTTATGCGAGCGCTTCCCTACGCGACCTCGCCGAGACAGGTTCCACGAGTAGAGTAATTATGAGAGCGCGCCCGCGAGTGGATGCGTTTTGAGTGTTCGCCGGGCCCCAAACGATTCGGGGGCGAGTTGCTCTCCGCCCTTCTCACGCCACCATAACTCGCACGCGAGCCATCCAGGTTGAGCCCGAAAAAGGAGAAATTTTTTCAAGTCTAATGGGCAAAGGGGGCGAGGTGCCCCGGTCTGGCTTGCTTTCCTTTGGCGAGGCCCAGGTTCGCGTTCTACTCGCCAATGCCGAGCCTGGAATGACGAGTCCATACTCGCTCATGCAGAGTCCTTCAGCCTGGCTTGCCTTCTTGATCATGTCGAGCTGGATTTGTCGAGCCCGAGCTCGCCCCGACAGAACCTTTTCCCCTTTGCTCTCTGGCACTGAGACTTTGACCTGTATCTGACGATTTCAAGGCCGACACCATCGAGTGACCTCCGGCCCTGTCAGCTAGGTGAGCCTGACCGCGGGATCTGCTCGAGGCTAAGGATGACACCGAGTGACTTCCAGCCCTGCCAGCTAGGTGAGAGCCTGACAACGGGATCTGCTCGGGGTCCACTACTAACACCATCGAGTGACTTCCAGCCCTGCCAGCTAGGTGAGAGCCTGACAGCGGGATCTGCTCGAGGCCAAGGATGACACCGAGTGACTTCCAGCCCTGCCAGCTAGGTGAGAGCCTGACAGCGGGATCTGCTCGGGGTCCACTACTAACACCATCGAGTGACTTCTAGCCCTGCCAGCTAGGTGAGAGCCTGACAACGGGATCTGCTCGAGGCCAAGGATGACACCGAGTGACTTCCAGCCCTGCCAGCTATATGAGAGCCTGACAGCGGGATCTGCTCGGGGTCCACTACTAACACCATCGAGTGACTTCCAGCCCTGCCAGCTAGGTGAGAGCCTGACAGCGGGATCTGCTCGAGGCCAAGGATGACACCGAGTGACTTCCAGCCCTGCCAGCTAGGTGAGAGCCTGACAGCGGGATCTGCTCGGGGTCCACTACTAACACCATCGAGTGACTTCCAGCCCTGTCAGCTAGGTGAGAGCCTGACAGCGGGATCTGCTCGAGGCCAAGGATGACATCGAGTGACTTCCAGCCCTGCCAGCTAGGTGAGAGCCTGACAGCGGGATCTGCTCGGGGTCCACTACTAACACCATCGAGTGACTTCCAGCCCTGCCAGCTAGGTGAGAGCCTGACAGCGGGATCTGCTCGAGGCCAAGGATGACACCGAGTGACTTCCAGCCCTGCCAGCTAGGTGAGAGCCTGACAGCGGGATCTGCTCGGGGTCCACTACTAACACCATCGAGTGACTTCCAGCCCTGCCAGCTAGGTGAGAGCCTGACAGCGGGATCTGCTCGAGGCCAAGGATGACACCGAGTGACTTCCGGCCCTGCCAGCTAGGTGAGAGCCTGGCAGCGGGATCTTCTCGGGGTCCAAAATACATTACATTCCTCTATGCAGGCTAGCCATGATAATATTAGAGAGTTGAAGGAATTTATTATAATCAAAGTGTTGCTTACATGCTTCAGGGGAAAAATCGTTTTAGGTCGTCACCACTCCAGGTGAGACTCAGGGTCTCGCCCTCTACATTTTGGAGTCGATAGCCCCCTGACCTCAAGGCTTCCTTTACAATGAATGGTCCCTCCCAGCTGGGATTGAGCTTCCCTACGGATGCTGACCTCCCGGCTGCATCCACCTTCTTCAGCACCAAGTCCCCTTCCACGAACTGCTTGACCCTGACATGCTTGTCGAAGTACTTGGCCATTCTTCTTTTCACCTCCTCCTGCCGGATAGCGTAAAGGTCCCTCACCTCTTCCACCATGTCAAGGGAGAGCCTCAGTCCTCCTCATTCTCCGCTTGCCATTCCTCACGGCCTTCTTTTGCCGCAACGATTCGCGGTGTTTGGACTTCGAATTCTACGGGGAGCACTGCCTCGCATCCATGGGAGAGTTTGAAGGGGGTCTCTCCCGTAGCCGTGTTGGGGGTGGTCCTTAGGGCCCAAAGAACTGCAGGAAGCTGCTCCACCCAGCTCCCCTTCAAATTCTCCACCTTTTTCTTGAGGAGGTTGACGATGATCTTGTTTGCGGCCTCCACCTGCCCGTTGCTCCTGGGGTGATGGACCGAGGCGAACCTTAGGTCGATTCCAAGCTGCTCGCAGAAGCTGGTGAACTCGGCACTGGCGAACTGGGGCCTGTTGTCCGTGACGATGGCCTGGGGCAGCCCATGGCGACAGATGATCTCCCCCCAAACAAAGTTCCTGATCACCTGGGAGGTCACCTTGGCCAACGCCTTCACCTCCATCCACTTTGAGAAGTAGTCAATCATTACTAGGAGGAACCTTCTCTGACCGCTGGCTTGGGGGAATGGTCCAACCAAATCCATTTCCCAAATTGCGAAGGGCCATGGGGCCGTGATACTTCTGAGTCGCTGGGCCGGCTGTAGCTGGAGAGGGGCAAACAGCTGGCATTTATGACATCTTCTTGCGAACTCTGCGGCGTCTCGGCCCAGGGTGGGCCAGAAATACCCTTGCCTGACTATCCTTCCTTCCAGGGTCCGACTCCCGGAGTGACTCCCACATTCCCCGGAGTGGACTTCCTCCAAGATCCTTCGTACTTCTCCCTCGGTCACGCAGCGGGCTAGCATCCCTGAGAGGGTCTTCCTGTATAGCTGCCCGTCCTGGAGGAGGTAATATGCTGACTTGTGCCTCAGTTTCTTCTTATCTACCCCCTCAGGATACTCTCCCGTGGAGAGGAAAACCACGACTGGATCCATCCACGAAGCTTGCTGATCGATTTCCATGAGCTCTCCTTCTTCGATGGAGGGGCGGAACAGGTCGGTGATGGTGCCCCCCACCTGGGGACCATGCTTCGCCAGCTGATCGGCTTGTTCATTCTCTTCCCTGGGCACGTGTCGGATGGTGAAAGTTTGAAAAGTGCCAATGACCCCCTTCACCTTGGCCAAGTACGATCGCAGGGTGGGCTCCTTTGCCTCGAACTCCCCGTTGATTTGGGAAGCTACTACCATGGAGTCAGTAAGGACCTCCACATCCAACACCCCCAACTCCCTGGCCAGGCGAAGCCCTGCTATCACGGCCTCGTACTCGGCCTGGTTGTTGGTAATGGGAAAGTGTACCACCACCGTCTGTTCGATTCGGGTCCCTTGAGGGCTTTCTAGGATCACCCCCACTCCAAGGGAATGCCTCCCTGAGGCTCCGTCCACCCTCACTTTCCAAGGAGTCGGGCGGGTGAGCTCTTCCTCCGCTACTTCAACCACGTAGTCGGCCAAGAAGTCGGCCTTGGCTTGAGCCTTGATCGAGAGCCGCGGAACGAAGGAGACATCGAACTCGCTCAGTTCCACCGACCACTTAGCCAGCCTACCTGAATGCTCCACCCCCTCAAAGATGTTGCGGAGGGGATGGTCGGTCACTACTCGAATTGAGTGCGCCTGGAAGGTCGCAGCCTCCTGGCCGAGATGATTAGGGCAAAAGCTAGCTTCTCCAAAATCGGATATCTGAGCTCGGCCTTCCTCAGGACCCGGCTCACGTAATAAATAGGGAGCTGCCTCTTCCCTTCTTCACGAACCAAGACGGAGCTCAAGGCCTCCGCCCCGACCCCGAGATATAAGAACAGGTCCTCCCCCTCCTTCGGCCCTTGGAGCAGCGGAGCCTGTGTCAACTGCACTTTGAGGGCCTGGAACGCCTCCTCGCACTCCTTGGTCCATTCAAACCTCTGACCACCCCTTAGCGTTTTGAAGAAGGGGGAGCACTTCTCCCCTGCCCGTGAAAGGAAGCGACTCAGCCCTGCTAGTTTCCCCGTCAGCCGTTGGACCTCCTTTGCATTCCGCGGGGACCCCAGCTCCAAGATAGCCTTGACCTTATCTGGATTCGGCTCGACCCCCGCGGGGGTGAGGAGGTGCCCCAAGAACTTTCCCCTGCTGGCCCCAAAAACACATTTTAGGGGATTCAATCGCATCTTGTATTTGCGCAGGGTGGCGAAAGTCTCCTCCAGGTCCCGGAGGTGGGAGTCCACATCCCGGCTTTTGATCATGAGGTCATCTACATATACCTCCAAATTCCTCCCCCTTTGCTCCTTAAAGACCCTATCCATCATTTTCTGGTAGGTTGCCCCGGCATTCTTCAGCCCGAAGGGCATCATCCTGTAGCAGTAGCATCCATCCCCTGTGATGAACGAGATATCCTTGATGTCTGGGGGGTGCATCCTGATCTGATGATAACCTGAAAAAGCATCTAAAAAACTCATTACAGAAAAACCGACGGCTGAGTCAACCAACGCGTCGATTCGAGGCAAAGGATAACAGTCCTTAGGACAAGCTTTATTAAGTAAGGAAAAGTCGATACACATCCTCCATCGGCCGTCTCCTTTTTTAACCATAACCACGTTGGAGACCCAGCCGGGATACTGAATCTCAGACACGAAGCCGGCCTTGAGGAGTTTCGCCACCTCCTCCCTGATGGGCTCCGCCAGCTTGTCCGCAGTGGACCTCTTCTTCTGCTGAACGGGGCGTGTTCCCGGGTCCAGGTTGAGGCGGTGGCAGGACACATCCGCGTCAACCCCCGGCATCTCCGCGGCGTTCCAAGCGAAGATGTCCACGTTCTTCTGGATGCATTCCAGCATCCTGCCTTGGTCCTCCGGGGTCAGCCCCCCGCTGACGCGGATCTTCTCCATCCTTCCTCCTCGGGTGAGCACCTCCAGCTCCACCACTTCCTCTGCTGCCTCCAGCCTGGATTGCTCCCCCCATCCCTCGGCATCCCCTTCCTCCGGAACGGGGACCTCTACCTCCATCTCTCCTCCCACGGCCCTCACTTCGGCCACCTCCTCCAGATCTCCTCCTGCCGCCTCCTCTGCGCAGTCCTTCACTCCCAGTTCCTCCCCTCCTGCTTCCTGCTCGACCTCCTCCATCCTTCGCCCCATCTCCTCGGCTCCCTCCTGCCAGGAGATGGTGTTCACCGCAGTGACATAACACTCCCGCGCCACCTTTGGGTCCCCCCTAACCCTGACCTGGACCCCCTCAGCGTTGAACTTCAAGCACTGATGGAAAGATGAGGGGACGCAGCGGAAGGCGCTGATAAGGGGCCTCCCGAAGATGGCGCTGTAGCTGCTGGGGGCGTCCACAATGACGAACTTGCAGTTTCGGGACTGCCCCCCCAAGGTGACATGGAGACCAACTCCTCCCTCTACTTCCTTTCTCCTGAAAACCCGAACAAGGGCCCGTCTGAGGCCAGCACCCTCTTAGCCTCCACTTTCATTGCGTCAAACGCCTTTTTGAAGACGACGTTGACGGAGCTCCCGTTGTCCACGAGGATCCGAGAGACGGTGAAGTTCTCGATGGCTGCCTTAATGACCAGCGCATCGCAGAATGGGTCCTCGTGGTCCGGCATATCGCTCCTGGAGAAAGTGATCCTCTCCTCCGGGGGTGGGGTTTGGGATGTGGAGGCGACGCTTCGCCGGTACATGGTGTGGAGGCTTGCCTTGCGGGAGGCCTCGACCCCTACTCCCCCGTGGATCACTCCGATCCCCCCTCGGGTTCCAACATCCACCCGGTCTTCGCACCGATCCTCCTCCGCCCGAGGCAGGACCTCCTCGATCCTCACTTCTTGCCTTCCTCCCTGCTGCTACTGCCGTTGTTGTTCCCGATTCCCTCTCACCTCAAGGAACTCCGGGCAGGTGGCTGTGGCATGCCCCTCTTCCTGATGGAAGTCGCAATAGGGCAGCTCCACCCTGACCTCTCTCCTCCTCCTCCTCCGCGCTCCCCTCCTTGCTCCCAAGGCTATGGCCATGGCCTCTTCTTGATCGGGGAGCCGGGGCCTCTGGCCCTGCCTCCAGCCTGGGGGGTGGAACTGATCTTGCCTCCCCTGGTAGTGATCCCTTCCGTAATACCCTCTCTGTGGCCCCTGCCCCTGCCACTCGGGTCTCCATCCTAGCCGTCGGTCGGGCTCTTGACGCCTCCACCTCGGCTGCTGCTGCCCCTGGAGCTGCCTCTGCTCCCTCTGCCTGGGGTCTCCTCTCCTCTCCTCCTGTCCTCTTCCTCCCTTCGACTCCTTTTCCTCCTCAGTTGCCCACCTGGCCAACTTCCTTGCAAATTCCGGGTTCGACGCCTCGCCGTCGACTTCTCTTGCCGCCCTCTCCATCAACTCCTCGTAGGAGAGGGGGGGGGAACTCTCTTCAGCTCCATTCGGAAGAAACCCTGTTGCAGGCCCAGGGTAAAAGCCATCATCAGACTATGGCCCGACATCTCCTGGACTTGAGTGACTTCTTCCTGGAATCGGTCCACATAGCTCCCCAACGTCTCGTTCACCCCCTGCTTTATGTGGAACAAGGACTCAGACTCCTTCTTCCTCCTTTTCGAGGTGGTGAATCTCAGCATGAACCCTCGGCGCAGGTCCTCGAAGCAGTAGATGGAGCTGGCCGGGAGCTGGTGGAACCACTCCCTTGCCTTCTCCCGGAGGGTGATAACGAAGAGTCGGCATTTGAATCCGTCCGACATCTGACGGATGGAGACCACATCCTCGAACCATTGGACATGCTGGACCGGGTCTCCCTTCCCGGTATAGTAAGACATCTCGGGTTCCCTGAACCCATCTGGGACTGGAGCTGAGGAGACCAGCTCGCTGAAAGGACTGCCTCCCCCCACTGGGCGAGCTGGCGAGTCTCGCGAGCCCAGCTCGCCGAACCGGCCTCGGCCTGCCGAGCCGGGGAAGAGCTCGCGCCCTGGGAGCTCGCACCCCCGGCCTTCCTCGGCCACTTCCTTCCCAGCTCGCCGACCGGGAGCGTCCTCGCCCAAAGAGGGGGCGGCCGCGATCTGGGCTGCCGGAGTCGAGCACTCGGCCCGCGCGCCGAGTGCGAACTTGACGAGGCCCAGCACCTCGTTCCTGAAGTCTTCCAACATCCCCACCGTTGCGAGAGGCGGGGGGGGGGGGGCGGCGAGTTCTGCCTGTCAGATCCTTGTCCTCCTGTCATTGAGCTCGCCGAAGCTTTTCTGCGCTGACCACAATCCACGCTCACCGCACCAAAATGTTGAAACCGGAATCCGGTCTCCTGTGGAGTTCGACCCTTGGGGAAGGGGTGGTCTCGTGCCTACTTCGCTCCTGCAAGAAAAACAACAAAGAAGGCAAGGAGAAACAAACCCAAGGGCTCGGCAGGGAGGTCCCACCACAAATCCGGAAGATCTCAGAGAGCTTCCCCTCCTTAGCCAGAAGCCGAGCTAAGGTACCCTCAGAAAGCACTTGAAGATTGGGGTAGGAGAGCACAGGGAAGAACCTGCTTTCTGGGGTACCCCTTGGGTCCTATTTATAGCTTTTGAAATCTGGACTGCCAATAACCAAAAGAACTGACCTGAAATTACCAGAAAACCCTTGGTTGGGTCTGCCAACAGCCAAACTCCGCTGTTTTAAAGGGCTATAGGCAGACCAGCGGGGGCAAAACAGTAAAAAGTACCTCATACATCCAGGCGAGCTGGGGAGCTTTGGCCACCTCGGCATGTTCTGCTCGCCTACTGCTGCCGAGCTCCACTGCGAGGACGCGAGTTGTGTCTCGCTCGGCATATGCCGAACTCGGGGTCGCCGATCGTCGATCTCTGGTCGACGGATGCCGAGCTCGGGCTCGCCCCCTTTACTGCCGAGCTCGCCTATTGTCCTCAGCCCGATTTGCCTAGACCCTGGTGACCTTGCTCGCCGGACACGGGGTTGTACAAGAGACATTCTTGACATGAGCGGTTACATTGAGCTATTTTGGATGGAGGGATGCGATAGTGACTGCAAGGAAGAGAATCGTGCTATTCGACAGATAGACGTTCAATAGGAATACCCGAATGATGATGCAATCCACAACATGAAGGTGCGTTGGTCACGGTCGATGACTGAAACTAACGGGTGACACACGATGTCAGATAAAGTGATAGTTAACAACTATTGAAAAACGAACATATAGTAAATTAAGAGTAATTGGAGTACAAAATTCCGAGATAAGCTCAGTACCAAAATATCGAGGGAAGGATCTCCGTAAGAGCCTGTTACGTGCCAGTAATTGTGGGGGAAAGAGACGGAGATACAAGGGGGTAAACCCTAGAATGAGGGAGGAGATGAGAAGAAATAGAGAGAGAGAGAACCTTGAGAGAGAAAGAGAACCTTCATTAATATTTTGCGTAAGCGTTACATGACCCCCCGTAGGCCACCCATATAGGCGCCGATGACATAATAGTAAATAATACCAACATAAAACAATTATTTAAAACACCTAAATGCTCGACTCATAATAATAATAATAATAAACTAATAATAATATAAGATAACCAATGGAGGACCCTTAACACTCCATCCGTCCTTCAAAACGAGCTTGTCCTCAAGCTCGTGCACCATGCGGGTGGCCAGATCATCGGGTATCCTGATCTCCCTCCAGAATAAGGCGCGATAACATGTAGCGGTGGCAGTGGCGTCGGCGAGGAGTGGTGACACCATCAGTAAAACGGGCGGCAGATAGAATGTCATCGTCTGGCGTGCTGGAGGGGCTGATAGTAGCAGCCACGCGGAAGTCGGAGGGCCCACAAGCAGTGGCAGGAATGAATCCGTCGGGTCGGTGGGGCAAGTGCCGGTGGTCGAGGCGGCGAAGCGGCCGGTGGGATTGGCATGGCAGGGGCCGACGGAGCAAGAGCCGACGATGTGTCCGGAGGCGACAGAGCTGAGGTCCGAAGTGGAGGTGGAAGCGCGGCCTGTGGAGCTGACGAAGTAATAACCGACCAAAGAGGAGGCGCGGTGGCCGCGACCAGTAGCTGCGGAATGATGGCCACAAAAGTAGAGTTTGGTGCTGGCGACTGCTCAAGAGGAGTTGGTGGGGGTGGAGGTGGAGGCTGCGTCAAAAGGTTGACAGTAGAGCCCTGAAGTGAGGATGGCGGCGAATTCGGGGAAAGAGGGTACCCGAAATGTCGAGCGAGATCCTCCAGAAAACGTGTGGTGTTGGCGGCGAGGGTCTCCTCAAGTTTCTCAAGAGACGCACGAGCGGAGGCCGCTTCGGCAGCGCTTAATGGTGGATCCATAAAATCAAAATATGATTTTATATTAATAAAATAATCAAAATAATTTGATTAATAAATTAAAAATAAGGATCAAATCTTTTTTGGTATCCAGGGAGTAATGGGTCGGGGGATGAAAAGGAGCAGGCTGTGCTGCGGGGGGCTCGAGGAATGAAAAGGAGCGGGCTATGCTGCGGGGGGCTCGCTGAAGAGGAGCGGGCTGTGTTGACGAGGATGGCTACGGTGCTGTTCCCGGACGGAATCAGAGAAGAAGAGATTGTTGGAGGTGCTATTGCAGATGGCAGACTGGAA
Organism: Platanthera guangdongensis; assembly: GCA_039583875.1. Classification (NCBI taxonomy): domain Eukaryota; kingdom Viridiplantae; phylum Streptophyta; class Magnoliopsida; order Asparagales; family Orchidaceae; genus Platanthera; species Platanthera guangdongensis. The sequence continues at coordinate 70,673,866 of CM077148.1, forward strand.
TGGGGCCTCTCTGCCGCGAGGGCTGAAGCGACGACCGACTGCTGTGTTCACGCAAGTGCCTTCGGCCCCGGCAGTCGGAGCCACGACGAAGGTCGTCGATTGCTGCGAGCAAGGAAGAGGAGTGCTGTCGGATGGATTGGCCGGGAAAGGCGGATCGGGACTATTTCCGTCCGATTCGAGCGCAGAACTGGTGGAGCGGCGCGGCTAGGGCTTGGAAGAAGCGGCGTTGCTGCGTCGACGGGCGTGGCTGCGAGCAGAGATAGTGCGACCTCTCTGTTTTTTTGATCTATCGCTGCTTGCGGGATGTTACGGGCGTGGCTGCGACCAGCGGGAACGACGTCCAGAGGGAGGGAAAGTCCCTCTGATATCAAGTTGTTACGTGCCGGTAATTGTGGGGGAAGGAGGCGGAGATACAACAGGGTAAACCCTAGAATAAGGGAGGAGATGAGAAGAACTAGAGAGAGAGAGAATCTTGAGAGAGAAAAAGAACCTTCATTAAAATTTTGTATAAGAGTTACCAAGATTGTAGATGTCGGATATCAGAGACACGTCGGTTTAGATTTTTCATGCCGGTTTTAATATGTCGGGGGATATATCAGAGATATTTCATATATCATGTTTTAATATTTAATTATTATATATGTAATTATTTATAAATGTAATCATTTTTAATTTATATATATTAATAATTTGATCTTTATTGAACTCCTAATTTATCAAACTAATATAAATATTTTGTGTTATACAATTAATAACCGCATAACGCGTGAAATAAAACAAGAGAAAGCAGAATGTCAGTAAGTTGTCGATGACAATGAAAGATAATAAACTTTTAGTCTATAATTCAAAGACTATGCATAATTGAAGTAGATAACGGACTTGAGAAAAAAAGAGAGTCAAAGGAAGGGAAAAAACAACGTAAACAATGAAACAATTTTGGAATATTGTCTATTAAACCATAATCACTAATTGATTTTGTTAGAAACCACAGTGGGGCCCTCGTCGGGCACATGAACCCAGATCCGGTGGCCTACTGCAGTCAAATGACTAAGAACATCCCCAACCAAATCCCCCGGGGCCCACAGGGGATAAATCCCGGGTAGGTTGTTGAGGCCGGGGATAGAACCCGAATCTCCTTTATCAAGGCCTTGAGAGAGATCCTGATACCCAACTGAGCTGCAACTCAGTTGGGTATCAGGAGCTCTCTCAAGGCCTTGATAAAGGAGGTTTCGAGTTCAGCTCAGTTGGGTATCAGGAGCTCTCTTAAGGCCTTGATAAATGAGGTTTCAGGTTCTATCCCCGGCCTCAACAACCTATCTGAGATTTATACCTGTGGGTCTCAGGGGCTTTGGTTGGGGATGTTCTTAGCCATTTGACTGCAGTCGGCCACCGGATCTGGGTTCATGTGCTCGACGAGGGCCCCACCGTGGTTTCTAACAAAAGATGGCCAAAATAAATAAAAAAACAGTCAATAAAATGTCGGGATATATCGGCCGATATATCAACGAATATATCAGTCAATAGTAAACATATCGGAGGATATATTCCAAAAGGACATTTTGCAAAAAAATATCGGAAACATGTTTTGTTCATGAAACCTTTATGTCGGCCGACATGTCGGTCATGTCGGAGGATATCCACAACACTGAGAGTTACATGACCCCCCAAAGGCCCCCATATAGGCGTCGATGATATAATAGTAAATAACACCAGCATAAAACAATTATTTAAAACACCTAAATGCTACCTGACTCAATACAACAACTTGACTCATAATAATATTTATACTAAACTAGTAATAATTTAAGATAACAAATGCTACGTGACTCAATACAACGACTCGACTCATAATAATAATAATAAACTAATAATAATATAAGATAACCAATGAAGAAGACCCGTAACAGAGCCCTTCTCTTCTATGGGAGTCCAACAATATAAATAATCCAAGATAAGCTGAGACACCCATACTCCCTTGCATAAGGGATAATGTAATTATGGGCTTGCCACTAAGCCTACATAGATAGATGTGAGAACATTTGGATGGCTCAGGAAGTTGTATTCGTATCACATACACAACTGCATTTAAACGGGTTAGCATACAACATGATATTTAAGATCGAATTTTGAGATGCCCAATCAACAGATGCATCATTTTCACCTGTGGAAGGAAGCACAAGAAAATCCTAATGGCATCTGTCAGATAATAGATCTAATGTATTTTGAAAAGGGAAGATTGTGTATACCGACATTGAGAGGGACTTAGCCTCATTTGCTGCCTCATGCAATACATGTGCATTAATTAAAATCAGATGCAAAAGTCCTTGCGGTTATTGGAAACCTCTTCCAATACTTAAAATGAAAATTCGTTGATATTTTTGTTTATGTTGTGCCGGATTACCAAGATTGAAATCAAGTAACGACTCGATATGTGTAATTGTTGATTGTTTAACAAAAGCAGAGCATTTTGTACATGAAGAAAGATGATTCAGTTGAGAAACAAATCGATCTTTATATAAGCAAAATATTAAGTTTACATTGCATGTACACGAGTATTATATCATAAAGTGATTGTCGATTCACTTCGAATGAATGGAGACTCATACAACAATCCTTGGGTAATTATTTGAAATACTTCACTACTTTCTACCGACAAACTAATGACCATATAGAAAGAATTAACAGAATAATGGAAGTTTTGCTTTTGATGTGCACTCTTGATTTTGGTAGAAAATGAGAAAGCTAATCTTCATCTCATAGAGTTTTATATAATGATAACTAGCAAATGAGTAGTAAGAGGGCACAATTCGAAGATCTCTATGGAAAGGGGATGTGTTACGGTTTATGGAGGGGGTACAAGAGATGATAATGAATACCTAAGAGTCGTCTCCTAGGGTCTCATGAAGTTGTCACCCCGAGTGGATCTCCAGAATCCATGAAGAACTCTCCAAAATTCAGCAATGACCATGATGACTTCTTGGAAGGTTTTTTTTGGGTTCGCTGGAGGAATCACGGGGTGGCTGCAGTGTGGTTTACAGGAGAGGCAAAGTGGGCTACTGGTTGGTCTTTGCTGAAAGCGCTGGAAAGGCCTAAAAAATGATTGTGCTGGAGGGTCCGGTGTGCGGTTTACCATCGTGGATGCGAGCTCACTAAGGAGCAAAGTGACATCCTCAACCGGGCTTTTGGTTGATCCAAGCGATGAGAGTTAGCAGTGGATGACACGTTCTCATCGTCGTGGAGGGCCATTGACTGAGTCACGATCATGGAACGATGGGTGGGCGTAGCGGCGAGAAGCGGTTTAATGCTCAAGAGGCACATGAAGGAGGGGGGGGGGGATGCGGACACGACAGTGGCCAAAGGTGGCTGGGACGACATCAGAAGATGGCTGGAGAAGGTGGTTGTAGTGGCATTGGAAGGTAGAAGTGCCGAAGGAGGTTGACGTCCTCTGGAATTAGTGGACTCAGGCAAAGTCGCACGAAGCAGCCTTTGGAATTGTCCGGAGAAAAAGGAGTCGGTTGGTAACATCGGAAACTAATAGAGGGGCGAAAGGCTGCAGGCTGCAGGAATGCGACTTGAAGGGACCGAACTCTGATGCGCGGGAAGACGGTGATCGGGCTGGGCTAGCACGCAAGGGACGGGCGGGGCTGTTGTGTCTACCCTTGACGTGCGACGGCAAAACAACCAACCTGATATGAAGGGGGACGCGGGATTCGGTGGCTGCGGTTGGACAGTAGCGTCGAGCGAACTCTTGAGAAGGGAGGGCTTGATTACAACGATCTGCATCGACGAAGTCGAAGGCAGACGAGTATAGCCGTTGGGTCTCGACTGGAATAAGGAATGAGATTCAATGTGTTTTGAACAAAACCATAAATGAGCGGCACGTCAGACCAATTGATATTCGCTAGCCGTATGAAGATCTAAAACGAAGAATGCGAACTTGTATTTTATACAATACATGATACATTCGAGAGACAAACTCTCGTCAAGCACCTAGAAGCTGGGTTCTCCAAAACACCCCCCCTCTTCAAAGAGAAACCAAAGACTATCACTCCAAAGATAACTCTCACTACCTAAGAGACTCCTTATATAGATGGAAGCCCCATGATACACTCATTCATATAGTGTTTTTACCTAATATTTTGCATACTCCTCTTGGAAAATTTCTCTATTTTGTAGTTGATTTTACATGATTCTCATCACAATTAGCCTTGCACGAAATATATGTATTTGTGTTGAGATTGGTTTAGATTTTGGGAATTTTCCTATATCTAGGATGACTATGTGCAAATTTCTTCACGCACACCGTGTGCCTTTTGTACGCGCATGCACTGTTGATTAATTCATTATCCTGGGCAGAAATTCCTAGGCTCTATCAAAACACTCATCCGTTTGCAGATTGCCCGTATGCGCTTTTTGCTCTAAACTCTGCTAGGCATGCTTTTGTTCATGTACGCTCCTGCATGCTCTTTGCATGGCCGCGTGCTATCATTTCCTGAAAATTCAGTGATTTGCCACCCGGCGTGCGTTTTGTTCACGCATGCTCGTGCGCCCGCACACGACCATTTTCTGGCTTGTTTCCTTGATAGACATTTCGTTCACGCATGCTCAGTGCGCCTTAATGCGATTAGGTTGGCGTGCGATTTTTCATGACAGTTTAAATATATGCGCTAGGGCTTCATGTTGCGGATCTGAAGTCTGGAATTCGTTCAGACGTGCGACGTCTCCATCCCTTTGCCCTTAGCCTTATTCTCAAGCCATCTCAACTCGATTCCAAGCTTCTCCTTGATTTTCAAAGGTTTACCATTGTGATTGAAGGTGATCGCTACAGTTTGTTAAGTATCTGGGGAAAGTATTCATGTCACAAATGATTGGAAGTTGATTCAAGAGAAGACGGACAATAGGAGGTTGGTGACAGCTCCTCCCGTACTGCGGACGATATCCGTTGAAGAATATTTGGAGGGTGGAGGGACCAATCTGTGCTTCTTCTTTCTCTTCAATGAAGAGACTCTTGTTTCTTTCTTCTAGTGGATAACATATTGCTTCGCTTAGACAGTTTGAGTATTTATTTGAATGCTTAATGACATGAAGTAGAGTTTGCGTGATGGGGGTGTGAATCAAAGCTTTCAAAGTTCTTTTATGAAATGAATCTTATGCTTGAGTTTGATCATTCCTAATCAGTTTAACATATTTTGATTTCTTCAGCTTTAGTTAGCTACTGTTAATTACCAATTAGTCTTTGTCGTTATCACAGGGCTCAAAAAAAGAACCTTTCCGAGAACGTCTTTTGTATTTGGACATTCTCCGTATCAATGATCTGGTGCATCATTCATGATTGTTCATGAGACCTTTTCAAAAAAGAAAAACAAACGGGAGCGCTTTCGTCTTCGTATTGACTTAACTTGCTAATGACATCAAAATCATGGGATACTACCATTCCGAGCTCCCTGTGGAGACGATTAATCTCCCAGTGATTCACTCAAAACTTTATTACTCGCAGCCGGTACTCTTGCTGTGCATGACCCCACTACAAAACAGGACACTACAGGGCAAAATACGTATCAATATTTGAGTTACCTTTTCTTTTTAGATTTCACTAATTTAGAAGATTTATTCTTCTCAACATACATTTTGCTAGCAATTTTTATTTGTTTGTAGTTTGTATAATTTTGTTGCAATTTGTTAGTTTTTTTAACAGATTGTTAGCATTTTCTTATTAGTTTTTATTTAAAATCTTAACGGGCATGAGGTATCCCATGCATATTCTCCGACCAATGATGCCAACACTCCTTCCATCAAAATGGTATTCCTCATGCACAATGTTAGACGACGATAGTTCCTTTAGTTTTCGCATGATTTAATACCCTGCCATACTTTTTTTCTCTTCCTTTATTTTTTTCTTAATAAGTACTTATATTGATAAATTTTTTAATTTATTTGTTTCTTCATCAGTGTTTTCCATTTTCTATTATTTATTTTAATTTTCTATATTTTAGTGTAATTTAATATAATTAATTTATTGCATGCCTTATAGATGATGATTTTAATGCAATTAAAAAAATGAAGTTTATTGGATGATCCTGATAAATTTGTTTGTGTTACTTGCAATTTTTTTTAATGATAAATATATATGAAAAAGATACTTTTATCAACTCTATAATGAAATAAAGAAAAATGAATTGAACTTGTAAGAGTTAAGTACATCAGAGAAGTATAAGAACATAACGTTTTATCGTAAAATTAACTATCAGAGGTAAAAGATGATCTAAATAAGATAAAAAATATAAAGACGGCTGGGTCAGACGATATACCCATCGAAGTATGAAAATGTCTAGTAAATGAAGGAATTTTGTGACTTACATATTTTTTAATAAAATACTGAAGTCAAAGAGTATGCCACACCAATGAAGAGAAAATATCTTGGTACCTTTGTATAAAATAAAATAGATATACAAAATTGTGTTAATTGCAGAAGAATAAAATTGATAATTCATACCATGAAAATATGAGAACGAGTAATAAAAAGAGGATTAAGACAAGAGACTAATATCTCGAAAAATCAATTTGAATTCATGCCAGGGAGGTCGACCATGGAAGCTATATATCTCTTGAGGAGACTCTTTGACAACTATCGAGAAAGAAAATAAGATTTGCATATACTGTTTATTAATCTTGAGAAGGGTTATTATAGAGTTCCAAAAGAGATCTTATGGAGAGTCTTAGAAAAAAGGTGTAAATGTATCATATATTGACATAATCAAAGATATATATACAAATTCAGTGACAAGGGTGAGGACATCTGGAGGATTAACACAGGAATTCCTTATTACTATTGGTTTACATTAAGGTTCAACTTTAAGCCCTATCTTTTTACCCTTATCTTAGATGAGCTCACCCGACATATCCAACAAGCAATACTTGGAGTTTATTGTTTGCGGATGATATCGATTTGGTTGATGAGACGCACGAGAGTGTAAACGCAAAACATGAATCTTGGCGAGATACTTTAGAAAGAAGAATTTTAGGTTGAGCAGGGAAAATGAGTATATGGAGCTTAAATTTTGATGTACAAGAAGGAAGGATGACTTCGTTATTAAGTTGGGTGATCAAGATATTTCTCGTAGTGAGTGTTTTAAATATCTTGGATCGATAGTTCAAAAAGACGGAGGTATTGATAAAGATGTGGCACATAGAATCCAAGCGGGTTGGTTGAAGTGGAGAGGCGCGTCAGGGATCCTATGTGATCGCAAAGTACCACTAAAACTTAAGGGCAAGTTTTACCGTTCTGCAATTAGACCCGCGATGCTCTCTGGTTCTAAGTGTTGTGCAGTGAATTGTGTACATGATCAAAAAATGGGAGTTGCAGAGATGAGAATGATTAGGTGGATGTGTGGACACACGAGATTGAATAAAATTAAGAATTAAAATATAAGAGATAAGAAAGGAGTAGCACCAATTTCCTAGAATATGCGAGAAGCTCGTTTAAGATGGTTTGGACACGTACAAAGGAGACCATTAGAGGCACCTGTTAGGCGTTGTGAGAGTCTAGTCACTGGGCATGTTAGATGAGGGAGGGGTAGAACAATAAAGATTTGTAATGAAACTATAAAGAAAGACATGATGTACTTAGGCATTAGTGAGATTATGACAAAAGATAGGGCACAATGGCGACAAAGGATCCATATAGCCGACCCCACTATAGTGGGATAAAGACTTGAGTGTTGTTGTTGTGTTGTATATATATGATATATGAGATTTAAGTCTTAATGCTATTTATTTCGAGATTTTGATCCTTGATCAGTTTTGAAACCTAAACTCTTTTGCATGAGCTAATCTTCTTATTCAAGCATGATACTTGCTATCAGATTTTTATTATCATATACTTCATCTTGCTTATGAAAAGCTGTAAGATGTTATGATTGTAAGTGCACTTAAAGGTTTATTGAGTGTTACAATAATTAAGTGCTAACTAAAATTAATTATGTTTCGCGAGTTACCTAAATGTAAGCCTTACCTTTTTATTTAACTTGAGCTATACTTGTGGAGTCATTTCTGTATAGTTTTATAGCCAATAAATAGTTTACCAATATTTTGAGTAATAAATAGTTAATGCTAATTTCAGACCAAGAAAAGCTTGATATTTCTCTTACTTCGCCAACTTTTGTAGCATATTGTCGAAATCTTATGTTGCATATGTCTATTTGTGCTTAATAGGGGACTGTAGTAACTTGGTTATATTATATAACTTCTCAAACTAATTCTGCACCGGTCCTCAAATTCTGCGCAGGTTTTGATCCTGGCTTAATTAACCTATGAATTGTTTTAAATAATTTTGTTTGACATGCAGCTTCTGATTAAAATGGTAGTTTCTGAGTTCCCTTGGGTCTGCTACACTGATGAGTTTTCTTAAATATGATGAAGATGGAATCTTGCTTCTGGAAGTCAACAGAATGCTGAGGGCTGGGGGATACTTTGTTTGGGCAGCACAGCCTGTTTATAAACATGAACAGGCACAGCAAAAAGCCTGGGATGGTATTTAATATTCTGAGATTCTTCTCTTCAAGAATGAAAATAATTGTTTAACTCATTTTCTCATATTTATACTAGTTTCCTGAGACGTGGTACTTATTTTTTATTCTTGTAATAGAGATGGAGGACCTGACAACTCGTATTTGCTGGGAACTTTTGAAGAAAGAAGGATATATTGCTATATGGCGTAAGCCTTTAAACAACAATTGCTATGCCAGTCGGGATACTTCAACACGTCCTACATTATGCACCCCTGATGATGACCCAGATAATGTTTGGTATTTACCATGATCCTTTGCTTATATGAAGTAATTTCCAAGAATATTTTTTCTTTTTTTAACAAATGCTTTTCGAATAACATAATTAAATGGAGATTGCTTATTTTATAAATGAATTATAAGTTTACTTTTTGCATAATGCTATCACCAAACCTTATCAATATATCACAGCTGAAGTAAAAGTTGTAATTATGGAAAGGCTAAACATTAAAATAAGAATGTTATCACCTGTTCTGATCAAATTTTATTGTGTATTTTTCTGTCTCAAAAAAAATATGGATGCTATCAATGATGTGATGAGATGTTATGGTCTCTCTGTTTTTGCTGAGTTGAAATGCATTACATGAGTAGTATATCCAACGTTTAACTAACTTGCAAGCCATTGTTTTTTCCCCCAGGTATGTTAATCTGAAACCATGCATTACCAAACTTCCTGAGAATGGTTTTGGAAGTAATATGCTACCCTGGCCTGCTCGCTTGCATATGCCCCCACAAAGGCTTCAAATGTTTTAATGGATGCTAAGATTGCTAGAAACGAGCTCTTCAAAGCGGAGACCGCCTTTTGGGATGAAATCGTGGGAAGCTATGTCAATGCTTTTCACTGGAAAAAAATGAACTTGCGAAATGTTATGGATATGCGAGCTGGATTTGGAGGGTACATTCTTTATTTCTTAATCTTTTGTAATTCGTTGCACATTTTTTTTCTAAATGTTTGCAATTAACCCAACACGGAATTATCTTTCTGCACCCCGAAAACTCTTAAAAATCTTCTGCCTGATTTCTTTAATTGCAATAAGAACTTGACGCCAGCGATGGATGACAGTGGCTCGTAGATTCTAAGGCAAATAAATGACGATTTCGATCGCGTGATCTCACTGCTGGAGGCATGCAACCGCATTGATGATGTGGTCCAGGAAGCAGTGAGGAAGATGGAAATTGTTGCAAAGGAGGAGCTCCTAATGGTGAAGAGGGATCACGTGGCGGTCGATTCCCATGACCGTGAACTGGGGAGATAGCGAGGGAGGTGACAAAGGTTAAACTCGAGAGGCAGAGGATGGAGAAACATGTGGAGGAGCTCGACAACATCGTGCGACTAAAGCAGGCGGAGACCGAGATGTTTCAGCTGAAGGCCACCGAAGCCCGACAGGAGGCCGAAAGGCTCCAAAGCATCGCCCTCGCGGAGAATTAGAAGGCCGAGCAACACTACGCCAACATGACCTAAAGCAACGCCTGGATTAGGCGGAATCCGAGAAGCAGTATCTATTCGCGAAGATTAATATTCAGGAGAGCCAACAAGCCATGCAGGGAAGTCACATTGGTGGATGAGGCGACAACGGTAGAGGGAATGATCCCGCGCAGTTGCTGATGTTGAGCAAAATCTAGGACTTGTTGAAAAATGTGCATAGTGTCAGTGCGTCGCCGAAGGTTGAAGGGAAGCTATCAAAGTGAACTTGCCTTCTTACTATCGCCGAAGGAATTGAATTGGCATGGCCTCAAGCACAACATCGACTGGTTTATGGCGATGAAAGAGACCCGAGGAACTCAAGCACAACAACGGGGCTTGGGTTGCAGGGGAAGATGACCTCCCACACGTTGCAGATGATCTGAGAGATGAGGCGCGACTTTAAAATTTTGGGTTGCGGATAACAATGAGGTGCAGATTGCCAATTCCGGATTGCGGTTAACAATCACCCAAAAGAATTGGTAATGTCCTTGAGAGGTAAAAACTAGATGATAATAATGACATAAAAAGTGTACAACGATTACGATATTACGTGGAGATAATACTTTGTGTTGGGTGGAGTCATTATGTTGAAAATCCTAATCACTTCAAATAGGCTGGTGTAATTTCTTTTGCTCTTTAAGTGAAAAATCTCTAACTAGGATGCAAGTTGAATATTGTGAATTGAGATTCTAGCTTTAAATTAGAAGCTACCTGTTGTGTGCTCCTGATTGAGACCTCATTACCGGCCGTGAGGGAGAGAAATCCCACACAGGATCAGCTTGTCCGCGCTTGGAGCCCAAAGGTTCTATGGTTGGAGGCGGAGAAGAACCCAAGAGGAGGTGCCGAGAGGAGGAACTCTGGCATCGTCGCGCCAGGGGGAGAACAACGACACAATTACATGTCTAGGGCTTCACGTGATAGGCAGAACGACGATGGTTTTCGGGAAGGGAAAAGACGAGGTTAGCAGTAGGGAGAGGAGTTATGGAGAGAGAAATAAGAGAAACTAATTTCTTGCTTACCCATAATCTGTCAAGCTGACCACTTAAGCCAATGTTCACAAAATACTCCCCCACTTGGGCTTATACACATGAGAACCACAAACCATAATGGATAAAAACACATATAATGAGAGCTAAATAAAAACAACAAGGATAACAATCATGCATTCTACGCATGTGGTCGGTGCTGATACATGCTGCTCCAACGTGGGTCTGTATCATTATGTATCATAAAATCGCTGCCCCCATCAGAAGACAACTTGTCCTCAAGCTGGACCAAAATGTCTACAAGTGGAGATGGAGGCGGGAAGCCCACAAACGGCTTGAGCTAAGAGATGTGAAAAACATCATCAATGCAAGCCTCCAACAAAAGGTCAAGACAGTACGCCACGTATCTGATGCGAGCCATAATCAGAAAAGGGTTGAAGAATCTTGGTCCCAATTTGTTTGAGGAGGGCCTTGTAGCTGTCACTTGGCAGAAGGGCCATCGTCAAACCCATACCAAATCGCCGACGACAAGGGTAGGCTCGCCGTGGCCGCGGTTGTAGGTGTCTTCCATGCGTTGTTGTGCTTTTAGGAGGTTCTGGGCGGCCAAGAGGAATGCATCCCTGCCCCCCAATTCCCAGTTGACGACTTCCACCTGGGTCGAGCCGACCACATTAGACAAAAGGCGGGGAGGATCCCAGCCATAAATAAGGTGGAAAGGGCTGGTCTTGAGCATCGTATGGTAAGAGCTGTTGTAATAATGCTCTATCCACGAACGCCAGCAAGGACAATCCTGGGGTCGATCACCAATGATACTCTAAACATCATGAATGTGAGCCTCCAGAGGATGGTCAAGATGGTATGCCACGTCTCTGATGCGAGCCGTAATATTAAAAGGGCCAAAAAATTTTGGTCCCAATTTGTTGGAGGGTCTTGTAGCTGTCACTTAGCCGAAGGACCATCGTCGAACCCATACCCAATCGCCAATGACAAGGGTTGCTCGCTGTGGCCACAGTTGTAGACGCCTTTCGTGCGTTGTTGTGGTTGTAGAAGGCAGTTCCGGGCGGCCAAGAGGAATGCATCCCTGTCCTCCAATTCCCAGTCAACGACGTCCACCCGGGTCAAGTTGACCGCATAAGACAAAAGGTGGAGAGGATCCCGACCATAAATAAGACGAAAAGCAGTGGTCTTTAGCGTTGTTTGGTAAGCGGTGTTGTAACAATACTCTATCCACGGAAGCCAAGAAGGCCAATCGTGTGGTCGTCACTGGTGATGCATCATAAATATATCTCGACTGTGCGGTTCACCACCTCAGTCAGGCCATCGGATTGAGGGTGATATACCAAGCAAAATGCGAGCTTGGTGCCACTGAGAGCGAAGAGTTCTGTCTGATAGGAACTAGTAAAGACCTTGTTGCGATGAAATAGAAGGGTCTCCGACATCCCATGTAAGCGAAAGATCTCTTGAAAGAAGATTCTCGCGACATTCTTGGCGAGCAGTAGACGAGCCAAGGTTATACAATGAGCTCCCTTGGAAAAACGATCCACCACCATCATCAAAACTTTTTTTCCACTGGCAGAGGGCAACCCTTCTACAAAATCGTTGGAAAAATCTGACCAGATTTGGGTAGGCACAGGAAGAGGTTGAAGTAGACCTAGCGGAAGTAGATGATTCGTCTTGTTTTGTTGGCACATGGTGCAACCCATGATGAATGGATGTACGTGCTTGCGCATCCCTTTCCAAAAGAATTCTTAGCGGAGACATTGGAGTGTGCGGTGAACCCCTTCATGACTGTAGTAGTGAACATCCTCCAAAATTATGGTAATGAGGGGTGATGAGTCCTCCACATACAGGAGACCACGGTAGAGAATAAGACCCTTACTTGTACAACCTCGGGCTCGTAGGAGGCAACTCGAGGGGGAGTGCTGAGTTATCCGCGAGAGGGCCGAGAGGACAGCAGGGACGAGTGAGAGCATAGGGTCAACTCGCCGGTATCTTAAAAAGAGGCAGAATATGATGGGCGAGACGGGAACAACGGAGCGGAGAGACGTCTCTCGCAAGGCGGGGGACTCGCGAGACGTGCAGATAGGCTCGTCTCTCTCGCCTGATATTTTCTCACTCGCCATATGAGAAAAAGGTGTTTTTACCTTCTTACCCCCAAGAGGAGATTTTACTCTTTCACCACAGGTAATTTTACCATTTTGCCCTTTGTGGTCTGCATATAACCCTTCAGAACAACGAAGTTTGGCTGTTGGCAGACCCAACACAGGGTATTCTGGTAATTTCATGTCTGTTCAGTTTTGTTATCGGCATGTCAAACTCAGAGGCCTATAAATAGCTTGATAAGGTGCCTTTAAGAAGGTTATTGAACCCTTTCTATCTTCTTCCTCCAAGGCACCTAGCTCAACACTTGCTAGGGAGGGGAAGAACTTCTAATTCTTCCGGGTAAGAGGTGGGACCTCCAAGCTGAGGCCCTCGGTCTGTTTCTGGTTCTGAGACTCACGTAGAGAGGGTGGTTTGAGAAGAGTAGGTGTGAGCTGCAACTTCAGGTCCGAACTTTTGGTGAAGTCGGGTTACTGACTTCAACATTTTTGGTGCGGTGAGCGTGGACCGCAACCTACACAAAAGAATCTTGAACTACCTCATGGCAGGAAGCCATGGAGAAGGAGACGGGGATGGGTCTGAGAACCCAGGAGGATTCGCAGGAAGGGAGGAATTCATGACGTCCATCAAATACATCATGGACATGTTACAGGGGATCTCGCGGCAGGGCGACTGCTCGACTCCTTTACCTCAGACGCCTGCTCTCGCGCAACAGGATGAGCTCGTCTCGGCAAGAGTTGGAGAGGACGCCCCCGGGAGGCGACCCGGAAAGGAAGTGCTGGCAGAAGGAGGCGGGCGAGACCTGGCGGGAAGGGAGTTGTTCCCAAGTCCTGCGAGTGCCGTCTCGCCCGTTGACGTCATCGCTCGAGTGGGGACGGCTAGACCCGTGGCGAGAGGATCCCCATTCTGCGAGTTGATCCTTTCAGCTCGAGTCCCAAAAGGGTTCAGGGAGCCCAAAATGAACTACTATGTGGGAAAAGACGACCCTCTCCAGCGCCTGCAATGGTTCGAAGATGCGGTCTCCATCAGGCCGATGACGAACGCGTTCAAGTGCCGTTTTTTCGCCATCACCTTGAAAGATAAAGATAGGGACTGGTTTCATCAACTCCCGACAGGCTCAATATACAACTTTGAAGATCTAAGTAGAAGCTTCCAGTTGTGTTTCTCAACTTCAAAGAAAAGGAAGAAGAACCACGAATCGATTTTTCTGATCCGGCAGAGGGCGAATGAGTCCTTGGCCCAGTATGTAGACAAGTTTCAAAAATAGATTTTGGATATTCAGGAAGTGCCTGGATTTGCTCTCCAGATGGCCTTCATCGTTGGACTGCGGGAGGGTTTCTTCAAGATGAGCCTAACTCGGAAGGCGCCGCTGTCGTTTGAAGGACTGATGGAGATGGCCGCGAAAGAGATAGCGATGGAGGCGGCAAACCCGTCCTTCGCTAGAAAACTGGCAAGGCTGACAGAGGTCGAGTCAAGAGAACCAGGAGGGGGAAGATAGCAAGAAGGGAGGAGGGAGGAGCCTAGGGCGCCGACATATCAAGAGTTGGGTTGGCGGCAGCAAGGGGCCCCTGCCCAAGGGCAAGGAAGAGGTTTTCCCCAAGGGGGAAAGAACTATCAAGGAGGACCAGAAAGGTTCAACCAGCAGAGATGGGGATATGGTCCCAGACCACCCCTACCCCCGCCACTGCAAGCTATGACCATCAGTCGAGAGAGAGGTAGAGGCAAGAGCGGGAGCTGGAAGGAGGAATACTCAGGAGGGGAGACGAGGGGAAAAGGTAGCGTTGCCATATTGTGACTTTCATGGGGAGGAGGGTCACGCAACGGCTACCTGCCCATAATTTTTGGAGATGAAGAGAGCGAGGGGAGCAGGGGAACAACAACTACCGGTGCGAATAGTGAAGGTGACTGGGACGGGGAGGAGGACCGGTGTGTGGACCGAGCAGATGTAGGAGATCGAGGTGAGATCAGAGTGATCCATGGGGGAGTAGGGATTGAGGCTGCCCGTAAGGCGAACCTTCATACCATGTACCGTCGGAGCGGAGCCTCGACGTGACAAGCCCCTCCCCCGGACGAGAAAATCACCTTCTCTCGGAAAGACATGCCGGACCACAAAGATCCCTTTTGTGATGCGCTGGTGATCCGGACTACCATCGAAAACTTCACGGTGTCGCGGATCCTGGTCGAGAATGGGAGTTCAGTGAATGTCATCTTCAAAAAGACATTCAATGAGATGAGTGTGGAGTCTCGAAGGGTGCTGACAGCGGATGGGCCGTTGTTCGGATTCTCGGGAGAAAGGAAGGAAGTCGAGGGGGGAGTAGGACTCCAGGTGACTCTGGGGGGGCTGTCCAGGAATTGCCGTTTTGTCATATTGGACGCCCCCAGCAGTTACAACGCCATTTTTGGGCGCCCTTTGATCAGTGCCTTTAGGTGTGTCCCATCATCTTTCCACCAATGCCTGAAGCTCAATGCCGGGGGGACCCAGATCAAAGTACGAGGAGATTCAAAGGCCGCCAGGGAGTGCTATGCGACAACAGTGAATACCATTTCTTGGCAAGGAGAGGCCGAAGAAATGGAGAAGAGGATGGAACGATGGGAGAGGGAGTTTGGAGGCGAAGTAGAGGGGGAGAAAGGAGAAAGAGAGGTCGAAGGGGATGGAGAAGTCGAGATGGAGAGAGGCATTGCGGTGGAGCCGGAAACGACAGGAGAGAAAGAAGGAGAGATGGGGGTAGAGGAGGAAGGAGAAAGGGATGTCGAAGGGGAAGGAGAAGTAGAGATGGAGAGAGGCATTGCGGTGGAGCCGGAAACGGCAGGAGAATAGGAAGGAGAGATGGAGGTAGAGGAGGAGAAAGGAGAGGTGGAGTCGAAGGAAAGTGGAGGAGGGAGGAAAGAAAAAAGAAAGATGGAGGAGGTGGGGGAGTCGTCCAGAGTGGAAGCTCGGCTGAAGAAGAGGGAAGTTCGCTGATGGAAGAAGGAATCCCAAGCGAGGAAGTGGTGGAGAAGTTTCTGAAGGAAGTGGCTGTGGCAGCTGCGGAGCGCGGGACGGTAGACTGTGAAGCCAGAGAACAAGAGCATATGTCAGGGGAGCAGGAGAAAGAGGAGGAGCCCTCGAGGCTGAAGGCGGCAGTGGAGGTACTGGAGATGGAGGTCCTCACCAAGGAAGGGAGGAAAGAGAAGGTAAAAATTGTTGGGTTTCTCTATAGGGGTGGCACAACGTTTGTGCGCGCAGCGAAAAAGTAAAACATCAAGAAAAACCCAAAGAGATGTGGATCGGGCCATGAACGTTGAATCAAGAAGTTAGCAAAACTAGGCAAAAATTACCTCGGTGGCGTTGAGTCACAACTCAACGGAGAAGCTCCAAACTTTATCTTCTTGCTAGCGGCGAGTTCTACGTGGAATAGTGTCCACGTTTCTGCAGAAGTCCACACGAGCGGGAGAACGCCGAGCTTTCCGTCGCACGGAAAATCGGGAAGGAGAAGACCGCACCTTTGCTTTCCCACGGACTGCTAGGTCCGCGCCAGGGATTGCAGCGCCAACGACGATCGCCGGAGAAAAGGTGGTCAACGGAGCAAACACGGCGGCGGAACTCTTCCGGCGGCGGGATCGGGATCGGCGGAGCGAACGCGGAACTCCTTCCGTCGGGTTCGATTCGCACAGAAGAGACCGATCGCATATCTTCCCAAAACCCTAAGTGTTATATTTATACTTAAAGTATAAAATAAACTCAGGAAAATCGCTATCCGCAGACCACTCGAAATTAGGGTTCAGAATCGGCGAGTATGAATCGGTGAGAATCGGCGACAATCGGCGAGAATCACTGAGCAGGTTCGGCGAGAATCATTCGACGAGTATCACATTGGATCGGCGAGAATCAGAGTACAATACTCGACGATTCTCGCCGATCGTCGAGCTACGCTCGACGACTCATAATGATACTCGACGATCGTCGAGCCGCGGTCGACGACAATTGTCAAGGTAGTCAATCGTCGAGAATCAACAATTGATTCTCGACGATTCTCGTCGATCGGCGAGAATCAGCAAGGTGATTCTCGTCGATCGGCGGGAATCAGAAGACCATTCTCGTCTAATGTCTTTGACCCTCGGACGACGAACCTAACCAGCCCTTCAAGGCAACATTTGCCCAACCCGATGATCCTTTAAGGCAACACTTTGCCCACAACCCTATTCAGGTCGGTGATTGGTAACCTTTACCAACACAGTCAGTCATCCAACTTCTCCACATCTCTTATGTGCGACCCTGCAGGCTCATATTGCGTTGGCAGTGAGATTACATGTTTGACCACTTCCAGATCATCATGGTAACTCCAACAGACTCCCACTTGATCTCAAAAGTATCAAACCAAAAACCTCATAAACAATGAGCGGCATCTAGCAATGCATCATTGCTCTCCAAGCAATAAGAGTTCATAACTCATAAGCCTTTATGACCAATGTATCAGCGTTGTCTTTGTCCCTTTGTCCTTTACATCCGGAAAGAACTAGAGGCATGGACCGTGTCACCCTCGTAATAGCTCAATCCAAGTTTTCTTGATCCAGGACGGACTTCCAGAGAATGGTGAGTCCAATATCACATATTGACTCAACCAAGCATGGCCATGCATTTCTCAGTCCAGTTCCATCAAGGGGCCCATGGATGCAACTCCTGTCATACAGGAGGACAAATTCCATATCTGCTCACACACAAACACCCAAATGATTCGTAACATGCCCAACAACCACCCTTATCATCAACCTTTCTCAAGGAGGACTTTAGATGACATCAAAGCACGCTCTTCCTCACTTGATGAATGCTGTGACTTCAGGTCAAAGGACCACAACACCATTGTCAAATGAGACCTACTCGTGACACGATTGGATGACAATCCGCAGAGTAGTCTCAGGTTGGGTCTGTCCAGTACAACTTGTTCACTAACAAGTACCCACGTGATGACTTGATATCACAATATCATGACCCGTGAGAACCAGTCATCAGTCAACACACGTGCTAGCCTTCATGTATCATCATCACCCTTAGCTTCTATGATGATACTTGACCAGAGACCTTTAAGAATGAAGCTTCAAATAAATCATAGGCTCTCACATTCAAGTCACGTACTTGATGTCCTATGGAAGCGAACATTCTAAGGGTATCTATTATGTTAACATTTAACTATCATATATAGAAAAACTCACAATAAAAGAATTTGCCATTAATTACAAAAGAAAAACTAGGTACACAGTTCATCATATGAACAAACAGCCAACAAAATACATATTTACATGCAATCCACAAGATCCTCGCTAGAGTTGATCGTTTAGGTATCGCATACCCATCGATCTAGTATGACCATCATGCTTTCTCTGTGCGAGAGGCTTTGTCAGCGGATCCGCAATATTTTCCTCAGTCGGCACTCTGCAAATGTTTACATCTCCTCGTTCGACAATCTCACGAATAAGATGAAAACGCCGGAGTATGTGCTTGGAGCGCTGATGAGATCTAGGTTCCTTAGATTGTGCAATTGCACCATTGTTATCACAGTAGAGAACTACAGGACCAAAAATGCTAGGAACTACATCAAGCTCGCCGATGAATTTCCTAATCCATACAGCCTCCTTCGCTGCGTTAGCTGCTGCGATATACTCGGCCTCTGTCGTAGAATCAGCAACTGTCTCTTGCTTGGAACTCTTCCAGCTCACAGCTCCTCCATTCAGGCAAAACACAAAACCTGACTGAGACTTGGAGTCGTCTCTATCAGTTTGGAAGCTAGCATCCGTGTAACCGCTTACAACGAGCTCTTCCTCTCCACCATACACCAAGAACACGTCCTTAGTCCTTCTCAAGTACTTCAGGACATTCTTGACTGCAATCCAGTGACACTCACCGGGGTCTGACTGATACCTGCTAGTCATGCTCAAAGCAAAGGAGACATCCGGTCGAGTACATAACATCGCGTACATGATTGATCCAATTGCCGAAGCATATGGAATCAACTTCATGCGGTCCTTGTCTTCACAAGACTTTGGACATTGGTCCTTAGAGAGATTCACACCATGAGACATGGGCAAAAATCCTTTCTTGGACTCAAGCATGTTGAACCGCTTCAACACCTTTTCGATGTACGTACTCTGGGTCAAACCCAGCAACTTCTTCGATCTATCTCTATAGATCTTGATACCAAGTATATAAGTCGCTTCACCCAAATCCTTCATTGAAAAGCAGTTCTCTAGGTTGTTCTTAACAACTTTCAGGGTAGGAATGTCGTTCCCGATCAACAGTATGTCATCTACATACAATATCAGGAAGACAACAATGCTCCCACTGATTCGCTTGTAAACACAAGGCTCATCTTCATTCTTGATGAAACCAAACTATTTGATTTTCTCATCAAAACGAAGATTCCAACTTCGAGAGGCCTGTTTCAGTCCATAAATGGACTTATTCAGCTTGCATATTTTAGTGGCTTCATCTGGGGATACAAAACCCTCGGGTTGTGTCATATACACTTCCTCAAGAAGGTTTCCATTAAGGAAAGCCGTTTTGACATCCATCTGCCAGATCTCGTAGTCATAATACGCAGCAATAACAAGCAATATCCTAATGGACTTTACCATGGCAACAGGGGAAAAGGTCTCATCATAGTCAATACCATGAATTTGCTTGAAACCCTTAGCCACCAGTCGCCCTTTGAATGTCTGTACATTCCCATCCATGTCGGTCTTCTTCTTGAAGACCCACTTGCACCCTATGGGTCGTACCCCTTCAGGTGGTTCCACCAAGTTCCAAACTTGGTTTGCATACATGAAGTCCATTTCGGATCTCATAGCCTCAAGCCATTTGTCGGAGTCCGGTCCATTCATAGCGTCTTGGTAGGTTGCTGGTTCATCATCATGATCCATAAGCAACACATTACCTATTTGAGACACGAGAAATCCCTATCTCTCAGGCTCAAACCTCGGTCTACCAGATCTACGTAGGACTTGTGTTCCCTGAGCAGGTTCTCCAGCTACAACATCTTGTAGTCCTATCTCAGAATCCAATTCTGGTTCATTCACTACATGTGGCTCTTGAACTTCTTCAAGCTCTACCTTTTCAGTCTTTCTTGATAAGAACTCTTTCTCCAAGAAGACACCAGTCCTTGCGACAAACACTTTGCCCTCGGATGGTAGGTAAAAGTAATACCCTTTCGTTTCCTTAGGATATCCCACCAGATACCATTTATCCGATTTGGGTTCCAGCTTGTCAGGCATTTGACGTCTCACGTATGCCTCACAGCCCCAAATTTTAATGAACGACATACTAGGACGCTTCCCAGTCCATATCTCATATGGTGTCTTCAGAACCGTTTTCGTTGGAGCGCGATTCAATGTCATTGCAGCAGTCTCTAAAGCAAAACCCCAAAAGGAAACAGGCAAGTCTGCATGACTCATCATCGAACGTACCATGTCTAACAGAGTACGATTTCTCCTCTCAGACACACCATTATGTTGTGGTGTTCTAGGTGGAGTGAGCTGTGATACAATACCACACTCTTTCAGATGATCACGGAACTCATGACTCAGGTATTCGCCACCTCGATCAGATCGGAGTGCTTTAACCCTCTTACCTAACTGGTTTTCTACTTCATTCTTGAACTTTTTGAACTTTTCAAAGGTCTCGGATTTGCACTTCATAAGATACACATATCCGTATCTACTGAAATCATCAGTAAACGTAACAAAGTAGAAATACCCACCTCTAGCTATGAAACTCATGAGTCCGCATACATCACTATGTACAACACCCAAGAGATCCTCAGCCCTCTCAGTATAACCAGTGAAAGGAGCTTTAGTCATCTTGCCTAACAAACAAGATTCACATCGCTCAAATGATTCATAATCAAATGAGTCCAAAAGTCCATCTCTATGGAGCTTGGATATGCGCTTCTCGTTGATATGACCCAAACGACAATGCCAGAGAAACGTAGGGTTCGAATCATTTGTTCTTAGTCTTTTATTATTTTCTACATTATAGATCAGATGGTCCAAGTTCAAAACGTAAAGACCATTAAACAATGGGGCTACAGCATAACAAATATCATTCTTAAATATAGAACAACAATTGTTCTTAATTATAAAAGAAAATCCAATCATGTCCAAACATGAAATAGATATAATGTTTCTAGTTATCGCCGGAACAAAATAACAGTTATCTAATTCTATTACAAGCCCACTGGGCAAAGAAAGACGGTAAACTCCTACGGCTACAGCAGCAACTCTTGCTCCATTGCCGACGCGGAGGTCCACCTCCCCTTTACTCAGCAATCTTCTTCTTCCCAGTTCCTGCACATTTGCACAAATGTGAGAACCACATCCGGTATCCAATACCCAAGATGAAGGAGCAGAAAGGTTTATCTCTATAACGTAAACATTAGAAGCGGAAGTCATACCTCCCCTCAATTTCTGCAGACCCTCAATGTACGAAGGACAGTTCCTCCGCCAATGACCAGCCTTGCCACAGTGGTGGCATTTCCCTTCCTTCACCGTGCTCTTCTTCTTGATCAGTGCTGAAGACTTGGGCTCAAGATATGACTTAGGTCCTACCTTCGTCTTCTTAGAGCCCTTGGCTTTGCCCTTGCCCTTATGCACCATCAGTATGGGGCTGGCAGGCTTGGCCTTCTTCATGTTGATCTCGGCAGTTCTTAACATGCCTAGGAGTTCGGGCAGTGTCTTGTCTATCTCATTCATGTTGTAGTTCAAGACAAACTGCTCATAACTGTCCGACAACGATTGCAGGATCAGATCCGTGGCCAACTCTTGACCAAGAGGAAAACCCAGCCTTTCAAGGTTCTCTATATACCCAATCATCTTGAGTACGTGAGTCCCTACTGAGTCTCGAACTCCCATCTTGCACTGAAACAACGCTTTAGTGATGTCGAACCTCTCTTGACGAGCCTGCCCTTGAAACATTTTCTTGAGGTGCTCGTCAATCTCCTTGCACCCCATGTTCTCATGTTGCTTCTGAAGCTCAGAGTTCATGGTGGCAAGCATAAGACACTCAACATCCAAAGCATCGTCAGTATACTTCTTATAAGTATCCTTCTCAGCACGGGAAGAGTTCCCGGTCGGCACCTCGGGAGCTTCTTCTTCCAAGACATAGAGCTTTCGCTCTTGCCTGAGAACAATTCTCAGGTTCCTGTACCAGTCCATATAGTTTGTCCCGCTGAGCTTATCCTTCTCAAGGATGGCTCTCAGAGACAGCGTGGAGTGTGAAACACTTGCCATGGAATTCTACAAGAATTTATGCAGAATAAAATCAGTACCTACATTTCAATTGCAATTTATTCTAATTAGGATTTCAATTAAAATACTCCCACTATTTTATTCGAAATGATAGCCCTCACTAACAATTCAGAGAGTTCATGCGAGCTACTCTCTTAGTGGACAAGATCCGTATTTCACCAACACAATGAGTCCGCTTTGGCGTTCCTCTCACGATGCAGTTATTTAGGTAGGCAACGCTTGCCAATTGCATCCTCATGCAATTCTTGTATGGTTGGTGAATAACTCCTTATTCGCATCCATCATATGGTGCATGCCAACCTTATTCCTCTAGGCACTCAACCTTTGAGGTTACCTAGTTAAGCTGGACCCGATGTTGACAGTGGGATATCACAATTATCCGCTCGCACCCTTACCAAGATAGATTAATGCACCTTGCTTTGGCAAGCCCACATTTCATCGATCGAGGCAGGAAGAGTGTCATCCATCGGAAGACATCCGAACACTTAATATTAAAAGAAGGGATTTCAATTTTGGGTTAACAGTTAACCATGATCAACATTTGATCTATGTGCACATCCAAAGAAAAACAATTCTACACCACATGCATCCCTTATGTGCACATCCTTACACCATCAACAATTTGATAGAAGGAAGGGCTAAATCTGAACATCCGGAAATTTCCAAATCCTCAGATTTACATGCATTGGACAGAAGGCAAAGACAACTCAACTTAAGCAGTAGACAAGCTCATCTCTCTACGTTGGATTCAAAATCCAAAACATACTCGAGGGATGGTTACTGCTAAGGAGATCACTATTTCTAACACTTAGAAATCCACCGAAATTCCAATCGTTCTTGGTGAGGTGCCAAGACTAAATCTAGACATTTAGAACGCTTCTAAATCTCTAGGTTTACACGCACTGGAATGACCAAACTTCCAAAACAACAGTCATGGCCGAACCTGCCTCTGATACCACTGTTGGGTTTCTCTATAGGGGTGGCACAACGTTTGTGCGCGCAGCGGAAAAGTAAAACATCAAGAAAAACCCAAAGAGATGTGGATCGGGCCATGAACGTTGAATCAAGAAGTTAGCAAAACTAGGCAAAAATTACCTCGGTGGCGTTGAGTCACAACTCAACGGAGAAGCTCCAAACTTTATCTTCTTGCTAGCGGCGAGTTCTACGTGGAATAGTGTCCACGTTTCTGCAGAAGTCCACACGAGCGGGAGAACGCCGAGCTTTCCGTCGCACGGAAAATCGGGAAGGAGAAGACCGCACCTTTGCTTTCCCACGGACTGCTAGGTCCGCGCCAGGGATTGCAGCGCCAGCGACGATCGCCGGAGAAAAGGTGGTCAACGGAGCAAACACGGCGGCGGAACTCTTCCGGCGGCGGGATCGGGATCGGCGGAGCGAACGCGGAACTCCTTCCGTCGGGTTCGATTCGCACAGAAGAGACAGATCGCATATCTTCCCAAAACCCTAAGTGTTATATTTATACTTAAAGTATAAAATAAACTCAGGAAAATCGCTATCCGCAGACCACTCGAAATTAGGGTTCAGAATCAGCGAGTATGAATCGGTGAGAATCGGCGACAATCGGCGAGAATCACTGAGCAGGTTCGGCGAGAATCATTCGACGAGTATCACATTGGATCGGCGAGAATCAGAGTACAATACTCGACGAATCTCGCCGATCGTCGAGCTACGCTCGACGACTCATAATGATACTCGACGATCGTCGAGCCGCGGTCGACGACAATTGTCAAGGTAGTCAATCGTCGAGAATCAACAATTGATTCTCGACGATTCTCGTCGATCGGCGAGAATCAGCAAGGTGATTCTCGTCGATCGGCGGGAATCAGAAGACCATTCTCGTCTAATGTCTTTGACCCTCGGACGACGAAACTAACCAGCCCTTCAAGGCAACATTTGCCCAACCCGATGATCCTTTAAGGCAACACTTTGCCCACAACCCTATTCAGGTCGGTGATTGGTAACCTTTACCAACACAGTCAGTCATCCAACTTCTCCACATCTCTTATGTGCGACCCTGCAGACTCATATTGCGTTGGCAGTGAGATTACATGTTTGACCACTTCCAGATCATCATGGTAACTCCAACAAAAATCAGTGGAGAGCTCGGTCCCGAGGACTAGGAGGAGATCAGGGCGTGCATGCAGAGGAACATTGACATCTTCGCCTGGAGCGCAACTGACATGCCGGGGGTTGACGCGGACGTAGTATGCCACCGTCTCAACCTCGACCCCAACGCTCGTCCTATACAACAGAAGAAGAGAGCCATCACCACTAAGATGACCGGATCCATCAGAGAGGAGGTAGAGAAGCTGCTTAAGGCGGGGTTCATATCTGCATGTAAATATCCGGGATGGGTGAGTAACGTTGTAATGGTGAAAAAGGGAGAGTGGAAATGGATGATGTGTGTGGATTTTTCTTTCTTGAATAAAGCATGCCCTAAAGATTGTTATCCTCTGTCTCGAATTGACGCGCTGGTTGACTCAGCCGTCGGTTTTTCACTAATGAGCTTTCTAGATGCATTTTCAGGGTATCACCAAATACACATGCACCCGCCGGACGTCAAGGATGTCACCTTCGTCACGGAGGATGAGTGCTTCTGTTTCAACATGATGCCCCTTGGATTGAAGAATGCGGACGCGACTTATCAAAGAATGATAGATCAAATCTTCCGGGAGCAGAAGGGGTGGAACCTCGAAATTTATGCGGATGACCTGATGATCAAGAGCCGAGATCTCAGGACTCACATTTTAGATCTAGAGGAGACCTTTGAAACCTTAAGGAAATACAAGATGAGACTTAACCCCTTAAAATGTGTCTTCGGAGCCAACATGGGAAAATTTTTAGGACATCTCCTTACCCCATCCAAAGTAGAACCCAATCCAGATAAAGTGAAGGCAATACTGGAATTAGAATCCCCAAAGAACGCCAAGGAGGTCCAACGGCTCACCTGCAAGCTGACCGGATTAAGCAGATTTCTCTCTTGGGCGGGGGAGACGTGCTCACCTTTCTTCCAAACACTAAGAGGGGGCCAAAAATTTGAGTGGACCACCGAATGCGAAGAAGATTTTCAGGCTCTAAAACAACAACTCACCCGGACGCCGCTACTCCAAGGGCCAAGAGCAGCGGAGCGTTTGTTCTTGTACCTAGGGGTGGGGGCCGGGGCAGTGAGTTCAGTCCTTGTACGAGAGGAAGGAAAAAGACAGTTCCCGATCTATTACGTAAGTAGGGTCCTGAAGAAGGCGGAACTCGGATACCCTATCCTTGAAAAGCTGGCATTCGCTCTCATCATATCAGCCAGGAAGCCCAGGCCATACTTCCAGGCCCATTCGATTCAGGTAGTGACGGATCACCCCCTTTGCCGCATCTTGGAGGGGGTGGAGCATTCTGGGAGGTTGACCAAATGGTCGATAGAGCTCAGTGAGTTCGACCTCACTTTTACCCCTCCCTCGACTAGCTGTCAAAACACAAGCGGTTGCCGATTTCCTGACAGATTACGTAGTCGAGGTCCGAGAGGCTGAGGCACCCCCTCGAGCTGCTTGGGAGATACTAGTAGATGGAGCGTCGGAAAAAAATTCTTTTGCAGGAGGGATGATCTTGGTAAGTACATAAGAGATCAGAATTGAGTAGGCTCTGAAGATCCACTTCACATTCACTAAAAACCAAGCAGAATATGAGACGATTATCGCGGGACTCAGGTTAGCTCGGGAGCTGGGCATACAGGATATTAAGGTCTCCGCGGATTCTATGGTGGCTGCAGGACAAATAAAAGGAGAATTTGAAGCAAGGGAACCCACCCTCCAGTTGTATCTTGTGAAGGTCAAAGACATCATCGGACAATTCGGCAGCTTTTCGATTCAACACGTCTTGAGGGATAAAAGTGCTCAGGCTGACCTGCTCGCCAAATACGGCCCTCGGGCCGGAGGAACGGTGACGGAACTCTTCAGGCCATCCATAGAGGAAGGAGAATTAATTGAGGTAGACCAGCAAGGGTCTTGGATGGACCCCTTCATCATCTTTTTGACCTCGGGGCAACTTCACGAGAGGGATCTCGATAAGAAACGGGTCAGGTATAAATCGACATACTACCTGTTGAAGGATGAGACATTATACCGGAAGACGCTATCAGGTTTACTGACTCGATGCGTATCTGAGGGAGAGGTTCCAAGGGTCCTAAAAGAAATTCATTCGGGAGAGTGCGGGAGTCACTCGGGATGTCGGACCTTGGAGGGGAGAGTGTTGAGGTAAGACTACTTCTGACCTACCCTCAGGAAGGATGTGGAAGAATTCGCGAAAAGATGCAAAAAATGTCAGGAGTTCGCCTTCTCCAACTCCTTCCTGCCCAAAGACTACGTACAATCACGGCTCCCTGGCCCTTCGCGATATGGGGGCTAGATTTGGTGGGTCCTTTTCCCCAAGCTAGTGGCCAAAGAAAGTTTCTGCTGGTTATGGTGAATTACTTTTCAAAGTGGCTAGAGGTGAAGGCGTTGGCTAAGGTGACGTCACACGTGTTCAAAAATTTCATATGGGGAGAGATCATCTGCAGGCATGGGCTTCCGCTCGCCATCGTCACCGATAATGAACCACAATTTGCTAGCAGAGAATTCATGGATTTCTGTATCCGGCTGGGCATAGACCTCCGTTTCGATTCGATTCATCATCCTCGGAGTAATGGGTAGGTGGAAGCGGCAAACAAGATTATCGTGAATCTTCTGAAGAAGAAAGTGGAGAACTTGAGGAGAAGTTGGGTGAAACAGCTCCCTTCAGTTCTCTGGGCCTTGAGGACCACACCAAACACCGCCACGGGGGAGACTCCATTTAAACTCTCCCATGGCTCGGAGGCCGTCATACCTATAGAGTTCGAGGTCACATCTCCCAGAGTAGCCGCTGCAAAGAAGGGAGACGAAGGATGGATGATAGAGAACGAGGAGCAAGGAAGGTCACGCCCATAGCGAGTAGGCGCCCGCTGTCAAAAGACAGGTCTCGCATAGAAATTAAAAATGAGTGACTTCGCATAGAAAGCGAGTTGATCTCCAGGGACTACTCACGCTGGATTTGTCTCGAGGCGAGACGAGGGAAAAAGGCTAAATGGTCTCGCGCACGGGAAGAACGAGGAGAAGTCTAATGACTCGTGCCCTAAGCTAATTCTCACGCGAGACAGCTAGGAGCTCTACCTCGCGACTAGAAACGGAGTAAAGGGTCGTCCACAGTAAAAAAAACAAAATGAAATAAAGTGAAAAGAACATAAAACGAGGAGATGTAACAGAAGTTTCCGTGTTCATTACAAAAAAGGGGGGGGGAGACTCTCCCATGAAGAAGCATTTCGATACTTCAAAAAATAAGAGTACAAGTAGAAGAAAGAAACAAAAAGGGGGGAGGAGAGGTCTCAGGTCTCGCTGGCGCCCCTTCATTCCTCTTCACTAGAAGCTGAACCCTCATCCGTCTCGCCATAGAGTTGTGGCACCGGGTCGCGGGCGGTGACCGTCTCGGCATCTTCTTTAACAACCCCCAGCTCCATTATCTTCAAAACGAGCTCGACTGTCTTTATGTTGGCATCCCGACAGATATCATCGACCTCGTCCAAAGAGTAATGAGGGGGCAGGGGTGCTTGGAGCGGATCCGGGTAAGAGGTAGGCAGAGCACTGTTCAGGAGATGGGCGTTCTGGGCCTTTAGGTTTTTATTTTCCTCCTCCAGAGCCGCTATGCGCGAATACATCCGATCTGCAGTCTCGGCATCCTGCGAGAAGCCAATCGGTCAACAAAAGCTTAAGCGAGAGTGAAACTAGCCAGGGATAAAATTAAAAGGCCTGCCACGCCGCCCTGGCTCTTGGCGAGAAGATTGTCAGCAACCGCCAGCCTCTTCTCGAGGCCATCTGTCTTCTCTCGCTCCACCGCTAGGCCCGCCTCGGCATCCTTCCATTTCTTGTTGTTGAAAACGTGGCGGCACGAGACTCGGTGCGAGAGCTCCAAGGCGCGGAGCTGGGCTTGGGCCGTCTTCAGGACAAGGTCTCACGACGAGTCCTTGTCGAAAGGATCCGTCCCGGGACCGCCATAGAGGCCATAGCTGAGAGAGAAGGCGTGGCTGGTGGGATGGTCCTGCTCCTTCCATGAGGGAAGGAGAGTGGATACCGACACCCGGTTCGTGTCCTTTTCCCACAGAAGGACTAGGTCACCGACAACATCATTTGCCACAGCTGTAATTTTGATGGGAGGAGGGGGCCCGGCGGCTGGAGGAGCCAGCTTCGCGAGATGGAAGCTCCGCGGATTGAGCTGAAGTGTCGGCGGGCCGGTCGAATAGTGCCGCCTAGTGCCGCCT
Source organism: Platanthera guangdongensis (assembly GCA_039583875.1). Taxonomy (NCBI): domain Eukaryota; kingdom Viridiplantae; phylum Streptophyta; class Magnoliopsida; order Asparagales; family Orchidaceae; genus Platanthera; species Platanthera guangdongensis. The sequence goes on from CM077148.1 coordinate 70,702,588, forward strand.
CGCGAGACGGCGAGACGGCGAGACGGCGAGACGGTTTGCGGGCAGGGCGACTGCGAATCTGCCACAGAGATGGGGCTCAGGGACCCCAACATCTATTTCCTTTCTTTCCAGACAATCTCCTTTTTCCCTTTTGGGAACGTTACAACCTTCTTAATCTTCTTCTTGGGGCTGTGCCGAGAAGGAGCGGCATCATCTCCAGATCTTTTCTTGGGGGCGGGGGCCAACGATTCCTTCGCCGCCTCTGCCGCCATGCTGGCGAGTGCGAGACCTTTGGACGGCCCAGCGTTGCTCAGGTAGGGGGGATGGACTGGAATATTCCTCTCTCCTGAACGAGTAAATGGATAGAGCAAAACAAGGGGATGGTAAACATAAGACTAAGGGAGCGCGAGTGTACCTTCACCGGGAAAGACGGGAAGGAGCGAGTCGAGGTCTCGCCTTAAGAAGTTGACCTCCAAGTTCTTCCCCGCGAAGAACTCTCAGAGGTCTTTATCCGCGCCTCCAACCTTGGGAGTCTCGTAGTATATTTCGGCGGGAGACACTGGGCCGAGTGGAACGCCTCCCAGATTCCCGCGAATGAAGACGAAGCGGGTGAGCCAATGATGATTTTTGTTGGGGGTCTCGCACACCTTGACCCCCTCTCCTGTGAAGTACGAGACGCCGTCGTGGTTGACGTGTTAGATGAATAACTTGCGGAAGGCGTTGATGCTGAACTCGATGCGCTCGCGGCGCATGTAGCAGGCGAATGCAACTAAAACCAAGATGACGTTCGACTTTAGTTGCGCGGGGACGGCTCCAAAGTATTTTAGAACCTGTTTTACCTCGGGCCAGAGGGGGAGCCTCAGTCCCTACTCGAAGTGCGAGACGGGGAAGACGAGTTCGTCGGGATAGAAAATGTTGATCGACTCGCCGACCTTCGACGGCCGAGACTCAAACCCCTCCGCCAGGAATTCGCGGGTGAAGCGGCTGTAGTCCTCCTCCGAGATCCTTCTAGGGGGAAAGTCATGGTCGGCGAATTTTCTGCCACAATGGCTGCGACCCTAGCCCTCTTCAGTCTTTTTTCTTTCCCATGGCAGGCGAGACGACAAGAGCGAGAGGAAGTGGAAAAGGGGTGACGAGAGTAAGCCGCGAGAGAGAGTAGGCGAGAAGACAACGCCGGTGTAAAACATCTTGGTCTAGGGCGGGGGAGATATTTATAGCGGATGGTGAGAGTGGAAAAATGAGTGGGAAAATATGAATGGGGAAGTTGAAGGGATAGCACGACGATTCGTTCTCTCTCTCTCTCCTGACCTCGAAGTGCGGTGCCCCGCGGGGATTTTTCCAGTAAGCCAAAATAAAAGAGAGAAGACACATCAATTGACACAGCTATAATAAGAGCCCAACATGAAAGAAGTTAACAGAATAACATTATTAATTGTTTTGCCCCGCACGAGACGAGCATCATGTCTGCGAGGCTTAAATAACAAGTTATAATTAAATAGGCGAGACGGCTAATTAGTAGAAGCAGCAGAATTACAAAGCATAATTAAATGAGCGAGACCATTAAACAAGCGAGATGAGGTGGAGGGTCTTCAGTTCTTGTGCCACCTCCAACGACCACCGCGAGACCCCGCGCATGGTGTCCGATCAGGGAGATGAAAGGCGCGAACGACATTAAGTCCGCGGCGCGCGAGGCGAAGCTGCTGGTCGACCTCGCTTTTGATGGCCTGGGGGTCGGTCTCATCTATTTCAATCCCGGCATCGATCTCAGAGGAGAGCCGAGCGCACTCAATTTCCAGCCAGTTAATGCGCCGGTCGGTGGCTTGCTTGTCCCGTTACATCTCGCGGATATTGTGTGTCTACTTTCGAAGCATCCAGGCCGTCCTGCACTTCATCTCCAGCGGATCCATAGGATCGCCCAGATAGTCTTCAATCTCATCTGGGTGAGGAAGAGGCGAGAGGGCGGGCGGCCCAGAGAAGTCCTCAGCTGCCGAGTCGATCTGGATACTTACACAAGAACGTATCAACAAAAGTCGAATAGAAGTTTTACACCTGCAAGAAGGCTTGGAGGGCGCAAGTTGTACGGATCAGAATGAAGGATGGTCTCGCAAGAAGGCTTGGAGGGCGCAAGTTGTACGGATAGAAGGTTTAGCCTGGTGGTCTCGAATGCACCTGGTGAGGGAATGGAAATCTAGATGAAGCAAAAAGGCAAGATTAGTTCATTTACTCGGGATGCGAGAAGTCCCCACAAGCCGCGAGAGGTCGTCATTCTTCGCAGTAGGGGGCGTGGATCGCTGAGGCGAGTCAGAGTCTTGATAATGTTTGTTGGCGACGCCAGGGGGATTCGCAGGCAGGGGGGAATAGGCGAGATTTTCCTGAAAAAGCATGAAGTTAATAAGCGAGACGAAAAAAGAAAAGGGGAAAGAGGCGAGGGAAGGAGTCGAGAATCACCTGTCTCTCTCCAGAGGACGCTGAGGGAGGTTCATTGACTCCCAAGGATGCGGGAGTAGTCACATCGGCCGAGAAGGGAGTGCCGGCGGTTTTTGCCCTCTTCAGGCGAGACGACGAGGGTAAAGAAGCGAGGGTGCGAACAAGAGCGGGGGCCAGAGTAGCCACATTGGCCTTGTTTTGCTTGCGGACCATCGCAAGACGCTCGCCGAAACTCTGACTATGAGACATGTCGATGGTAGAAGATATGAGGAAATGAGGAACAAGACAATCTCCAAGATGGGGATAAGTGTCGCATATTTATAGACCCCAGAGGAGGGCCCCGCCAAAGATTCTCTCAAATGAATTTCAACGCCACGAGACTCGGTTGGACTTTCTTTCCGAGTTTGAGACAATCTCGAAAAGAGCGGAGATTGTGTACAACCTCGGGCTCGCAGGTGGCAACTCGAGAGGGAGTGCCGAGTTATCCGCGAGAGGTCCGAGAGGACAGCAGGGGCGAGTGAGACCATAGGGTCAACTCGCCGGTATCTTAAAAAGAGGCAGAATATGATGGGCGAGACGGGAACAACAGAGCGGCGAGACGGCTCTCGCGTCGCGCGCTGGCCCTTTGAGCCGAGAGGCCTCTCGCAAGGCGGGGGACTCGCAAGACGAGCAGATAGGCTCTTCTCGCCCGTCGGATATTTTCTCACTCACCATATGAGAAAAAGGTGTTTTTACCTTCGTACCCCCAAGAGGGGATTTTAATCTTTCACCCCAGGTAATTTTACCCTTTTGCCCTTTGTGCTCTGCATATAACCCTTCAGAACATCGAAGTTTGGCTGTTGGTAGACCCAGGACAGGGTATTCTGGTAATTTCAGGTCTGTTTAGTTTTGTTATCGGAAGGTCAAACTCAGAGGCCTATAAATAGACCGATAAGGTGCCTTGAAGAAGGTTGTTGAACTCTTTCTATCTTCTTCCTCCAAGGCACCTAGTTCAGCACTGGCTAAGGAGGGGAAGAGCTTCTAATTCTCCGGGTAAAAGGTGAGACCTCCAAGCTGAGGCCCTCGGTCTGTTTCTGGTTCTAAGACCCACGTCGAGAGGGTGGTTTGAGAAGAGTAGGTGTGAGCTGCAACTTCAGGTAGGAACTCTAGGTGAAGTCGGGTTACTGGCTTCAACATGACTGGCTGTCCATTGCGGGTCAGTGAGGCCCTGTTCTTCCCTGTAGAGAAGCTCAAAGACACTGGGGAGCGTTGGATCTCCTGGCAGAACGAGGAGAGTGTTGGGTTTTCTATACAATGGTGGAACAACACATCATATGTGCGCAGTGGAATAAAATTACAAGAACAACCCAAAAGTGTAAAAGATATTGCGATATCCATGAATCAAGAAATAAGAATAAACAAGAAGACATTGTAACTGAGTGAGATTGAGTTTCTACTTAACCAAGATGCTCAAAAGATGCAGTCCAGAAACAAGCGGCTGAGTCCACACAGAAATATATCTGTGTCTTTACAGTTATCCACACAAGTGAAAGAGAACCCCAAGATCTTGTCACACAAGAACTGGCTCGGAGAAGGAGTGCTCTCTGCTTCTCCACTTATTGCTAGATTCGTTTCCAGGAGAGACGACGACAAGAATAAGTCACGATGGTTACTAGGGTTGGTTCAAGTGACAAAAGCACACACAACTCACATCACAGAAAATCCTTTTCCAAGTCAATTTATGCCCAAGGATATAAAACAAACAATAGCCCTTTAGAAATCCGCCAAAACTCAACCTATGTCGATATGCGTCGACTTGCATTCGACATGCGTCGAGAAGAACTCGACGCAATGTCAATAAACAGTTGATGACACTCGACACCATTGCGTCGACACGCAGTCAACGTACTTGCGTCGAATAGAAGTTGACGTTACGTCGACAACTACTCGACGTAGCATCGAATAAAGATACTCGTCGTCATAGAGTTCAACAGCGTCGACTCCTAATCGACGTGTGTCGATGCGCACTCGACACAACCCGTGAACTTTCTTCAAGTCATAGGATCTGCACTATACTCATATCCTGTGAGTAAGGCCAATACAATCATTCCTCCAACTTCTCCAAACACTCTTATGTGTGACCCTATAAGCTCAAATCGCATTACCAGTGAGACTAACTGCTTGATTATTTCCAGATCACCATAAAAACACTAACAGTCTCTCACTTGATTTAGAACGTATCAACAAAAGTCTCATAAGAAATGAGCGGCATCTACCAATACATCATTGCTACCCAAACACTAAGGGTTCATAATTCAATAAGCCTTTTGATGACTAATGTATCAGTGTTGTCATGTTCCCTTATCTCTTACATCCAGATTGAACTAGAGGTATGGACTGTGTCACCCTCATTATTATTCAATCCCAATTTCTTGATCTAGAATGAACTTCCAGAAATTAGTGAGTCTAATATTATATATTGACTCAACCGAGCATGATCATGCATTTCTCAGTATCATTCCACCAAGGGGCCTATGAATGTAACTCCTATCATATAGGAGGACAAATTTCATTTTTGTCCACACAGAAACACACAAATGATTCATAACATACCCAATAACCACTGTTATTATCAATCTTTCTCAAGGAAGACTTTTGATGACATCAAAATACGCTCTTCCTCACTTGATGGATGCTGCGACTTCAGGTCAAAGGACCACAAACATCATTGCCACTGAGATATATTTGTGACATGTTCATATAACAATCCACAAAATAGTCTCATGGTGGGTTTGTACAATACAACTTGTTCACTAACATGTACCTATGTGATGACTTGATATCACAATATCATGACAAGTGAGAACCGGTAATCAGTCAATGCGCATACTAGTTTTAATGTATCATCATCGTCCTTAGTTTTTAAGATGATCCGTCGACTAGGGACCATTTAAGAATGAAGCTTCTTATAAGCATAGGTCCTCACATTCAAGTCTCGCACTTGAATTCCTGTGAAAGCAAACATTTTAAAGACATTTATTTTGCTAATTAATCTATCATATTGAAACACTTGATATAATAAAAGAACTTGTCGTAAATGTAAAAAGGAAATGTACAATACTCTTTTCATCACATGAATAATAACTGACACATACAATCCACAAGTCTCTCACTAGAGACGATCATTCAAGTATCTAATACCCATTGATTTAGTGTGACAATCATGCTTTTTCTGTGAAAGAGACTTCGTTAGTGGATCCACAATATTTTTCTCTGTCGGTACTTTGCATATGCTCACATTTTCTCGATCGACAATCTCTCGAATAAGATAGAACCGCCGAAGTATGTGCTCGGAGCGCTGATAAGATCTAGGTTCCTTAGTATATACAATAACACCATTGTTGTCACAATAAAGGATTACAGGATCAACAATACAAAGAACAACACCAAACTCGTCGATGAATTTCCTAATCCACACAGCCTCCTTCGCCGCATTTGTAGCAATGATATACTCGACCCCAGTTGTAAAATCAACAATTATCTCCTGCTATGAACTTTTCCAACTCACAGTTCCTCCATTTAAGTAAAAGACAAAACCTGATTGAGAATTTGAGTCGTCCCTATTAGTCTGAAAGCTAGCATTCTTGTAACCCTTTACAACGAGCTCTTTCTCTCCACCAAACACCAATAATACATCCTTAGCCCTTCTCAAGTACTTTTGGATATTCTTGACTGCTGTCCAGTGACTATCACCTGAATCAGACTGATATCTGTTTGTCATGCTTAAAACATAGGAGACATCAGATCGAGTACATAACATCGCATACATGATTGATCCAATTACCGAAGGATATGAAATCAACTTCATGCAGTACTTATCTTCGAAAGATTTATGACGTTGGTCCTTAGAGAGACTCACACCATGAGATATAGGTAAAAATTCGTTCTCAGACTCAAGCATGCTGAACCATTTCAACACCTTAATGTATGTACATTAGGTCAAATCCAGCAATTTCTTCGATCTATCTGTATATATCTTAATATCAAGTATATAGGTCGTTTCGCCTAAATCTTTCATAGAAAAGCAATCCCCTAGGCTGGTCTTAACAACTTATAGGGTCAGAATGCCATTCCCGATCAACAATATGCCATCTACATACAATATCAGAAAAACAACAATACTTCCACTAATTTTCTTGTAAACACAAAACTCATCTTTGTTTTTGATGAGACCAAACTCTTTGATTTTATCATTAAAACGTAGATTTCAACTTCAAGACGCTTGTTTCAATCCGTAAATGAATTTCTGCAGCTTGTATATTTTAGTGCCTTCATATGGAGATACAAATTTCTTGGGTTGTGTCATATACACTTCCTAAAAGAGGTTTCCATTAAGGAAAGCCGTTTTGACATCCATTTACCAGATTTAATAGTCATAATACGCAATTATAGTAAACATAATTCTGATGGACTTTACCATAGTAATATTAAAAAAGATCTCATCATAGTTAACACTATGAATTTGCTTGAAACCTTTAGCCAGTAGTATCCCTTTGAATGTTTGTACATTCCCCTACATGTCAGTTTTCTTCTTGAAGACCCACTTGCACCCTATGAGTCGTACCCCTTCAGATGGTTCCACCAAGGTCCAAGCATGGTTTCCATACATAGAGTCCATTTCAGATTTCACGGCCTCAAGTCACTTCTCGGAGTCCGGTCCACTCATAGCCTTTTGGTAGATTGCCTGTTTATCATCATGATCCATAAACAACACATTACCTATTTGAGACACGAAAAATTCAAATCTCTCAGTCTTAAATCTTGGTCTGCCAGATATACGTAGAACTTGTATTTTTTTGAGCAGACTTTCTAGCTATAACAACTTATAGTCCTTGCTCAGGCTCCAATTCTGGTTCATTTACAATTTATGCTTCTTGAACTTACTCAAGTTTTACCTTTGAAGCATTTTTGGATAACAACTCTTTCTCTAAAAATATATCTGGCCTCGCGACAAACACTTTCCCCTTAGACGGTACGTAGAAGTAGTACCCCTTGGTTTCCCCTAATATACCCCATAATATAACACTTATCTGACTTGGGTTCCAGCTTTTCAGGCATTTCACGTCGCACGTATGCTTCACAATCCCAAATTTTCATGAAAGACCAACTAGGACACTTCCCAGTTCATATCTCATATAATGTCTTTAAAACCGTTTTCGTTGCAACACGATTTAAAGTGGAAGCAGCCGTCTCTAGAGCAAATTCACAAATGGAAACAAACAAATCTGCATGTCTCATCATCGACCGTACCATGTCTAACAAAGTACGGTTCTTTCTCTCAGACATACTATTATGTTGTGGTGTTACAGGTGGAGTGAGCTGTGATACAATACCACTCTTTCAGATGATAACAAAACACATAACTCAGATATTCGCCACTTTGATCAGATTGAAGTGCTTTTATCCTCTTTCCCAGTTGGTTCTGCACTTCATTCTTAAACTCTTTGAATTTCTTAAAGATTTCGATTTTTTTCCCTAAGAAACACATATCCGTATCTACTGAAATCATTAGTAAATGTAGCGAAGTACAAAACTCACCTCTAGACATTGAACTCATGGGCCCGTATACATCACCATGCTCAACACCCAAAAGATCGTCAGCCCTCTCAGTATGACCAGTGAAAGGGGCTTTAGTTTTTTTGCCTAATAAACATGACCCGTATCTCTCAAATGATTCATAATCAAATAAGTCTAACAATCCATCTTTATGGAGCTTAGATATGCGCTTCTCGTTTATATGACCTAAACGACAATCCACGAAATTCATTAAAATTCCAATTCCAATGTTAAGCGTGTAAACGAACTACAAAATTGGAATTAGAGCTTCAATTCCAATTCCAAGAGCTCAATTCCGTGCAAACAAACGGACCCATTATTTATTTTAAAAAGATAATTTTGTATTCAACTTAAGAATTGGTGGCGACATCAAGACGTCACGAGCTTAGGCATGTGATAGTTTAACCAAAAAGTTCGTAAACCCGCACAAGGGACTAACGTTTGTCCGTATGTATCAATATAACTAATTCATCCCAAGTTTCTCAATAAAGGATAACGACAATAATGATAGCAAAATTAACGATAAACAGTAGCAAGATTAAATTGTGGCAAGGAAGCGCTATGAAATTATTAAACTCTCACGTGAATGTATGAAAATGGACTAATGGAAATCAAGTTGCGAAATGGCTGAGGGTTATACCTTTATCTTGAATTGATGAAGAGTCTCAGCTGAGGTGTAGCAAATTTGGGACAAAATTCCCTGGTCTGGAATTTGGAACAGAGGGGAAAGCTTTGAATGGAAGGTCTCGACCAGAAAAGTAGCAGTCGAAGTCCTGTTGTGCCAGGGGGGTAGCCCGTCGTTGGCCTGGTGGGTTACGCGGCCGGTAGAATGACTAGAGAGGTGGTGTCCCGCAAGACAGGGGGCGAATTCCGTCGGCCTTGTGGAACTACTGGCCGAAAGAAAAATGGAGTGAGCGGTTCCCGCTGTGGTCTTCTTGCCGGACAACAAACTTCCGACGTCAAAATACGCCGGATCACTGTACGTGCGATGGATCTGTGCTCGACGATGTCCAGGAGGGATGGGGGTGCGGTCGTCGGTGGCGGAGAGGCCCTCTGGCGGCTACGTCTGGCGGTGGTGTGGATCGTCAAGCAGCAGAGAGACAGACTAGATTTGGCGAGCGGGCAACACCGAGCAGAGGAGTTTATTTCTCTGCCCGATTTCTTTTCCCGTCCCCTTTTCCTGTACCGTGGATGATTATTAAAAAGCAAAAGGAAGGGGGTTACTTAGCCTTAATTAGTTTGGGAATAAATGCGACTAATGGAAGGAGTTACAAAAGGCCCGCAAAGAGAGGGACCGGCTGTTGGTTTAAGGAGGTTTAAATGTGCCGACTTTTTATAATATCAAATTGAAAATCCAGCGGTGACCGATAATTTAATAACAATGAAACTGGTGGGGAATTAAAATGAGAATGAAGGGGAATGAAGTGAGAATGCCAAGGGATTTAATTATTATTTAATAATTTCATTTCTTGTTTGCCTCAAATTAACCCTAGTGATAATTTCACGGATCCAATTATTTAAGATCTTATTGGCCGATCACACCAATAAGTCGCACGAACGATTGCACAAACGCGACACAACACACAAATACACGGGAAATAAAAGACATACTTGCGCGATGACATGCACTACAAAATATTTAAATAAAATATGATAAAAAAAATAACGATGCACTTTAGGATGCATCACCAACTCTTGGCCCAAGGGAAACCCCAGCCTTTCAAGGTTCTCAATATACCCAATTTTCTTGAGTACATGAGTATCTACTGGGTTAAGAGCTCCCATTTTTCACTGAAAAAGTACCTTAGAAATGTCGTACCTCTCTTGCCGAGCTTGTCCTTGAAACATTTTTTTCAGTTGCTCGATTATCTCATAACCACACATTGTCTCATGTTGCTTCTGAGACTCAGAGTTCATGGTAGCAAACATAATGCATTCAATATCCAAGGAATCATCTTGATACTTCTTATAAGTATCTTTGTTGGCTCGGGACAAATTCCCGGTTGGCTCTTCTTGCAAGACATAGAGCTTGCGCTCTTGCCTGAGAACAAATCTCAGGTTTCTATAACAAACAAGGAAGTTAGTCCCGTTGAGCATGTCCTTTTCAAGGACGGCTCTCATGGACAAGGTGGAGTGAGATGTCCTTGCCATGAAAATTCTATAAAAATTATGGAAAGTAATATTCTTAATACTATATTTCAAAATACATTTTTTTATTTTAATATGGTCTTTAATTAAAAGAACTCACACTATTTTAATCAAATTGATAACCGTCAATATCAATTCAGAGAGTTAACCTAAGCTACTCTCTAGTGGTCAAGATGTATATTTCACCAACACCATAAGTCAGCTTTGGTTGATCACCCATAGTGTGTCTATTTAGGTAGATAACCTTTGCCAATTGAATCATCATGCAATTCTTGTATTGTTGGTGAATAACTCTTTATTCACATCCATCATATATTGCATGCCAACCCTATGCCTCTAGGCACTCAACCTTTGATGTCACCTAGTTAAGTTAGACCCAATGCTGACAGTGTGATATCACAATTATCCGCTGGTTCCCTTACCAAGATAGATTAATGCACCTTGATTTGACAAACTCACAATTCATCGATCGAGACAGATAGAGTGCCATCAATCAAAATGCATCCGTATACTTAATATTAGATTGAGTGATTTCATGATGTATGATTAACAATTAATCAATGTATAAATAAAACACAAAATATACCATTCACATTCCAGATATATCTCAGTTGTGCACAAAAATAAAAACATCAACTCTTGATGTAAAAAGGGTTAAACCAGAACATTTAGAACATTTACAAATCTTCAGATTTACATATATTGGACACAGACAAACAATCTTTCCTAAGCCAGTAGACAAAATCGTCTCTCATTGTCGAATTCAAAATTCAATACAGAATTTGGTTTCACAAACTACTTAGAGGGACAGTTACTGATAAGGGAAAATCAATTCTAAAATGGAAATCTTAGCAAATCACAGACATTCCTGGCGGGGTTCCAAGGTGCAGCGTCCTTGGCGGTGGTCTTACTGACCAATCAACGAGCGGAGTCAAGGGGCAAAGATTCGACGGGGTGCTGGGCGGTGCCCCCACCAATTATTGTAAAATCACCACCGATTTAATAAAGAAAAATCATTAACATTTGATGTTTTAGGAATAAATCTGGATATTTAGAACATTTTTAAATTTCCTGATTTACACGCACTGGATCTGGAACCTATCTCTGATACCATTGTTGGATTTTCTATACAAGTGTGAAACAACACATCACATGTGCGCAACCAAATAAAATTACAAGACAACCCAAAAAATTAAAGGATCTTACGATATCTATGAATCAAGAAATAAGAATAAACAATAAGACATTGTACCTGAGTGAGATTGAGTTTCTACTAAACCAAGATGCTCCAAAGATCTAGTCCATAAACAAGTTGCCGAGTCCACACAGAAATATATTTCTGACTGTATAGGTCTCCACAAAAGTGAAAGAGAACCCCAAGATCTTGTCAGACAAGAACTAGGTCGGAGAATGAGTGCTCTCCCCGTCTCCACGAATTGCTAGATTCGTTTCCAGGAGAGGAGCCGACAAGAAAATGTCACGACGGTTACTAGGGTTTGGTTCAAGTGACGATTTCAAAAGCACACACAGAACTCACATCACGGAAAACCCTTTTCCAAGTCTATTTATATCCAAGGATATCAAACTGACAATAACCCTTTAAAAAACGTAAAATCTCAACCTGTGTCGATATGCGTCGACTTGCATTCGATGCACGTCGATAAGAACTCAACGCAACATCAAGAAGTAGTTAATGACACTCGACACAACTGCTTTGACACGCAGTTGACTTACTTGCATCGAATAGAAGTCGACGTTACGTCGACAACTACTCGACGTATCGGCGACTAAAGACCCGCGTCGTCATAGAGTTCAGCTGCGTCGACTCCTAGTTGACGTGCGTCGATATGCACTCGACGCGTGTCGATTCACATTCGACGCAACCCGTGAACTTTCTTCAAGTCGTAGGATCTGCCCTTTACTCATATCCTATATGAGCGAGGCCAATACAATCCCTCCTCCAACTTCTCCAAATACTGTTATGTGCGATTCTATAGACTCATATCGTGTTGACAGTGAGGTTAACTGTTTGACTACTTTCAGATCACCATAAAAATACTAACAGTGAGAATATCGGCTGTCGGAAATGAGAGCGCATGTAGCGAAGCTTCACAGTGAGTATCACGACGAGAGAGTGCTTCTGCGACACGACTAAGCGCGCCGACTTTGTATTCCACCTGAAAGTCGAACCTAAGGAGCTTACTCACCCATCTCGGTTGCGACACTATTGAAAGACATTGCTCGAGAAAATACTTTAGGTTGTAGTGGTCCGTCCGAATCACAAACATGCAACCCCACAAGTAAGGGCGCCAATGTTTGATAGCTTTGGCAAGGCCAATGAGTTCTCATAGACCGACAATTTGCGATGGTGGAGAGTGGCTGTTCGACTGAAATAAGCGATAGGGTGTCCGGCCTGCTGAAGCATAACCCTGTAGCCTAGCCCCGAAGTATCACATTCCACGACGAATCAACAACAACAACAATGAGCCTTTATCCCACTATAGTGGGGTCGACTCTATTGATCCTTTGTCGCCATTGTGCCCTATCTTTAGTCATAATCTCACTAATGCCTAAGTACATCATGTCTTTACTTATAGTTTTATTGCAAGTCTTTATTGGTCTACACCTACCTTGTTTCGCTGTCTAGTGACTAGACTCTCGCAACGCCTAACAAGTGTCTGTAATGGTCTCCTTTGTGCGTGTCCAAACCATCTTAGTCGAGCTTCTCGCATCTTCTATGCAATTGGTACTACCCTTGCTTATCCCTGATACATTCATCACTAATTTTATCCAATCTCGTGTGTCTACACATCCACCTAAGCATTCTAATCTCCGCCACTCCCATTTTTTGCTCATGCACACGATTCATTGCCCAAGACTTAGAACCATAGAACATCGCTGTTCTAATTGCAATACGATAAAACTTGCATCACTGGTCTAATTCGCATTCGATGAGGAATGGCAAGGAAAAATCCGGAAGGCAAAGGGCATGTGCAGACGTCAAGGCATCTTGTAAGGTGCGGAACGCCTGTGTGGTGTCTTTCGTACATGGTAAGGCATTCTTGCGCAAGAGGCGCAACAAGGGCTCGACAAGCAGACTGTAGTCGTGGATGAAACACCAATAATAGCTCGTGCGATCTAGGAACCATCGTAGGTCGGTATGTGTTCGGGGTATGGGCCACGACGCTGCCCCTTGGAGCTTGTATGGGTCGGCCGAGACCCCCGCATTGTGGACCACATGTCCAAGATAAGTGACGGTGCTCTGCTTGAAAGAGCACTTGGAGGACATGGGAACTAACTGGTGAGAATGTAGCAACAAAAAACAGTGTGGTGGTGGTCCATGTGCTCTCCCCAAGACTTTTGTTGTAGACTAGAATATTGTCAAAGAAAACAAGTACAGATTTGCGGAGGTGAGGGTGGAATATCTCGTTCATTAGCACCTGGAAAGTGGAGGGAGCGTTCGTGAGACTGAACGACATGACCAAGCACTCAAAATGGCTGTGATGGGTTCGGAAGACTGTCTTCTCCACGCCGCCCAACGCCATGCGGACTCGGCGATAGCCGGGGGACAAATTCAATTTGGAAAAGAAACAAGCACCATGTAGTTCATCTAGGAGTTTTTCGACCACCAAAATAGGGAATTTGGCCTTCCCCGTATAGGAGTTATGTGCTTGGTAGTTGACGCAAAGCCGCCAGGAGCTGTCTTTCTTGTGGACTAAGAGGACCGAGGAGGATAAATGGAAGACGCTGTGCCAGATGAGGTCCTGCTGAAGGAGAATGTCGCGTTGTCTTTCAATTTCGTCCTTCTGGTTTAATGGATAGCAGTACGGTTATACCATGATTGGAGGCGTCCCCAAAAAAAGATAGATGCGGTGATCCTGTCAGTGGGAGAGTGTAATGCCCGACCTATGGTAGAATTGGTCCACAAACAAGTGGAGAAGCCCCGGGAGGTTGGGTGGATGGCTGTCCAACTGCATTGATGGAGGAGCAAGGAGCTTGGTTTGCACCAAATTGGAAGATGGAAATGGCCCCGGGTCCTGGCCTTGTCATTGAATCAAACAGTTGCAACCAAAATCCTACTTGAGGGGGACCATAACACACAACCAACGAATGTCCAAAATGACCTCAAACTGCAGAGATCCATCATGACATCATGAACAAGTCTGTGTGGGAATGGTAGCCATCCAACGTGAAAGCTATGCTCCTACAAACTCGAGGGCAAGGCACTTTGACTTGGCTATTAGCTAATGCCACTTTGACTTGGCTACAAGAGGCGAAAGGAAGGAGCAAACTGGTGGCCTTGTCGTGACAGTTAAAACTGTCGATGTTTCCAGTGTCCATGAGAGCTATAAGTTTCATCCCGCCAATATCAATATACATCTGAATTGTGCACCTCTCTTGCGGTCTTGCCACATCGTGGATTAAGAGAAGGTGTGCTGGAATACTCGGCTCCATCATCCTCGTCCTCGGGGGCAGGGGGGTCCTTAACTTCCAGCCAGAATATCCACTTGTACTAGTGACTGGTGGTGAAGGGTTCGTCACAGTTGAAACATTGTCCTTTCTCATGGAGGGCCGCCATTTCCGCTCGGGATAAACTGCGCCGAAAAGTGGGGCACAGTTGGTCTTCTCCAGTGGCGGGCTTGGAGTTGGCCGGAGCAAAAGAGGGGTAGTTGGTGACATGATCCCTGCGGCGTGGAGGGGTTCGGTCCAGCAAAAGGCGGCACTCCCAAGCCCTCGAGAGGCTCATGGCTTATGTTAGATTGGGTGGGTGCTGGAACTCCACGTCTCAACACAGGCGTTCGTGTAGACCAGCAGTGAAGAGGGGAACTTGTTGCTCTGACAAAACAGAGGTTGCTCGCGACAACATAATTTGAAACCGCTCCAAGTGCTCATCAATGTTGCCCAACTGTTTGATGGCTAAAAGGTCGCCGAGGGGATTTCCTGGTAGTGTTGTCCCGAATCAGACTCCCACGAGGAGTTCGGGTGTTCCCGCATGAGTTGGGTAAACCATAATTATGTCGGCCCGAGGAGGTGGAACGAAGTGATGCCTACCCGTTCATCTTCTGGAGTCCGCTGATTTGAGATGAAAATATCACATTGGATGAGCCACGGAAGTGGATCTTCACGCCCTTCATGGATGGGGAAATCCATGCGGTTGGAGCGGGAGAAGTGGGAACTGTCCGTTTGGAGTAGCGCGAAGTCCACCTGACTGGTGGTGGGAGAGGCCGCATTGTCCATTGGAGGGTGAGTCGTAGTGCTTTGTAAGGCATCCAAACAGACATTTAAGGCTTCCATCTTATCATTTTGGGTGTTGAACATGGCTTGAAAGAGCTCCACGACTTGTGTTAGCGAAGGCCCTCCTTCGTCCACGGAGGGAGATTGGGGAAGAGTGACAGATGGGGAAGGTAGCAATCCTGCGGCTGTGGTGGCCGGCAGCGGGGGCGCATGTGACTGACGTGGTGAGCGGAGAGCGTCGCGGTAGGTGTCGAGATGGTAACACCGACGTTTGGCTCTGATACCAATTTGTTTTGTGCTCCCTATTGTGACCTCGTAATCAGCCGTGAGAGAGAGAAGTCCCACGCAGGATTGGCGTGTCTGCGCTTGGAGCCCGAAGGTGCTATGGTTGGAGGAGGAGAACTCGAGAGGAGCTGGGAGGAGAAACCGCGGCGCTGTCGCGCAAGAGGGAGAACAACAACATATCACGTGGCTTGAGCTTCATGCGATAGGCAGAACAACAAGGGTTTTCAGGAAGGGAATAGGAGAGGTTAGATAGAGAGAGGGGGAGGAGTTAGAGAGATTGAGAAATAAGAGAAACTAATTTCGTTGCTTAGCCAGTGTAACATCCTTGGACTACAAATAAAATATAGCATGGGTCCGGTCGGGGCCCCACGACATACAAAATTCACAAACCATAAATACTATTAATTGATTATAAGAAACTAACCAAACACTTCATTAATTTTACACCAAAGGTTGCAATGGATACTTTAGAGAAAACATAAATAAAAGAGGCCCGAATGTCCACAACTAAAAAGGAAGTACTCCACCGAAAATAAAAGTACATGGCCTTAAGACCTTACATGACTTTCAACAAAATATAACATAAGCTACACGAAAACCAAATAGGGAGAAAACGATCTCTAGCTCCTCAGCAACCTATAGGCTCCGGCCCACTACACAACATTGCGAGCTCCACCACCTGAAGCAGAGAACAAACAGGCGGTGCAACAAAGGTCAGCATGAGGCTAACCAACACAATGTAATGACCCCTCCCCCCGGCCATCCTAGCGCACTCAGGGGCGAGTACGTCACTCTGTTGCAAGTACGCACGAAAACCAAACAAATAATATGTAACTAAAGGACAAAGGACAATAAACCAAGGGACTCGCTAAACATCACCTTTCAAACCGCCCCGCACGAGTCATGGACACACCAAAAACGCACGGTCTAAGCTTCGATGCTAAATATGATAACATGATCGCGACTCTAGATCCGAACTCGTCACTCGTCGCTACTTGCAGCAACAAGACGGACAATACATACAACTACCCTACGAGGGGAAGATGACCGATTTGGAAGGTGCAGTCTAGAACTGCCCTTTTTAAACGACAGAGGACTGGTCAGGAGATATAAGACATACAACTGCCTTTTTAACGCGGCAGAGGACTGGTCAGAAAGTATGTGACCTAGAACTGCCTTTTTGACGCGGTAGAGGACTAGTTAGAAGAAGCAATCTACAACTGCCTTCTTTGGGCGTGGTAGAGGACTGATCTAGGAAGGTGCAAACTACACGAGGGCGGGAAAAATCCACCCAACCACAAGACCTACAAGGTCATCGTTCTACCGGGCCCAACACAGGCCCGTCTAGGATGGGGCGTTCACGAATAAAGCCCACGAATTCCTACAACCACTACGAAGAATAGCACACCCTTTAGCTAGGCCTAATCGCAATGCATATCACAACATCACCGATTCAGGCTTATCACCACGAGTTGAATTCACACAGCATGCCTAAATCCAGACTCGCATGTCGGATCCTAAATGCATATTTATTCCTGGGACGGACACAATCGACCCAGAGGTTCGCAATGAACCGATGGAAATACACACCACGTCCAATTGGAGGCGGGTGGCCCTCCTGTAAGTAAAAACAGAAAACTACACCGGGGTCACAATCGCACGCCCTGGCGGAGTCCTCACTCTCCACTGCGTAGTGGGAGAGGGACTCTACACACAATCCTTAAATAAACATATGTCGGGATCGCAATCCCATGTCCTGAAGGAGTCCCCGTTCTCAACCAAAGCGGCGTGGGGGGACTCTCATTGCACAAAAATTAACATATGCACAACTAAATCGAAACAACGGTCCTAAGACCGAGGAAAATGGTCGTTACCCTTGAAGCGCGTCGCCGAGCCCTAGGGGCTTGCTCGTAAATTAATGGCTAGCGCTGCAGCGGCTGCCCATGCATGGATCTGCTTTCCAAACGTCGATTTGAGCTCCAAATCGACGTTCCACAATGGATTTCAGCAACTTCCGCCTCGGACACCGAAATCAGCACAAAACCACACAACAAAACACCACCTCCCTCCAACTACCGACCACCAAGGAGACAAAGGAAGTCGAGCTCCTCCCAAACGACGGCCTAGACACCCCCAAAAGCGGCTTCGAGCATGGAGAATCGCCGACCTTTACTCCTCGCAGGCAGGGAAGAGAGGCGGCGAGAGATCCGACAACTTCGTGCAGTGGTTTCACGCGAAGGCGAGAGAGGAGGGACCAGGAGAGGAATGGGGATGAATCTTCTTCCCGCCAAGCAGTGCACGGGGAGGGAAAGGCTCCTCCTACTTCCAGCGGAGCCCGAGAGAGAAGAAAAGGGTCTCGCGGGTCGCGGCTTCTAGACGACGGCTCTCTTTGCGGGAAAAATAGGAGAACGGGGGGGGGGGGGGGGGGGTCCGCTCCTTAGAGTTTTGAGAGGGGGCTTAGGTTTAGGTTGTTTTTATAGCTAAAACCTAATCAGAAATACTATCCGCAGACCAAGTCTACTATACGCACCCCGGGATTTGATTTAATTAAAATTAGGGCATTACAACCAGAACCTGTCCAGCCGATTGCTCAAGCCAATGTTCACAAAATGCACCACCACTTGGGCTTAGACATGTGGGAACCACAAACCGTAACAGATAAAAAACACATAGGAACGAGAGCTAAATAAAAATATCAAAGGATAACAATTATGCGTTCTACGCATGTGGTCAACACTGATACGTGCGGCCCCAACGAGTGTCCGACTCATTATGTGTCATAACACTATCACTGAAAATCAGGCTTTCAAAGAAAAGCATGCAATCACAGTAAAGGTTTGTTTGTATGATACTATTCTAAGAAGATGGCATGGGATTTTTCATTCCCTCTGAACAACAATCAAGCTGCTAAATTGCTATGGCCAAGCGCAGCAGTACCCTGGTTGTTATATTTTTTAAATTAAACAGTCTAAAATTAAATGAAGACAAATAAAAAAATTAATGAGGAAAAAAAATTAAAAACCGCACGCATGTGTTTTTTTTATAGTATATTTTCTATATATTTTTTCCGCCGTTGACTCTGCTTCCGTGGCCGATTCCCCTCACGAGCACACGTGTGTTTTCAAAAATTTTAATAGTCCCACATCGTTGGTACTTTTGAATTTTTTGGGTATAAACTAAGGAGTGCAACATGTTTGAAAGGTAAGCTTAATGGGCGACTTAAGCTGCGGGCTGAAACTTGCGGGCTTTTAAGCTTAATGGGCGACTTAAGCAGCCGGGCTGAAACTTACGGGCTATTCTAGAAATCATTTTTATCTTAATTTTACATAGGTTTAGGACATCGTAGTATTTTTAGGAGACTTAGAAAAATGTGGAGAGCTGGTGTGGTTTGATTGAGCTCGATTAGATGACAGTAGAATACTTAATGTCTTGAGTTAATTTGCATGCAAATTTCAACTCTCAAGCTTATTTGACTACATAGGCTGGGTTTGGCGGGGCGGATTCGCCGCGGTTGAGCGGAGTAAAATCGCCAGCTCAGCTTCACCGCTCGTTTCATGGAGCGCTGTCCAACAGATTGCTAGCCGCGGTACATGGAAATCGTGGGTGGGCACGGATTCCTTCGCCAGGCATTACCTCCTCGCTAAACAAGGCCTTAATATTTATTTTTCTGCAACTTATAAGAATGTGTAGTATTGATTACTTTTACCCATTTTTCATGGCAGTTTTGCTGCTGCAATGATTGATAACAAACTTGATGTCTGGGTGATGAATGTTGTACCCACAAGCGAGCCTAATACTTTGCCTTCTATATATGATCGCGGTCTTATAGGAGTCGCTCATGATTGGTATGCCATTATTATTTTTTATAAAAAAGGTGGTTATGTTTCTTCAGTTTTAGTTTCCTTTTTCATGGAAAGTTCTTCGTTCGCAAAGCCATGCAGATCTTCTCCTTTTAAGTGTTTTTCCACTATATTGATGAGCCTAAAATAAGTTGATTTGATGTTGAGTATCAAACTATAGAAGCAAGTTTCTGATAGGAAAACCTTAACTTTAAATGATCAACTGCCAACCGAATGTGGATACAATGAGCACACAAGGGAACAACAAAGAAACCAAGCTCCAAAAGAACGAATCGAGAGTTGTGTGATTTGGCAAAAAGATATCCTACAGCCAAGTGATGAAGGGAGGTCTGGTCAACTATAGATAAACAACACATGTGTACAAATAAAGAGGTACTGTTTAGCATGCCAAAGTACACCCAATCTCATCACAAAAGTGAGAACTCCTCGCAAACAACTGCGAGAGAATAATGTAAGAAATAAAAAAAGAATGTTCATTTACAAAAATATCCCCTTGAATGTGCCTCAAATGGGAACCATCACACGTCTATCGAATTGTTGCATTAAGTTTTTGCACAATCGTATTTATACTGCGTTAAGATGATACTTTGCTGTCACAATATAAAGAGTGCCGAAGTGAAATTTTTTCTCCTTTTTAATCGCTTCTTTATTTTCAAATCGCTCTATTTTTCTATCATGTTATGGGGAAAGGATCAAAGCACTATTGAATTTGTTTACCCAGATGTCTACCATCACCTCCTCCAAGGAGACCCATCCAGGTGGCCACTTTAGCTAGACGCTCGCGGACTCGCTTCCGGTGACTGTCGAGGCCACGAGACTGCCCATCTGGGGGGTTCTCGCGACTCGCTTTCGTTGACTGCCGAGGCCGCACCGCCGATCCCGGAGTTCTCTCAGGATTCGCTTCCTGTGACCGCGAGACCGCCCGTCCGGTGGTTCTTGCGGAATCGCTTTCGGTGACCGTCAAGGCTGCGAGACCTCCCAGCCGGGGGGTCTCGCGGACTTGCTTCCGGTGACCGCCGAGGTCGCGAGACCGCCTATCTTGGGGTCCTCACAGATTCACTTCCTGTGACTGCCGAGGCTGCGAGACCTCCCATCTTGGGGTCCTCACGGACCGGCTTTCTGAGACCGCTCGGCCTCCCTTTCGGAAAACCGGAGATTCTTGAGTTTGCCAGTCCGAGAAGTTCCCGATTCCTATAAATAAGATTCAGATCCTGACTAGATGGAAGCTGAGACGGAAAGCAACAGAGCTGGCGAGCTCTCAAGAGCAGGTGTGAGCTCTATACAAGAAGCATGGGTGAACACCCTTTTGAGGCCGCAGTAGCAGCTTGGCCGAACTTTCCTCCGTGACCGCAAGCTCATCTACAACATACTTTTTCTGTTTTCTACATGTAGCTTGATGTAACCCGAACTTGATGTAACTTAAACTTGATGTAAACTGAATTTGATGCAATCCAAACACTCAATCATTAAAATCAACTACAACAAAGAGTTGTCGCTGTGGGAAGTCATGTTTCGCCGTCCACGGCACCCCCTCTCCCGTTTATTAATTGGTGACCTGAAGTAATTGTCGATTCAACAGTTATCCCCTACTCTTTCATTCGTGCGACATGAACTTGATGACATTTTTGGCATCAACAGATCGAATACGCCACCTTCAGATCTTGAGTGGTCGATAAACATCAAGTTGTAATGAACACGCGGAATCAAGTTCAGAATTCCATCCAAACTTCAAACGACCATAACTTTTTTTCCACAGTCGAATTTTGGCATGCAATACCTTTTTAGAAAGGTCTCAAAGTTATCCATCCACTGACAAACAGGGTGAACCTGACACTAAAAAATTTATAGGCGTCAGACAAAAGATGCCCTAACCCTACATGCAATGCAAATTAGCACGTGACAAATGCAATGAACTTAAACACAATCTAATGAAGGGTTGGACACGCGGATGTGCCATTAACATACCCTATGTGAAGTCCGCAGAGATAATTTTATCACACGAGTAAACACTATATGTAACGCATGTAAGACCCAACAGTGGAATCAAGACATAACAATAAATGATTAAATCACACACATGCAATTTTAAGCATGACGAAATATTTTCTTTAGAAATAGCAAACAATGGCTTTCCTCCGCGAGGAGGGATAAGACATCACACGATGAATAAATCCTTCCTGCATATCACAAGTGAATCCAGAACAAAAATACTACAACGCTATAAATCCAACCAAGCATAAGCATAATACCATATAATAATGTTGAAATTCAAAAATCCATAGCAAAATAAACTCACAAAGGTGGCTGTCCGAGGAGAGAAGATCCGATGATGTGCGGTGCGATAGTGGAGGTCCTGAGAGGAGTTCGGCGGCTGAAGTGTGGGCCGGGGTTGGACAACTGCTGGATCTGATTGGGAGGGTGTGAAGGGTTCAAATGCAATGTGGAAGGGCAGAGAATGGCCTAAAACAACAGGAAATTGTTCCCCGAGGGCTTCCGGAAGTGGAATATGATGGCTCGGTGGATCGGCTAGTTTGGGAAGTGGTTTGAATGGCCAGAACAATGAATATGGGGCTTGGGAGATGGGGTTGCTGCAGGTATTGGAGTATTTGGTTGCTGTTGTTGGAGTATTGGATGGTTCTGCTGTGAGGAAAAGATGTTGGAGGGGATGCGCAGGCTGAGAGGGGCTGGATAGGGTGGCTGTAGACTATGTATTAGGTTGTTGTTTAGAGGGTCTGAAAGTGGGATCTATTGAGCTGTTTGCTGGTTTGGGAGTGAACGGTTAGGAGTGGTGAGTGCTGGGAAGGATTTTTGGCAGCAATTTTGTTGTGTTTTAGGGCTAAGGATACGGGAAAATGAAGGCTATGGATGAGAGATATAAAAGGGATGCAAGAAAATAGGCTATAGCCAACCGGTTCTTGTAAGAAAGACTGATGAAGAATCAAAAGAGGTTTTCCTCTAATAGCCTCGATTTTAAGGTTTATTGAAATCAAATTTATGTATGTACTTTTGAGAAATAAAATCAGTGTTTCATCATTTCAAAATTTCTAAGATTTTATTTCATTGAATTGTTTGTAAGAGAAATCTTTTTGACAAAATTTCTCTCTCAATTGATTATTTTAAAATTTTCAAGTATTTCTTAGTAGAATTAAGTGAAGCTATTAAAATGCAATTTTAGGAAGACTTAGATGTCGCAAACAGAGAAAATTTTCATAAGAGGAGACGTAAATGGATATGTTAGACTACATTTATGTTATGTTAAATGTCCTCTCTTTTTTCCTTGTATTTCCTGTATATATAGAGGCTCCTATGTGTAAATGAATATTATTGGGTGGTTTACATTCTCAACATGGTATCAGAGCCTATCGTAAACCGCTAACCCTAATCTCCTCGTCTCCGACTTCGCAGCCCGCTGCGTCTCCGACTACGCAGCCCGCCGCGTCTCCGCCTTCGCAGCCCCGCGTCCCGTCCTCGCAGCCCACCGCACGCCCCTCGCCACTCGCTCTCGCCCGCCGCGTCTCCGACTTCGCAGCCCGCAGTTGGGCGTTTCTTCCGCCTCTTCCGCCGCTTTCTCCCGCTCACTCTAGCGCCGACTTCCTATGCAGTGACTGTTTCTGTTCCTTCTGGCGCCATCCTTTCTTCATGATGCTTCTCTGTGGGTGGATTTTTTTTCTCCTCTAACTTTCATCTCTTGATGCCCTAATTCTTGGGGTGTCTTCCTCCGGATTTCTCTTCCGGACTTCCCTCTCTTGCGGGATTTGTATTCCTGCGCGATGGGTTCTAGTGGCGCGGCTTTTCCGGCTTCTCCATCTCTTTCTACCGAAGTAACTCCGGCTCCTGGTTCCGGTGGCCCCCCTCCGTCGGTTTTTTTCCGTGGAACCACCGACCATAATACTCCTCAGATCACTACTATCCGCCTTGATGATTGCAATTATCTCTCATGGTCCCGTTCCATCACCCTGACGCTCAAAAGTCGGCGTCTCTTTGGCTATGTCACGGGCCAAATGAAGGAACCAGATCGGACTTCCCCCGACTGGCAGCAGTGGGAATCTGAGAATTCCTTGGTTATGTCTTGGCTTACCAACTCAATGCAGGAGTCCATTGCCCCCAACTATCTCTTTCTTGACAATGCCGCCGATATTTGGCGTCGTGCGGAGTCTACTTAGTCCCGCCGTGGCAGTGCTGCTCAGATATTTCAGTTGCGCCGCAAGAATCAGCTTACTTCGGCAGGGTGACCGACCTCCTTCCTCGTACTACTTGGAGTTCACACAGCTTTATCAAGAGTATGATCATTTTGATCCCCTTGTCTTTGTCAGTCCTATTGATGAGCCGATGGTTCGGACCATGGATGACCGTAATCGCATCTTTGAATTTCTTCATGGCTTGCATCGTCACTTTGTCTCGATCAGTGTTCAGATCATGGCACGACCTTCTCTTCCTTCTCTTCCTGAGGTCTTCAGCATAGTTCAGCAGGAGTTTGATCGTCGTCAGACCCTTCTCCCGGACTCGGTGCCGGAAGGATCTGATCTGGCCGCTACCACACCCTCTCTTCTTGGTACGCGGCCACCCCGAGATCACAGGCTGAAGAATCATGATAAGGATCATCTTCTATGTGATTATTGTGGCAAGCCTCACCACAATCGGGATACCTGCTTCAGGCTTCATGGTTTCCCAAACCCCAGGGGAGGTGCTCTACCTCGTGGAGGTCGTGGTTCTGGACGCTCCTCCTGTCTCCATGTTGCTCTGTCCCGTGCGGCCCATTTTACTGATGCTACTCCAGATGTCTCCCCTGGCTCCTTTGGTGCTGATGCTTCTGCCCCTCCTGGTGTTTTTAGTGCGGATGAAATGTTGGCCCTCCGACGCATGATGCAGGGCATGTCTACTAAGCCGTCTTCCTCAGCCTCGTCCTCCTACGCTCACACGGGACTGCCAGGTGCCCACTCTGCTATTTCTCCGTCGTTCCACTCAGTGGGTCATTGACTCTGGGGCGACGGATCATATGACCGGGTCCTCCACAGGTTTTGTTTCCTATACTCCTCTTTCTGGGCGTGATTTGGTGGGCATTGCCGATGGTTCCCTTGCCTCTATTGCTGGCAAGGGTACCATCCCCTGCTCATCGCTCACTTTGTCCTCTGTTCTTCATGTTCCCACCTTTACTCGTAATCTTCTTTCCATTAGTCATTTAACTAACTTCATGCATTGCTCTGTGACATTCCTTCCCTCTTCTTGTGTTTTTCAGGACCTGACGACGGGGAAGGTGATTGACTCTGGTAGCATGGTGGATGGACTCTACGTCCTTGACTTTGGCGCTGTTCCTCCTACCATGACACTTCACTGCATCACTACTCATCCTTTGTACTCCTGGCATTGTCGCCTAGGACACCCTATATCTGTTATGAAGTTGTTATTTCCTGCTTTGTCTATTGGTGTTTTTGATACTTTTGTGTGTGATGTCTGTATTCTAAACAAACATCATCGTACTCCATTTATGAATGTTTCGTTGCCTAGTTCTATCCCTTTTGCTGTTATTCATACTGATATCTGGGGCCCATGCCGTGTTCCCTCTATTTCTGGTTGCGAGTGGTTTGTCACTTTTATTGATTGTTTCTCCCGTACTACATGGTTGTACTTGATACATCGTAAGTGTGATGTCTTCTCTGTTTTTCGCCGTTTTCATAACATGGTCTCAACTCAATTTCAGTCCAAAATTAAAATCCTTCGCAGCGACAATGGCCGCGAATACATGGATTCGCAGTTTGAGACCTATCTTGCCGATAACGACATCCTCCACCAGACTACATGTGCCTATTCCCCCGCACAAAATTGTGTTGCTGAGCGGAAAAATCGCCACCTTCTGGAGGTTGCTCGCTGTCTCTTGTCCACCATGTATCTCCCAAAATTCTATTGGGGAGATGCTGTTCTAACTGCTGCGTACCTCATCAATCGCATGCCCACGCGTGTCCTTGGGAAGTCTACCCCCCTTGATACCCTCCGGGTGCCCTCTACTCGGCTTCCTCCTAAGGTGTTTGGCTGTGTTTGCTTTGTTCACATACACCAACCGCGCCCCTCCAAACTGGACCCTCGCGCTCTCAAGTGTGTCTTTATTGGTTACTCTCCTACGCAGAAAGGATACAAATGTTTTCACCCACCTACCCGTAAAGTTTTTGTCAGTATGGACGTCACATTCCGTAAATCTGAGTCCTACTACCCTCTCTCCGATTCCCCCTCCTCGGATGTTACCTCCGTCTCCCTTCCCGTACCTCCTCCGTATCCCTCACTTCAGGGGGAGACTCTACCAGTGGAAGTGAGTCCTTCTATCCCAGTGGTGGTGAGCTCCTCTCCTATATCTCCACCTTCCTCCATACCTTCACCCCCGCCCTTGCAGGTATATATTCGGCGTATCACGAGACCAGGCACACAAGTTCCTGCCATGCTACCAGAACAGTCAGTGGATCCTGACTCAGGTCTTTCCGATCTCCCGATTGCCCTTCGGAAAGGTATACGGTCTTGTGCTCGACATCCTCTATCAAATTATGTTTCTTATGTTTCTCTTTCTACCTCCTACAAGTCTTTTGTCTCTTCTCTCTCTACTGCCTCTATACCTCTATCATGACAACAGACTCTAGCAATCCCTATATGTCGTGAGGCGATGGTTGAGGAAATGCAGGCTCAGGAGGACCACACATGAGATTTAGTTCCTCTTCCCTACGACAAGAAACTCGTTGGGTGCAAATGAGTGATCTCGGTGAAACAAAACCCACAAGGAATTGTTGAAAGGTGTAAGGCGAGGTTGGTTGCAAGGGGTTATACTCAAACCCATGGCATCGACTATCAGGAGACGTTTGGCCCCAGTGGCAAAAAATGAATACAATCAAGGTCTTACTTTCTGTTGCCGCTTGTAAACATTGGGACCTATTACAGCTGGATGTGAAGAATGCCTTCCTCCATGATGACTTGGAGGAAGAGGTTTATATGTCTACCCCACCGGGTCTTACTCTGATTGGTGCTGCCGGGAAAGTATGTAAAGTGTTAAAGGCTCTATATGGGTTAAAGCAGTCCCCAAGAGTTTGGTTTGGCCGGTTTCACAAGGCTATGATGTCATTTGGATACTATCAGAGCAATGCTGACCACACTCTGTTCATCAAACGGAGACTTGGAAAAATTACTGTTCTCATTGTGTATGTTGATGATATTGTCATAACAGGTGATGATGTTGAAGAAATTCAAAATCTGAAACAGAAGCTAGCTTGGAGAGTTTGAGGTCAAGGACTTGGGAAAACTCAGGTATTTCTTGGGAATAGAGGTTGCCAGATCCAAGTAGGGTATCTTCATTTCTCAACAAAAGTACACTTTAGATCTCCTTGAAAAAATGGGGATGTGCGGATGTAGACTGGCTGACACTCCGATTGAAGCAAATCACCGATTAGGGCGTGACGATGGTGAGGACATTGAAGATATCCCTGGGTTCCAAAGATTAGTGGGAAGATTGATATGCTTGTCCCATACTCGCCCAGATATCTCTTATGCTGTGAGTGTTGTGAGCCAGTACATGCATGCTCCTAAGACTCGACACATGGATGCTGCACACAGAATTCTACGGTATCTCAAGTCTTCACCAGGAAGGGGTATCCTGTTTACCCCAAACACCGGTCTGAAGGTTGAAGTCTACGCTGATGCTGATTGGGTAGGGTCTGTGGACGATAGACGGTCAACATCCGGATATTGTTCTCTCATTGGAGGCAACCTTGTTACTTGGAGGAGCAAGAAACAACAAGTTGTGGCATGCTCTAGTGCTGATGCCGAGTTCAGAGCCATGGCTCAGGGTGTTTGCGAAGGCTTATGGCTTCGGGCCTTGATGTGTGATCTTGGTCTTGCGGGGGATGGACCCATCATGCTGTATTGTGACAACAAGTCTGCCATCAGTATCGCACACAATCGCGTTCAACATGACCAGACGAAACATATCGAGGTGAATCGACACTTTATCAAGGAGAACATTGAGAAAGGGATTGTGTGTACTCCCTTTGTGCCCTCCAACAGGCAGCTAGCAGACATCCTCACCAAAGGATTAAGTGGGAACTTATTTGGCACGATTGTGGGCAAGTTGGGTATGATCAACATCACTCGCCCAACTTGAGGGGGAGTGTTAGACTACATTTATGTTATGTTAAATGTCCTCTCTTTTTTCCTTGTATTTCCTCTATATATAGAGGCTCCTATGCGTAAATGAATATTATTCAGTGGTTTACATTCTCAACAGGATATATAGAAAAAAATATAGATTACACATTCGTTCATGTAGGATATGAATATGGAGAAAGGAATGAATAAAGACGAACCATTTTAGACTTTACATAGCACATGAGCTAATTGTATCAAATACATTTTTCATAAAAAAGGAAGAACTTTTTATTACGTTTAAAAGCGGATCAAAAAAGTCACGAATTGATATTTTATGACTAGCAAAATTGATAAAATGATTTGTAAGGATTGCAAAGTCATATTATGAGAAAGTTTGACAACACAACATATGTTAGTGGTGTTAGATGAAGAAATTAAATATAATAAATTTAACACAAGAACAAAAATATTGAAAAAAATCGATGGTGAAACTTAAAGATGTAAGAATAAGTTAATTTCAAGATGGTAGTTATGAAACAAATAGTTGATGACTCTTATTTTGATTCTAATTTCTCATGAGAAGTTATCTTCACATTTAAGGATAAGTTGAAAGAACGTACCTGGAGTATCAAAAGATCGTATGCCCCCAAATAAAGAATCTTGGTGGTGGAAAGAGAAGTGCAAGACACAGTGAGGGCAAAGAGGACCAACTATAAATCACTCTACGTTTGTAATAATGATGAAAACTTAGCCAGGTATACAGTCGTTAAAAAAGAAGTTAAACATGCAGTAAGTAAAACAAGAAGTCAAGCTTATGAAGAATTTTATAAGCGACTAGATACCAAAGATGTAGAGCGTGACAAATGTAAAATTCTCGAGCTAGAGAAAGAAATACAGGAGATTTAAGCCAAGTAAAATGCATAAAGGATGCGACAAATATAGTTTTGACGGATGATGTGGATATGAAAGAGCGATTGAAAAGATATTTTTATCAACTGTATAATGAAACAAAGGAAAATGAATTTAATTTGGAAGTGTTAAGTAAATCAGAGAAGTATATGAACATGACGTTTTATCGTAAAATTCAAGTATTAGAAGTAAAAAAATGCTCTAAATAAGATGAAAAATGGAAAGACGGTTGGAGCAGACTATATACCCATCGAAATATGAAAATGTCTAAAAAATGAAGGAATTTTGTGGCTTACATGTTTTTTCAATAAGATACTGAATTCAAAAAGGATGCCAGATTAATGGAGAAAAAATATCTTGATACATTTGTATAAAAATAAATGAGATATACAAAATTTTGTTAATTACATATGAATTAAATTGATGAATAATAACATGAAACTATGTGAATGAGTAATAGAAAGAAGAGTAAGATGAGAGACTAACATCGCAGAGAATCAATTTGGATTCATGCCAGGGAGGTCGACCATAGAAGCTATGTGTCTCTTGAGGAGACTCATTGACAAGTATCAAAAAAGAAAACAAGATTTGCATATGCTGTTTATTGATCTCGAGAAGGCTTATCGTAGAGTTCCAAGAGAGATCTTATGGAGAGTCATAGATAAGAAAAGTGTAAATGTTTCATATATTGACATAATCAAAGATGTGTATACAAATTCAGTGACAATGGTGAGGACATCTGGAGGATTAACACAAGAATTCACTATCACTGTTGGCTTACATCAAGGTTCAGCTTTAAACACTTATCTCTTTACCATTATCTTAGATGAGCTCACCAGACATATCCAACAAGCAATACTTTGGTGTTTATTGTTTGCGGATGATATTGTTTTGATTGATGAGACGCGCCGAGGGTGTAAACGCAAAACTTGAATTTTGGCGAGATACTTTAGAAAAGAAGGGTTTTAGGTTGAGCAGGACAAAGACGGAGTATATGAAGCTTAAAGTTAATGGTACAAGGCCGGATGACTTCGTTATTAAGTTGGATGATCAAGATATTTCTCGTATGGAGTGTTTTAAATATCGTGGATCGATAGTTCAAAAAGAACGGATGTATTGATAAAGATGTGACACATAGAATCCAAGCGGGTTGGTTGAAGTGGAGAGGCGCGTCAAAGATCTTATGTGATCGTAAAGTACCACTAAAACTTGAGGGCAAGTTTTACCGTACTGCAATTAGACCCGCAATGCTCTTTGCTTCTGAGTGTTGTGCAGTGAATATTGTACATGAGCAAAAAATGAGAGTTGCGAAGATGAGAATGCTTAGGTGGATGTGTGGATACATGCGATTGAATAAAATTAGGAATGAATGTATCAGAGATAAGACAAGAGTAACACTAATTATAGAGAAGATGCGAGAAGCTCGTCTAAGATGGTTTGTACACGTACAAAGGAGACGATTAGAGGCACCTGTTAGGTGTTGTGAGAGTCTAGCGACTACGCATGTTAAACGAGGGAGGGGTAGACCAATAAAGACTTGTAATGAATCTATAAGGAAAGACATGATGTATTTAGGCATTAGTGAGATTATGTCAAAAGATAGGGCACAATGACGACAAAGGATCCATATAGCCGACTCCACGATAGTGGGATAAAGGCTCGAGTGTTGTTGTATTTCATAAAATCATAAAAATGCTTATTCATCCCCCTTTAAGAGCGCCATAATAATCAATACGTGATATCAGAATCCAGGTTATTCCAGAACGGTTTCACCATCAGGAATAATGATACATCACAATCATGCTTTCTATGAGGGGCAGTAGTTTTCCCTGATTCACTAACACCGATTGCAACTACTAGAAAGCAAAAATGTGGTATTTCTTAATTGCACTTGATATAAATGTTTGGATCATGGTGGAACAATGCTACTCTGCACTTACAATTGTAGTTGGAGAAGCTACTATGAAAAGGCCTAAGTACAAATGGGATAAAAACGACACGTCAAAATGCAAAATTAATGCCAAAACTATGAATGCTCTCTTTTGTATTTCCCACCTCATAACAGTGCCAAGTCTATGTGGCCATGGACATTATCGTAATTTGTATTTTCCCATTTCCTCCTTCCTATGAAGATTTATATTCTAAATTTTTAGCAACATGCAAATTCTTTGATAAAACTTTAAAAGATATTGATTTATTAAAATCTGAAAGATAAACTTTCATTAAAAGAAATTAAAAAAATTAACCAATGAAGATAAGTTATTAGGGAAAGAGAAGATGAATTGGCAAGAATGCAATCACTCCTTGACAATGGTGAAAGAATTAGAAAAAGCTCTTGCTTTGCCCCAATGCATTGTCAAAATT
This sequence comes from Platanthera guangdongensis, assembly GCA_039583875.1. Lineage (NCBI taxonomy): Eukaryota > Viridiplantae > Streptophyta > Magnoliopsida > Asparagales > Orchidaceae > Platanthera > Platanthera guangdongensis. The sequence continues at coordinate 70,733,508 of CM077148.1, forward strand.
CTTACTAAGGAAAATTGGGACTTGGAAAGAATTTTTATATTTTCTCGTTCTCAATAGAAGAAGGAAAGAAAACCCTCGCAAATCGATGTGTAATGTTTGTAACTGAAAATACCGCCTTAAAAGCCCAAATTCATGATTTAAATATGACGATTTAAAAATTTGGAATTGACAAAAAATCCCTTGACATGATTTTGACCAACCAATATTATGAAAGTGCAAAATTTCGGCTTCTAGAAAATATCGCCCAGGAGATATTAATATTGCTCGCGATAGCGTCAATTCCAAAAAATTAAAAATGATAATATTTTTAATCAATATTCTACTGTTATATCATCTTCTAGTATGAGTTCACACAGAACTCAGAAATGGGTCTCAACCATACAAGAAGAAAGTTAAAAGTGTTATGAAACAAATCTGGGTGTCTAAGATTTCCACCTATTATATGAGAGAAATTCTTGGGTAGCCAGATCTTTTCTCTCATATTGTTTTTGGTATGTTGGCAGGATAAGGATAAAGAAGTCGTGTGATTTTTGTACTCAGACAATTCCAAACACATGACAGACAACTAATCAAAGTTCCTTAGCCTTGCGATTAAAAAAAGAGGGATGATGATTTTTGGAGATAATCACAATGGAAGGATCACATGCATGAGTGTAGTGGGTAATGAATTATTTTATATTTCAAATGTATTTTTTGTAGAAGATTTAAATCATAATTTAATATTTATTAATTAATTATGTAATAAATATTACTGTTTTATTTGAATCCACTACAAATCTTTGCAAAATTCTAAATTCCAAGACAAATGATATCGTTCTTATCGCACCTAGAATTCATAATGTTTATATGATTCCATTTCATGATCTTTCTCATTTTTCACTAAATGTTTTTTTCCTAAAAATGAAGAATTAGATTATGGCATTGACATCTTGGTCACTGTAGCACTAAGTTGATTTTGAAGTTATTAAACGATAAATTAATTAAAAAATTACCTAGTATAATGAAAATTTATTTTCATTTTGTACGCCGTGCCAAAAAGGGAAATTTTCAAAATCTTCTTTTAAAAGCAAAAATGTAGTTCCTACTTTTAGACCATTTCAATTAATTCATATGAATTTATTTGGACCGTTTAACACACCAAGTCTAGGAGGTAGTAAATATTTATTTGTATTAATTGATGATTATTCTAGATTTTGTTGGACTATATTTTTAACTTTAAAATCTGATGCGTTCTTTGAATTTAGTAAATTATGCATTCGTATACAAAATACACTTGATTTAAAAATAAAATGCTTAGGCTCGGATCATGAATGTGAATTTGAAAATGATATTTTTTTTTTACTTTTTGTAATGATCTATGAATTTAATGTGAATTTTCCGCTCCACTTACCCCACAACAAAATGATATAGTGGAGAGGAAGGAACCCTTAAAATAACTAGCACGCACAATGCTCTCCAAATATGAGTTACCTAGATCATTTTGGTCCGAAGTAGTGAAATAATTCATGCTATGTTATTAATCGTGTTATGCTTCAATCATTTTTAAAATGAAGTCCTTATAAATTATATTATCAAAAGAAATCAAATGTATCTTATTTTCATATTTTCAGCTGCAAATGCTTTATTTTAAACACAAAATACACTACGTCAGTTTGATGAAAAATGTGATGATGAAATTTTTATTGAGTATTCTTCAACTAGTAAAACATATTTAATTTATAATAAAATAAATAAAATAGTTGAAAAATCTATTTATGTATGATTTAATGAGTTTGTTTTTTATGTAGAATCTAATCCTACAAGAAATGAAGAAAAACTCTTTCCACTTTGGAGTGTGAAGATGATGAACCACTTGGAGAAAAATAAGAAAAAAGAGAAAAAAAAGGAATAAAAGGAGGAATATGTACTTCTAAGTGATCTCAAATTTACAAAGGATCATTCAAAGGAACTTATTATTGGAGAACCATCAAAATACGTTAGTACTCGTTCTTCTTTGCTGTTAGATCAAAGTGGTATCACGATATAGAACAATAGTTGCATTACATTAAAACAAAAATAAAGATACAATTAGGAGGGACTCCTGCCAAGCACCCGGTGGCTGGGTCCTGCTAGACACTCCACTCTCCAAGAGAGGCAACACTCAAGACTCCAAAAGATTCTCTTTCTAAGCAAACTACCACTCTTATATATGGGCGAGTGGGAAAATACAAAGTACGATAATGCCCATGAGCTACATAGACTCATAACAGTGCATGGTAGCCGCGTCATATCAACATGCCCCGCCCGAAAAACGAACTTGTTCCAAGGTTGAGGGGCAAAATGGTCGTCAGAAAGCTTCAGCGAGTCTAATTCCCCAGAGTCCGGATCAGTATCTTCAGATCCCAGCAATACACATAGATTTCTGATGGGCCAGACGTTGGTGGGGAGTAGGGTTGCTCACGACGAAAATAGAGGCCCTTACGACGGAGCTCGACTTGCTATTGGTAAAACAGATGATGGGGTCGTCGAGGGGCCTGTGGATTTGTAGCCGGCCGCTGCGGAGGTGGAAGCGATAGCTAGGGCCCAGGTGGGGGGCAGAGGGTCCACGTGTAGAAGAAGTGGCTGTTAAGGATGCGATGGTTGGGATGGCCGATGAAAGTCTTTAATTTCAAGCACATCTAAACACCTAGAGGGGGGAGGGGGTGAATATGTTTTCTAGTATATTATTACTATCTTTAATTTAGTGTGTTGTGAGTTAATAGTTTTATGCTTTCAAGACACACCACAAATATTACACACAGAATTTATAGTGGTTCTCCAGATTATGGGTACGTCCACTGTCCCTCCCACCTTTCTAACTGCTTGTTAGACAAGACACATCTCCAAAAACTCAGCTCCTTAGAGCTTACACCACAGATCCTGCAGAATCTCTCAATCTCCTTCAAGACTTACAACTCAGGCACAAAACCCTACCCCAGAGCAAATCTGCTCCTACAACTCAGTGATCAATTGATCACCTACCTCAGACTTGAACTCAAGTCCTACAGCTCAGGCTATGGAGGTTAGCCCTACCTCAGAGAGAATGACTCTCCTACAGTTCAGGAACAAGGCCCTACCTCAGATCCAAAGCTGGATCTTACCTCATACCCAAAGATCCTACACTCAGAGAGAATGTCTCTACTACAGCTCAGGCAAATTGACCGACCTCAGGCACAAAGGCCCTACAACTCAGATCCACACAGGATCCTACCTCAGACCCAAATGTCCTACAACTCAGATCCCAAACTGGATCCTACAACTCAGATCCAAAAACTGGATCCTACTTCAGGCAAATCTTCCCTACCTCAGATCCAAACTCGGATCCTATCTCAGCCTTTATAAATCAGGCCTACACTCCGATCAAAAAGGATCCTACAGAAAAAAAATGGGTTTGGTTGGTGTTGATTTGACACCAGATAAATTTCTCTGTGTCTGCTTCCTGAGCTGAGTTATCTAAGCCCTAACTACTTCTCAGCAGCAAGAGAATGATCTTCAATAAGTTGGAGCTTGTGCTGGAAGTAACTCAGAAACTTGTTTCTGAACTTGGTGTTATTTTGCACTTCAAACAGCTTACTCTGACTGTAGAAATCTGAAGGCTCTGCTCAGTCTTCTCTTTCAGAAAGCTTTTCTGATCTTGCTGTAGCTGGTGAAGAATGCTACAACTAACTGGAAGAACTTTTAGTTCAGCTGGACTTTCTTCTTCTTCAAGCTCGACAACAATGGCTAGAAAGATGATGTTCAGCCGCAACCTTTTGAAGTGAGTAAAACCCTAAAAGTTAAAGTTCCTTCAGTCCATCTTGTTTCTTTTATCTTCCGCCGATTAACGGCTCCAAGAAGCAATGGGGACCACCTGTAGTTGTTAACTTCAGCTTGCTTTAACGGAAGAAGACGTACAGTAGATCCTCCAACGCTATTTGTCGTGTTCTGTAGCTTTCCCGCAACTAATTTGAACTCTGTTGACTTTGTTTACTTTGGCTGACGTCAGCATTTGTGGACTCAGCGAAATTCTCAGATTCAACTCCATGCGTTAAGTGCGTTGAGTGAATGACCTTAACTCAATGAATCTGGACTTGGTCAAATTCTCTTCATCATCAGCGTTGAGTGTGTTGAGTGAACTGCCTTCACTCAACGCCGCTGGATTTAGCCAATTCTTCAGCCTTGCTTAGGCGTTCAGTGCGTTGAGTGAACTGACATCACTCAACGCCTTTGGACTTGGCCAATCTCTTCTGCACTGCAAAACGTTGAGTGTGTTGAGTGAATCTTCATCACTCAACACCACTGGACTTAGCTGCAACTTTCTTTATTTGTTAGGTGTTGAGAGCGTTGAGTGAGTCTTCATCACTCAACGCTTTTGCCCTTAGCCGCTTCTCTTGTCTGCCAGCTTGCTGAGGCATTGAGTGCATTGAGTGAGCTGTCCTCACTCAATGGCCCTGGACTTAGACAAATTTTTCTGCTTTTCTTCTTGAGCTTTAACATCACACGACGCTTTCTTCTGATGTAAGGGTAGGCTAGTGGTGCACAAAACCTACAACGCTATGTGATCGCGCAAGGGTGACACACTAATCTAATTCTACATGCAATGCAATGATCGGTGTTTGACAAATAATTTAGTCAATGTAAATTTTAACACCACGCAAATATTTGAATACAAAAGCAATTATTTATTTAAGCAACTGAAATGGATTTCCTCCGCTCGGAGGGACAAAGCGAAGCGCGCGGCGAATGTCTTCTCGTGCAAGCTATTAATGAACCAAAACAAATTCCCACAAACAGAAATCACAACAAGATATGATAAATTATCAAATGCAAATGTGAATTACAATACCACAAACGCTCACAAAATAGAGGGCTGAACCGAGACACTGAAGTTTTGGAAGGCCGGATGTGTAGATCGATGATCGGAGGTGGAACCAGTGGCGAGACGACAATGACAGTGGCTGCCCTCCGCGGAAAACTGTGGTGACGGATAGTAAAACGACGGATTCGGCCCCGAATTAGTAGATCCAAACCGGAGATTGGTAGATCCGCTATTTAAGGGCAGATCCAGGCAAAAAATGAAAGTTTGTGCGGTGTAAATAACGGATCGGGTGGATAGAACCCTAGATCTGTACTGATCTAGAATTTTAGGGCTATTGGGATGGTGGATCCACGGAGGGAATTTAAAGGAGTGACTGATTGTGGTTTATGGAGTATTCTGGGCGGTGGAGGGAGTATGGTGGTCTGCTAGTTAAAAGGGGGAAGTGCAGTAGTCGGCTGGGTGATAGGGGGCGGAGGAGTGGTCGGCTGCTTGGGGGGGGGGGGGCGGTGGAGGCAGGCGATGGACTGCGGGCTTCCTGCAGGAAAACAGCCGACTGGTTGAAACTGTGTACAGTAAAGTGTATAAATGAGTAGTGAATCAAAGTGAACAGTTTCTGAAACCTGGACAGCAACTAGCTGTTTACGGGGGCTGGAATGGGGGCTACAACTGGTGGGACCGAAGGTTTGAGGCGTGGAAAATGAAGGTGGGGGTATGAGTTATCTTGGGGAGGAGTTTGACGGCCTAGGAGTCATCACCTAGGGTTCCGTGGCGTCGGCACCGGGGATGGATCGCTGGAATCCGGGAATACTTCTTCTCCAAATTCTGCAATGACTTGGTTCAGCCTATTAGATCAATATTTATAAGAAGAGAACAACCTAGGGCTTCACCATCAACGACTATGATTGACCGGTTGGATCAGACACTAAATACATGAAAATAAACTCCAAAAAAATAAACTAATATATGTTTTTTACTCGCGGCGACGTTCCAGACGCAACCGCGGGGTCCGATCGCCGTTCCGGGGACGCCATATATGGTAAGTCGCCAAATCAGCCCCGAATGGGCCCAAAGCTCGTGCTCGTCTCTGCTCCGCATCAATCTCCCCGGCTTGAAAGAATTCATCTCCCGATAAATAGGGATCAAAATTCTCTCGCTGCATGCCGGGTAAAACTCAAAGAAGTCCACCAGAGGTCGCAAGTGTTGTCGCTGAAAAGTGTCCTCGCCAATCAACTCCCCCTGACTGAAAAGCTGTCATCTCCGGTGAATGGAGACGGCCGTGCCGAAGTCGAAGTCCAGGAGCGAATCGATTAAGCTCTGGTGCAAGTACCCAAGAGTCACCAACGTCTGTAGTGGGAATACACTGTTGGAGTCTGGTTTCCATGAAGCTCTCAACGCTCAACTCACGAGTGATGGATCCCGGTGCGATCGACGACGCCGTCGGTAGAACCAAAGAAGACGAGTCCACAGGTGGGTGGGTGTCAGAAGTAAGTGAGTAGCGGTGACCATCAGACATATGTGGGCTATGGGGGTGGCAAGGCAACGAGAGTGGAGGTGTGGGCTGCTGGAAATCTCCACTGCTCGGGTCCACATACTCATGGGGCTCGTAGTATGGAGTCAGATTCTCAACATTAAACACCGAGTGAATTTCCATACTAGCTGGGATATCGGGACGGTAGGCATTTGTCACAATACGACTAATAACAGAGTATAGACCCATTCGTCTAGCGCTTAACTTCCTGGCAGGCCCCGAAGGGAGCCTCTTTGGGCGGATTCGTACCATTACCCTTTTTTCCTTCATTAAATATTCGTTCTCGCTTTCGCTTATCTGCACGAGATTTATAATTTTCATTGCTTGTTATTATTCGTCGGCGAACAGACTCATGCAACTTATGCAAAAGTCGTGTAAAATACTCAGCAAACTCTTGCAGGTAATGCAAATGATGCAAAGACAACACGACAGATGTTAACCCCGAAATCGGTGATCCTTCCCAAGGCAGCCAACTCGCTCGTCACGGCCTGCTCCGGGTTCCTCCCGGAGGCCGTGATGCCCTAGAGAGGGCGGACAGAAATCTCTGTCCGCTCAGGCCCCGCGGCTTGCGCGGTCTCAGCGGTCTGACCAGCCAGGCCGCGCGCCTTCCTTTGGTCGGCAGGGTCCGCGGACTACTCCCGCAGTACACCCCTGCAGGCCGCCCCCTCTTTTTCAGCTTAACTGCAAGCTTGTATCCGCAGGTGTCCCTCTGCCATACTCAACTCCCTATCCACCTAGGTCGGCAACAAGTCGCGTCCTTTGCAGGAACTAGGCACTCTTTCAGCCCGCTCCTGCAAGATGATCTCCAAATCGCCAAGCGCAAGTGACGACCTGCCCCAGGCCGCCAGCCGACTGCCTTCGTCTCCACCTCGCCAACACGCGCGGTCTGCCTCGTCAAGCTCGGCAGGTCGCTCAGCACTTGCCACCAGCAGCATGGGCAGCCGACTCCTCCAGTCCGCCTACAGAGCGCGGACTCCAGCTCCGGCTACCCGCCAAGACCAGCAGCGTCCAAGTTCCTCGCAAGCTGGGCGGACTCGAAGTACGATCAAGACTTCCAGTCCGCCTTCACCACTGAACCCCAACAGCCTCAAAAGCCAGGCTCTCCATCTCCAACATAAGCGGACTCAGCCTTGCAGCAGCCGCGGACTCCGCGGCCTTGGCGGACACGCAATGCAGTCCGCCTCTGCTTAGCCAGCACCAGCCCTTCTCCAGTGGCAGGGTCAACTCCTCCTCAGTCCGCGGACTTGGCGCGGACTCAGTCAGTAGCAGCGGACTCAATCCAGTCCTCCAGGCAGCAGATCTACAGAATCCAGTCCCCGTCCGCATAACCTTGTGGCATCAAATCCGGTTGGGTAACGAACATTTCCACCTTTATGTGTTTCTCTTCTTTAGATAGATCTTGTGGCATTGGCAAATTGCGTGGCTTGTGTAACGCTTGAATTTTCGTGGCTAATTTCTTTTAGTTACTGTCGTGTTTATTTCTTTCGTTTAAGTTCGTGAGGCGTGACGACCCTCGTTTTATTTTGTTGGGAGAGAACCACCCTTGTCCGAATCTTTTGTTTTCGGTGGATTCTCTTTTTATACAACAACGCGCTCGATCGAACCGTGTGAGTTCTTTTCGCTTGAGAGGACCTCGTCATATCGCCTTGGTATTATCTTAAGGGGCATTGCGAACCCCCCTGTAATCTTTAATTAGTAACAATATTAATTGTGTCGTTGCTGCGTTAAATGCTTGAGTGTGACGTGAGAGTTATCGGAGAACGTCGTGTTAGTTCCGTCGGCCACCCATAACGCTCGAAAGAGTGAGCCTACATCATATAGTCTTCTTCATCCTCCTTATTTTCACTGTCTGAGTGTGACAGAGGGGCCCTGATTCCTATCCTGGCAGTAAGATATTCCTCTTCTTCTTCTGGATCAGCAGCAACAGATATCAGCCCTATATAAGCTTCTTCCTCTTCATCTTCAGATTATGAGGAGGAAGAATCTGTCCAGCTTCTCTCCTTCTTAGCCACAGAAGACTTCTCCTCCTTCTTGCCCTTGTGGTGATAGTGATACTTTTTCTTCTTTTTCTTATCTTTTTTCCTTTCTTTTGACTGTGCAGTCAGCAATGACATGCCCAGCCGTGCTGCAACAATAATAGATGACATTAGAAGAAATCTGTTTACTATTTTTAGGGACATACCTGTCATCCTTGGATGACTTCCTGTGATAAGAGAATGAAGATGGCCTGATCCTCCAGTCCTTCTTTTTTATGAACTTCTGAAATTTCCTGGAGAAGGCAGCTAAATCTTTATCAGACATGTGGTTCTCTGATGACCTTGACTCAGAATTTTCTGAGCTAGACTCTGCTTCCCTCCTTGGTGGTGAGAGAGTCTTTCTTCTGCTTCTTCTTGGGGCTTCTGCCTTGAATGCCACAGACTTGTCTTGGACTTGAATTGACTGCTCTTCTCCTCTTCTTGTCTAACAGACAACTGCATTTCATAGGACTGCAGCTTTCCAAAGAGTGTTGGTGTAAGAGTGTCTGCCAGCTTAGCCATTTCTCTAATGACACAAATCTTGGTGTCCCAATCTTTAGTGAGAGATCTAAGGAACTTGTCATTCAGCTGATAGTTACTGAAGACCCTATCATAGGTTCTTAGTTCATTGACTGCTCTAAAGAACCTTTCAAAACAATCAGCAACCTTTTCAGACTTGCTTTTCCTGCAGGCCTTATACTCTTGATTGAGCATAAACTTTCTATCATCTCTAACTTCCTCAGATCCTTCTATGTAGACCACAAGGGTGTCCCACATTTTCTTGGAGGTCTTGCAGTGTACAAGATTTTGGAAGGTTGAGTCATCAATGACACTGCTATAATATTTTGTGCTTTTTTGTCCATGCTGGACAGAATCAACTCATCTTTGTCCATTTCTGAATATGCCTTAGGCACTCTCACAGTTGGATCTATGGTGGAAGCCTTTGTGGGGACAAAAAGACCTTCCACTACTGTTACATAAATTCTAGGGTCAGATGTTTGCATGAACAGTCTGACCCTTTGCTTCTATAGGCCAAATCCTTCCTTCCTGCAGATGGATAACTTCATGACCCCTAGCTCCTTATAGTTCATTCCTGAACACATAATTTTATCTTATAGCTAACCTTGGAGGTATACTCCGATTGTTAAATCCTTTTTTGAGTAACCTCCCTCTGATACCACTTGAAAGTTGTTTAACTTAAGATTAGCTAATCACCTATAGGAGGGGGTGAATAGGTCTTTGAAGTTTTATTAGTTCTTTTGCTGATTTCAAGCTAATCTATCTAGAGCTTGTCCTTAGATCCTGCAATAAGAAAGAAAACAAGCACACAACAAACACGCAATGATTTATAGTGGTTCCCCAATTGGTACATCCATTTTCCCTCCCACCTATCCAACTGATTTGTTGGACTATGCACAAACTCCACCATTATGCTCCTCAGAGCTTATACCTCAGGGTCTCAGCCTTACACGCAGGTTCACTTCAGAACCCAAACTCAGAACCACAAGGGTTCCTACCTCAGAGCCCTGTAGAGCTCCTACAGCTCAGTGATCCACTGATCACCTACCTCAACCTTATTTCTAAGGCCTACAACTCAAGCTCTTCAGCCCTACAGCTTCAGGCACACAACCCTACTCTTAGAGTGCTGCAACATTCATACACTCAGTACCCTTCCAGGTACCTACAGCTCAGCCTCCTCCAAGGCCTACAACTCAGTGACACACTTGTCACCTACAACACAGTGGCTCTCCAGTCACCTATCTCAGGCACAAGGCCCTACACTCAGGCTCAGAGGACAGCCCTACCTCAGGTCAACACTTGGATCCTACCTCAGAGAGCAACGCTCTCCTACCTCATGCAATTAAGCCCTACAACTCAGATCCAGATAAACTGAATCCTACAGGAAGTGAGTACAAATTGTTTAAAGAAAAATAAAATAACTGACTCAGAGAGAAATCTTTGAGTCTACCTTGCTGGACTGAGCAGATATCAGTCCAGCACTCTTGCTGTAGAAGGAATTAGTCCTCTTTTACAACTAAAACTTTTTTGCTGCACAGATGAACAACTATCAGCTTGTTGAATGGATGAATCAACTTCTCTGTCCTGGAAAGAACTATCTTGCTGCGCTTGAAGAGATACATCTAACTTCCTTTGCCTTTCGGGCTATCTCTGCTGGACTTGATCTTTCAAGCTTGATGGAGAAAAAGATGTCCAAACACCTCTAGTTTCCTTTTTTTATTTTCTGCGTTAGTTCCGTTTTTTTTCGTTGCCCTAATCAATTTTCTTTTTCCTTTTTATATGCGTTGATTTGAATCAACGACACAAATGTATGTGGGCCCAGCCATGGATTGGCGAGCGTCATCTCCATCAGAAAAGGACAAAGCAGCTTTCGGCGCCACTGCAGCTTTCCCGCAACGGCTACATGTAAGTTGACTTTGATGACGTCAGTAATGGTCATCACCATCTGGACTTAGAAAATATTCCAGAACATCATAAAACGTTGAGTAATGTTAAGTCACTCAACGCCATCTGTCTTGGCTCTCAACGCTTCTGGACTTGTGAATTTTCTCTGAATTTGTCTCAGCGGTTCTGTCTCAGCGGTCTCGGCGGTTTATTATTAACAGCTGAGACAAGATTCTGTCTCAGCGATTTCTTCTTATTAGCTGAGACAAGTTTTTGTCTCAGCGGTATCTTCACTGCGGGCTCAGCGGTTTTTGCTTCACAGCTAAGACTATCTTCTGTCTCAGTGGTTTTCCTCTTAATTATCTCAGCGCTTCCTTTTTCATTAGAAGCGTTGAGTGAATCTGCTTCACTCAATGCTTCTGGACTTAGAGAAATTCAGCTAGTTTTGTCTCAGCGGTTAAGCTGACACATTCTTCTCAGTTGTCTCAGCTGTCTCAGCGGTATCAACGCCCTCTTCTCAGCTGGTCATATAATCTGCAATAGATAAAATTTCCTGATGTAGAGCATAGAGTTGGTTTAAGAGGTGATATCGATACAAAGCTGAGAGGTATTTATCTTGAAAGCGCTGCTTCATCTCATCCCATCGGGTGATGGGGTAATAGTCATCCCGCTCAAGAGATCTCTCCAGACTCTACTAATAAATTTTTGCTTGGCCGATCAACTTCATCTTGGCGAATCGCACTCGTCTTTTGTCACTCATCTCAAACCAATCAAAGTAGTGATCCTTATCCATGAGCCAATCACTAATGCCTTCGGGTATATGTGACCGTCGATGGAGGGTGCATCAATGCGGATATGCCGAGTGATGTCATCCTCCTCTGGAGTCATCTCACGACGCGGCTCACAGTAGTCATTATACTGATCATCAAAGTTGTAATCGTATCGTGCAGGAGGTTCTTTATCTCTACCACCAGTTGGGGAGGACGAGGCTCATTAGGAGGACATTGATCCCTCCCTGGATCTCGTCGATACTCGTAACCACGACAATAATTCTCTCTCGCAAAGGGAGGGGGTCTCAGTGAGGAATGTCTCTACCACGTCTCTCAGCAGTCGGTGTAGCATCTTGTGGATTTTCATGTGTCTCCTCGTTTGGGGGAGGAGTCACTCGACCTGTTGGTGTCTCTAACTGATCAACTCTCGTGCTTATCCTCGCAATATCACCCCTAAGGGTTTCAAATTAGGCTCCCATCCAATCAAATCGGTCGAGAACCAGTTGTTGAAACTCAACGGGCGTCATATCCGACTATGAACTAACGATCCTATCGTCGGTGTGGTTGTGACTCGACATCGACTGACGAAAATCCCTAGTACTACGTAACATGCAAATAACCCTAACCTAGGACTTTGATACCAATTTGATGTTGTGGAGGGACCGACTCGGATGGATTCACTAAATGCACACCTATATGCAATTGACGTATGGATATGCAAGAGAAGGCCCGTGCAAGCAACTGCGATAAAAATTAATTATTCTATAAAAAAAGCAGAGGCGCAGACAATCACAAATAATGATTAAGAAAACAAGTATCAATTTTCAAACAACAAATGCGCCATTAATTTTAAGCATACGCGGAAAATGCCCTTCAAATCACACAATCGTAGGTACTAATAGCAAGTAAAATTAACATTCACTATATGTATAACACCGACATAAACAACGGTATAAAATAAAACCGCATACCACAATTTACACGTGCAGGCGGCAGCGATGAAGGGTGTGGAGGGCATCCAAGGTTGCTTTAACGTCGGAACCGACTGATTTGAAGTGGATCCTGGGCTGGTGGAGGAGGAGGAGAGGATGAGGAGGGCCAGTTTCTGGGGGAGGTGGACTGAGCGAGGAAGACGGGGAAGGCGGAGATAGCAGGCGTCGGGCGGTGGTAGAGTTGTACATGGAAGAGGAAGGGGCCAAAGGGAAGGGTGGTACAGGGAAGGAGAAAGCCGACGGGATGGGTTGGTACAGGGGAGGAGGGAGGCAGAAGGGAGGAATTTGCCTGGAGTCGCACCAGGCACACGAAAATTTTCTTCCCAGCGTCGCACTTTGAGGAAGTGGACCGACGGGTTGCAACTGCAATCCAACCTTCGATGCCCTACATCCATGAACCACCACTATAAATAAAAGCCCTAACACCTAATCGCTGCAATACCTGTATATTCAAATAATTTCACCCGAATTGGACAGGTAAAACCTTTCAGACCGATCGGGGGGGGGGGGGTGCGTGGGGTAAATACAAACTCAAAATATAAAAAATAATATACAAATTCGACTCAGATCGGTTATTCAGACGCAACTACGGAATCTGTTCGTCCATCTCCTCCTCCCGTTGGAGTACACCTGTGTCGGTAGTGACGCGCCATCACCTTCCTAATTCCTTTATGTAATCATTGATAATATTATGGTTTTATTATTATGAAAAATACTTTAGAATATAAATGCTTAAATAAATATATAATCCGTGAGAATTTCACGTTACTGTGCTCTATTTTAGCGGGACGATCAAAGACTATCTTTTGGTTGATCTATTGAGATTTGGGCTATTTCAACAACCTCTAAAAATTGTTTTATCGCTTTATAAACCCTAACACTTAGATTTGACTCTACGACGAAAGATTTTTGTTAATCCTATTATATCAGGGTTCATGCAACTCTCATCACCCTACGTCGATCCTATTTATATAACAATACGCGAAGTCCTATGGGAATATGAAAATCTCTATATAATCGTGATACACTAGCAATATCTTATGAAAAATTTAAGAATTGTAGAGTAAAAAAACTATTCATAACATTGATAAATAATAAAGAATCAAAGTATTCTAAAGTATTCAGATTAGATTCACCACAAAATATCGTTTTGATTTCATGGATATGTAATGATGAGAGTGAAGATGGAGAAATCCTAAGATTAGAATTATAAGAAGAAAATGATTAGCCATTACAACGTGCTTTATTGATATTCTTAATCCTTGGACCTCCTTCATCCTTGGAATTTGGCCTCAAGACTGCTTCAACTGAAAGAGTTATAGAAGGATTACAGTTATTTCTGAATAAGGCGAACCTCTATTTATAATTTCAACAAAATAAGGTTGACACAACCTTGGGCTTCTCGTGCCCCTTGGTTGTGTTCCTCAAACGATGTAATTTTTCATGTAGAAATCGTTAAAAATGGCCTAATGACATGGCTGGATAAATTTGTCCGTGTATCTCTTTGTTAGATCTCGTGTAAAAGAATGTAGAAGGGACGCCCTAACGACACGACTGTTTTCTGGCCGTGCTCGGTACTTCTTATGGGTAGCCTATCTTAAACTCCTGATTCTATGCACCTTCAGGCACATTTCCAAATTCATGTTCATTTGTTCTGAAAACACATAAAAAGTAAAAAAAAAACATTTGGAATGATGAATAAGAGTATGAAATGAGTGTTTATTCTTATGCCAATGTTATGACAAAATTGTACAATAATACTCTCATCAATTTTTACTCAATGTAAAACCACCTAAAGATTGCTTTATCGATTTGTAAAATCTAAATCTTAGATTTGACTCTAAGATGTGAGATTTATGGTGTCCTATTAATTTAGAATTACATATTTACATGCAACTCTCTTGGCTCTATGTTAGACCCTATTCCTATAATAGTACATGAAGTTGTGTAGAAATACGAAATCAACATATGATTATATTACGCTAGCAATATTTTATCAAAATTTTAAGAACCGTAGGGTAAATGAAGAATCATTCATAGCATTGATAAATGATAATGATTTAAAGTATTTTTAAATATTCCAAGTAGAAATCACCATTAAATATAGTGTTGATTACGTGGATATGTTAAGATGATGATGAAGATGGAGAAGTCCTAAGATTATAAGAATCTAAAGTTGAATACGGTAAGATACTACGACCTGCTTCTTGTATCTTCTTAATCCTTGGGCCTCCTCTTCACCGTTGGAATTTGACATCAAGATGACTTCAAATGAAAGAATTACAACTGGGCAAAAGTTGTTTTTGAACATGACGAACCTATATTTATAATTTTGACAAAATAGGCCTGACACGACCTTGGTACACGACTACATCCCTCTGTTTGAGATGGTGGAACTGTCCAACACGGTTTCTTGGTATGGCTTGGCTAATTTGACCATGTATCCCTCTATTTGATTTTATGTAAAGACATGTATAAACGGTTCAACATGCTTTAATGACATGATTTATTCTATTGGTTGTGTCCAACACTTCATCCTCTGGGATGCTCCTCTCAAACTCCCAATTCTTTGATCCTTCTTGCAGATTTCCAAATTCTCTCTCCTTTGTGCTAAAAATATAGAAACAAATTAAATAGCATATAAAATGATAAATATTCTATTTTTATGCTAATGTTATTAAATATACGTATGATTAAACTCATTAGAACCATCTAGTTATGTTGTTCTGGGGGATACTTAGGTGTGTATGCTTCGGAAGGTCATTTATGGTTTTAATAAAGCCCCCAATTATTGTTTGACAAATTCTGCTTGTTCGTCACTACCATTGGTTTCTCCATAAGTAATCCTGATCACTCTCTCATTATACAAAAAACCAACCATAAACTGGTTATTCTTACTATCCTCGTAGATGACATTCTTCTTACCAGAGCCGACTCCTTTGAAATAGAGAAAACAAATAAACAATTTTGTGAACATTTTGTTACAAAAGATATGGCTCTTCCCAGATTCTTATTAAGAATTCAAATTACGAGAAACAATAGCTCCGTAGTTCTCTACCAACGCATGTATACTCTAAATCTACTTAACAAAATAGATCTACTTGACACAAAACCTGCTTGGAATCCTATGCCTATATGCATTGACAAACATTTAGATGAGATATCCCCTCATCTACAAGATATTACTCCGTACAAGTGTCTAGTTGGTAAACTCATTTTTGTTACCAAAACTAGATCTGACATCTTTTATGTTGTTGGAAGGGCCAGACAATTCATGCACTCTTAGAGAGCGCCATGTGTAAGTTACCTTAAAAATAGTAGGATACATCAAAGGATCTTATGGAGAAGTATTATCATAATAAAGAAACAATCCATTACACATTGAAGCATATTATGTTGTAATTTATGCAAATGTTAAAGGAGATTGAAAATCCACTTTTAGATTCCGCACATATGTCAGAGGATAATTTGAGTCCCAAGAAACATGCAGTGTTGCTCAGATCAAGTGCAGAAACTGCAAAAATATGAATTAACTGCTTCTGAGTTAACATGATTAAATACTTCTAAAAAACTTGTAAGATATCTAGGATTATTCTTTATCGATGTTGTACAGCCCTTATTTGTCAATAGGGGACCCAGTGGCGCCACGTAGGCAGAAGTTCAAAGTCAACATTAGAATACAGGACAATGTCAACATAGCAGCTAGGACAGGAACCCTTTATTATGGGCAAGTATCATACTCACTTGAGTTAGAAGTCACATTTGAGATACTCGCGTGTACGCGACCTTCAACAACATCTCGTCGTACTACAACGAGATCCTTCAATGGTAACCGGGTGTAACCTCGCCCAATAGCAAGCCGCGAGATCAACAAGTCCAGGAGGGTAATCTCGCAGGGCTGGGTCTCCTCGCCTGAAGACCCGCCTCCCATGTTTTTGTCTATAAATAAGACCTCTGGGGTACTGGGAATGACACCTTAAAATCTTGCTATCTTGCCGCCCCTTTTTCTCTCTTGAACTTGCTACTCTTTAGATGGTGCCTTCCTCGTACCTTACACAGCTATTTTTGTTTGTGGATAGGAAGTTATCTTCAAAGTTCTTGGTACGTGGTGAGACCTCCCTGCTGTAGCACCTGAGGTTCTTTAATTTCTTGCTTCTCTTTCTTGTTTTTGTCATCAGAGCCTGCGAGCCGAATCATAGGATCAGTAGCCTTGGGTTGCATTTAGATCTTGGAGAAGGGAATTCCCCAGCTTCAACACTTTGTTACGGAGAGCGTGGGTCGCAGTCGGAGGAGGAAAGTCTAACAAGGAGACCGCATGGCGAATGGAGGTGAGCAAGAAGGAGGTATTCCCCAGCTTCAACGCCCCCGTGGAGGATCGCCGGGAGGAACTGTTCCCCAGAGAGGAGGGACCATCAGTACCAGCCAAGAGGGCGTCAGGGAGGAGGAGATCGAAGGGAAGAATTGACGGTTGCCATGCAGGGCACCCGTTTCCAGAGGAGGAACCAGAGGATGAGGAATATGCTTGCGGAGGTCCCCTTTTATTGTGAGCTCCATCAAGTCGAGGGGCATGGAACCGTGACATGCCCAGATTTTCTGGAAGCTAGGAGGAGGGCCGAGGAAGGAGGAGGTGAAGGAGAAATCCAGAGGCAGGGGGCAGGAGGACCCGGAGAGGCACGAGGCCCCGGTGCAGAGGAGGAATGAGGACCGAGTTGACCAGGGGGCTCATGGAGGAATCAGTCAAGGAGGAGAAGGGGGATTGGAGCGATCTATAGGGGAGCTGGGGTGGAGGCCTCCCGCAAGGGGACTCTCCACACCATTTACCAAAGGGGAGTTGCGTCGACCTCTTTTGATCCTCAACAGCTGGAGGAGATCACCTTCTCAGTGGAGGACATGTTGGGGAATGAGAACCCCTTCCATGTTGATCTCGTCATCCTGGCCACCGTCGAGTACCGTCGAACGAATCCTCTTGCACAACGGGAGCTCTATGAATGTTATCTTCAAGAAGACGTCCGACGGGTTGGAGGTAGAGGCGGGGAGGGTGATCGCCTCTGATGGCCCTCTTTTCGGCTTCTGCAGAGAGAGGGAGGAGGTGGAAGGAGGTGTGAAGCTGCTGGTGAGCTTGGGGGGGGGGGGACGGTGTTCAGGTGCAGATTCGTCATCGTGGATACGCCGAGGTGCTACAATGCAATCTTTGGAAGGCCGCTGATCAACTTATTCAAGGCGGTCCCGTCCTCTTACCATCAATATCTAAAGTACTGCCAAAGGGACATACATTTGAGGATCATGAGCAATCTAAGAGCTGCCCGGGAGTGCTATCCGAGCGCGGTTAGCACCATCAGCTGGATGGAGGAAACAAAGGTGTTGGAGAAGGCCTTGGAGGGAAGTGCCAAGCTAGAAGCTGTGGTGGAGTTGGAAGAGGTGGAAGTAGTGCCCGACGGCGGGAGGCCCGGAATGCTGAAGATAGGAGGGGCCCTGAAGGGCGATGGAAAGGTAGAGTTGGTGGCTTGCTTGCAGGAGAACGTAGACATCTTCGCATGGAGGGCCACCGACATGCCCGAGGTTGATGCTGAGGTGTCCTGCCATCGCCTCCACTTAAGACTCGGAGGACAAGCCTATCAGGCAGAAACAGAGGTCGGTGGCCACCAAGCTGGTCGAGCTTATTAGAGAGGAGGTAGAGAAACTACTGAAGGTCGGTATTGTATCGGAGATCCAGTACGTTGGCTCGGTCTCCAACGTGGTAATGGTTAAAAAGGTCTCGGGAGGATGGAAGATGTGCGTTGACTTTTTTTTGTTAAATAAAACATGTCCGAATGATTGTTATTACTTGCCTCGAATCGACACGCTGATTGATTCGGCCGTCGGTTTTGCTGTGATGAGTTTTCCTTGATGCTTTTTCAAGTTACCACCAGATTCGGATGCATTCCCCGGACATTCGTGACGTCTTCTTCATCACTTGCAATGACTGCTATAGTTACAAAATGATGTCATTTGGACTGAAGAATGCATGAATCACCAACGGATGATGGACCCGGTCTTCAAGGAGCAAAAATGACGCAATTTGTAGGTCAACATCGATGACCTCTTGGTCAAGAGAAAGAGCATCTACGGACATATCCAAGATATAGTGGAGACCTTTACAACGCCGTGAAAATATAAGATGAGGCTCAATCTAGCATTATGCCTGTTTGGGGCAGACCGAGGCAAATTCTTGGGACACCTCACCCCTGAGGTGATGGAGCCAAATCCATACAAAGCTAATGCAATCATGGAAATGACATCCACAAAGAATGTTAAGGAAGTCCGGAAGCTGGCGGGGAGGTTGACAGACATTTGTCGCTTTTTGGTTAAAGTCGGAGAGAAGTACTCCCCCTTCTTCAAAACTCTTCGAAACCGTCAACAATTCGAATGGACAGAGGAGTGCGAGAAGGCATTTGAACAACTCAAAGGGCAGCAGACGCAGACACCCCTACTCCATGGCCTGAAGGAAGGAGAAGACCTGCTACTCTATTTGAGAGTAGGAGCATAAGCGATGAGCTCGGTACTAGTTCAGGAGGAGGGAAAGAAGCAGCTCCCCATCTACAATGTGAGCAGGGTGATCCGAAAGGTGGAAACAAGATATCCCATCCTAGAGAAGCTGACTTTCGCCTTAGTAATCTTTGCGCGGAAGCTGAGGCCCTATTTCTAGGTGCACTCCATTCATATAGTGACTAATTATCCTCTTCGAGGAATATTGAGCGGGGCGGAACATTCAAGGCGGTTGGCAAACTGGTTGGTAGAACTCAGTGAGTTCGACATCTCTTTCCACCCTAGGGTCGCGATCAAGGCACAAGCGTTGACGAATTTCCTAGCGGACTTCTCAGCATAGGCAAGTGAAGACATAGAGCTCATCAGAGCCATTCTCTAGAAAATTTTCTTGGACAGAGTTGCGGGCAAAAGTTCCTTGGGTGTGAGCATTATGCTGGTGAGTCCTCAGGGAACTAGGATCGAGTAGGCGGTTGAGATCCTTTTTCCGATCACAAAGAATCAGCCGGAGTACGAAGCTATAGTGGCAGGCTTACGCCTTGCTAGGGAGTTGAGAATCCAGGGATGTCAAGGCCTTCACCGATTTAATGGTAGTTGCGCCACAAATCAGAGGGGCGTTCGAAGTACGTGACCCCCTCCTGGAAAGATACTTGGTAAAGGTGAAGAGCTTGATAAGAGGCTTCCAATCATTCTTTGTTGAGCATATGCCTCAAGATGATAATTCAATGGCGATCCATTTGGCCTGAGGGATGGTGGAACAATCACGGAGTTGCTCCTGCCATCTATCGAAGAAGATGAG
Organism: Platanthera guangdongensis; assembly: GCA_039583875.1. Lineage (NCBI taxonomy): Eukaryota > Viridiplantae > Streptophyta > Magnoliopsida > Asparagales > Orchidaceae > Platanthera > Platanthera guangdongensis. Next base: position 70,753,353 of record CM077148.1, read on the forward strand.
ATGATGGAGATCGAGCAGCAAACTTCCTGGATGGATTCGTTCATCACTTTTCTAAGAACCGATCAATTCCCGACGGGCGATGAGGATAAAATAAAGTTTTGTTACAAAACGGCCTACTATCTGGTGCATGAAAGGAATTTGTACCGCAAGACTATCTCAGGTCCTCTGGTTAGGTGTGTATCAGAAGCCGAGGTTCCGTGAGTACTGGAGGAAATAAATTTGGGAGAGTGTGGGAGTCACTCGGGGACTCGCACTCTGCAGCAAAGGATTCTACGACACGATTACTTCTGGTCGACGATCAGAAAAGATGCCAAAATCTTTGCCAAGAAGTGTCCGAAGTGCCAATTTTCGCTCCTCTTCAGTTGCAGCCGGCCCAACAGCTCCGTTCGATTACGACCCCTTGACCGTTTGCTATCTAGGGATTGACTTGATTGGCCATTTCCCTCAAGCCAGCAGAAATTGGAAGTTCGTTCTTGTAATGACCGTCTACTTCTCAAAATGGATTGAGACCAGAACTCTAGCCGAGACCACGTCTCAGATCGTAAATAACTTCATCTGGGGGATATCGCCTGCAGGTTCGGGATTCCCCTCGCCTTCGTCACGGACAACAGGACTCAGTTTGCCACCTTTGAGCTCATCGACTTCTGCCAGTAGTTGAGAAAGAATTTCCAATTCGCTTCAGTGAATCATCCCCAGAGCAATAGGCAGGTGGAAGACGCAAATAGCTTATCATCCATCTCCTGAAGAAGAAGGTTGTGAATCTGATGGGGAACTGGGCAAAGCAGCTCCCTTTGGTTTTGTGGGCGCTGAGAACCACTCCTAACTCGACCACTTGGGAGACGCCCTTCAAGCTATCCAACGGGTATGCGGCCCTCAGCCCGGTTGAGTTCGAGGTTAGAATCCCCAGTGTTGAAAGGGGACAGGCCCACTCATGTGAGTATGCCGGGCCGCCCCTAGCCGGACTGCAGTCCACCGACCCCAACCCGCTCTCCACACAACCGCGTGCGGTCAATCTCCCAAACCGGGCTGACCTCCCTTTAACTTGTTTGTGGCAGGTTGTTGAGGTCGGTGAGGCATTGCGCTTGCCCGGCCTCGATCCCCCGACCTCCTTTCGAGGAGAAGTGATCCAGTTAAGCGCCCCTACGAGAACTTCCCAGGAGGTCACCCATCCCGAAACTACTCCTATCCGAGCACACTTAACTATAGAATTCTTTCACTTCCCATCACCAATTCAACTGCAGCTCAATTGGTGATGGGAAGTGAAAGAAAAAACACCGGTTTTTGTTTAGGTGGCAGACCCACTCATGTCAGTATTCCGGGCCGGCCCCAGCCGGACTGCAGTCCACTGGCCCCAACCCGCTCTCCACACAACCATATGCGGTCAATCTCCCAAACCAGGCTGACCTCCCTTTAACTGGTTTATGGAGGGTTGTTGAGGTCGGCGAGGCATTGCGCTTGCCCGGCCTCGATCCCCCGACCTCCTTTCGATGAGAAGTGTTCCAGTTAAGCGCCCCTACGGGGACTTCCCAGGAGGTCACCCATCCCAGAACTACTCCTATTCGAACACACTTAACTATAGAGTTACTGGGAAGTCCTCGTAGGGGCACTTAACTAGATCACTTCTCATCGAAAGGAGGTCGGAGGATCGAGTTCGGGCAAGCGCAACGCCTCGCCGACCTCAAAAACCCGCCACAAACCATTTAAAGGGAGGTCAGCCTGGTTTGGGAGATTGACAGCACACGGTTGTGTGGAGAGCGGGTTGGGGCTGGTGGACTGCAGTCCGGCTCGGGGCGGCCCAGGATACTCACATGAGTGGGCCGTTCCTCTTTCAACACCCAGGGTGGTTGCGGCAGGAAGGGATGAAGAATGATGCCTCAAGAATGAGGAAGCCCAAAAGCTCTCCCTCGACTACATTGAAGAACTTCGAGACCTTGTTTCGATACGGCTAAGAGGATGTCAAAAGTAGAATGACAAAACACTTCGACAAGCACGTCTGCATAAAGTAATTCCAAGTGGGAGACCTTGTCCTGAAAAGGTGGATGCCGCAGGAAGCGCAGCTGCCGTTGGATAACTCAACCTGAACTGGGAGGGACCCTTCATAATTCAAGAAGCACTCTAGACCGCTTACAGAATCATGAAGGGGAACCACTTGATTACACCAGGAGCGACGATGATCTGAAAAGATTCCACCCCTGAAAAGAGATGAGTTTGTATGTAGTCTGTAATCATGTTTCCTTGAATATATACATGACCCTGAAAAATGAGATTTCTTTACCTTCTTGTTGATAAGTTGTTCCCAGCATAGACGGGCCTGCGTCATCGTCCTCTCGGGTTGGGGAATGAGCTACCGAATTTAATCCCATAACTCTTAGAACGGATGATGGAACAGTGTGTCAGGTACATTCTTGTTATGGCGTCTCCTAGGTGACGCCGTGGCGTCCAGACGCCCAATTGTGCACAAGTCGTTGGACGCCTTTATTTTTATTTTAAGAAAACGACAATAGACTACGCTTTTTATAAAAACCACAATCTATTCTCCTCTGGATATAGAATAGACAACGGTTTTTATGAAAACCGTTGTCTATTCTATGTTCAGGCTAGAATACATTGTGGTTGTTATAAAAACCGCAGTGTATTCTAGGGTTTAGGTAGAATAGACGACAATTTAAAAAAAAACCATTGTCTATTCTAGGTTCAAGGTAGAATACACTGTGATTGTTATAAAACCGCAGTGTATTCTAAGGTTTAGATAGAATAGACTGCGGTTTAAAAACCGCGGTCTGTTCTAGGTTCAAGGTAGAATAAACTGCAGTTTTTATAAAAACCGCAATCTATTCTAGTGTTTAGGGGATAAAATAGACTGTGATTTTTATAAAAACAGCAGTCTATTCTATCTATTTTAAAATCGTAAGCCGTAATTTCTTTGTTTTTATAACGACTTTTTAGTTTTTATAGTCGCTGCTTTGTGTGAAAACCTTCTGGTGACTTTATAAAATTTTCTGCCCCTTTGCTTCGATCTGGTGATTCTTCTTCGACATATGCATGTTTGATTGTGCTGGACATCTACATCAAATCTGAAACACACGACTCCTCAAATCCTTCTCTGATTTAGGTATAACATTTCTTTATTTTCTCACTACTTTATTTCACTGTCTTATTGTAATGTATAGGTGTTTCCTTTATGACCTCTTATAAGAAATGCTAAATGCTTTTGAGTATGAGATTATGACTTCATTTGGTTTAACGGTTGCGGTTGTAAAAAGGAGTTGTTATAAATGGAGGTTTGTAAATGGAGCTGTTGGAAAATGGTTGGTGGAAATGGAGATTTGTTTGGGTAGTTTGTGTTTGCAGAGCTATTCGAAACAGAGAACCGTTTGACAATATAACATTGACGTTTTATAAGAAAATTATACAATTTTTTTTGTTCTAATCTATATAAATTGCAGAAAATATATGTACGTCGAGTTATACATCATGACAACATACATATAAACATTGAAACATCCAAATACATACAAATATCAAAATGTCCAAAACATGGAATACATATATTGAATACGCATATACCACATGTACGTTCAAGGACCATGTAGTTGTTCGACAATCGAGTCACGCAGAGCCAACATCTCGTCAACACCAACTTGAATTCCTCTAACATGATCTCCACCCGAGCTTTCATCATTTTGCCCCGATCTTCTTTGACGGCCTGCTGGGTAAATGAAAAGCTCGTGAAGATCACAAGCCTGAAAATGACTGTCTGAGCGGGATGGGTGCCTGCGAATATAATTATTCAAAGTCATTGTTGCAATCAAAATGTCTCTTTACTTTGCCAAACTATAAGGCGACATATCCCTAAGTATCTTGCATTTCTTTTTCCAAACTCCGAATGACCGTTCTATAACACTTCGTAAGGATGAGTGTGCCCGATTGAATATTCTCGGCGTCCTTGTATAGGCCTGTTGTATTTGGCTTGATGTCATGCAAGCTACATTTGATGAACAACCAGCAGATAGGTTAATGTTCATTGATGTTAAATATTGTTGTCCACTCACTGCTCTATTACGATAAATCCGGTCAGCTACTTGCTGCTGAGTCCCCTCATTAGAACTGTCAGTTTGATCAGAGGAAGACATAATAATCTGCATTAATTTTAAATTTAACAAAATATTAAGACATAAGATGATCATAAAGAGATTGCAAGAAAAAACTAACATAAAGATAACATGGGTCCATCACAGAGCAAAAAACCTAACATAATGATAACATGGGAGCATCACAGAGCAAAAAAAACCTAACATAATGCTAACATCGGTTCTATCACAGAGCAAAAAAAATCTAACACAGATAGCATGATCAAAAGTCCATCACAGTGCAACTAGCCCGATCTTTTCTCATAACGAGTCTGTAGCCATTTGAGCCGTCGATCCTTTCGAATGCTGATAAAGGTTTCTCGGTAATGTTTTTCTGACAGGACCATGGTGCAGTGGTCGTAGAAGTTGTACTCTGATTCATCCATAACTTCTGGAATAGTTTCGAGTTCAGTAATCGCCTCGAGAATGGTGTACACGAATGACGATATCTGGATGCGAGGAGGCTCCATCATGCACTTCCCAATAATGCGCGATGTCTGAGCTATATCATCTTGTGTCGAGCTCCTTGTTTTTTTATTTGTCATCCTGCTTTTTCCCTTACTGATCGTCCGTTTGTTCCCTGCTTCAACTGAATGTGTCAACACCAGCAAATATGTCATGTTCGTCAATCGACGCATGCTCAAAATATCTTGAATTGGGTGCCCAAGCTAGATCTACAGTTGCTACGACCTGGCTAAACATCATATTTAAATTCTCCTCTAACTCAGGGTGTATTCCAGAGAATTGAAATTTCCTTGCACTTGGAAGCACCTGCGATGGAAAGTAATAACTATCAGTTGAATAATCTATTGTACAGTAATTGCAACAAGAGGTTTAAAATTTAAGTGCGTACCTTGAGCCGTTCTGTCCACCAATCTTCTGAAGCAGCAATTGTTTTGCGGATTGGATCCCGGCCCAGACCTGTCTCACGGCCCTTAAGTTCTCGCCATAACTTCCAATCTTTCTTTAGTTGATCCCACTTATTCTTCATTTAATTACGATCATAAGACTTTCCCGTACGAGCGAAGAAACCTGTGGTTAGGTTGGACCAACCATCCCTGCTAAAGTGCGTTGCTGGGCGATTACCCAACTCAATTTCTTTCAAGCAAAGGTCGCAGAAAACCAAAACATGAACGACCTCCCAATTGACACTAACACCGCCTTCTTTATGTTTACCCATAACGCGTAAACTGGATGAACGAAAAAATAATCAAACACACATTAACATAGACGAACACACACAAACACACATAACACACACACGGATACACTCAACAATCAACACTCAACACATATGCATGAACAACACAACGCACACACGCATGAACACATATGCACAAACACACACAACAACAAACAACAACACAACGCACACACACATGAACACTCAATTTAACACATATGCACAAACAACACACAAACACACATACACACATACACTCAAACACTCAACTCAACACATACACTGAAACACTCAACTCAACACATACACTCAAACACTCAACTCAACACATACACACATGCACTCATACACTCAACACATGCACAAACAACACACAAACAACACAACACACACACACATGAACACACACAACACACGTCCGCACATACACTGAACTCATATGCACAAACAACACACAAACACACAACACAGCACAAAAACACTCATACAACACACACATCCACACAACACAACACACATCCACATATCCGCACATACACTCATCTCAACACACACACATGAACACACACAACACAACACACACACACATGAACACAGCACACATCCACACATACACTCAAACACTCAACTCAACACATCCACACATACACTCATACACTCAACACATGCACAAACAACACAACACACACACACACATGAACACACAACACACATCCGCACATACACTCAACTCATATGCACAAACAACACGAACACACAACACACACACAACACAACACAACACACACACATATGAACACATCACACATCCACACATTTACTCCAAACACACAACACCCATCCACACATCCACACATACACTCGACACATATGCACAAACAACACACAAACAACACATCCAAAAAATAATGAAAGTAATTACAGATCCGGGAAGCCACTTGTAAAACAATCCACGATAGTATGTATGCCACACATACACATGAACATACACTGAAAGTAAACAAGTACAATTCACCTAAAAAATTTGTAAGGGGATGCACTGATATACCTGTTGTTGTTGATTGCTGCAGTAATGGATAGTTTGTCGAACGGATCGGGCTGTACTGATGGATAGTTTTTGTATTGCTGCACCTTTCAAAATGCTGCACAAAACAGAGGGGAAGGGGAGGTCAGAGGTGTTACTTTCAAGCCAAACCCCTGTGTGAGGAAACAACAAATGTAAGAAAACCGGGATGATTTTAGGTCGGGGAAGCTACAATACCTACAGATCGCCAGAGCACAGTCGCAACAGGTCGGGAAGATGTGCAGAGCAGCGAACCTACAGATCTGGGAATCTACAGGTCGGGGAAGACGAGGGATGCACCGGAGAAGCCTCCAACACCGTCGCTGGATACGCCGGATGAGATGCGGGGGAGAATCGTCCGCACCGCCGCTGGATACGAGCGTCCTGCACCGTCGCCGGATGAGATGCGGGAGACTTCCTGCACCGTCGCGGAAGAGATGCGGATGCCGGCGGAGTAGGCAGCGGTTTTCAAACCTAAACAAGGCCGACTGGAGCTCGGGGAGGAAGATTCGGCCTACAGGTTTTTGGGTAGCGATTAAACGCGACGCTGAAGCAAACGAGAGCGGGTAACCAAATGAAAAAATACGGGAAAGTGACGTTTTATGAAAACGGAACGCCCAAATAAGCTTAATCAAATGGAGCCTATATATCCATATTGATGTTACTATGTTAGTGTCTTTTTTATACTTGATCACCATGTTGAATGTTGCAATATTAATTATATATTTATTTGTAACTATTATTTCATGTGTTTAATCAACTGAATTTTTGTTGAGTGACTTGAGTCTTCTTCGTAGTGTTGTTATATTAACAACTCTTTATTATATATTTATATGTGTGATTTTGTGGTACCTTCTTCTCAGTTGCTATGAGTAACCTGACAACACTAATATACCATTATTTACTAATGTATCATTAGTCCATTAAAGTTTTTGGATGGTTTAGAGTTTTCTTAGGGTTTTTCTATTAGATGAAAATGACGGATAAATGTTCTTCATCAACGTCAATGAGAGGCACCACTAAGGCTTCATTTGTTTTGACGGTGACGGGTCGATCCATCGGGTGGAAACAGAGTGTTTGAAACGGAGGGGGGGCGGGGGGTGGCTGCTCCAAACAGAGCTTTTTGGGGCGTTTCTTAAGGCGGGCGGGTGGAAACGGAGCAAACGCCGCTGGAGGTTCATTTGTTTACCCTCCTTCCGATGGCGTTTGCCCAAAACGGAGCAGCGGAACGCCCATACAAATAGAGTCTAAAATGACTGAATTGAATAAACTTAGACTAGAGGAGAAGAAGATTAATATTTCTATGAGTGACCACATTATTCTCGGGCCTAACACAAATAAATTGATGAGTTTTATGAGTTTGCTTGTGAAATATAATGTGACAATTAGATATGCTGGATGAAAGAAAGTTTATAAACATCTTAAGGATCAATTATTCGAAGAATTAAATGTATGTAATTTTGTTTTTAGTTATTATATAATTGTGTTTTTTAGTTATTTATTAATTAATATTGTCTATTATTTTCAACTTTATTTTGATAATATTAACGGTCTTCGCAATACATTGTTTAAAAACGTGGGTGAAAGTTAGAGAATTTGAAAATCTAAAATTTTTGTCACTTATGTAAAAAATGTTGATTTGGAGCATCGATACAATTTATCTCTCAAATATAATTTATTACTTCTTAAAATTGCAAAGTTTTTGTCGACTATCGCACCACTCCAGAATATATGGTATGTTCTTATAAAATTCAATGGTTTATATCATTTTTTAACTTTGTAAGCAATTTAAGCATTAACAAATATTTATTTTTGTAGGAGAAAAGTAATGTTAATACAAAGAGAGCAAAAACACAAAAGTTTCTTACTACTTTCAGAATGGGTTATTATGGATTAGAAAAACAGATGGTATAAGTTCTCTCTGTATCTGCATTATAAAAAATGATTTTCTCAATAATTTAAATAATAATTTATTTTCATTTTATTGTGAATATTGAACAAGTTGCAGCTACACTAATTTCACGTTAAGAGTTATGAAAAGCGGGTTACAAAAGAAAAACTAGTGAATATATTAATAAAGATGCAGCTGATTTGACATTTAAAATTGTAAATGTAAATGTATCATCTAATCATTTGTAAATTATCAATAGTAATATTGCCTGTGAATTATAATTTTATCTGCATTAACATTTATTGTTTTTGCTTAAGGTGAGTTGTCAAGTTAAGAGACCAAGAATGCTGCAAGGGTCTCGAAGGGAGGAGATGGCATTCTTAACTCTATTTTAGGCAAAGAACATCTGTGCAGGGTTAGTTTTAGTCGCATGTTTTCCACCATTAAATTGTTTTTCAAGGATGATAGACGAAGCGAGAGAAGATCAGTAGTTTAAGAATAATTTAGCGAATAACAAAAATATATGCACCTGCAACAACAAAAATATACGAGTAAACAACAAAAAATATCGAGCCAACAAAAACAAGCGCATCAAGCAGAGATGAGCAGTATGAAGAGTCAAATTAAAAACTTATGCGCATGCTTAATGCTGGAACTGCAACAGTTAGGTTCGCAAGTGTTTCACTTGCACTTGAAACTCCTCAAAACATATTTAGAATTATTATGTTTAATTATTTATACTTTTATGAAATGTCATGCTTTATTTTTATTGACCAGGTAATTAATAATTTTTTTGTTATTTTTGGTTTGTCAACAACCACTTTTATATGCATCATCATCACAAAAAAATGCCTGAAACATCACATGAGTGTTCACCTTCTCCGATATAATTAATATTTTTAACATTTATGTAATCAATATTGATGTCAAAAATACTAATTTTTTTATTTTCACAGAATACAAGTGAATTCATTGTCATGTTATCCAACTTCATTACTATGATGAGAAAGAAAATTAAATAATATCTCTGGTATTACATCCAACAATATTTGAGACTGTTGAATCAATAAGTAAATACTTTGAAATTTTAAAAGTTATACGATTTTACTAATATGAAAAAGTTGGAGTTAACATCATATTAGTATGTATAGGGTGAGTATCAAATATTATAAACTCTAGTCAATTTATTAATATATAAATTTATTCTGAATTTACATGTTTTTTACAGGTGCATAGAATCACAACTAAAAAAATTGACATACAAAAAAATTATATTTTTTCATAATCCGACATCCATTTTTGCTTTTGATAATAAGTATGTCAATGAACATTCAAAATCACGATCTAAAGATCTAAAAATCAAGCTTAGTCAACTCCAATCAGATTCTTTATTATTTTTGTCATATCAAGTTTGTAAGTATCAGTAATTATTTATATTTTTTTATTTTAATTAAGTTACTAATTATTTCATTTGTTTCAGAGCGAATATTGGATGTTGGCTATTATTGATTACAGTATAAATATTATTTATTGACTTGATTTCTTAAATCATGACATTCGTGATGATATTAAAAATGTCATTATAATATAAGTTTATTAATTATTTTTCTTTCTATTTGGAATTCAGATTTGACTTTAAATTTAATTTTTTTATATTTTATTATGTGTATTTAAGGGTTTGACAAAGGATCAGCATATCAGTTTTCAAAAGCCAAAGGTTTTAAAGTGAAAGCCGGTAAACTAATTATGTATTGTAGTTTTTTAAATATTTAAAGATTTGATATTAAAAATGTTTTACAATCGTTTATTTTTTTTAGTGCCCAAAACAATCAGATAATATTCAATGTGATTATTATATCATGTGTTTCATGATTGATATAGTTGATGCTCTTAGACTTCGGGATTGTCAGCTTTGGTAAGTTAACTGCAATATAGATTGATAAATGATGATAATTATGTTGAATTGATTTTAACAAATACTTTTTTTAATTGCAGATCTATGATGGAGTGACATAATTTACACAAGAGAAAATTGATATTCGAAATAAGATTTGTGGTTTATATAATCCCAACATGCAAATAATAATATGTGATATAATTGAGCATGATCTTTAAATTGTTTATTGTGTAGAACAAATGAACACAGTTTTTAAATTGTTTATTGTGTATAATACTTGCAGTTCATTTGATCCCCGACGATAAACAATTTAACCCAAGACATCATTTGATCCCCGACAAAAAACAATTTAACCCAAGTTCATTTTTCATCAATCATCCTGCAGGCTTCTGGCACTCCGCTTTCACTAAGACGCATGTGGGACACTTCGCCACATAAAGTGTCACATCCTTCTTAAGTCCTGGGCCACGAGAACAATTTCTTCATATCACGGTACATCTTCGTGCTCCCCGGGTGAATCGAGTACTTGGTATGATGAGCCTCGTACATCAATTCCGCCCGCAGTTTACCCACATTCGGGACGCACAGAAGACCGTCCTTACATAACAAACCATCCGCAACATCAAATTAGGAATTTGACTCATCCAAAGCCTCAACCATGATTTGCTTCATGTGGTCATCCAAATCCATAGCCTGCCGAATCCGATCATCCATGTCATACTGAACTTCTGTCCAGTTCAATAGTGCTTCGACACTAGCCTGTTTGTCAACACAAGAGATCTCCAACGCCTTCAACTCCCGAACCAAACGCTCGTCATGAACTGACAGTCAGTTTGCTTGAGCTGGGGCCCTGCAACTCAACGCATCCGCAACTGCATTGCATTTCTCAGGCACATAATGAATCTTGAATGTGTAGTCCCCCCAGGAACTCCATCCATCTCCGCTGTCGCATGTTTAGATCTTCTGACCCAACAAGTACTTCAGGCTCTTGTGGTCGGTATAGATATCGACATTCACCACATACAAGTAATGCCTCCACAGCTTCAGGGCAAATATCACGGCTGCTAACTCCAAGTCATGGACCAGATATTTCCTCTAATGCACCATCAGCTGACGCGAGCCCATAAGCTATCACACTTCTGTGCTGCAGTAGGACACAACCCAATCCACTGCCCGAAGCATTACTGTAGATCTCAAAGCCTTCGGTCCCACTCAGTGAACTTAGAACAGGCGTCGTGGTCCAGCGACTTTTCAACTCTTCGAAAGCTTGTGCGCACTCCGGCGTCCAAACAAACTTCTGCTCTTTCCTCGTCAGAGTCGTGAGGGGTAACGCTATCCGCGAGAAGTTCTCCACGAAGCGCCTGTAATAGCCGGCAAGCCCCAGAAAACTTCGGACTTCCGCTACCGTAGACAGCACAGGCCACTCTCGTATAGCAACAATCTTCGCCGGATCCACCACAATTCCCTCTCCACTAACTATGTGACCAAGGAACGCTACTGAGAACAACCAAAACTCGCATTTGGAGAACTTAGCGTGCTCTCCATGCCCGTTCATCCTCTTCCTTTGGCTTGTTTTGGTGTTGACACCTGTTTCCTTTGTAGGTGTCAAAGGTGGTGTTCGTGTGATCAATCCCTTCCATCGCCCTTGAATTCTGCTCGCGTGGGTAGTTAGAGGAAGAGCTTTGGGATTTTGGAGGACGTCGAGATTGTAATTCCATCTCTGTTGGAGCGCATTCATCACCCTCCTGTGGGCCATTTTGCGATTACAGAGGGGTGCTTGAAGGCAAGCTTTTGAATCCATCCTACGGAGGAGTCAATCGGCGTATTTCGGTTCTGTGGTGTTCCGGTGACGCAGTTTTCTCTAGTGTAGATGATGAGGATTATGGGGCTGCATTAAATGCAGATGCTTAAAGTGATCCTCCTCACTGTGCGAGTATACCAATATATCGTCGATGAAGACGATCGCAAAGTGGTCTAGGTACTCTCTGAAAGTCCTGTTCAGCAGATCCGTGAACATTGACGGCGCATTAGTCTGCCCAAACGACATGACCGTAAACACATAATGTCCGTATCTCATACTAAAAGCCGTCTTGGGGATATCACTTTCTCTTATCCTCAGCTGATAATACCCGGACTTAAGGTCCAATTTCGAGTACACCGATGACCCAGCTAACTGATCGAAAAGATCATCAATCCTTGGGATCGGGTACTTATTCTTCTCCGTTAACTTGTTCAGCTCTCGATAATCGATACAGAGCAGCAAACTTCCGTCCTTCTTCTTCACAAAAGAACCGGTGCGCTCCAAGACGACGAACTTGGATGCACATAATCCTGTTCCAAGAGCTCTTGAAGTTGAACCTTCAGCTCCGCCATCTCCTTAGGCGTTAGCCGATACGGAGAGCGTGACACAGGTTTGGCACCTGACACTAGCTCAATAGTGAAGTCTAACTCCAGCTGAGGTAGGGCTCCAGGGAGATCGCCAGAGAACACATCAGGGTATTCGAATACCACTGGGATGCTGTCCAAAGTAGGCTTAGGCTTCGAAGCCTCCACGAGCGTGAAGAACAGCTCTGCACCAGCACGAACTGCTTTAAACACCTGAAGAGCAGACATCAAAGTCTTGCTCGATCCCATCAAGCCCGTTAAAGTCGTCTCACGAGAACCTAATTGACCTCTCTGCGTTTGCGATCAATGTATGCCCGCCGCTCCGAGAGCCAACCCATACCAAAGATCACATCGAACTCTACTATCGACAGTAGCGACGCTTGCAAGTCAAACTCTTGACTCCCAATCCAAATCGAAACGCAACAAACTCTACCAGCGCGCATTGAGCACCCATTTGACAACAACACATCCAGTTTGTCATTTACCATGGAAGAAGGTACTCCGATGCGCGATATAAATCCTTTGGACAAAAAGGAGTACGAAGCTCTCGAATCGAACGGTGCTCTCGGCGGATATTCTAAAAGCAAAACAAAGCATAACACAAACAGTCCTAAGCTAACACGCGCAAGGGCAACAAGTATTTAAAGCTAAACTGCTATAAATTTAACTCATAACTGTCACCACGTCCGCTTGCTTTATGACCTCCTGCAGGCCAAAATTGTACACTTTAGGCTGGGCTGGAGCATAGTGGGATGTGGTTGACTCCACCGCCTTGCCCTTCTCCTCGTACGTTGTCTCAGGCTTCCTCTCGGACTTTGGACGTCCGCTCCAACAGTCTTGGGCAAAGTGTCCCGACTTTCCACAGTTATAACATGCGCCCGGGGTTCGGCCCGTAGTCGCACCTGACGGACCAGAAGAAGGGGCTGGACCCGAAGTCCCAGCCTTCTTATACCACTTACGGAACACAGATTTTGAGGAGCTCGGCATTTTGAACACCGTTTCCTTTGCACTAGAGTCCTCAACTGTTCCTGGAATAGCTTTCTTTGTCTTCTGAGCATCATCCCGACAACCTTGGGCAAAGTGCCATTTCTTTCCACAAGTATGACAAGTGTAAGTAACTTTGCTAGTCGATGTTCTAGCCCCCTTTTTCAGCGTTCTGCGGGATGCAGCTCTCAAAGGACTAGCAGAGTTCGATACCCTGCTCACTGGCATCTGGTGAGTCTTCCTCAAATCTACTTCCAAGGATCTAGCCGAATCCACCAAGGCTCAAAATCCCAATAGTTTTGGTCCTAGCAGTAGAATTCGCAGCTTGTCACGCAGACCATTATAAAATCTATCGACTATAGATTGCTCGTTATCCAACTCAAAGCATGGGTAGCGGCTTATCATAAGAAATGTTTGCAAATATTCGTCAACTGAGTGCGCTCCCTGAACTAAACGCATGTTCAACTGCTGACCCGATGGTCTACCAAATGTCATTTGCTCCGTCACGCCACCCGGCGTTGAAGCCACATCAGGGGCAAAGGGTTGCACACTCCTTCCATGCTGTGCATTAGGCACAACGAGCACCACTTCAACGACCCTTCTTATGGTTTCAAACAAAGGAGGGGTCTCGAGCACGTCCTGGGTGCACTGTATTCCTCAGAAACGGAGCGTTCTGACGACCTTACACCACTCTTGTTCACATATAGTCGTAAAAAAAACCATTACGTGACCGAACAAAATTGCAAAAAACAATTATAGGAACACGCAGGTTCCTCACACATGTGTATTTTCATTCCTAAGTGGACATTCATGGATTCTTTTTATGTTATAACGATGACGCACACACATGTGCTCACCACCACTTAAAAGAATTCGTCTACGAATTCATTTAAGTTGACCGAAATCAGTAGTCTGATACCAAATTGTAACACCCTCTTTCCGTCGCATAGCATATATCAGTAGGTTCGGCCGGGGCCCGACGTCATATACCACAGACAGACCGAAGGGTTACGCAATGGAACCATCCTTCCAAAAACCAACGCCCTACACAGAGTACATTCTAGCGGAAGCAATTTAAAAGTTCCAAATTAAGAACTTAGCCACAACATGAATCTCCACTACATAAACCCAACATGAATGAACGTACAAATACACAAGTACTTTGCCTTATGAGCTTACAAGAGTTTACTCAAATAAAAGTGTCTTCCAAACCCGGCACGCAGGCCGGTCACAAATGAGAATAAAAGTAAACATGCATATATAGACCTTTGAGGACCGTCTCAGCAACAAAGGCTTTTGTCCGCTATTTGCCAGTAGCCTCCGCCGCACCTGCAAGCAACAATCCACCAAAGCAGTGGCAAACAAAAGCAACGGTCAGTAAAGCTGATCAAATTATAACAACCCCGCCCCTAAACTCGGGGCGGCGATGCTCATTCCCTGCACTTTATTAGCATAGCTTAACATTAGTGAAATTACACATCATCACAGGCGTAGGCTCGTACGACAACACACCCCGTGCTCTCAGGGCACATTCTCGGTGAACCCGGTCAAAATCCGCGCTCTCACCACCGCCCCTTGGACGACAAACCTCGTGAGTATTATAGTCTTACCGGTCTATTCCTAAGAACCTCCATCTATGCCAACGGCGAGTACCACGTACCTTAGGTCTCTCTAACCGAACGATATAGAGCGGGTACGGTTCCGCCTGACCCGTTGCTCACACCGTAACGTCAATTTAAGCCATATGCGCGGGTCAAGCTTCCCCGAGTCCCAAACCAATTACACATTTTACATAACCCAGTTATGTGCAAGTTGGCTCCCAGGCCACCAAGATGGCAGAATCACGCTTCTGCCCAGATTTCCTGGTGCACCTTGGAGTTAGTCCCCAAGGTTCCCGGTTGCAATCTATCACGTAGAAAACCCGAAAACAACCATTGACACGGAGTCTTCTCCGACTATCAATGCATAATGAAACATCACCGATCCATACCAACTTGTCCGGGAAGGCTTCACACACCATGCCTATGTCTGTACTTCGATTCCGTACTCTACATGCAAATAAGGGGGACTATTCATATCCACCCGAAAGAACACCTCACACTCACCGCTTACTCGCGAGAGCGGGTTTCCTGTGCAGAAAGAAAGAGGACTTCACATGTCCAAGATGAGAATCGTTACCCTATCATTTCTCTTTGGCGTCATGAGGATCTAGACGGATGAAAAGCACCGCAACGGCCTCGCCTCCATAGATCCGAACTCGGCTTGCGATTTGGGGCTTCGAAGCTCCACCGGCGGCCGGATCTCTCCTCTTTCTTCTTCCTTGCTCTCCCCTCTCTCTAGAACTCTTAGAAAGAGAAAACCCAAAAAGGAATGAGGGCTTCTAACCCTATTCCTGGGTATAACCCAGCAAGAACAGCCCCGAGTCATTGGATCCCAAAATAAGGAAACGGACGGCCACGATTCGCATTTAAAATCCAAAACCTGGGCCGAACACGGCTTGTGACACGCCCGTGTCCAAGGCCGTGTGCCTCAATCGACGCCGAAACCGTCGCGTCCCAAAAAGAACACGGGCTCTCGACACGCCCGTGTCAGGCTTGACACGCCCGTGTCAACCAGTACATGCCCGTGTAGCGGGACATGTTCCTCCATCGACACAGGACCAAAACCAACCTGAAGAGAACACGGGTACTCGACACGACCGTGTCTAATTTGACACGCTCGTGTCAGGCTAAACACGCCTGGGCTCCAGGCCGTGTTCCACCCCCGACACAGCACGGCTCACAGGCCGAGCAGGACACGGCCTGGGGCACGCCCGTGTCTCAGGCCGTGTTCGCTGTCTCGACGATCGTCGCCTGCACTTTCGTCGACCACACGGCCAGATCGTCGAACCAGAGCACGACACGGCCCTGGGACGCGTGTCCCAGGCCGTATGACCCCTACCAAGTCCCAAACTCGGCTCAAAACACTACCTGTCTCTCTTTTGAGTTTCGGGGCGTTACACGTCGGCCCCGGATTCTTTTTTAGCAACACCCACAGTTGGATGAGAAGTGTGATCGGGGGGACAATGACCAGCATGCAAGGGGGGAGCTAATCTCGGTCGTCAGTGCAGAGGCTTGGACTTAGGAAGACTCATTACATAACCCGACGCATTATCCCATCATCCATCCTGAGGGTGATGGGATTCAAGTCGATGGTTTACTCCTTGGTTCGATTGCGAGGACCGCACTCGCACCTTTGCAAGTTTTGGTTTTATCACCTGACAACAAGGGTTGAGACGTCGACGAACGAAAAAGGCTCTCGAGAGGTCCAACAGGACGCACACGCCCAAGGCCTCCATCATGAATAGTCTTACCCTGCCTGAAGGGTTCGCGGCCTGAGTGACGAAGAGCTTTTTAACAATTTTAGAATCGATTCTGATCCTGCGCTGAGCTCATAACTCCAAGCAGCCTCAACACCACCCTTAGAGGAGGATGACCTTCCATCACCGTCGAGCTGGGGTGATGATTCTGGACTCTTCCCAAAAAGGTCCACAGTCGGATGAGAAATGCAGTCAGGGGGTCAACGAACAACATAAAATGGGGGAGCTGATCTCGACCGTCAGTTCAGGTGTTTGGACTTAAGAAGACTCATTACATTACCCGATCATTTTTGTCATGACGTCAAGGCAAACCAAGGCGAGCGTCGGGCGCCTGGACGCTTAGGCGATAAGGCGACGCCTAGCCGACAATAAGACGAGCAAGTCGTAAGGCGATAGTTAGATATTTTAAAAAAAACTAAGGAAGACTTTAGACTGCGGTTTTTATCGCAGTGTAAAGTCTGTCATACCGCAGTTAAAGCAGATTATACACTGCGTCTTTTATAAAAACCGCAGTGTATAGTCAAAAAGACAGTGGTTTTTATAATAACTGTTGTCCAAAATCTGCTAGGCAGACTATACACTGCTGTTTTTATGAAAATTGCAATGTATAGTGGGATAGAGAGCGGTTTTTATAAAAACCGCAGTCTATCCCAATTTTTTTACTCTGAAAGCAATATAGTTTCTCAACAAAGTTGCACAGGTTGAGACATTCATGAATCATGATTGTTCTACATCATTGAAAAACAGTTTTAATTAAGTAGTGTATAAAAACAGTTAGTGTCATGGACAAATATAAACTCCACTTACTAAGTAGACTAGCAAATTTCAACAATAATTAGTGTCATTTTGGAGACATAAATAGAACCTTACATCCATTTTATGTCTGAAAAATAAGAACAGAGAAATTCATAGAAATAAGACAATCGGTTTTTAAGAAATAAAAAAATGCTACAAACATCAAACACAGGTTGACACATAAATGATTGATCTGCATCAACAAAAATGAACTAGAAAAGTGAACAAAAGAATATCATAATATCATAGTCAAATCCAAAATATCATCATCATACACACTAATTTTTTCTCATAATATCATAGTCAATTATAACATGAAACACAAGAAAAGTGAACCAACATGAATAATGTTTTCAACATCTAGTAAGTAATCAATGACATTACTTCTGCTTTGTTGGTTTGAGCTACTCGTCATTTGTCAATAATTATCATCAATATCTCCATCATCATTGACAAATCCAAAATATTTTAAATCTTTATCACATTCCGCAATAAGTTGAAGATTAGCTCCAACTTCACTTTATAAATTTCGATCCCCAACCCAATAGCTCTCACTATAGCTTATCATGTGAGAAAATCATCATAAAAAACTAATGCAAAAATAAACTAAGGAAAAGTAGTATAACCAAAAAATTGTGAGCATTGTCAGTCACCATCTGCGTATAACATAACTTTATATATATATATAGTTGTAGTTCCTTCTGAACAGTTAACTAGGAAATTGATCAAATGTCTCTCTCTCTTGTCTGTCCAATCATCTGACATAAGAGTGCAAACATATCTTCTCAAATAAGCTTGATATTTTGTCTTCATCTCTTTAATCTTATCTTTTATATTTAATAAGAAAGAGACTCGTAAATCATGATAACTAGGGTCTTTATAAACAGGCTCATACTGTACAACTGCTTCAACATTACTTCAAAACTTTGTTCTTTTACAACATTGAATGGAATTCCGCATTCATAGAATCAATCAGCAACATAACTATCAACTCTTTTTTCTTTTCAGGAGATCTAAAATATCTCTCAATAGTACTTTGTGCAGTACCTTTGGCACGTCTATCATCAATTACATATTCAGGAGTATGTCTCACATGAGCATTCATAGGGTCCCCTTTTTGTGTTAAGGGGATTACTTTCCTCCTTTTAACACTTGTCCCAGAACTTGAGATAAATGAAGATTTAACTGTAGATATTGTCGGGGATAAATGATGATTGATGAAAAATGAACTTGGGTTAAATTGTTTTTTGTCGGGGATCAAATGATGTCTTGGGTTAAATTGTTTATCGTCGGGGATCAAATGAACTGCAAGTATTATACACAATAAACAATTTAAAAACTGTGTTCATTTGTTCTACACAATAAATAATTTAAAGATCATGATCAATTATATCCCATATTATTATTTGCATGTTGGGATTATATAACCACAAATCTTATTTCGAATATCATCAATTTTCTGTTGTGTAAATTATGTCACTCCATCATAGATCTGCAATTAAAAAAAGTATTTGTTAAAATCAATTCAACATAATTATCATCATTTATCAATCTATATTGCAGTTAACTTACCAAAGCTGACAATCCCGAAGTCTAAGAGCATCAACTATATCAATCATGAAACGCATGATATAATAATCACATTGAATATTATCTGGTTGTTTTGAGCACTAAAAAAATAAACAATTGAAAAACATTTTTAATATCAAATCTTTAAATATTTTAAAAACTACAATACATAATTAGTTTACCAGCTTTCACTTTAAAACCTTTGGTATGTGAAAACTGTTATGCTGATCCTTTGTCAAACCCTTAAATACACATAATAAAATATAAAAAATTAAAATTTAAAGTCAAATCTGAATTCCAAATAGAAAGAAAACTAATTAATAAACTTATATTATAATGACATTTTGAATATCATCACGAATGTCATGATTTAAGAAATCAAGTCAATAAATAATATTTATACTGTAATCAATAATAGCCAACATCCAAAATTCGCTCTGAAATAAATGAAATAATTAGTAACTTAATTAAAATAAAAAAATATAAATAATTACTGATACTTACAAACTTGATATGACAAAAATAATAAAAAATCTGATTGGAGTTGACTAAGCTTGATTTTTAGATCTTTAGATCGTGATTTTGAATGTTCATTGACATACTTATTATCAAAAGCAAAAATGGATGTCGGATTATGAAAAAGTATAATTTTTTTGTTTGTAAATTTTTTTAGTTGTGATTCTATGCACCTGTAAAAAACATGTAAATTCAGAATAAATTTATATATTATTAAATTGACTAGAGTTTATAATATTTGATACTCACCCTATACATACTAATATGATGTTAACTCCAACTTTTTCATATTAGTAAAATCGTATAACTTTTAAAATTTCAAAGTATTTACTTGTTGATTCAACAGTCTCAAATATTGTTGGATGTAATACCAGAGATATTATTTAATTTTCTTTCTCATCATAGTAATGAAGTTGGATAACATGATAATGAATTCACTTGTATTCTGTGGAAATAAAAAAATTAGTATTTTTAAAGGCGGAGTGCCAGAAGCCTGGAGGATTCTTGAAGTCCTTGCCTATCCCGGAGTAGAAGTTCGACGATATTACAATGGACTTTGTGCATGGACTCCTCCAATAGCTTATTTCAGAGAAATCTATTTTGGGCAACAGTTCAAATTGTCTATATTGAATCCGAAGACTCGACGATCAAATTTGAGGTATGCGCTGTCTAAATGCAATTTTAAAAATCGATATATATATATATATGTATTCATTTAAATAGAAAAGGGAGGGCACGCTCGTCTTTCGTCGAACTCTAAAGCAGCCGAAACCCGACGATTTGCACGACTACGCTACCCGGCCGTTCGGCTCCCGATTTGCCGATTCCCGTCGATCGTCGACCTCCTCCCGTGCCCTAGGTCGCATCGATCGTGCACAGCTTGCCGCCAAGCCCTAGTTTCAAGCTTGTCGCCGCCTAAAGCGTGTTGCCGCCGACTACCGCGTGTCACCACCGCCGTCGCCTGCCGATAAAGATAATCACCATCTCTTCATTACAGAGAAGCCTTCAGTTCTTGCAGCCTTCCAGAGGATCTCCAGTACAGTGCTTGAGTCGACACCAGAAGCTTCCTCAGACCTGTACAGTTTGCACTCCACAGTTTCAAAAATTTCAGTTTTCTGTAATTTTCAAAAGCTCCTAGAAGCACGAGTTAAGTCCACAGACGTTGAGTGAAGCAAGCTCACTCAACGCCAGATGCAAGGGAAGATGCTGGATAGGCTGAAAATCGCTTAAGTTCACAGACGTTGAGTGAAGTCTATTAACTCAACGCCACGTATATAAAATCGTTGAGTATAGCTAGGTTAGTCTAAGCCTAACAATTGACAAGATAGAAATGTGGCTAAGGTCACATACATTGAGTGTAGTATACTCACTCAATGCCATACATCAAAAAGCTCTGAGATAGGCTGAGGCAGTCAAAGCATAAGGAGAAACTGGCTGAAATGTGGCTAAGTGCACAGTGGTTGAGTGAAGTCCACTCACTCAACGCTATATCATCAAAATCGTTGAGTATTGCTCAGTCAATCAAAGCTACAAAAAATATATGTAAATATTTGACAAAGTTCAAAGGCGTTGAGTGAAACTTACTCAACGGCATATGATAAAAAGCGTTGACTGATTCTCATCCAGTCAGAGCCAGTGTTTTCAGACACAGAAAATTTGGCTAAGTCCAAATGCGTTGAGTGTAGTTTACTCACTCAACGCCAGATAACAGAAGAATATCTGTTAAGTAGTTTGGCGTTGAGTGAAGCCCACTCACTCAACGCCAAGTGACAAAATCTGTCTAACTAATATGACGTTGAGTGATGAAGGCTCACTCAACGCCTAGTAACAGAAAGTTTGGCTAAGGCAAAAAGCGTTGAGTGATGAAGACACACTCAACGCTCTCAACGTCTGGTAATAGAAAGTTTGACTAAGGCAGAAAGCGTTGAGTGATAAACACACACTCAATGCTCTCAACGCCTAATGACTGAAAATTAATCTAAGTGTTTTGGCGTTGAGTGAAGGTTTCTCACTCAACGCCTAATGACAGAGAAATTACTCTAAGTGTTTTAGCGTTAAGTGAAGGTTACTCACTCAACGCCTAATAACAAAAAATCTGTTTAAGTGTTTTGGCGTTGAGTGAAGGTTGCTTACTCAACGCACAGTGACAGAAAATCTGTCCAAGTGTTTTGGCGTTGAGTGATGGTCACTCACTTAACAACTATACTAATGTTTGATTTTGGCTAAGTCCACAGATGGCTGACGTCAACATGAGTCAGCAAAAGTCAACAAAGTAAACACAATTCAAATTTATTGCGAGAAAGTTGGAGTAAGCAATTGATGGCGCCAGCGGCCAGCTTTTGTCGTATTCTACAAATGGAAGGTGGCAAATAGGCATTTAAGGCTGAGCCCCACAACACAAAGAGTCCTTGATCGACGAACAATAAAAGGGAAAGATTGGCTCAGTCGACAACAAGCAATTAGGGTTTTCTGGTTTCGCAATTGCGGCTGAACATCGTCTTATTTCTCGCCATTACTGTCGAGTTGAAGGTCATATTCAGTTCAGTCAACCCTAAAGCGAAAAGTGATAGCTGCTGCGATATTCATCTGCGACAACAAGGTCAGGACTGATTCCTGAAAGAGAAGAGGAAGAGACTTTTGCAAATAACTTCCAGCACAATCCATCTAGTACTGAAGATTTGTTTTCCTTGTTGCTGAGAGGAAGCTAGGGCTGAGATAATCTCTGTCTAGGAAAGGCAGACACATAGAAATGCTCTGGTGTCAAAATCAACACTTCTATTGTTTATTCTGTAGGATCCTTCTGGATCTGAGTGTAAGTTTGATCTATAAAGGCTGAGAGTGTAGGATTCCTGTGAGAATCCGAGTTGTAAACCTGTGTTATAAAGACTGAGGTAAGATCATTTGTGATCTGAGTGTATGATCCATTTTGGATCTAAGTGTAGGGCTTAGACCTGAGTTGTAGGATCCTTTGGATTTGAGGTAGGGCTTAGTGCCAGAGTGGTAAGTCTTGAAGAAGACTGAGTGGTCCTGCGGGATTGTGTTGTAAGCTCCTTGGAGCTGAGTTTTTGGGGAAGAGCCTTATCTAACACACTGTTAGAATGACGCAGAGGGACAGTGGATGTACCCAAACTCTGAGGAACCACTATAAAATATCTGTGTCGTCTGGTTGATGTTCTTGAAAGCTTAATCTAACAAATCACCAAGCACAGTAAATAAGATATAGGTCTAGATAATCAAAAAGAGACCTAAAATCTATTCACCCCCTCTAGGTGTTAGTTGACCTTGAAAAAAAAGTCTTTCAACAATGACTTGCGGAGCAAGGGTCTATGCTACCGTTGCAAGCAACCCTACTCGCCTAATCATAATTGTCCTGCCAAGGAGTTTCCAGCCCTCATGGGGGATGACTTGGACGAGATCGGTCTGGCTGACTTCAACGCCCTTATGATCATGGATGTACCGCCAGACGGAGCTTCAGGCACCTCTGCAGCAGCCCACCCACGGGCACATCACTAATAGATGACGGGCACCTCGACCTCGGGGTTAAGGTCGATTTTCTATCTGGATGGATTGTTATGCATATTATTATTATCACTATTATGACACTTTCTATTTTATGACATGTGATCCCTCCCTCCCTATATATGGAGGTGTTTGGGAGTTAGGACATTTTTATCTTCTAGGGTTTGAGAATTATTTTTTGGAGAAAGGCTTCTACGAGGAACCAGCCTCGAAAAGTTGGGCGCGAGCATACCTCGCGATTGTATCAGATTATTATCTATTGCAAGTGTTGTTCTCTTTCTAGTAACATACTTGAACTTCAATACTGCATGTTGGTACGGTTGTAACGCCCTACCGGGTATGGAGGCTTGAGTATTCTTCTAGACCAGCAGTGCCACTAAAGCAGTAGGCTTGAACATCAAATCTGAAATTGCCTTGAATTTTGACTGCCTGGAGGAGGTTGATTGCCCTTTGGGCAGTATGAAGTTGGCACTCTTCCTTGAAGAGGCGCAGTAGCACTGGGGAGGTAGGCTTATTGCCTAGTCTGGTAGGTCTCTGGAAGGTCACCGCCTGACCTTTGTGGCTTATAGCCCTGAGGACAGTATTTAGTCCACCTCTTGTTTTTCACACCATATCACCGGGTGGTAATGTCCACTACCTGGTTATTCGAACATCATCAGCCAGGTTCAAGTTGCTTCTTGTCTTTTCTGCACATCATTAATAAACATACATATCAAAACATGCTAGTGTTCGCTATTTATTGAGCATGGAGGTTGTAGAATATACGGCTCAATATGTTATCCTTGTTGGGAAACAAAGATCCCCCTGCGCTTGCGTAACTGGTCACACAGAGAAAAATAAAATGCAACCAGAAAAATTGCACAACCAGAGAACACAAAATTTAGGTGAAAAACCCTCCCCAAATCAATGTTGGAAAGACCACGGTGCGGGACACTCAAAATCCACTATCAATAATAATAAGGATTACAACAACAAGAATACTAGGTTTGCCTAACCTAGATCCCCCTTGGATTCACAGATTGAATCCCCCTCTCAGATTACAGAAAATCCTCTCTTCAACAAAAAAAAGTAATAACACTCCAGATCTCTCTTCAAACTTCTACAGAAAACGACGACGAGAATGAGAGCAAAAATACCCTTACAACGAAGACAAGGCACTGGCTGAGGAACAACTTTTGTTCTTCTTCCTGAAGAACTTCTCTGGCATCAACAATGGCGGAAGGTCGATCCTCTTTAGAAAACCGAGAGCATCGATCTCTTTCTTGACGACCGAAATAACTGCAATGTTATGTCAGGAATATGGCGTGGACTATTTAGGGTAATGGATGAGGCTATCTCAGCTCTTAGATCAAGCCCTAAACCATCAGATGACAGAAAGAACCAAGACTTCACGGAATAGCTTCAGTCAACCATCACTCGGAGACAAACAACAACACTCGACGTTAAACAACACACTCGACGCCAAAACAACAAACTCAGCGCCAAAACACTCGATGCAAAAACACTCGATGCCAAAACACTCGACGCCAAAACACTCGACGCCAAAACACTCGACGCCAAAACACTCGACGCCAAAACACTCGACGCCAAGGAGGCTGCTGCTTCAGTTGACACCAAGATACAGTAAGCTCCAGTTGGGTCTGTTTTAATTTTTCTGAGTTCACCGACTCTTTAGGGGTTGGACCCCAACAAACTCCCCGTCCAGACCATAAAGAGGAGTTCCTATACCTGACATCTTCAGATAGTAACCATGCCGATCAGTGGCCGACAGAACTCGTGCTTTTCTCTCGACACGACCTTCGTCATCATGTCCGAAGGATTTTCGTCCGTGTGGACCTTCTCCACCTTCAACAACTTCTCCTCGACAACATCTTAAATCAAGTGATACCTCACATCAATGTGCTTTGTCTTGGAATGGTGGGAGGGGTTCTTGGCAAGAAAAATGTCGCTCTGACTATCACTGAAAACAGTGAACAACTCTTGCTGGAGTCCAAGTTCAAGCATGAATTTCTTCATCCACAAGATCTACTTTGATGCCTTTGTCAGAGCGATGTATTCTGCCTTTGTCGTCGACAGTGCCACACACTTCTACAATCTCGACTGCCACGACATTGTTCCGCCTGCATAAGTAACAACAAACCCCGAAGTGGATTCCCTGGAGTCAACATCTCCAGATATGTCTGAATCAGAGTATCCAACAAGGGTCGGAGACCATCCCCCATACTGCAAACAGTAGCTCGAGGTACCCCTGAGATATCCGAGTATCCACTTCATAGCATCCCAGTGAGTCCTCCCCGGGTTCGCCATGTATCTGCTCATTACCCCCACTTCATAAGCTGTCTGATCTCGTGCAGACCATAACATACATCAAACTCCCCACTACAGATGCATAGGGGACTTGACTCATCTCCTCCACTTCCTTATCAGATGAAAGACACTGAGAGCATGATAGCTTGAAGTGTCCACCCAACGGAGTAACAACCGACTTGGCTTTCTCCATCATGAAGCACTTCGGTACTTTCTCCACATACTCAACCTGAGATAGCCACAATTGACCTGCTCTCTTGTCTCTGGTGATCTTCATCCTCAGGATCTTCCTTGCTGGTCTCAAGTCTTTCATCTCAAAAGGCTCACTAAGCTCCTCTAGCTCGGCGATGCTCGACTTGTCATTACGGACAATCAACATATCATTTACATATAACAGCAGAATAATAAGGGTCTTCTTAGTCTTCTTCACATAAACACAGTGATCAGCCCTCTAGAATTTACTATTCAACATAAAGCAATCAAACTTCTTGTACCATTGTCTGGGTGTCTGCTTCAAGCCTTCAACCCATAAATGCTCTTTCTAAGCCGATAGACTAAATGCTCCTTGCTCTTGGCCTCAAAACCTTTAGAATACTCCATATACTGCTCCAAATCTCCATGCAAGAATGCCTTCTTGATATCCATATGCTCAATCTTAAGGTCACTGAAGGCAACCAAACCCAATATCAGTCTGATAGAAGACATTTTTACTACTAGTAGAAATATCTCGTCAAAGTCCACACCCTACTTTTGACTGAACCCTTTGACTACCAACCTTGCCTTATATTTAGTTTGGGAAAGAAGCTCATTTGCCTTCAACTTGAACACCCACTTTTTCTTCAATGCTCTCTTCCCCTTTGGTAGCCTGACGAACTCATAGGTCCCATTCTTCTGAAGCGTGTCTAACTTCTCCTCCATAGCTGTAATCCAAGACACTCTGTCTTCAGATCTCTGAGCCTCTTCAAAATACTCAGGCTTTTCACCATTAGTAAGCAAGACATAGTCTTGTGGTGGATATCTGGTGCTTTGCCTCCGAACTCTGTCAGATCTCTTGAGGGGTACCTCCACAACAAGTGGAACATCTACATGCAAAGCTCCCCCTCCATCAAGAATCTCCTCCTGATCTGGAATCTGCACAGCTTCCTCCTCGGCATGCCCTCCATCAACAATAACATACTCTTACTCAGGAACTACATCAGAACACTCCATAGACAGCAGATCCTACGGCTCAACAACCTCTTTCTCACCAACAACCTGGTCTTCCACAAAGACCACATCCCTGCTTCTGATGATCTTCTTCCTCTCCAGGTCCCAGAGTCTATAACCAAACACCTTAGATGAGAACCTAAGCAAGATGCATTCCTGTGACTTCTCGTCAAGCTTCGACCTCTCCTCCTTAGGAACATGAACATGTGCCTTGTAACCAAACACCCGCACGTGTCCATAAGACACTTCCTTCCTGGACCAAACACGCTCTAGGATATTTCCATGCAAAGGTGCTGAGGGGGGCAAATTAATCAAATGCACAACAGTCCGTACGACCTCTGCCCAGAATTGTTTGCCAATACCTTCCTGAGAGACCATACACTTGATCTTCTCCACAATCGTCCTGTTCATCCTCTCCGCCAACCCATTTTGTTGCAGTGTCCTTGGAGTCGTCTTCTCATGCACGATGTCATGCACCCTGCAATAAACATCAAAAGGTCTTATGTACTCACCTCCAATGTCTGATCAAACCTGCTTGATTACCTTTCTGGTCATCTTCTCTGCCTTCACTCTGAACTCCATGAACATTACCAAAACTTCACTCTTCTGCTCCAGAAAATAAGCCCATACCTTTCTTCAGTGATCGTCTATGAACGTGACAAAGTAGGTTGCTCTGCCCACAAAATTGGGCTCGATTGGACCACACACGTCAATTTGTAGAAGCTCAACAGCTCCGCCTTCCTCTTCGGTTCAGCATGTGCGAAGGAAACTCCTCTCTTCTTGCCAGCCAAGCAGTGAACGCACGTGTCAGGTAGCTCCCCTGACAGCTCTGGAAGAACCATTTTCTTCATCAAGATCTTCAAGTTCTTCTCGCTAATGTGGCTAAGTCTGCGATGCCACAACTCCATGGAGTTATCTTTAGATGCATTCACATTCGGGGTGCAGATCTTGGCCTTTGCTCGGTATAAACCGCAGCACTTCTTGCCTCCACCACCAATGACCCTTTCACTAGCCTCCACGCACCTCCGCCTTCAATGCTCGTGAAACCTCCATTATCCAGTTTGCCAACAAAAATGTGGTTCATTCTCAAGTCAGGAATATGCCTGACATCCTTGACGATAACCCTTCCCAGATCAGTTTGCAAGTGGACGTCTCCACTACCAACCATCTTCGACACACCGACATTTGCCATCCGGATAATGCTAAGTTTTCCAGCAGCATATGAGTAGAAGTAATCTTAGTGAGGAGTACAATGGTAGGATGCTTCACCATCCACTACTCAATCTGTGTCAACACACTCCTGGCAAGTAGCCCCGCTACAATGTAAGCACAATGACTCATCCTCCGCAATCGAGGCCGCACCTGCATCGCTTGATTCTCCAGTCTCCTTTGACTTCCCTTTCAGATCTCTTTGCAACTTGAAACAGTATTTCTTAAAGTGACCCTTCTTCTTGCAATAATAACACTCGATCTCCTTCTTGGACTTGGGCCTAGACTTGCTTCTGGAGTTAGCCCATGACTTATCTTTCTTCTTCGTCTACCCGCCTCTTCTCTCCATAAGTAGAGCATCTGTTGTAGAAACTCCAGAATCCTTCCTCCTTAGCTCCTCGTTCAAAAGACAGTTCGTCACCATCTCCATTGACACAACGCCATCCGGCGCCGAATGACTCAATGACATTACAAGAGTTTCCCAACTCTCTGTCAAAGAACTAAGAACCATCAATGCTCGCAACTCGTCCCCTAAGGTGATCTTCATGGCCTCTAATTGATTTATGATGCTTTGAGCAAGGTTTAGAAGCTCAGTCATCTGAGAACCTTCTCTATACTTCAAGTTCACAA
The DNA here is from genome assembly GCA_039583875.1 of Platanthera guangdongensis. Lineage (NCBI taxonomy): Eukaryota > Viridiplantae > Streptophyta > Magnoliopsida > Asparagales > Orchidaceae > Platanthera > Platanthera guangdongensis. The sequence goes on from CM077148.1 coordinate 70,781,995, forward strand.
GCTTTCTGATCAAGAAAGCTTTGTTGCCTGATGTCTTCCGCTCGTACAACGCTTCCGGTTTTCTCCACAAATCTTGCGCCGATGATTCTGTGGATACATGATGGAAATATCCACGGAATCATCGGCGCAAGATGACTCATCCCCCTGCGCTTGCGTAACCGGTCACATAAAAATAAAATGTAGCAACAACAAGAAAATTTGCACAACTAGAGAACACAAAAATTTATGTGGAAAACACTCGCCAAATCAATGAGGGAACAATCACGAGGCGGGGCACTCGAAATTCACTATCAATAATAATAAGGATTACAACAACAAGAACACTACGTTTTCCCAACCTTGATCCCCCTTGGATTGACAGATTGAATCTCCCTCTTAGATTATAATAAATCCTCTCTTCAAGAAAAATGTCACAAAACTTCAGATCTCTCTTCAAACTCCTACGGAAATTGAAGACGAGAAATAGAGCAAAAATACCCTTACAACGAAGACAAGACACTGACCGAGGAACAACTTCTCTTCTTCTTCCTGAAGAACTTCTCTGGCAGCAACAATGGCAGAAGGCCGATTCTCTTCAGAAAACCGAGAGCATCGATCTCTTTCTTGACGACCGAAATAACTGCAATCTTATGTCAGGAATAGGTCGTGTCCTATTTAGAGTAAATGGCGAGGCTATCTCAGCCCTTAGATCAAACCCTAAACCATCAGACAACAAAAAAACCATGACTTTACGAAACAGGTTCCGCAAGCCATCACTCGACGCCAAACAACAACACTCGACACCAAACAACATACTCGACGCCAAACAACATACCCGACGCCAAAACACTCGGCGCCAAAAACACTCGACGCCAAAAACACTCGACGCCAACTCGGCTGCTGCTTCACTTGACGCCAAGAGACAGTAAGCTCTAGTTGGGTCTGTTTTAATTTTTCCGAGTCCACTGGTTCTTTAGGGGCACTCTTTAGGAGCTGGACCCCAACAATCCAATCATAAAAGTTCGAGGGAACACTCTAAATTTCTTGGATTCCCAAGTTTCTTTCTTGTGGTCTCTGTACCCAAGGTTATTTGATGAACCATTCTCTAGTTGTGACAATAAACCTGTACAATTTTTAGTGACACACTATTATTACATAGGCAGTTTAGGATGTTGATCAATGAAAATAAGAATAGTAACTGAGGTTAGTGATTCTTCAAAATCATCAATTCGGTTCTTCAAAATCATCAATTTGGTTCTTCAAAAAATAAGTTCTAGCTTGTGATCAATTGAAGTAGTCAATTAATTGATCATGTGAGAGACTTAACGATATCTTCGTGCTTGCACTACTTTGACACCTGTTTTTCTTGAATTCAGTAGAAATCGGGATTAAATTTTTCACACGCCCTAAACCGGGCACCACATACATATATATATAGGTACAGTAGCACGTGACATATCACGTGGAATACATAATCTCAATACGAACTAAAAAGCGAATATTCAACTCTCCCCCTCAAGTTGGGAATATATATTGATCATTCTCAATTTGTCAGTATTGTTCTTGAAGTTGTCGCTGCATAGCCCCTTGGTGAAAACATCAACAAGCTGATCAAATGAGCTCACAAACGCAGTGCAGACATTCCCCTTGTCGATGTGGTCTTTGATGAAGTGCCTATCAACTTCCACATGTTTGGTCCTATCATGTTGAACTGGATTGTGTGCAATGCTGATGGACGCCTTGTTGTCACAATAGATAGTAATAGGTTTGTTCACCTGAAGGCCCAAATCCTGGAGAATGGTTCTCAACCACAGTCCCTCATAAACGCCTTAAGCCATAGCTCTGTATTCTACTTCAGCACTTGAGCGAGCTACCACATTCTGCTTCTTGCTCTTCCATGAAATCAGGTTGCCTCCCACAAATGTGCAGTACCCCGTGGTTGACATTCTATTATCTTTACTAGCAGCCCAATCAGCATCAGTAAATACCTCAATCTCTAACGACTGATTATCCTTGAACAGAATCCCACGCCCTGGTGTATTTTTGAGATATCGCAACACCCTAAAGGCAGCCTGCTGATGACATAACGTAGGGGAGTGCATATACCGGCTTAGGACACCCACCGCATACGTGATATCCGGGCGAGTATGGGACAGATATGTGTGCCACCCAACCAGTCGTTGGTATTTTGAGGCGTCCGCTTTCTTCCCACTAATATCTGCATCAATCTTATGATTATCCTCATTTGGAGTGTCAACAGGAGCACACCTAAGCATCTCAGTCTCATCTAGAAGATCAAGAGTATACTTCCTCTGGGAAATGAAGATCCCCTGTCGGGATCTCGCAACTTCAATTCCCAAAAAATATTTCAGCTTTCCCAGATCCTTGACTTCAAATTCTTCGCCCAGTTGTTTTTTCAAGTATTTGATCTCATCCAAGTCATCTCCGGTAATGATGATGTCGTCCACGTACACAATAAGGATAGAAACCAAAGCACCCTTCCTCTTGATGAAGAGGGTATGATCAGCTTGACTTTGAGTATATCCAAGTCGTAGCATGGTTTTGTTAAAACGCCCAAACCACGCTCTCGGAGACTGTTTCAGGCCATACCGATATTTTAGCAGGCGACAGACCCTCCGGTTGGACTCTTTGACATCAAGGCCAGGGAAAATATCCATATAGACCTCCTCTTCCAGATCACCATGCAGGAATGCATTCTTAACATCGAGCTGCAGTAGCTCCCATTCACGAATCACAGCACAAGAAAGAAGCACCCAGATTGAGTTCAACTTGGCAACAAGATCAAAGGTCTACTGGTAGTCAATGCCTTGAGCTTGGTTATATCCTCGAGCCACTAAATGAGCTTTGTATCGCTCCACCACCCCATTTTGGTTCTGTTTAACAGTGAAGACCCAACGAGATCCGACCGTTCGCTTCCCAGGGGGAAGGCTATTGAGCCGCCATGTTTTATTTTTATCCAAGGCACTCAGTTCCTCCTCCATAGCCTGTTTCCATTCAGGTATCTGAACAGCCTCCTGCCATGTCTTAGGAATCACAATAGATGAAAGAGAGGAGATAAAGGCTTTAAGAGCCTAAGATAGATGAGTATAACAAATGTAGTTGACAATGAGGTGTTTGGTGCCACCCCTTTTACCTATAAGACGTGCAAGAGGAACATGGAGGTCATCATCTGAATCTGGAGCTGTGACGGTCACTGGTACTGGCGGAACATTCACAGTTTGCACTTGCTCAACAGTCCTGAGACGACGTGAGTACGTATATAATATTGGTGGAGCGGAGGTTGAAGGAGGGGAAGCGACAACAATTGGAAGAGGAGATTTGATGTTAACAATTGGAAGAGGAGATTCGATGTTCTCGTCACCGTCACATATCGTCTCCCCCTGACGAGGACGAAAGTACGACTCCCCCTCACGAAATGTGACATCCACAGTGCAATAGTAGCGCCGAATCAGAGGATGATAACAACGATACCCTTTGGTGGTAGGGAGTACCCAACGAAAATACACCGCAGGGAACGCTCATCAAGTTTATCACGATGTGGGGTATGGACATGAACAAAACATTCTGAGCCAAAGATACGAGCAAGATGAGTGGTGTGGACGATGTGTTGTTTGGTAAGACGCGATAGGGGCGTATCAAATGATAGGGCACGAGACGGAAGACGGTTAATGAGATGAACAACTGTGAGAACTGCATCACCCCAGTAGGACTTGGGAAGGTGCATAACAAGGAGTAAACTCCGAGCCACCTCCAGCAAATGTCTATTCTTTTGTTCGGCCATTCCATTTTGGGTGGAAGTTTGGACGGACGTGGTTTGATGTATGATGCCATTATCAGATAGATAGGCCCCCAAAACACCCTGATCATCATATTCCCCACCATTATCACTACGCAACACACGAATTTTGCCACCAAATTGTTTGTTCACCATCTTATGAAACGTCTGAAAACAGGAAAGGACATCACTTTTCTTTTTAAGCAGATAAACCCACATAACGCAGGAGTGACAATCAATAAAAGTAACAAATCATTTATAACCAAATAAAGATAACACTGGAGACAGACCCCAAACATCAGAGTGAATAACATCAAATGGACAAAAACTAGGAACAGACAAATGACTAGTACTCTGGCGAACATGTTTAGAGCGTTCACATGCATCACAAGAGAAAGACTGAATTAAAGAGGTAAAAATAGGAAACAATTTAGTAAGATAAAGAGGCGAAAGGTGGTCAAGGCGTTGGTGCCAGCGTTGAATGTCATGTAGAGTCGGAGATTTGGTGGATGAAAAAGCACTGGAAGAAGACTAGTCCATCAAGTACAGTCCACCAACGTTCCTACCACTGCCAAGCGTCCGCCTCGTATCCAGATCCTGAAATACACAGACATCAGGAAATAAGGTCACAGAACAGTTTAAAGAAGTAGTTAAGTGACTAATGGAAAGCAAATTGCTAGAAAAAGACGGGACATGCAAAACAGAGGACAATGATAGGTCGGGAGAACAGGTGACAATCCCTTTAACAGCGATGGAGGAGAGGGAGCCATTAACAGCAATAACTTTATCACGACCAGAAAGAGCAATATAAGAGGTAAAACCTGAGGCAGAACCAGTCATGTGATCGGTCGCACCCGAGTCAATAATCCACGCGGAAGGTGAGGAGGACACAACATGAGCACTGGAGAGACCCGAAGTAGCAACCACAACATGAGAACCAGCAGTAGGAGAGTCATTGTGGGAGCGCATCATGCGACGGGGAGCATCTAACTTAACAACAGACAAGCCGCCAGAGGTGTCCTCCTGAACCTTAGTTGAGTGCGCAGAAAACTGAGTACGATCGCCGGACTGACGGCCACCACCACGGTGCCCACCGCGACCCCGAGCACTAGAACCCCGACCAGCAGGGGCAAGGTGAGGGTGTAAACGAAAACAGGAGTCCTTAGTATGACCCTTCTTCCCACAGTAGGTACAAAGAGGATGTCCGCGCGAAGCCGCAGCAAGCGCAGAATGATTAGTAGCAGGAGCGGCACGAAGAGTACGACGACGATTCTCATCATTGAGGAGCATGCTGAAGGCCTCCCGAAGAGAGGGAAGTGGCTCACGATGGAGAACATGCAAGCGAACAACATCAAATTCCATGTTGAGCCTCATAAGAAGACGTGGACATGGAAACGATCTTTGTCTTTCTAAAGTGTCACCGCATCAGCAGTACAAGCAGCCGTTAAAGTATTGAAGAAGTCCAGTTCCAGATAGAGGCACTCAAACTCGAAATTGTAGGCAGAAACAGACATAGTGCCCTGCTTCAGCTCCAGAACACGGCGAGCGAGCTCATACACTTGCATCGAACTGCCTGCCTGAGAGTAGGTATCACGGGCCCAAGTCCAAATATCATATGCGGAGTCCAACAACATATAACTGCGATACACCTGAGGGGACATCGAGTGAAGTAACCACGAGACAAGCAACGAATTTTCCGCATCCCATTTTTTCCATGTGGGATCGGTACGTGGTAGCTCAACGATGGTACCATCAACAAGTGCATATAACTGGTGGCTGCGAATAGCATGCTGGGCCGCCCTGGAGCATTCCAGATAATTCGTGCCATCCAAGACAACAATAGTGATCTTCAACGAGCAAGTCGGGCCATGGCTCTGAGGAGGGTCGGCAGACGAACCGGTTGGAACACCGGATTGAGGAGCCGTGGAGATAGTGGACTGATCATCCATTGAGAAGAGAGATGGAAGAGCTTCAAATCAGAGAAGATGGCCTCCAACGGGTCCCCCGTAGATCATGACTCTGGAAGGAACACCAGAGGAGGTGAGCAAGGTGTCTCCGACTGCCCCATGGAGGACAAAACGGCCGGAGACGCGGGGGGCCGCCCGGAAGGCCAAGCGGAGAACTCCTCCGAAGGCGGAGAGCCGCTAAAGAGAGACGGAGAGCCGCAGAAGAGAGACGGTGGCGGCGGACGGGCGAACGGGCGAGTGGAAGAAGGCGAGCGGGCGAGCGCACTGGCGATGGCTGGCGGACTGGCGACTGCTCGAGCGGAAGGCGGCGAGCGGTATCGACAAAAGCGGAAGGAGGCGAGCGGGATCGACGAACGCGGGAGCGGCGGAATCCCTAATTGCTCTGATACAAAGTAGAAATCGGGATTAAATTTTTCACACACCCTAAACCGGGCACCACATACATATATATAGGTACAATAACACGTGACATATCACGTGGAATACATATTCTCAATACGAACTAAAAAGCGAATATTCAACTAATTCTTCCCCTTATAATTTTTCCTTATTCCAGTTGTTATTAATTGTTGATTGATTTATGTAATAAGATTTGATGCATCTTATTTTCAGCTAAGGCATCGATTTCAAATCATTTGCATAGTTCTCTTTCTTGAATCTGAATTTCTTGTCGTACTCCTTTATTTTAATCGGAAGTACTCTCTATTGTATTTTGGTTTTTCTTTCAAGTGAACTAGTGTATCTTGCAATATAATCATGTGAAATGCAAACTTTTTGTGCTTGTAAATGATTTCCTGCATTAAAATTTAAAAGTTACTGACACCCTAAAATTGCCTACATGTAGAGTTTAGGGTTTAGAGTTGTGTAAATAATGAATAAAGCTTTTGCAATAAATAAATGCCTAACTGTTGACATTTCATACTCATATAATGAATAGTTAGATGAAATTTGTGCCATTGCTACTTTTGTTCAACCTTTTCAAAAACTATTTTCTTGATCGCAGGTGCGAACCATTTGATACATATCCTCGAACTTATGATTTATTGCATGCATTTGGCCTCTTCTCGAGAGAGCAGAAAAGGTAATTAAGTTTGGCCAACCATTTTTTTTTTGAATGGACACTTGTGATTAGGGCTGTTCTCAAATATTATAGTTCGCGAATAATTCGGGATTCGATTCGTGAAGATTCGATTAAAATTCGTTTTTTTCGAATTCGAATTCGAATCCGGATTCGAATCCGAATTCCATGTTCGAATAATTTTCGAATCCGAATCCGAATAATTTCCTCCCTTTTTGGAGGATTCGCGAGTAGTTCGCGAGTACTGGAAAATATATTTTAAAAAATTATTATATGTAAATAAATATTAAATATAGCTATATTTTAATATTATATTAAATTAAATATTATAAAATTCAAATTCAAATCGAATCCATGTTCGAATCCGAATTCGAATCTGAATTCGAACACAAAGTCGAATCCAATATTTCTTGACGAATCCGAATCCGAATCCGACACCGAATATTCGATCGAATCCGAATCCGAATCCGAATCTCTGCATTCTTTGTCAAATTTGGATTCGATTAAAGAGTTATTTGGTTCGATTCGGTTCGTGAACACCCCTACTTGTGATATAAATTTGTTACATGCATAGGCTGAGCATCTTTATTTCATAATTTATGTATCGTTTAAGTGTCTTCATCTTTTTTGAGAGTGAATGCTCTGTGTATGAACACGTATTTTCTATTTAAATTCCACATAAAATCATAGAATGATATGCTAGAATTAATTCCCCACTCTCTTAATTTTTCTCACTCCCCATTCTAATTGTACTCACATTTAGGACAACTTGAGGTAGAGCTCGACTCCCTACCACATCTCCGGCAGGCCCGGCCAACTCCCCGGCTGGTCAACGACACGTTATGGGTGGACTGTAACAAGTTGGCATTAAAGCTTACTCGCTCCTTCACGTTCCGTAGTCCACCAATGCCTTACTTTACTTGCCAATTCTAGCATCTTTTTGTGGAGCCATGCCTTGCTAATTTTAGCACAGAGTCAATCTATCATCTCCATCCACAGATATATCAACCTTCATCTAGAGGGATCAATCCCCCTTCCAGTGCAAGTCCTTCCTGCAAGCTTGACAACCATTCTCCACTCGGGGGATGCCTCCCATCCTTCTGATTTCAGTCACTATCCATCCTGCTGACCCCCTCTCCATGAACTGCAGTATGACCCCTCACATATGACCCTATGTGATGCTATTTAACCCGTCTGTCTTCCATCAACAACATTTCCGATCACTCGTTCTTCCCATCTGTATTGCCAACAATAGGAGAACTTAAATCATCTCCGTCCACGCACTCATCGTTATCGTCCGATTCGTTTAGGACTGACCAAGCAACCCTCCAAATTGTCATTTGCCTTTTTTGCCCAAAATGCATGTCTCAGAGCTCAGATGTCAATATAGCCCTATGCCTATTAAACTTTCCTAGGGCACGCATACCACTCCTTTTTGAGCCCATTGCTAGTGGGAGCCACCACGACAAGCCAACCGGAAGATCCAGTGCGTACATGAATAAATGATTTAATTTATTGATTAAATGATTGATTTTAATTTATTGCACAATATGGGGGTGGGGGGAACCATTTGTTTAAAGATGGCTTGACCTCCTTTGGGGACATGAAATTCATGACGCTGGTGCCTTACTGAAACTTAATGCATGCTACTACCTATGGAGACTGTCACCTTGGTGTTAGCTAAGGTCGCTTGGTAGAAAACTTTGGAGACCATTATAAAATGCGAACAAGAAACCACGAACCATGCAGTTGCTCACAAGATATCAGAAGCATTTTATGTCATGACTCGCTAAACACAGATGTCCTTATAACTATGCAATGAAGTATCCAACCACTCATCACATGATCAAATATCCTGTCCGACCAAGTACATGTCATTAATATTTTGAGCCAACATCAATACTTTTACGTCAACGTTTCTCTCACAGACATGAGAATTGGTCTTGTTTTGTGACCGCTCACACGTGTGGTTGAAAATTCCGAAGGAATTAATGCGGTAGTGTACTTGTCGAACCTATAATGTGATTGAGTGAATGCATTGTCTCCACAAGGAGCACGGAGTTGAAATTCCCGAGATTAGAGTATAAACCAGCTAGCTATCTAAGTGATCGATGATTGGATTTGGTCTTGTTGGAATATGCTTGAATATTGAATTTTATGTTGTTACGGTGTTAGCGTGCGGTAATGTATCATCATATATACCCATATATCTTTATTATATAAATAAGTATACATATCTTGGAAGCACACCACATTTTTATTTTCAGCCGTCAGATCTTAACAACTCTCAATTCCTACCGTTGGATCCTAATGCAATTCATAAAATATCCATAACCTCCTCCCGTGCTTCCATAACCCCTTTCGGGAAGCCTGTGCTTCCCCGACTCCTCATTCCTCCAAGACGCTGAAGCACTCGCTCCCCACTCTTATCCATGCGCGACGATGCTTCTTTGACCTTCCTCAGCAACGACCACTCGAATAGGCTTCTTCACGTCGTTGGCATCCACGCAAATCGCCTTCGCTGAACTGTGGCTTCGATCGCAAGTAGAGGGAAGCTCCATTCCAGGAGACGCTAGGGCATGATAATCTTCCTCTCATTGATGCTTGCTCGCTGCTTTGACTTTGGTTCCTCCATGGCTATATATATACACCAGCATCTTCGAACGGGCTTCGCCCGTTCTCGATGCGCCGCTGCGGGCTTCGCCCGCTTCGCATTCAAGCGGGCTTCGCCCGCCCCCCGGCGGGCTTCTCCCGCCATGCGGCGAGCTTCGTCCGCCCCCGCGAAGCCTGCCTCCCCGACAAAATTTAAAAGTATTTTAAACAATAATTTAAAATTTTTTTATTTAAAAGTATTTAAATTTTATAAAATACATTATAAAATAAAAAAAACAATTTTATAATTTATTTAATTACTTCCCGACCCCCCTTCCGCCGGCCAAATTATAAAAAACCAAATTACATAATTATAATTTAATAATAATTTATTGAATAAAAAATTAAATAAATAATAAAAAAAATCCTGTGCCCGTCCCGACCTTCCGCCTCCGCTTCCCTGCCCGTCGATGCCGCCGCCGGCGGAGCCGCCGGAGGCCTGCCCGGGGGTTCGCCGGACTCCGGCGAACCAGCCGGGTGTGGTCCGGCGGCGAGCGGGCCACCACCGGCGGTGGCCCTGCCCGTGAACCCTAAACTGGAGCTCACGGGCAGGGCCACCGCCGGCGGTTGCCGTGCCCGCTCGCCGGCGGACAACCCCTGGCGGGTTCGCTGGATGCCGGCGAACCCCCCGGTGGGCGCCAGGCAGGCCGCCGGCGGCTCCCCGCCGGCTGCGGTGTGAGCCCATGAAGGGATGGGAGGCGGAAAACTTGCTATCGGGAAATCCGAAGAAGAGAACAGTGTTCTTTTTTGAGATTTGGCTATTGGCAGACCGCATTTTTTAGATCCAATGACCAGATGCTATTTCCTAGAGATCGGACGGTCCTGATGAATTTAACGTTGTGCTTCAAGTTATCACTATTGTTTTATATAATAAAGATATATATATATATATATATCTTTTTTATATAAAACAATATAACATTCTTGAAGCACACCAAGAAATGAACAGGAACTGTCCGATCAAGCATCTGCAAATATGGGTCGTTGGATTCAAGAGAGGGCGCTGCCAATATCCAGATCTCCCTTTTGAGCACTGTTCACGCCTCCAGAAATCCCGATACCCAAATCTGCGTCCCGTGCGTTCATGGTTCACCGTCTGTTGCTGGCGACGGAGCCGCCGACGGCCTGCCCGGTGCCCACCGGCGGGTTCGTCGGCCTCCGGCGAACACGCCGGGGGTTGTCCGGCGGCGAGCGGGCAGGGCCACCGCCGTCGGTGGCCCTGCCCGTTAGAACCAGATCATCGAACGGACGGAATTCGACGACCCGTTCGACGATCGTCGAACGGCCCGTTAGACCCAGATCGTCGAACGGACGGAGTTCGACGACCCGTTCGACGAACGTCGAACGGGTTGAACCATACGACGATCGTCGAACAG